>CM069074.1:5057500-5675000 GCA_035220775.1 Malus fusca | reverse complement strand
AATAGGGCAACAGCTTCACCTTCTTCAAACAGCAATCAGCAAGTGGAGAACTAACAAGATAAGGCCTTACTATGATAGAAGCACTGCAGATGATGATGTTGATGACACTCTAACATGGTCAGATGCAGCCAAATTTCTCAATGAAAAAGAAGGAGACTAACGTGCAGGTAGATGTGCTGCAGAGGTGCTGAGATGGGGAAGGCGATAAACAACTTCATCTTCTTGAACCGGCTAATAAAAAAAGTGTGTTCATGAAGCTTTGTTGTAGAAGAATGCAATAAAAAGTGTCGTGTGCAACCAAAGTACCAAAGGTTATGGATATTCCACTTCCACTGAACAATAGGCAGGGGCAACGACAAGAAGAAGACTTTGGTGGATGCAGAGCAGAGATAGGAACCGTGAGCAATAAGATGCAGTAAGTGGCGAAACGAAGCCGTTTTAAGCCGAAAATACACCTCAAATCAAAACAAACAAACTTTAGGAACATCTATTGCAAACAATGAAAATCCAACCACAAAGAAAGAGTTCACACAAAACCATATATAAACATATATAATATGGCAACTTCAAAGTAGGAAAGCAACCTCTCATTTTTAGCACGCTGAAGCAAGAATGTCGATGCAAACTGGTGTCCAAGTCATCCAATCCAAGTTCCTAATAAAACCCATTGTGTCACAACATCAACATAACTAACACGATTCTTGTCAATCCTATTATAACTACAATGTAGCAGAGATATCATCCTTTCAAGTCATCCAGCAGTTGCTCCAATTCCATTTTAGTCCCTGCAGAGACAAATAAGCAGATGCACTCAGCTGTATTAACAAGAAAAGAAGTCACACAAAGCCCTAACACTTTCAAGTTTCAATCCAAATACACTCTACTTGTTTGAGCTTATATCTTTCACCATTTTGTAAAAACATTGTACAGCCATGACTTACCCATTGACATAAGGTGAAGCACGGCGAGCATGGCGATATGGAGGAGACCTGCTGTAGCTGCGTCCACGTCGAGGAGGTGTGACACTACGGCGTCGTGGAGGTGATCTTCTCCTACGCGGACTATAACTCCTGCCAAAAAAGAAATCATTTGCGTAACAATTTCAATCCTTCGTATCAAAACAAAACATTTTCAATTCCCAAGTCGACAAACAGTAGGAATCTTTTGTTCCAGATCAAAAAACTTGGCAAGCACAAGGCAGTCAATGTATTGAATTCCCAGGTCGACAAACACTCAGCAATAATGTATCGAATTTTCCATAACTCTATTCTAAGTCAGCTGAGACACGCATACCAAGAATGATGCGGTGAATCAGGGTACAAGCAATCCTCATAACCATTGAAACCAACAAAAGCATAAAGTGGAAAGGCAACGGGTCATCAGAATACAGAAGCACAATTTTAACACAGTTGAGTTAAAAAAGAAAGATGATCACACCTGCGCCCATAGCCATCATAACTAGGACTTCTGCGGCGTCGAGGGGATGGACTTCGGCGCCTTCCACCACTCCCTCCTCGTGAACCAACACGCATGCGACATTCTCGAGCAAAATGGCCAGGTTCACCGCACTCATAACACTTTAAGTCATCTCCTCCACCGCGCCCACGTCCACCACCACGGCCTCCACTACCCTTAGAATTGTGGGAAAGCTCCACACGCCACCCATTTTTACCTGCAGACAAAAAAATGGGAGATAGGAACCCTTGCCCTTTTACCAGAATAAATGAAGATATTACGATGATGCAAATGATAATGTGGATCATAAATAAGACACACGAATACAGTTAGAGAGGGATAATTGGGCAAAACCATCCAAAGCTTGAACCGCGTCTAGAGCATCCCTGCGATCGTCGAATTCAATAAATGCATATCCCGGCGGTCTTCGTGCAACCCATACACTGTCATCAATTTCATAAAAATAAACCTTAGCAACACAAATCTTTTCGAACCTTACAAAATTGATCGCGACAAGAGTAATGCAGCAGAAAATACTTGCGAAGAACACCGAACAGCCGAAATTCATCTTCTAGATCCCTCTCGTTCACTCGAGGATCCAAATTCCCAACATAAACCCGAGTCATCGTCGCAATACCACCTTCAACCCAACAAAATATACATATATAACACACAAAATTAATCCAATAAAAACGATTTCTCATATAAATTCCAGAAAGAATCCAACTTTCCAGGAAAAAAAAATCGAACATGTGGAAAGTTTAATGATATAGGCGAAACGAAAAGCGGGAGACATATCGTTGAAAATTACCTTGAAAGAAACCCTAGAGTTTGTGAAAGTTGATCGATCGGAGCGACAGGGAAACGAATTGGGTGCTCTGCGCGTGGAATCGCAGAGCTCGAATAAACCCTAGAAACCAGAGCCTATTTCCCCGCGTGTTCTTCGTCGGCTTGCACATTCCTCTTTTAACCTTTATGGTGAATTTCCTCTTTTAACCTTGTCTGCGAGTTTCGAGTAATACAAGCCCAACGGGCCCATTATTGGGCTTATGTGTAGAGTTATCTGATCTCGAGGCCCAGTCTTCTATTGTCGTCTAATCGTAATGTTGTTTAGGACATCTACATGTTGACCGTAGCACTTTCGACTACACGATATACGATGAATAGATGTGATTAGAAAATTCATGAGATCCTCGCGTATAGGATTCAGAGAGGATTCTCATCCAAAGAATCCGATCAAAAGAAGCAAGATAGGACCTATAAAATATGAAAAACGCGAGTGAACCCATGATTATGGCCCAATAGAGATAATCCAGAATCCATCTGCTCATTTGGCTGAAAAGCCGAACCAAAGATAAAAGAATGGTTTGTTGTCATCATGTCAGTAATGTACGTTTCGGTACTCGAACCCGCTGTCGCCGTACTCATCACTCCTCACTCATCCGCCAGGCTCAAACCTCGGCAGGCACGACTAATAACCCACAACCAATCATTCAATTTCCTGACCAATTGCTGAAGCTAGAGTAAAAAGACTGGATTTTTGCATGTGGGTTCTGAAGGACTTGTGCAAAAATGGCAGAAGAAGATGGGATTGTGGAGAGGAGTGAGAGATTGGCGGGAAGAAGTGGGAGTGGGGTCGGGAGTGACTCGAGGTGGGTGGATGGGAGCGAGGTGGACTCGGAGTCGCGGCCCTGGTCGTTGCTTTCTGAGAATGGAGGAGGCGAAGGTGGAGAAGGGTATGGAGGATCTCTCAGGAGGAGGCTTGTGAATAAGCCCAATAGAGTTGATTCTCTTGATGTGGAAGCCATGGAGATTGCTGGTGCTGGTGGCCACGTAATACCACACTTACTTTCGTTTTTCTTCCATTTTTTTGTGAAATTAGTGAAATTTATGTGCTTTTAGTGTTTTTCCTATATGTGTTAGCTACTTTTATATTCATCAAAGGGTGTAAGATTGATAATTTGGTATATTTGGAATGAAGTATGTTACTTTGCAGACGTGGGTGTAGCCGCATCGACTAGAGCGGAGGTGCTTCCCTATGCACCCGAGTTTGAATCCTCGTCCTTGCAATTTAGATTAGTTTGGAGTAGAGTATCGTTTGCATCAAAAACATAATCTTTATAGTATGGCATTTATGTTACAACGTGTGAACCCCTTCTTTAAGAAGTTGTATGTCAGCAGAATCATGATTTGCTACTCCATATTTGCTGACAAAATTACCTTGTCTCAATTCTGTAATGTAAAGAGTTAGAAAATGCTACTATAATACTATCCATGTAAGACTAACTTAAATTAATAAATCAGGATCATTCTGTTTGGAGCACTCTTCTGTTAGGATTCCAGACTCTTGGTGTGGTCTACGGTAACGTGGGAACGAGCCCTTTATATGTCTTTGCTGATGTGTTCAGCAGGGTGCCCATCGAATCAGATGTTGATGTCTTGGGAGCTTTGTCACTAGTGATGTACACAATTGCGCTTATACCTTTAGCAAAATATGTTTTCGTAGTTCTCAAAGCCAATGATAATGGAGAAGGTAGGCACTTTTTCGTTTCACAATTATTTTGTCCTTAGTTGCTTGGTAGTAATATGGTCACGTGAGTACTTGTTAACCTGTACACTTTTCATGTTTCCAATTGTAGGAGGAACATTTGCATTGTACTCACTGATATGCAGGTATGCAAATGTTAATATGCTGCCAAATCGTCAGCCAGCTGATGAACACATCTCAAATTATAGGCTCAAATTGCCCACTCCAGCGTTGAATAGGGCTTTGCGGATAAAAGAAACTTTAGAAAAGAGATCACTCTTGAAAACTATCCTCTTGTTGTTCGTTTTGATGGGAACGTCGATGGTTATAGGAGATGGTATTCTAACCCCAGCAATATCAGGTACATTACTCGACTGGGCTTGAGATGGAAATTCATGATATACCTAGCCAACGAATATATGTCTAAGCTGTAGTTACTGACATGAAATTACATTACTGTTAACAGCCATGGATTTTTCTGGCATCGTTTTCAAGTACCTCTTCCTTAGACAGGAAACCATAATGAGGAAGTAGGACTTTTCGTTAAACCTGGCTGAAACTGCGATATTGTGCACAATCATTTTCATACATTACATACGAGTTTCTTCCATTGTATCTGTGTGGGAGAGTATACTGATGTACTTTCTTCTTTTTGGTTGTCATAGTGATGTCTGCCGTGAGTGGCCTGCAAGGTGAAGTGCCAGGTTTTGGTACAAGTGAGTATATTTTTCTTTGTCTGATTGAGAATCTGTGGTTCATTTGTTTACTGAACTTTTTTTTTTACCTGGGATGGAATCGAAAGGGTAGAACAAAAATAATAACTTATGAATTGTGGACATTATGACCCATTATCTGATTGATCTTTATTGCAGATGCTGTGGTTATTCTTTCGATTGTAATTCTCCTACTGTTGTTCAGCATACAGCAGTTTGGGACTGGTAAAGTGGGTGTCATGTTTTCTCCAATACTTGCTTTGTGGTTTTTCAGCCTGGCATCAATTGGAATCTACAATTTAGTGAAGTATGACATTACCGTCCTGAGGGCATTCAATCCTGCTTATATTTATTTTTTCTTCAAGAAGAACGATAAGGAAGCGTGGTACGCTCTTGGCGGTTGTGTTCTGTGCATAACAGGTATATCTCACCTTTAAAGCCTGTTAGGTTTTCTAATGAGAGCCATTTGTTTTTCCTTTTTTCAACTTCTCCTATGGATTATAGTAAAGAAAACTTCCCAAATGTGGTTATGCTATTTCAGGAGCCGAAGCTATGTTTGCTGATCTAGGACATTTCTCTGTGCGAGCCATTCAGGTTGGCCAATGCATACCTTCATCTCTCCCTTGAAGAATAGCTTCATACATTTTATTTTATCGAAAGCATCATATAATAATGGGAACTTTAACGAAAAGCTCCCGGTACTGTTTATTTTAATGAAAAACCACATTTTTACACTAAAAAGTCAATCCTGGTACTATTCACTTTACCCTTTATTTTGTCCTTATTGTTAAAACTCAAAGTTTTCAAACCCTTTTCATTAGTTTTCCTTATAATCTATACATCTTGTGCAGGTTGCCTTCAGTTTTGTGGTGTTCCCCTGCCTTCTCTTAGCTTACATGGGCCAAGCTGCCTATCTGATGAAACACACAGATTCCTCGGCTAGAATATTCTATGATTCTGTGCCAGGTGACACTTTCCAACATCTTGGCTACCATTCTTCTCAACTCTACTCTTATTGTTCCGTAAAGGGGCATCTCTCTTTATTTGGTTCCTCAGTTTGAAACTTACAGTTCCTCAATCTTGTGAACAAACAGATAGTCTTTTCTGGCCAGTCTTTGTGGTAGCTACCCTTGCTGCGATGATTGCTAGCCAAGCGATGATATCTGCTACATTTTCATGTGTTAAGCAATCAATGGCTCTCGGATGCTTCCCAAGGCTAAAGATAGTTCACACCTCAAAGAGGCGAATGGGCCAAATTTACATCCCTATTATCAATTGGTTTTTAATGATCATGTGCATAGTTGTAGTTTCCATCTTTCAAAGCACCACAGAGATTGCCAATGCATATGGTGAACTATCCTTTTCCTCTCCTTCCTATAATATTTTCGATATGCAAAGATATTCTTATATTTGAAATGAAGTTGGTTTAACATTCATATTCTGATTTTATCACATGAAATTCTATATGCCACTAGGCAGGAATCTTGCGCTTATATTCTTCACAACAATATATATGAGATTCATTAGTCCGACAGGAGTTGTGCTAACAATATATCAACTATAAATGTGTAATGATAATTTTGCTAATACAATTATATTTCTTCACGCAGGAATAGCTGAAGTCGGTGTCATGATGGTGAGCACAACCTTGGTGACACTTGTAATGCTTCTCATTTGGCAGACCAACTTGTTTCTGGCTTTGTGTTTCCCGCTCGTATTTGGATCGATAGAGTTTATCTACTTGTGTGCGGTTTTATCAAAAACCAAAGAGGGTGGCTGGCTGCCTCTTGCCTTCGCCTCTTGCTTCCTCTGTGTGATGTACACTTGGAACTATGGGAGTGTGTTGAAGTACCGAAGCGAGGTCAGGGAGAAGTTATCCATGGACTCCGTGACCGATCTTGGCTCCACACTAGGGACTGTGAGAGTCCCGGGAATTGGATTGCTGTATAGTGAGCTTGTCCAAGGCATCCCATCCATTTTTGTGCAATTCCTTCTTAGCCTTCCAGCTATCCACTCCACTATAGTTTTCGTCTGCATTAAGTATGTCCCTGTCCCAGTGGTTCCTCAGGAACAAAGGTTTCTGTTTCGAAGAGTTTGCCCGAAAGACTACCATATGTTCCGCTGTGTAGCCCGATACGGTTACAAAGATATCCGGAAGGAAGATCACCATTCATTTGAACAACTTCTTGTTGAAAGCCTGGAGAAGTTTCTGAGGATGGAAGCTCAAGAGATTGCCTTGGAGAGCAATTTAAATGACTCAGACTTTGACAACGATTCTTCCAGCTCAAGGGATACGGGAGTCCCAGGAGGCAATGAGATTGAGGAACTCAGGATTCCATTGATGCGCAATGGAAGATCACAAGGGGTAGGAAGAAGTTCAACCTCAGAAGAAACTGCTGCCGCTGCAACATTGCCGTCCAGTGTGATGTCATCGGATGAAGACCCGAGTCTGGAGTATGAGCTCTCTGCACTTCGAGAAGCAATGGACTCAGGATTTACGTATTTGCTAGCCCACGGAGATGTGAGGGCAAAGAAGAAATCGTTTTTCTTCAAGAAGCTAGTCATAAACTACTTCTATGCATTCTTGAGGAGGAACTGCAGAGCAAGTCCTGCAAATATGACTGTGCCTCACATGAACATCATGCGAGTGGGAATGACTTACATGGTCTGATTTATTTATTTTTACTTGCAGAATTTATCTCATTTTATTCATATTAATCTACTGCATGTTGCAACCTCTATGCGAGACACTGTAACAGAATTATTACATCATAAACATGTAACTACAACGCTCAGGTGACGCTATCTCAAACCGACTCACCACACCGTATGTGGTTTCACGTGATTTGTTTGCGATACCGCCACCTTAACATGCCAGTTGAAAGTGATTTTTTTTTTCTTCTGTCGGTCTCTTTGTGTTTCCTTCTCTTGGTTTTAGTTCCTTTTTTTCAACACCAACCAAAGTAGTTCTTGCCGTACAAGAAGACCCCTGTTGGGTCAAATTTTCTTGTCGGCCTTTAGGCAAAAGTGGCAACTTCATTTTCTTGGTGGAAAAGTATCGACCTTTAGTATAAAAAATAAAGAATATATTTGTGGATAAATATATCAGAGCCACATTTCTCACACGAATAATATTTGGCTACTCAAAGATGAGTAGGAACTCCTACTCAAAGATGAGTAGGAACTCCTACTCAAAACTCTTAGTGTTTTAATCACAGAGTTTTGTGTTTATGATTAGAACTGTTCACATTATGAATCACACCGTAAAGATCATCTTTGCAAAAAATAAATTAAAATTAAGGCCATTTAGTCAATTTATTGTAGCAAATACTTAGACGATTTGTAATGCTTTTACCAATACCGTTCATTTGTTTTAAACAGTTTGATGACTAAACGACCTTAGTTTTAATCAATTTTTTGTAAAGGCGATCTTTATAGGATAATTTATAATATGAACGGTTCTGATTATAAACACGAAGTTCTATTAATTGACAACGAACTATTTTGAAGAATTTTGAGTAGGAGTTCCTACTCATCTTTGATAAAAAACCGACATCAAAGATGGATTTTAATAAGGATTTTAATGTAGCATTTACGAGAGAAGCACATGGATGCTACTTTATGATTCTGCTCATACAGTAGGGATTTAATAAGAAGGCCGACATCAAAAATGGATTTTAATAAGGCCAACTCAATGCAATGGCTTGCTTGAGGTTTGTTATCGTAAACATTCATTTATATTCGTAAGAACTGTGGTTAAAAACGCTTTAGAAAAGCTACTTCTCAAAGAAGCACTCGGCATAAGACTACTTGTTTGGGATTGCTTCAAGGTTTATTAAAGTGCTTCATAAGGTAGCATCCATGTGCTTCTCTCGTAAATGCTTCTAAGACCTATACTTTTAGATTTTTCTGCCAAACGCAATTAGAAGCAGTTTTTAATATTAGAAAACACTTTTAGTTATTCTAAAAACAATCTTATTTCTAAGTGTAAAAAATATCTTTAAAATCACAATCATACCAATTTGTTCTATCAAATGTTGTTTTTAATGCTTTCAATTATTCTAAAAGCATCTTAAACGAATCGTCTTTAGTGGAGTTTGCGCGTGCTATAAAAAGAATGAAAGTGGAGAGCATGTTATAGATGGACAATAGACGAAGATGAGTTGGGTTTGCACTTTACATCATCAATTAGATTGGGGACCAGTATTGTACTCGTTCCCAGTCAATTAGATTGGAGAGAATGTCCTCAAACGTGACGAAAGCACACTTGAGAGACGTTAGATCCTTAAAATTGTTTTCTTGTTGGTTTAATTTTCATCAGAAATTCCTGAAGAATTTACGCGTATTTATCATTGGTTGAATTAAGATTTTCAAATAATAAGGTTATAATATCAATAATAAAAAACTTCATTTGTCTATTTCATCAAGCACTAGTATCCACCTGCCCATTCCTGCCAACATATGTCAAAAACTTATGTCAACATATGTCGACAAATACTATTATTTGTAGAGGCTTATATAGAGTAGATGTAAAATATTGTGGAGTAAAGACTGTCAAGGCTTGTCAACTAAGATATTTCATCGAGCACATAGTATGCACAACAAAGTCGCACACAAGAAGAGAGAAGGAAAACAAAGATGATAAATAGAAGAAGTAGACAGAGGAGGTTGTAATTTAGTTTTTCTTAACTGTTTATAGGGTCAAATACAATACACAAACAAATATATGTAAAAAAAAATTTAGTTGTTATAATTAAAGGAAATCAATAAACCCATGCTACCGTCAACAATTATTTTGTCTATGGCATACGTATGTGCAAATTGGAACATCATTCATTCAAAGAAAAACTAATGAAATGGTTTGAAAACTTTAAGTTTTAATCAAAATGACAAAAATGTGTTGTAAGTGAATAGTATCAGGAGTGATTTTTTAGAGTAAAAATGTCATTTTCGTTAAAAATAAACAGTACCAAAAATGTTTCATTAAAACTCTCTCCATTCAAGTCGGTCATTTTGGCAACAATTCTGAATCCTAGTCAACGAGGAAAAATCACAAATGATGTCGTGCTTGAACAATATTATTGTACGAGTACATCAAATGATTTTTCACGTTCAAGTTTCAAATTAAACTTTCCACCTTTGTGGCTTGCCTCATCATATTTTGTAGAATTGCACCAACAACAACAGTAGAAAAATATTCGAAGAAGATCCATACGACATGATGTCGCATTTACTCAACTGAAGACAAACGACCTATCAACGCTTCCAAATGTTCATACTTACCTCCCTCACACAAATGATAAAAAAACGTGAGCCATGCATGCATTCTCAAATTCCAACCATGCATGTGGGGCAAGTGTTTGTTGAGGTGGTAAAAGCACGACACGTGTCTAATTCATGCATCCGACTGCCCTTTCGAAAAGGAAAGGGATCCTCCGTATTTCATCAAATCTATCAATTCGGAGCCTTGAAATTTGATCTAATGGCTAAAGTTATTATAACTTTTAAAGAGAGTCTTTGTTTTTAGCCGTTTGATTTTAAGGTCCGGATTTATGAATTTGATGGATTTGGTGGAAGGGATCCGGGGATCCCTTTCCCTTCGAAAATTCAAAAATACTACTCTTATCATCTATTCATACAAATGATGGTACAACTTAATGGTAAATGTAGCATTACTCTTGAAAATTTCTCTCTTTTCTTTACAGAGTGGTGTCATTCATACACTCTTTTTTAGTTCCTACACACTCATGTGATTTTCTGTCGTTTGATTTTCTTCAACTCATTTAATCTGATAGCCAAAATTGAAAACAATGTATAAATTTTTTTTTTTTTAAATGTGTGGATAATCAGCCTTCTTAAAAACAAAAAATTAGGTAAACCAAGCTGCAGTGTTGCATGCTCTGAAAAATGAGTGATTTTGCACTCTTCTTTTTAGATTTTGCATTTCTTTCTTTTTCAACCATTGACTATAACTTTACGAAAAAGAGACCATTGAATTTAACACTTTAAATAAAAATTAAAGGGACAAAAGTCTGCAAAAAAATATGAAAGAAGAGTGGAAATTACCAACTTCACTACAAGAAAGCAACTCATCTACCAACCATCCTTCAAAAAGGCCAAAAAGGGTGATAAGGCAAAAGAAGAACCCTATTTGTTCACTTATTTTAGAAGAAAAAATAAATAAATAAACAAAACTCTCTTTTTAAGAAAATGCTATTGACAATTCACCGGTGATGTACGCCAAACGACTATGTATCGTATAAAATGCAAATACATTTTCGTTTATCAACAGTTTATAGTCGTGTTCATATGCACAAAGAACGGTAATTGACTAGCAAACCTCTTGCTTTGTTAAGGATTAAATTTTGTATGAAAAGGCTAGCTAGTTGTACATTCGGAGATATAGAGACCAGATTGATAATGATGATAATGATGTAAGGTAAAATTAAACTAAATAGATCTTAACAGATGCCCATTAATAACTCCAAATATATCAAAGGAACCCTTTGGATTATTGTAGTTTATCGTTAATTACACTATTAATCCCTCGTTGTAGTCCTACTTCGACAGAGTGTATCATTATTTCCTATCCTTGGCTAATTTGGTTTCTAGACGCTTCCATTGTGTGTGCCTGATTAAAAGCTTGCCAACTGACACAATACACATTGATTCTTGTCAACAACCATAGAATTATCTAGAAAAAGAGAACAGACAAAGGAAACCACACTCCTTAAGCTAACTAATGTTTAATTAATTAAGTTACTTGCATGGATAACTCCACTCTCTAAATCCCCCCTCATCCTACTTAATTTGAAGTTTTCTCTCTTGTTTGCATGGTACTCTGTCTTATTCTCAGATTGAAAGTTCAGACAAGATTTTAACACAGCATTTGCTTGTGCACCCTATTCTTATGTATACGATTTTGTTTCCATCATAAACGAATATTAATCACCTTCAAAAAAAGTTGACCCTAAGTTGCCTTCTGGATATATAAGTTCATTGCTTACAAATTAATATGATGAAAAACTAAGATTATCATGAATAGGTAAAATTAATGAAATATAGAACGTAGTGACGTTAAAATTGGTTCTAAAGCAACATGTTTCTAGTGAGTAATTATTATTTTGTTCAAATACTTGGCAAGAGATCAGTGAACAACAATTGTCCATGTCACGTCACCAGATCGTCTAAATTTCTTTTCACGTTAAAAGCTTCGAGTTACCCTTAAAAATCAGAGAAATTGTAGTTATTATCCCGTAATTTTAACTCAATTGGAGCAATAATCCCTCAACTAAAAGTCCGTTATCATTGGTCCCTCAACTCGTCAAAACGTGCAGTTATGGTCCCTCAACTAAAAATTCATTACCATTAGTCTCTCAACTTTAATTAAACTAGAGAAATGATCTCTTTACTTTAACCCAATTGTAGCAACGATCATTCCAACATAACTCGTTTTGACAAAAATTTTGACATAGTTGATGAAAAGGACCATAATTACACAATTTGATGAGTTGAGGGACCCTAATTATATAAATGGTTATTCCAACATAACTTATTTTGACAAAATTTTGACAAAATTGATAAAAATGACTATAACTACACATTTTGATAAGTTGAGGGACCAATGGTAATGGATTTTTAGTTGAAAAATCATTACTCTAATTTGATTAAAATTATGGGACCATTGCTACAATTTACTCTAAAAAGCACTTGGGCAAATAAGCCAATAAAGTTCCAACAAAGTTGTTGCAAACTTGCAGTGATAGTAACCCCTTTTAATTTGGTAGTTATCTACAAATTAGTCAATCGAGCTAGTAGCATAACTGTTTCTCTCAATCATCAATTTCAACTTTAATTTTTGTGGTAGGAGGGAAAGACAATTAAAGCACCTTCCCAAATGGAGGCAGAATTATTCTGTGTAAGATTCCGAGTGGTAAGAAATTAGGAATGTTCCTTATTAACACACTTTGCCTTTGCTTATTAGTGATAGCCTATCAAACACTACACGTACGTCTTGAGTTTTAGTCAAAATCCAACTTCAAATTTGTTGGCTTTTTTTCAAATAATCACACACCAAAGGCTCAAAAGCTGCCTGCTTTTTCCATTATTTATCAATTTATTATGAAGTAACGTTCTTTCTCTTTCTGACAAATTTTTTCAATATGCCCATAACGCAGAATATGCAATTATACAAGTAAACGAATTTTTTTCAAGTGTCATTTTCATTGTATAATGATATATGACGTACGTGTCGTGTTCCGAATACTCTAAAAGATCTCTCATCTTCTCTCCTCCAAATCCTATATTTTCCCCTTCTTTTCTCTCTTACTTTTCTTTTTGCCTCTCTTTATAAGAAAATATAGATAAAATATTACGTGACTTCATTGTTATCGTTCAAATAAAAATGATTAAAAAAAAATTAGAAGGAAGAGACCCTACCCCATATTATTGAGCTTCAACTTTCTGAACCCACCACAAAAATTGCGTACGAGATTTGAAATCGTGAGAGATCTAGAGAGATGATAAAATCCCAAAATTATGAGCCAATTAAAAAACTTTTCAACTAAAAATATCAAGATAGTCAAAATTCATATTCGGTGGCTGCCAAAAGAAGCAGACAAATTGTATTCCGTAAAGTAAGTGACGTATGTACTTGGCATTCACACAAAAATCACAATAATAATATGTTCTTCCTTTTTTTTTTTCTTTTTTATCATAAAGCTTCCAAAAGATTTGGTTCGCTTAGTTCCAATTTTACAAAAACGAATTTCTTATCCATTCTCATCCGTTATTATAAGAAAGGAAATTCAAATTTGATTGCAAAGAAGCGAACATATTAACTTGATTATTTACCTTAACCAATAATCGTCATTGCTAAGTCTAATTTATGAAACGGGGATATTCTCACACAAACTTTCTCGTTTCATTTACGCAACTCTTTTTTAACATGCAATTTATTAGGTAATTAGAACCGTGTAAAAACTTTGTCACTATTTAAAGATTAACTATGAAAAAAAAAACAATATATTATAAATTTTAACTACTCGATTAATGTTTTCATAATATCAGTCTTTAAGTGAAAAACATGATTCATCTATATAATGAATAGCCGTTAAATAATTAAATATTTTCAGATTTAATTAATTTTTACATAAATAATCTTTAAAATTTGATCGAAAAAAATCGTCATGCAAGAATGCAACAAAGTAAAAAAGAGAGCTGGAAAAGTAAAATAAGAAAATATCCATATGTGATAGTTGCTATGATTTCCCTTTATGTTATAGAAGATCAGATTGGAACACTTAATCGCAAGATCTGATTTTTATGGCGTACATAATTACTTTGCGAAATTAATTTTAAAGCGTTATTGAGCTGACGATGACTGAGAATTGTAAGTTATTATATATCTTTCTAACAGTGCCATTTCTGAGTCAAACCACCTGAAATTTAGAGAAAAAAGCATTGGATTTGGAAAAAATCCGGACCCGGCTTCTCTGCCCTCTTAGTTCTTATACACTTTCATCCTCTCTTATTTTATGCGGTTAAGTCACGTCAACATTTTATATTGATTTTTTTATAGAGATAATAAGACAAAAAGTAATAGTGATATAAAATATTGACGTGACTTAACTGTGACCGCACAAGTAAAAAAGAGAATAAAAGTGTATGGAAACTGGAACGGCAGAGAAGCCAGGTCCAAAAAACCCCATCACAACTCCTAACTTTTCTGCTGGAAATCGGAAGAAACTGCCACTTCGACACTCTCTCCGTCTCAATAGCCACCAAGCGGTCTTTAAATTACTACCCCAAAGAAAACGCAGAAATCCACCAACTTCACCAACAAATAATACAAAAACAAGTCAGTCTCCCTCCCTCTCTCTCTCCCTCTCTCTCTCCTCTCAGATATAAAGCTTAAAGCCAAATACTCTAATTTTTTAACAGAACTGACTGGTGAGTAGAAGGAAGGCACCACCGTCTTTGTTCTCCATTTTCTGGTTGTTCACCTGCTGTCTACATTTCCCTCTTTACTTTTTATTATCTTTCAACTCTCATTAAATCTAAAGAAACAATCTTTCTCTCTCACCCTCGTTAATTACAAACCAATTTTCGTGTTCCTCTAACGCTCCTTTTTTTTTACTCTGTGTTTTCCAAACCCCTTTCTGGGGAGGCGTTTTCTGCAGAAACTGCTTGTTTTTGCTGAGTTTTTCTTCTGTTTCTGTGGGTTTCTTTTTCCGAGATTCGGAATCAAATTAAACAATCCATTTCATCTTTTAGCAATTTAATGAACACCAAAAGAATGTGACTTTTCTCTGCATATAGACTTCGGGAGGCTGTTTTTGCTAAATGGGTTTCGTTTTCTCTCTGCAATCTGAAGCAAAATTGGTTCTACTCGATCACTGAGTCGACCCGCCATGGATCTGGAAACTGGGGTTTATCAGAACCATATAAAGGTACAGTATTTTTCTGTATTTTCACATTGAGTAAAACGGTAAAACCCAATTGAATTTTGTGATCAAATTGTTGTCTTTCTTTACATTGAAGGAAACCCAATTGAGTTTTGTGATCAAATTGCTTTATTTTTGGTGTTGCAGAAAGCGTCATGGAGGACAATTCTGACTCTGGCTTACCAGAGCCTCGGCGTCGTCTATGGCGATTTAAGCACTTCGCCTCTGTACGTTTACAAAAGCACATTTGCTGAAGATATCGAGCAGTCAGAGACCAACGAAGAAATCTTCGGCGTCTTGTCCTTCGTCTTCTGGACTCTCACTCTCGTCCCCCTTCTCAAATACGTGTTTATTGTGCTCAAAGCCGACGACAATGGCGAGGGAGGAACATTCGCCTTGTACTCGCTGCTGTGTCGACACGCCCGACTCAGCTCGCTGCCCAACTGCCAGTCCGCCGACGAGGAGCTCTCCGATTACAAGAAGGAACGCGCCGACACGGCGCTGCAGTCGAGCTTCAGGGCGAGGTTGAAGTCGACGTTGGAGAGGCACAGGGTGCTGCAAAGATTTTTGCTTGTTCTTGCTTTGATTGGAACTTGCATGGTGATTGGTGACGGTGTTCTCACACCAGCTCTTTCTGGTAATTTTGGATTTTAATTTGGAAAATTGTCCAAAATTATCGTTTTTTCAAATCCAAATTGCTAAAATGATCAGCTTTACAGTGTGTCATCGGTATCTGATCGCTATATCGTCAATCGTGGATATTTAATTTTGATCAATTCTACAGTTAGAATTTGATTTCTGACCATTTTAGCCAATTTCCCTTTAATTTTGTGCTTTTGGGTTTTTTTTTTTTTTTTTTTTCAATTGGAAAGTTGGAATTTTTTGTGTTTTCAGAGACTAACTTGAATTTTGCTTTAAATTGGTGCAGTATTTTCTGCGGTTTCAGGGCTGGAGTTTTCCATGTCCGAAAAGCATCATAAATGTAAGATGCTTAACTTTTTTTCCCATTCAGCTTTCGAGCTTTAGCTGTTGTTAAGAGCTTGGATATAAGTAGAGATCTGTTATTAGTATACTTTTCCTTTGAATGTCTGGAATTGAAGGTATATAAATCGGTCCAGTTTGTTCCAACTCGGATTTCCTAAGAGTTAAATTGAATAACCGAGTTCTGCACCTTAATACACCAACTATTTTCCTCTTTCCGGAACTCCGCAGTGTATCTCATCTTTACCAATCATAATTTCCTTGTATTTCAAGCTAATCGTGATCATATCCGTACTTTAGTTGTATGGAATTTTCTAGTTGTCATCCCTCGATTGCCTGTAATGCTATTCTCCTTAAGTCATTGCAGATGCTGTGTTATTGGCACCTTTAGACTTGGATGTTGTGTTATTGGCACTTCCTGTACAGTAAATTTTCAAAGATCCAAGTAGTACTCGTATAGGTTAACAAATCATCATTGTTCTTGCCTTCTTGGTCAACTAAAATATCTGTGAAATTTTTGGATTACAGGTGTTGGAATATTATTTTTCAGAAGAAATGTATTGTCCTATTGTTGGTCTTTAACTTGAGAAGGGTTTTTTCTTAAATTGTCCGCCCTCCATAGATCTCGTTGTGTAATTGAGTGGACAATTTGATTTTACTCTATCAATGCTTTTTGCCTTTATACTTCCTCCTGAAATTGTGATAATCTTTTTGCAGTTGTAGAAGTTCCAATTGCATGCCTCATTTTGATTGGCCTGTTTGCACTTCAACATTATGGAACTCACAGGGTCGGGTTCTTGTTTGCTCCTATAGTTCTGGCATGGCTTCTATGCATCGGTGCGATCGGTGTTTATAATATACTTCACTTCAATCCGAGTGTGTACAAAGCACTTTCTCCATACTATATGTACAAATTTTTAAGGAAAACTCAGAAAGGGGGCTGGATGTCCCTCGGCGGAATTTTGTTGTGTATAACAGGTAAGTATGCATGTATAGGATTGACTTACATCGTCACAAGCAAAATGGTTTTGCTTGTATCTCTAATACACAACTCAACTTTTCAGGTTCAGAAGCCATGTTTGCTGATCTTGGACACTTTTCACAATTTTCAATTCAGGTATATATTTAGAAATCACAAACTGCAATTCAGTTTGATTATATTATTTTTGCACGGCTTGTTATAGTATCCGGAAAGCGTTCATATGGCAGTATTGATAATGATTGTATAACTTTGATTCGGCACTTCAGTAGTAAAACTTTAGCACACATTCTGCCCTTATTCAGTCGGGTACGATTCTCAAAACAATCGCTTTGCCTGATAAATATTCACGTTTTTGCAGATTGCTTTCACCTCTTTGGTTTATCCAGCTTTGGTTCTAGCATATATGGGACAGGCTGCCTATATATCTTCACACCACAATGTTGGGAAAAATTCTCAGATTGGATTTTATCCATCTGTACCAGGTAGATAGCTTGATTTGTTTAGCAAGAAGTTTCTAGGTTTCAAAGATATGCAACTTCTTGGCTAATCTAGCAAACCCGCCCTCCTCAGAAAAATTGAGATGGCCCGTCCTGGTAATAGCTGTACTTGCTGCTGTAGTAGGAAGCCAGGCCATCATCACCGGAACTTTCTCAATCATCAAGCAATGTTCTGCTCTGGATTGCTTCCCAAGAGTCAAAATAGTCCATACATCATCCAAAATTCATGGTCAAATTTATATCCCGGAAATCAATTGGATCTTGATGGTGTTGTGTTTGGCTGTTACTATTGGTTTCAGAGACACAAAGCGCATGGGTAATGCTTCAGGTATGACATTGTTCACAAATTTGTAAACCCATTAATGTTCGATATTTCATTTTAGAAATTAGTAAACCCTAACTAAAACCCTAATGCTTCTGCATGCATCGGCTGGATTTTAAGATTTAGTTATCCCTTATGTGTTGACGCTTTCGTGTGTAAGTTAATTAAACTAAAGATTTATTTCGAACAGGTTTTGCAGTTATCTCGGTGATGCTGGTCACCACGTGCTTAATGTCCCTAGTTATCGTCCTATGCTGGCAGCAGAGTGTCTTTGTTGCAATTGGCTTTGTGGCCTTTTTCGGCACAATTGAAGCTCTTTACTTCTCGGCTTCTCTTGTAAAGTTTCCTGAAGGAGCCTGGTTTCCCGTTGCTCTTGCTTTCTGTTTTTTCTTGGTCATGTATGTTTGGCATTACGGCACGATCAAAAAGTACGATTTTGAAGTCCAAAACAAGGTCTCCATTAACTGGCTGCTTAGCCTTGGTCCCAGCCTTGGCTTTGTACGTGTCCGTGGGATTGGCCTCATACACACTGATCTTGTATCTGGAATTCCGGCCATCTTCTCCCACTTTGTCACCAACCTTCCGGCCTTCCACCAGGTCCTAGTTTTCCTCTGTATCAAATCCGTCCCAGTCCCCCATGTTAGACCTGAGGAACGGTTTCTAGTGGGCCAAATTGGCCCTAAAGAGTACCGGCTCTACAGGTGCATTGTGAGATATGGATATCGCGACATCCACAAAGATGACATGGAATTTGAGAACGATCTTATGTGTAGCATAGCAGAGTTCATACGCTCAGGAAGCACCGAATCCAATCTTTCAATTGAAGATGCAGGGAAGGAAGATGATAAAATGACGGTAGTTGGCACACGTTCCACTCATGCCGATGGAATTCAGATGAGCGAGGACAGTCCAAACGTAGAAATGAGCCCATCGGTGCAGAGAGAAGAAAGATCGCCGCCAGTTGCCCAACGAAGGAAGAAGGTAAGATTCATTGTCCCGGAGAGTCCAAAGATCAACACGGGCGTAAGGGAGGAACTGCGGGATCTAACGGAAGCTCGGGAAGCTGGAATAGCTTACATACTTGGAAACACATACATGAAAGCAAAGAAAGGATCTAGTTTGATGAGAAGGTTTGCGATCGACTATGGATATGAATTCTTGAGAAGGAATAGCAGGACGTCCAGCTACGCGTTCAGTGTACCGCACGCGTCTACGCTGGAGGTAGGGATGATCTACCATGTATGATTCGGATCATACGATGAATTTATAGTGTAAATTCGACATCTTGTAACGTTGTGCAGTAGCTACAGCTGACAGTAGATGCAAAAGATATCCAGAAACTGAGTCATTTTCTTGGTGCAGGGTCTTGTTCGTCATCCTCCATTTTGGTTTTGTGATGTGAGAGGATGAACCGGTTATTTTTTTTTTGTTCTCAGATAAAATAGATACCCAAATTTCTTACACTATAATCTCTCTTGTTTGTCTTTGTTCGAGCGACATTCTAATATATCTTGAACCAGTAAAATGGGGTTCGAACTTGAGTGCAGAAGGATGAGCATACTAAAATATGCGGGACGCTGAATTTAGGTGGTTACATTTCAATTCTAAAGATCTGTTGTACACAACTGTATCTAAATCTCTTATCACATGATCAGTTACATAATCTCTTATCACATGACCAGTCACATAATCGGAAATAAACACGTACTTGTATACAATTGTTGACACTCGAGAATCTCTTCCATCTTGTCTATAAACTATAAAGATCGCCGAAGGAAAATATTTAGAGGAATGCCTTGTTATGAATACGTTGGGCCAATTTGTGGGCCATTTATAAGCAGGCCTGTTCATATTGCACTTTTAATGGGTAGAGTATTGAAGCACTTGGAAACTCTTTTCGCTTAGGCCTAGTGGAAAGTGGAAACCCACAACATTTGAAGTTGTAGGTGGGCCTGTGCTCCAGCAGAGGTTGCTCTCTGGAGAGTTAAACAAAAGTTGTCGAAGAGTAACAATCTCATATCGAAAAATCAGTAAAATTAAATATATCTTATATTAAGAGGTTCAACATTTAATTATAGCGAGGTATTTTGTGATAATTTTTTTAGAAATATCTTTATGTGTACGTAATAAGATGAAAAGTTGAAGGACAGTATCCGTGTGGCTCATCTCTCTTGAATCTTGACATAGGTGTGGGTAGTGGAATGGGGAATCGCTCGGTTATTCTTTTTTTTTTTTTTTTTTTCTTTTTTTTTTTTTGTGGAAAATAGAAATGTGAGGCCAATCTAGCAAAATTGAACTAGTGAATAGAGAAAACCAGTCAAACTGGAGTGAACTAATCAATCTGAATTGGTTCCGACTCCCATATAGTTAGTCCAACTTCTTATAAGCACATGCAAGCTTTCTTATTTCTCCGGTGTAGGATTCATACTCTTAACACTTGCTCTCTCGTGTGGCGAGTTTTCAAGCTAAACACGCGGACAACACATATTTAGTGACGTGGAGAAGACGTGTGGTCATTAGGTATTACACGTGAAACAACCCGTTCTAATATTACAAATGAACTGAATGAAGTTAAGAGCAAAATCTAGTTGAAAAGGGCAAGGACTAGAGGCTAGAGGCTTTGGTTGGCCTCTCAATGCCATTATTCATGAAAGTTACCAATTTCTAATGGTGTACGAGGTCAAGGGCTAAACTGCGTTACTAGGCTAGTTTTCATCACATTTCTTCCTAAGTTGACCGTTCAAGAACCTTAGGTAAGATCTGGGGCTAAACAGCCTAAACTGGACCCTTGGGGAGCCATGGGCTATATATGGTATGGTTTGGGATTGAGGTGATTTAAAAAAAAATTGGTATGAAAAAAAAGGGAGAGTTTTTGGTGTTTGGTAAGCACCCCCAAACCAGCTTTTTTTCAAAGTTTCAGATGAAAAAAAAAGCTAAAAGTGGGAAGCTGCAAAATGCAGCTTCAGAAATCAGCTTCTTGTGAAAACACAGAGCTACAGTGATTTTATTAATGAAACTTCCAAATTCCCAAACCTACCCTCACTTTCTGGTTCGAGCTCCCTTCTTCAGCTCTCTCTCTCTCTCCATTCAAGCTCGATCTCTCCTTCTTATTTGGTTCGAGCACTCTTCTTCAATAAAAAGGTAAATTTCCTTTTTTCAACCTTTATTTTTGGGTAATTGGAATATTGAATTGAATAAGTAGAATTGGAAGATTTGGACTTTTGGGTAATCTAGGTTTCGGAGTGATGCGGCCGGCGACGATGGACTTCTTCAACGACATGGAAGACCACAGCTGGAAGTGCAAACTCGATCTCAGCTGCGGCGACCAGCCCGACTGCCCCAACAAAACCTAGAGCTTGAAGTTCCCCATAACAGTCCGTTGGCTGCCGAAACTAAAATTCAAACCCCAGAAAATTTCAACAACAACTCCTCCACTGGCGAAGAGAAAACCTGTAAGTTTGAAGCCAATGCTGACCTCGAAGACGAAGACGAGGAGGAAGATTACGAAGAAGAAGAAGAAGAAGACGATGAAAAGTCTAATGGGAAGGCGGATGTGGATCGCAAGGGGAAGGGGATTTGAGAGATGACAAGGGCAAGGGGAATAAAAAATTCTGATTCCATAATAAAAGAAAACATAAAGAGTAATAGTATAAAGAGTAATAGTTGTATAGTAAATAGATATTTTAAATGCTGAATTATATGTTGAATGTTGGATTATGATTTATTGTTAAACGTTGGATTATATGTTTAAGATAAAGTTTATAAATATTTTTCTTTTAAAAATAAAGTATATTTAGTAATTCACCTTTATTTGTTAAGAAAATTAAATTAATAGCACATCTAGTATTATACTTTTTTTTGTCATTTCACACCGTCACAGCTGTTTTACAAAAAAGTTTACCAAACACTATCATATTGTTTTTATTCAAAATCATTTTTACAAAAAAGTTTACCAAACACTCTGCTGTTTATTCTCACAGCACAGCAGAATCAGTTTTTTTTCAAAACACAACAATACCAAACCAGCCCCTTGGGGAGCCATGGGCTATTGATGTCCTATGAGAAATCGAATTTTGTCATTTGAAGGCTAAATAACACTTTTGCTTACACTGATTTGCAGACATTATGTATGCTCTAAGATTACGCCAAAAATCAACTGAAATCAAGTAAAGTCTCTTTTTTCTCTGACGTTGATTTCATACTCTTGAAAAACTATACTAGTAGCTAGTTCGTATCGATACTTGTGAATATAGCAAAAAGTTTATTTACATATACTTTTCCAACGGAATGTGCGCCAACTTTTTAACTTGTTTGTTCATAATGTCATTCAACATTGTGGATCCCCTTAACTTCCATCTTAAGTTTGCTGTTTTTTTCTGGAAGTTTATGTATTTTGCTTTTTAGTTGGGCTGGTTTTTGTATGCTTTGTTTTACGTCCTGTAATGTTTTATCAACAACGTGTCTTTAAATAAAACGCAGTTTTAGTTCCTAATATTCACGTTTAAAGTTGGGATAGATGAATTGCTTGTGGCTAGACGGGCAGCAGAGCTTCTAATGGAGTTACAAAATACTAATTCAAATTTGGTTTTGGAGGGAGACACGAGTGTTGTGATTGTAGCAATGAGTCGTTCAGAGAATGATTGTTCATTCTTGGGACCTGTAATTATCGACATCAAACAAGCTATACAAAGCATGGATGGAACATCGTTGAACTTCGTGCGTCGGGAAGCAAACAATGTAGCTCATTGGCTAGCTCGTGTTGGCTTTGGGTGTTTCAAGTGAAAATAGGTGGGTTGAATTTCTCCCATATTTGATTTTAGATGCTTTGTTAAAAGATAATCAAATGTAATCTTTACGTTATGGTGATGATAGCTATTAGTGCGGAACAATATTTTTCCTTTAGATTGGCTAAAATCTCTGACAAGGTTTTTATCGAGGCCCGTATTAGCACTTTATTTTCTGTTTGTACGTGTTTTTCGTATTAATGAATATCGTACTTTCTTAAAAAATTGGGATAGATTTTTCTAACCTTTTTACTATTTATGTTGTCCAATAATTGTATTTATTCAATAAACTTCCATCACAGGGTTAATCGCTTAGTCGGGAGAAATCTTATTACTACCACGCTTCAAATACGCATAAAATACTTTCGCACATTAAATAATAAAAAAATAGAAAAAAATTGTCGATAAACCAATCACACAACTCATAGCTCACTTTTAATGAGATATGATTATCGCCGGATCCTCTTTGTGAGGATTCTCGGAATCCTTCAATTACATCCGTTCATCGTATATCGTGCAGTCAGTTTTCGTCATGTACTGTTTATATTCAATTTTAGATAAAAAAAATTACAATGATTTATAACCGTACGATGTACGATAAACGAATGTGATTGGAGAATCCCCGGATCCTCACAAAGACAATTTGGCGAGAATTCTCTCTCACGCTTAACTACCCCAATTTATTATTTTCATTAAATAAAAATGTTGCACCATCCGACACCATAAAAATAGATAATCTAATTTTTTTTTTAAATATCTAAAACCTCACATACAAGTGATTTTAACATATATCTAATATTAAAAAAATAAATAAATAAAATTTCTTCCCACCCTTCCCTCTCCCTCCCTCCCTCCCTCCCTCCCTCCCAACTCATAGCTCACTTTTAATGAGATATGATTATCGCCGGATCCTCTTTGTGAGGATTCTCGGAATCCTTCAATTACATCCGTTCATCGTATATCGTGCAGTCAGTTTTCGTCATGTACTGTTTATATTCAATTTTAGATAACAAAAAAATTACAATGATTTATAACCGTACGATGTACGATAAATGAATGTGATTGGAGAATCCCCGGATCCTCACAAAGACAATTTGGCGAGAATTCTCTCTCACGCTTAACTACCCCAATTTATTATTTTCATTAAATAAAAATGTTGCACCATCCGACACCATAAAAATAGATAATATAATTTTTTTTTTAAATATCTAAAACCTCACATACAAGTGATTTTAACATATATCTAATATTAAAAAAAATAAATAAATAAAATTTCTTCCCACCCTTCCCTCTCCCTCCCTCCCTCCCTCCCTCCCTCCCTCCCTCCTTAAAAACAAAACTAAAAATGTTCATACACACAATGTGTAGGCAGATGCCAGTATAAATAAAAGTATTCAAGAAAACGGAAAATTCAGTTATTGATTTAGTGTGATGCTATCCACAAACTCATTTACGAACATCTATCAATTTTCAACCGTCAAATTGAATGAATTAAATAACAGAAATTAACAAAGAGTGTGTGGGATAACACTCCTTTTGTTTAATGTTTTTGGAGTTCGATAGCGTGAAAGACACATTTGAAACATTATAGAAGATGGGGTGCTTTGGACTCCACAAGAGCTGAAACTCACGCTCATCGCTCTATTTATCATTGTTAAATGAATTTATTTTTAAAATTCGTGTAATGAACATACACAAATACAATGGGGTAATATTATGAACTGTTATTAGCACTCTAAAAATTTCATTCTACATTCTTTATAAATGCAAATTTCTTACTAATAATAGAAAATTTAGAGTACATGATAAAATTTAAGGAAAACTAATGAAAAAGACTTGAAAACTTTGAATTTTAATGATAATGACAAAATAAAGGGTAAAGTGAATAGTACCATTTTTGATTTTTTAGTGTAAAAATATGATTTTTCGTTAAAATGAACAGTATCGTGGACTTTTCGTTAAAACTCCCTAAAATTGATAGAATATCAATAACAATTTCACTTACATTATCTTAACAAAATTGCATCCTCTCTTAAAATCTCACTGCGTTCAGATAAACCCGAGCCCACAGAGAGCTCCACTTGTTTGACTTAGATCTCACGTGACGGACGCGTGTCTCGAGCGCGCTCCCTGTCGGTTTCGGGGGTTGGGCGACGTGGACGACTGACACGGGACGGTGGTGGTGGGGCGGTGGGTCCCGACAGGGTTAGGTCGTCGTGGTGGCCCTCGCTGGGGACAGTTTTGAGTGCTCCACGTGTCGATGGGGTCCGTACTGGGACGAGGAAAATGGTAAGTGGGGGAACGGTTGGAGAACATCCCTGTCTGCTTGATTTTATCTACCTTGAGGCTAGGCCATTAAAAGACAACACCTCGTCTTGAGTATAATTACGTGCATGCCATTGTTTTTTTTTTTGGGGTGGGGGGGGTGTGGGAATTAGACCTGAAATAGTTACAATTGTGTGGAAGCACGTCCGAGATTATAACCAGGACATTATCTTTTCCAAAATTACCTTGAAAGGGAAGTATTTGGTAACCTTTTAAGACTCCTAGAATATGATGATGTGATCCAATTAAGATTGGGTGTCATTATCAGGAAAGGATCCTCTCCGGACCCAATTCCACCGGATCCTCCGGATCCATCTTCTTTAAGGGCCGAGTCGGCATTGTGGCTTCCTTGGAGTCGGTGTCGTGCTTCCACTGAGTCGACGTCGTCCCGAAGTCGGTTTCGTGGCCTACCCGGAGCTAATTGTCGACAACGCCGTAATAGTCGTCGACGACTCGCCGTTCTAAAGTTTCTCATAAACAAACAAAAAAAGTGAAGCAGAAGACTCAAAATTGAAGAAGAAGAATTGAAGGAGATGAGGAAGCAGAATAAAAATTGCAGAGAAAAATGAAGAAGAAGGAGGATCCGGTGGGATTGGGTCCGGAGAGGATCCTCTCCAATCATTATCTATGTTTTTATACCATTCAATTCACGTGTTTTTCAGGTAAATTTTTTCGTATTTTGAAGGCAACTACATGATAAGCTCATATTTATATATATTTTACATCAAATTCTCTCGTCTTTTCTTAGTTAGTTTCTCATATTTTTGTGCTATTTACTTTGTTTTTGTGTTTTATCAAATTTATCTAGCTAAGAAAATAAAAATAGCATAAGTGTGATTTTAAGTAATAAATTCGTCTAAACTGCCTGTGTAGATCAGCTGACTTTGGGAGCAAATTGCGAACAGCTCAGAATGAATTAGAGAATGAGCCTTATATGCTTGGAAAGCTACAGATGTCTATTTTCTAGAACATTTCGCGGATTGTTAATATCATTTTTCTAGAAGAAGTTATGGGCATTTGAGTAAGGGAAGGTCTAGCTGACGACAACTTGCAGATTGGAATTGAACAAAAGAAAAGAAATAAAACAAGGGGAGTGAATGGACAGCAGAAAAGCAAAGAAATTGGACCACTATGAAGTGGATTTCTTGTTGGTCTCCCACTTATAGCTTTGAGTGGCTTTGGCATGATTATTTCTAGGTGGAAAGAGCACAAAAACAGCACACACACATGCAAAATGGAGCTGGCAGCTTCACATCCTTCCATTGCCGTGAGTGCCTTGTCCATTACCTTGCATTGCTTGACATTTTCAACCTCTATATAAACATCATTCAGCCTTCAAGAAAAAAGGAGAGAGCCATTCATACACATTTCCATTAGTTCCAAGGCTTGCAAAGAAGGAGGAGTGCTTGGAGTTGTGCTAGCCATTCCATTGGAGTTGTTGGAGCATTCTAGGTGTATTCTACTTTGTTTCTCTATGTTTAATATCAATTGTTTTTGTTTAATTGCAAGTATGAGGAACTAAACCCTTATTTTGGCTAGAGGTTAATTCAAAGCCATGTATATATTTGTAATTTGAATTGATTACCTTCAGTTGTGATTTCTGTGTTGTGATTTAATTTGCTTAACTGCTTGATTGATAACTTATTTTTGTATGTCGATTAAGGATGCATACTTAATTTACATGCATGAATTTGATGCTAGAATATAAGTGAATTTCACCTAATCGTTATGAACTTATATTCACAAGTAGTGAAGGTCGCTTATAAACGATCGCGTTAGGTAAATTCTTGGCATAAGTTTCATGCAATTCATAGTAACAAGTGCCTCGTCAATGCTTATGATTTTCATAAAACTTAATGATTCTTGCTTGTATCTCTATTATGCAATTCATGTAGGGAACTTGTAGGGAATGTTTTGGGTTGTCGTATGCAATCATCCAACCTAATAAAAGTAGGAAAATCTGAAGGTTAATTTAAGCGGACCTAATTAACTTGGGGCGTTGAGAATTTACAATTTATTGAAAGAACAACTGAAAATCAATTTAGGTTGCATATATGTCATGTGTGGAGAAGAACCCTCTAGCCAGTCCGTCATTTATCATTTTACCTTAATTTCATGTTTTTGTCAATTTTGTAATTTATTTAAGTTAATTTACTTCTCGTCAAAATCAATCCCCCGTTTATTTTAAAGTATTATATTTGTTAGAAATCATTTTAGTTTGTATTTTCTTAAGTCTTGAGTTATTTTGAGTCTTTTGATTTGTGTTAGATTATTTGTTAGTTTTATTTTGAGTTATTCTAGTTAAGTGTTTTGAGTCTAGTTTAGTGTTTTAAATTTTGTTTTTACGTTTTTAATTTAATTTTACTTGGGTTAGCATCCCTAGTTAATCCCCGGCCTAGAACGATCCCTACTTATCCATATACTACAACTGTCACAAATAGGGTTTAAATTTGTGCGTTAATTTATTTTCGCATCACTACAGTATAAACTATCTTAACTTATGAGAAAAGAGACTTGAATTTGAGTACAAAGAGACAAAAATGTTACTAAAATCAAAGTAATCTAACACCATAAAAATCATTTTAAACAAGTTTCTACAATTGTGCTCATATTATTCAACGGTACCATATGTTTGCTTATACAAAAATATATGCGTATGAAACTCCTTTTCTATGTTTTGAAATGAACATTAAAATATAATTATTGGTGTTTATAGCACATAAAACTAAGGGAACTTTAACGAAAAACTCCCGGTACTATTCATTTTAACGAAAAATCACATTTTTACACTAAAAAGTCAATCATGGTACTATTCATTTTACCCTTTATTTTGTCCTTATCGTTAAAACTCAAAGTTTTCAAGTCATTTTCATTAGTTTTCCTTAAAACTAACTTGCATTAGAGAGATAATAATTCATATATTGGCAGTATATCTTACACAATAATTCATGATTGACTTATTATATGGTCATTTATCGGTATCTGAGATGAGAGAGTTCGAGACTATTAGATAATTTAGAAGAGAGTGAGTTTCAAACTCAGGATGTATGGATAAAAACTCAATACCGTACCTACTAGGATATTGAACCACATGCAAAACTAAAAATAATTCGCCGTCTGTTGGAATCGAACCCACTCATTTAAAGTATCTCATTGCATGCAAATTCTCCAGTATCATAATGCTTACTTAAAATGAAGAAAAAAAATCATCAATAAAAATAAAGGAAAACTAATGAAAGGGGCTTGAAAACTTTGAGTTTTAACGATAATGACAAAATAAAGGGTAAAGTGAATAGTACCATGATTGACTTTTTAGTGTAAAAATGTGATTTTTCGTTAAAGTGAACAATACCGGGAGTTTTTCGTTAAAGTTCCCTAAAAATAAGGCCTAATCGGATAAATAGTCATCATGGTGATAAGGTAATCGAAAGATAACTTCCATGATATAAATAAATAAATAAATAATATATATATATATATATATATATATATATATATATATATATATATATATTAGATTTAAACTCTCGTGCTGTAGTCCGTTAGCAAATTTAGTCCAAAAGTGATTTTTTCTGTTAAATGTCCGTTAAATGCAAGGATAAAAATGTACTTTAACATGTGTACACATTCTTCTTCCTCGTCTCTCTGCTATGTTTGTAATTTTCATTTTCAGTCTTCCATTTCGGGATGCTGTACTTTGCATTATCAACACCTTCTTCCCCAAAACAAAATATCCTGCAAACCCACAACTATCAACACAAAACCCACTTTAGAATTTCAATCAAAACCCATAATTTAAACAAAAATCAACCAAAGTTTTCACATTTTTGTAAGCGGGTCTGAAGAGCCTCTCAATAAAAGCAACCACAAACAAGTCAAAGAGCCATGGAGCCATGTCGAGGGTGGCCCAGAAATACGATAGGGCGTCCAGAATCAGAACAGCACAGGGGCCGTGAGTGTCAAGCCATCAGATTTGGGGACTAGTGCTTCTATATATGATGTCGCCACACTTCATCACCGTGCATAGCAGCCCTAATCCCACACCCATAAATATGTCGTGGACGACGTGGATCAACTCGCTGCCACCGGACGCGAAGACCAGCAACGTTTTGGAGTTTGAAATTGTGATTCTTGGTGAACTAGGTAGCTGGGATTCGAATGAGGGTTTGATTTTGAGTTTTCTGTTGAGAAATGGAGAGCTGGGTTTTGATTAGTGAGGACGGAGCTTGGCCACTCCGATGAAGGGATCCATGTGCTGGTCCAATTGAAGAAATCTATGTGCTTGCTAATGTGCAAGATGCAAAATACAACATCTCGAAATGGAAGAAAGTGAAATTATAGAGAAGGAAGATGATGGTGTACAGGTCAAATTACATTTTTATCCTGTATTTAATGGACATTTAACGGTAAATTACTTTTGGACTAAATTTATTAACATAGTAACACCACGAGGGTTTAAGTTCTAATTATTTTTTTTATCACCAGGCTTATGTTCCGATTACTTTAGCACCACAATGATCGTTTAGTCGATTAGGCTAAAAAATATGGGAGTTTTACTGTTCACTTTTAACGAAAAAAACATTTTTACTCTAAAAAATCACTCCTAATACTATTTACTTACAACCAAGGATTTAAATATCGATATTATCGGCGATATTTCGCCGATAATATCGTTTTTTTTAGATAACGATATTTTTACATATATCCACTTAATTATCGTCCAAATATCGCGATATTTTCGATATTTTCGAGATATTTTTGATATATTCGCGAGAAGGATGCTCCCGACGAGGAAGAAGAAGGAGCATAGCTGGAAGAGGCGGAGGAGGGCTTACTGAACAGTGGAAAGGGAGTGGAGCCGCCGGAATCCGCCGAGCGCGAGGACTCCTCCGGACCGCCAATCACAATCACCACAGCCGAAATTCCCCCAAATCCCCAGAAACAAACACGAAGTTGAAGCAAACCCAAATTCCAATAGATCAAATTATGGAATTACAGTGCATAATGATTCAAAAATTACCTTAATTTACACAAAACGCTTCAAGATCTAACAAGAATTACATATCCAATAATTACACAAAAATTACCTCGTCATTTCCCCACAGAATCGAATAGTCCCCCGATGATGCTCTCTTCATCGAACGATTTGGGGAAATGGGTGTGGGTGCGATTGGGGAAATGGGTGTGCCTGGGTGTGGGTGCGATTGGGGAAATGGAGCTTCCTCTGCGCGTCGTCGTGCTTCCCAGAGACGAAGGAAAGGGAGGGAGAGTTCATGAGGGTGGTGGAGATGCTGCGCTGGCATCGGGGTGGACGGATTTGGGTGTGCCTGGGTGTGGGTGCGATCGGGGAAATGGAGTGAGAGAACGAGAGTTCGAGAGAGAGGTAGAGTTGAGAACTGAGAGAGAGTGAGGGGTCCGAGAGGGACTCGGGAAAAGAGAGAGAGATAGGGTGAGGGTTAGTGGTCTGCCACGTGGCAGCGTGACAGAGAGTGAGAATCAAGATGGAGGGTCCATATTAGATTAGGATAAAGGACTCAATTGCACAATTTATATAATTTCAGGGAAAGAGTGAAAATATAAATTAATCTGGAGGTCCAGATTAGATTAGGATAAAGGACTCAATTGCACAATTTATATAATTTCAGGGAAAGAGTGAAAATATAAATTAATCTGGAGGTCCAGATTAGATTAGGATAAAAGACTCAATTTCAGGGAAAAAGTGAAAATATATAATTTCAGGGAAAGAGTGAAAAATTTGAACCTCAAAGAGTGAAAAATTTGCCAGCTCGCTATATAATCAACTTAAATCAGTTAAATCCATCATGCAATGTGATAAACTAATAGATAATTGACTAAATAAACATCCTGCAAAGTTTCATTAAAAATTTCCAAGTTTTTCTTACAATTTCCGTGGTTTCCATGTAATTTTTATCGATATCGATATTATCCCGATATTTCCATCGATATTTCCGTGTTTTCAGACTACCGATATTTCCGATATTACCGATATTTTCTTCCTTTCTTACAACACATTTTTATCTTTTTAATTAAAACTCAAAATTTTAAAATCATTCTCATTAGTTTTTCTTAAAAATAATACTTAGTCCCGTTAAAAGTGAATAGGGTAATGGTAATTTGGTAAAAGCGTGGGTCATGTGTCCCATTTTAACCTTATCCTCAAGCGAAATGCCAGCCATGAAAGTGGTGTAGTGTACACCAGGTCACGCACGCAAAAAGCATAAAGTTAATCAAAATTAAAAATAACAATACGACGTTTCAGAGTTTTCGAATTCTTATGGGGAACCGCAACGCGAAGCCGCGAACCGACCCAGCTGTCATTTATTAACGCACAGCTCATTTCGGTCCACTTTTTAACGTATATTTTCTATAAAAATATTTATAAAAAAAAATGTTTTTTTGGGTACCGTTTGATACGTTGGACGGGACGGAACAGAGTGGGACGAGACATTCCGTCATACGTTTGGTGCGCCTAAAACGGGTGGAACGCGTTGTTCCACGGGACGAATTTTGGGTGAATTTTCGTTCCATCTCACCCCCCTGGAACGACTCGTTCCACATACGTGGAACACAAAATTATAACCTCTCCGCCTTCTTCTTCTTCCTCCTTGTTTCCATCCAAGGGCATCTTTGCTCCCGTCTTGTCCCGTCCCGTCCCGTCTGCATACCAAACGATACCTTGGTGTCTCTCTTGAATTTAATATTTATAATGAAGGATAAATGAACGTGTTTTTAATGTTTTAATCTTTTACCAGCCGATTAATATTAAGTTCAAAATGGTGAGTAACCATATTTTGATCATTAAATGAGCATAATAAAGAGACATTGAGTTTATAATCTTAATTAGTTTAATATGTTGCAATTTTAATTAGTTTTTTTTTTTTTTTCAATTTTGCATGATTTGATCATTGAGACCTCATTTTTCGATCTGTTTTTCGGGTTGATATTTGCAGAAAATTTAGTTTACTTGTTAATAATTTGACATCTCAATTGCAGATAATCTTATTTTATCTTGAACATGTTAGTTAATTTGTTAATTTGGAGAGATTTTTTGATGTGCTCTGAAACACAAGCAAATACACTATATGTCGTTCTACAAGTAGAATAACATTTTTTTTTTAAATCCCAACTTAAATAATGACTTATGACGTACCACGACGTATTTCGGCATTCGAGAAGATCTCTCGTTGATTTGAAATCATATTTATTTCTTGTTGTTGGGGGGGGGGGGGGGAAGTACATGAACCTCTCAAGGTTAACTAAACATTGCAAAAAGCCTTTTCATGTGTAGATTATCACAACCCAGTCACTACTGGTGTCCACATAAAAATAAAAAATAAAAAATAAAAAATAAAAAGTCGTGGGTTATTGTGTTAATTTAATTACTAATTCAGTGTCTTAATGAAAGCCGATACAATTGGATGAAGCCGAGTTCAATTTAATAAACAAGTTATAACATTTTCAAAAGAGATGTCAAATCCTAGATGGAAAGTCATTTAATCAAATTTGAAGGCAATAACAAACTCCAATCGATATGCCAATCGTATGTGGTTTGACATATGAGAAAATGTGATGTCAAATAATTTTTAATTATTTTATTGTTTGGATCTCATTCATGCACCAATTATAGATCTTAAAATTTTATTTTAATTGATTTCTTTTTAAAATGGATCAACATATATCATTTATAACCAAAAAACTTATCGGTTGAAAAAAAAAAATTTTGACATTGCCACATCAACCATCAAATTAACATTTAACATCTATCTTTTGGCATCTCCATTAGAAATGCTCCAAGGACACTTTGTACACGATTAAATCTAAACAAGCAGTATAAAAAATTAGTACGTGATTAGGGAAAATATTAAATTACAGTATTGGAGGATAATATTAATTAATAACATTTGTGGAAATGCTTTTCACTTTAAAAATGCTTAACCAAAAGGTGTTTAGGTTAATCATGCTGGAACTGGATATCAGCCATCAAATTAACATTTAACATCTATCTTTTGTCATCTCCATTAGAAATCCTCCAAGGACACTTTGTACACGATTAAATCTAAACAAGCAGTATAAAAAATTAGTAAGTGATTAGGGAAAATATTAAATTACAGTATTGGAGGATAATATTAATTAATTAATAAAATTTGTGGAAATGCTTTTCACTTTAAAAATGTTTAACCAAAAGGTGTTTAGGTTAATCATGTTGGAACTGGATCCTTTCTTGAGTTCAGGATGGGAATCCTCATGGGCTGATCGGGAGGATCCCCATCCTAAGCTCATGAGAGGATCCAATTCCAATCATGCTAACCGTTTTGGTTTGGTGACGGAATTGCCTCACCTACGCGGCTACACATACCAAATATTGTATCTCTGGTTAAATTTAGGTTGCCTTGAATTTGAAAAAGGGCAACCAACAAACCAACAAGTGACAAGATTTCATCTTTATAGTTATGAACTAGTTAATAGCGGCGCGGCTTCAAGTGGCAGCGATAGTGCTTATTATATTAGGCAGATGTGTTTTCTTAGACCATCTCCAATGGTGACCTAAAACCTAAAAATATTTAGCCCATAAAATTTAGGTTTTAGCCAAGAAACAGCTTTTCTGCTCCAATCCTTCTGCCCTAAAATTTTAGTCCGAGATTATCAAAGAATGAATTAAGGCTATTTTTTTTTTAAATTAACTTAAAAAAAAAATTATGTAGACTATCCTAAATTAATTATATGAACATTTTAACCTAAAAATATTTAAATTCTGATAAATTTTGAAAAATCACTAAATCAATACATGAAAATCATGATAAACCACATAAACTTAATACAAATGACATTTAATAAATCACATAAACTTAATATAAATGACAATTAATAAACCACATAAACTTAATACAATCGAAAACTCATAAACTACATAAACTTAATAATGATATCCACCATCTTGACTTGGTGATGGACTTAGGTGATAGTCTTGAGATGAATCATCATCTTGAAATATACTCATTGTGGCATTCCTTCGTAAAATGTCCTTTTGCTTACCACGTAAGTATTTCTTTCTCTCTGGAGTGTATTTGTCGAGGTCCTCCATCATCAAATTAACTTCGAACCTTTCTTGCTCCCCATCCCCTTCTTCCTTCATGGCCAAACGCATTTGGGCCGATTCTTCTTTTTGAAAAATATGGTTTTCGTTCAATCGTACCATTTCGCTAGCAAATTGTGCACGTATCGAATCTTGGGACTTCCCTTTTTTCTTTGCTTCCTTTTGCTTATCTCTACCCGGGGGCTTTGCAAAAGAAGAAGTTGGGGTAATTTGTTCGACACCTTCATTGTTGGCAAAATTCACACCTTCATTGACATCATTTAGGGGTGGGGCTTCACTATGAAATAGTCTTCCACATTGTTGGTTCGCATCGGTTCCCCACCTCAGACAATCCTTGAGGATGTTCCAAGCATGATGCAACTTAAAAAGCTTGATTTTTTGGTGTAGTTCTTGTCTTGTAAATTGACATTGCTTTGTCATCCTATGCAACAAATACATAAAAACAATTAGTTGCAAAATACTATTATGTACATGACAACTAAAATATCAACAAAGAAACTTACAATTTCTGAGGCCCCCCTTCCACTAAGCATGTCAACCGTGACTCTCTCCAAGTTTCCCTTCCACAAAGTGCACGTTTTGTTGATAATCTTTCACCGATCATAAACACCACCAACTTCCCTTCGACCGGTGTTGGAGTTTTCATGGAACTTATCAGATTTTACCCCACAAAACCTTTCTATTTTGATTCGTGTCGACGACCCCATCTTCGCTAACAGAAATCCATGCCAAACATAAAGCAATATCTTTGTCAAAGGTCAAATTACGACCTCTAACATGCTCTTTTGTCATCTTGAAAAATTTGGAAATGAGAAGAAATGGTAGAAAGAAAAATTGGAAGAATTGTAGGAGAAACGTGAGTTTTGTGTGGATGTTTGAACAAATACATAGGTATTTATAGAGTTTTTGGTTGAATTTTAAGTTAAATAATTTTTTTAAATTATTTTAGCCGTCGGATTTAAATTTGGACCGTTAGATCTTTTTTTTACCGTTAGATTTGATTATATTCGATCTAAGTCATTGGATTCAATAAATATATAAATATAAAACTAAAAAAAAAAATAATAATTTGAACCTGGACCGTTGGATTAACCAACGACCCATTTAATGAAGACCCTTGGATGATAAAAAATAGCCGTTGGGCTACTTATTACTCTGACAACCAGGGGAACACCCCCACGTGGGGTTGTCACCCCTTCAGCAAAGCCTAGTGCGTGCAGCGCGTAGGCGAGTTAGATTTGGGAAGTGGGCTTCACAGCCTTGGTTTCAGTCTCAGTTGGTGGGGCCCATTTTGCTTTGTGGCCTAAAATTGGGCCATAATTTGACCAATATTTAGGTTTTAGGTTTATTTTAGGTCATGGGTTGGAGTGGATTTGGGGGGGGGGGTTTTACCCCACTATTGGAGATGGTCACCCTGACCTAAAACCTAAAAATATTTAGCCCAGAAAATTTAGGTTTTAGCCCAGAAACAGCTTTTCTACTCCAACCATTTTGACCTAAAATTTTAGCCCCAGATTATCAAAAAATGAATTAAGGCTAATTTTTTTTAAATTAACTTAAACAAAAAAAAAATTATGTAGACTATCCTAAATTAATTTTATGAACATTATAACCTAAAAATATTTAAATTCCGATAAATTTTGAAAAATCACTAAATCAATACATGAAAATCATGATAAACCACATAAACTTAATACAATCGAAAACTCATAAACTACATAAACCTAATAATGATATCCATCATCTTGACTTGGTGGTGGACTTGGGTGATAGTCTTGAGATGAATCATCATCTTGAAATATACTTCTTGTGGCATTCCTTCGTAAAATTTCTTTTTGCTTACCACGTAAGTATCTCTTCCTCCCTGGAGTGTATTTGTCGATGTCCTCCATTATCAAATTAGTTTCGTACCTTTCTTGCTCCCTATCCCCTTCTTGCTTCATGGCCAAAAACATTTGGGTCGATTCTTCTTGCCGACGACACTGGTTTTCGTTCATTCTTGCCATTTCGCTAGCAAATTGTGCACATATCGGATCTTGGGACTTCCCTTTTATCTTTGTTTCCTTTTCTTATCTCTACCCAAGGGCCTTGGCAAAGAAGAAGTTGGGCTCATTTGGTCGATACCTTCATTGTCGGCAAAATTCACACCTTCATTGACATCATTTGGGGGTAGGGCTTCATTATGAAATAATCTTCCACATTGTTGATTCGCATCGGTTCCCCACCTCGGACAATCCTTGAGGATGTTCCAAGCATGATGCAACTTAAAAGCTTGATTTTTTGGTGTAGTTCTTGTCTTGTAAATTGTCATTGCTTTGTCACCTTATGCAACAAATACATAAAATAATTAGTCGCAAAATACTATTATGTACATGACAAGTAAAATATCAACAAAGAAACTCACAATTTATGAGGCGCCCCTTCCACTAGGCATGTCAACCATGGCTCTCTCCAAGCTTCCCTTCCACAAAGTGCACGCTTTGTTGATAATCTTCCACCGATCATAAACACCACCAACTTCCCTTCGACTAGCGTTAGAGTTTTCATGGAACTTATCAACGATTTTACCCCACAAATACTTTCTATTTTGATTGGTGCCGATGGCACCATCTTCACTAACAGAAATCCATGCCAAACATAAAGCAATATCTTCATCAAAGGTCCAATTACGACCTCTAACATGCTCTTTTGCCATCTTGAAAATTTTGGAAATGAGAAGAAATGGTAGAAAGAAAAATTGGAAGAATTGTAGGAGAAAATTGAGTTTTGTGTGGATGTTTGAACAAATACATAGGTATTTATAGAGTTTTTGGTTGAATTTTAAGTTAAATATTTTTTTTTTTAAATTATTTTAGCCGTTGGATTTAAATTTGGACCGTTAGATCTTTCTTTTTACCGTTAGATTTGATTATATTCGATCTAAGCTGTTGGATTCAATAAATATATAAATATAAAACTAAAAAATAATAATTTGAACTTGGACCGTTGGATTAACCAACGGCCCATTTAAATGGAGCCGTTGGATGAAGAAAAGTAGCCGTTGGGCTACAGTAACTCTGACGGGGGAAGGGGACAACCCACGTGGGTGTGCCTTCTGCTGTCTGTTTTGTGGCACGTGAGGAGAGTTGGGGAGAGTGGGTTTTGGGGGGAAGGGGAAAATTTAGGTTATAACCTAAATTTTCCCCTTCCCCCCCCCCCAAATCCACTCCAACCCAAAACCTAAACCAAACCTAAAACCTAAAACTTAAAATGAAGGCAAATATAAGTCACAAATTTAGCCCACAAAAGCTGCTGGGACCCACGGATGAAAGTGAAAGGTTGGCTATGAAGCTCACTTGCCCACTGCCACTTTCTCCACGCGCTGCACACAAGGAGGGGGGAGCTGCATTCAACCGAGGTGGACCCCACCCACGTGGGTGTGTCCCCCGGTTTGTCAGCCTTGTCCTGTAGCCAACGGCTACTTTTCTTCATTGGGTGGTGCCGTTGGTTAATCCAACGGTCCACATTTAATTTTGTTTGTTTGTTTTATATTTATATATTTATTGAATCCAAAGGCTTAAAATTTATCGGAATTTAAATATTTTTTTCCAACGGCTAGAATATTTTTTTTTTAAGTTTATGTGGTTTATCATGATTTTCATGTATTGATTTAGTGATTTTTCAAAATTTATCGGAATTTAAATATTTTTAGGTTAAAATGTTCATAAAATTAATTTAGGATAGTCTACATAATTTTTTTTAAAAAAAAAAGTTAATTTAAAAAAAATTTAGCCTTAATTCATTTTTTGATAATCTGGGGCTAAAATTTTAGGCCAAAAGGGTTGAAGTAGAAAAGTTGTTTCTGGGCTAAAACCTAAATTTTCTGGGCTAAATATTTTTAAGTTTTAGGTCAGGATTGGAGATGGTCTTAGAGTTTGGTTCACTGGAGTTATGGGCTTGGCTTGTGTTAGTGCTTACTTTTGGTGACATGGACTTTCAATTCACTATTTTGACAAAATTAAAAACTTTTGATCACGTCATTTCCTTGATTTGTTCCACATTTTATTTTTTTTCAACTTTTCTTTTGTTTTTACTAAAGTCGTTGCTTTAATAGTTGTCTATTCTTTGTCGCATGATGGCTCGAACAAATAAGATATGTTTTTTATAGGTATATAATCGAACTTAAGATCTCACGTACAGAGGTAATACTCTTAAACACTCGAGTTACAAAGTACTTTGTAGCCAAATATGACTTGTTAAATTGAGTTTCGAGTTAAGTTGAATAATTGTTTATGAGGTGTAGTTAGTCATAAAATATTTAATAGTTGGTCGTAAAATATTTATAAGAGTTATCCAACATTTATTTATTAACAATTAAACGTGGCGCAAAATTTGACAAAATGTGCAAAATGATCTTCTGCACCTAAGACTCTCAGGGACTTATCTCATTTGTTGATACCTAACCGTTCAGTTAAACTCCATTTAACAGTGTTAAGTATTCAACTTATCTTCTTAATAAACAGATTAAAAACTAATGATAAGTTAAGTTAAAAGGATACGTGTCACTCAAATAAATAGGTCACAAAGAATCACATAGCGTTTTGGCCGTAGAAGATTTGAACTCTGATAACATCTAAACTACATATTAATAAAACACTTATTGTCAACCAAAATCCTATTAAATTACCAGTTTAACTCTTTAATTAAAGCTGAACATGAATAAGAAATATGGGCAGAAATGTAATTTCACACAACCAAAATTTTTGCTTTTTTTTTTCTTTCAAAGTTTCACCTACATGTAATTCTAACATATATTTAATTAAAAACTTAAAAAACTAAAAATAAAAAATAAAGCCTATCCCCGCTCCCACATTTTCTATCAGTGTCTTCCTCTCTCCTTCTACTTCAAAAACAAAAATAAAAAAATTTTCACACACACTTTGTGTGCGCCCATATGCTAGTATGTAAAATATAAGAAGGTTTAATAGGATTATTAGTCCCCGTAGTGATAGGGTAGTTGAATGATAACCCATGTGGTAAAAAAAATTAGGATTTAAGCCCATGTGGTGAAGTTTGTTATGATTTAGGCTCAAAATTGAAAATTTCGTCAACTTTCCGTTAATTGAAGGCTCATATGTGAGATTAAAAAGATAAAGTTAGCCTCACGTGTAGCCCCATATGCTAACTAGTCTAATATGTGTGGCTCTCGTGCTAATAGTTAACGGAGAGTTGACAGAAATTTCAAATTTTTGGCATAAATCCTAACAGACTTTACCACAACAACTTAAATCCTAATTTTTTTTATCACATGGGTTATCTTCCAATTACCCGATCACCACGGGACTAATAATAATCCAATTATGCCAAGACAAGAAATTAATTATTGTGAATGATATTAGGATTACCTTGTAATTATATATTTTCCTTATTTGGTTCAACAGGATAGGGTTGAGTTGAGTGGCTCCACCCTCATATTCAACAAGATAGGGATCCCATAACGAAAGCAAAACAAAGGTACGGAGGATGTTGAGGTTTTAAATGTTTGGTGATTTATTGAAATGAAAAAAAAAATTGAAAAAGTGTTACCCTTATCCACAACATCAAAGCATGTGACCTTATTATACAAAAGAAAACTTTCCAGAAAAAAATATAAAGACCGATGAGCACCGTATTAGGAAAAAAAAAATTGTGTATAGATAAACATATCCATAAAACGCTTCTTATAAAGTGAATTTTTTTTGGCTATCCAACCGACTTAATGTATTTTCTATTTAATATAAGGGTTGCTTTATTTACAAGAAATCCTATTGAATATCTGGTAGCATATTAGGAAAATAAATTAAGAGGCTCGTTTGATAATTATTTTGTTTTTAATTTTAATTTTTTTTTAATTTAAACTAAAATCTGGTAGCTACTAGACCCACCAAATTGTCTTATTTTCCTACCCACGTTGTAATCACACCCATCTTAAAAAGTTAAAAAATTAAAAAGCTATTTCCCCACCCACTATTATTCCCAAAATAACCTTTAATATATACATACATATGAAATTATAAAATTGTCTCTTAAAAAATATAACAAATAATATGTAAATGAAAACCACTAAGGTCTGCAAATTCAAATGGAAACGGCATAGGTATCCAAATTAAAAAAAAATCGACAACAACAAATTTAAAAATACGATGGACAAATTCAAATGACCTACACACAAATTATTCTTCTACCATTTCAATGGAAACATAATCTTCTACCTCTTCCGTAGAATCGTCATATTCTACCTGTTTAATGAAAAAGTCATCTTCTAAGTCCATTGCTATTTTTATAATTTCTCTGAATGAAAGGATATGAAAATATGAGTTAGGGTTTAAGGTAGACAAATTGTCTCCCATGGCCAACTTTTTTTTTTAAGCAAAACAAGATCATTAATGTCCTTATCAATCTTTTTGTAAATGGACAAATTTGTAATTAAAAAATTCATTAAAAGGTGGGTGGGAAGATAAGACATTGGGATGAGAATAATATCACTCGAAATATGGGGCATAAATGTAATTTCACACAACCAAAATTTTCTGTTTTTTTTTTTCAAAGGCTCACCTATCCTAACATATCTCTAATTAAAAAAAAAAAAAACTTCCCACTTCCACATTCTCTATCGCTCTCTTCCTCTCTCCTTTTATTTCAAAAAAAAAAAAAAAAAAAAAAAATTCTCACACACTTTGTATGTGCCCATATGCTAGTTTTAATTAAAAAAAAAAGACTGAAAATCAAAATGGCAAACTTAAAAAATTAAAAAAAAAGTTTTATTTTCCTTTTCTGAAAAAATTAATAAAAATTAAAAACTGAAAATAATTATTAAAAATTTAATAAAACACTCATTGTCAACCAAAATTCTATGAAATTATCTGTTTAACCATGTAATTAAAACATAATACGAATAAGAAATATGGGGCAGAAATGTAATTTCACACAACCAAATTTTGTTTTTTTTTCAAAGCCTCACATACATGTAATCCTAACATATCTCTAATTAAAAAAAAAAAAACTTCCCACTCCCACATTCTCTATCACTCTCTTCCTCTCTCATTCTATTTCAAAAACAAAAATAAAATTTTTACTCACACACTTTGTGTGTGCCCATATGCTAGTTTTAATTAAAAAAAGACTGAAAATCAAAAAGTAAAAACTAAATGCCAAAGTTAAAAAATAAAAAAAAAAGTTTTATTTTCCTTTTCTAAAACAATTAATAAAAATTAAAAACTGAAAATAATTATTAAAAAATTGAATTTTTAAGAATAAACACAAAATCTCTACTAATTAATAAAACACTCAAAATCCTATGAAATTACCAGTTTAACCCTCTAATTAAAACAAAAAATAATAAGAAATATGGGGCAGAAATGTAATTTCATACAACCAAATTTTTCTGTTTTTTTTTCAAAGACTCACATACATGTAATCATAATATATCTCTAATTAAAAAAAATATTCCCACTCCCACATTCTCTATCACTCTCTTCCTCTCTCCTATTTCAAAAAAATAAAAATAAAAAAATAAAATTTCTCACACACTTTTTGTGTGCCCATATGCTAGTAGTTATTAAACGGCTTCAAAATTGTAAAAGATAAGATTTAATTTTCAATTTTTAAAACAAAAAAAAATAATTATTAAAAGCTCCAAAGAAAATCAAAACTGAAAAAACTGTAACAGTACTTTCCAAGGGCATTATAGTAATGTTAAGAGTTGGAATTCTGAACGCTATCCAAAATAAGGGAGGTGGATTGTCTGCCCTTCCATTTCTATACTCTTTCCATCCCCTTCTCTTTGTGTGATTACGGTTAAGCTACATAAATATTCTATATTGATTTTTTTTATAAAAATAATAAAACAAAAAATAATAGGAATATAAAATGTTAACGTGCCTTAACCGTAATCACACAAATAGAAGGGGTTAGAAAGAATATAGAAATGGAAGGGCAGGGTTAGAAAGAATATAGAAATGGAAGGGCAGACAATCCACCTCCCAAAATAAAACCGAACCGAAAGCCAATAGTTAAAATAATATAACCGCGGTAAAAAAAAAAAGCTCACTGGATCATTATCCTCTCTCTTTCTCTCTCTAAAACTTGTTTACTTTGGTTATATTTAACATTCCGATCGTTCTCTCATTCTTTATTGCTTGTAACACCCAACGCAGCCCCACTCTCTCTCTCTCTCTCTCTCTCTCCCAACTCCCAACTCCCAACGCTTATAACCATTTCGCCGTTCTCCGATATCCAACTGACTCCGATCGCCGGACCTCACCGGAGAGGTAAGCTTTCGTCTTCCCTCTCTGATCCGCTGCTCTCTCGTTGCGAGTCGGCTCCTTGAATTTTCCTTGCGGTCTGTTTGGTTCCCGAGAATTTGTGTGAGAAAACCATGACAATTACGAGTCTTGATCTCAGTTTCCTGAATTCACGCTCTTCACTCGTCTTCACACCACTACTCGCGGCCTTGTCCCGTTGCTCGCGAGCTTTTTATTTTCCTGAACTGTTTTATTTTCTGCGGAACCAAACAGACGGTACAAAGGTTTAAACCGAAATGATTTTTCTTCCGGCCGTTTGGTTTATTGAAATTTTGTATTTTGTATTTTTAATGATTTTTACAGGTTTTGGAAGGAAGTTGTTGATTGAAGCTTCGTACGGGACTCTTAATTTCACATGTAAATTTAATTTGATTCAGGTATTGCTCACGCCTTTTTTTAAATATATATATATATATATATAATTTTTTTTTTTCTTATCACTTCGATCTCCGTTTACTTGTAATTGTAGCGTATAGCTTTCAGAACGTACTGTTTGTGATATTTTTTGGTTTATAAATTATTATTTTTTCGTTTCGAAAACAAAAAAGATTAGAATTTGAAACATTGCTGCTTTTTTTTTTTGTCCGAAAACTAATTTTAGGAATTTAGAAGAAAGGTAATTTACTGTGCCGGAGACAATGTCGCCGAATTCGACGGGCCGGGATTTTATCTGTTGAATTTGTAGTGATTTGTGAACTATGATTGATCATTGATCTTCTTTTGGGTTACTTTTGTAATATGGAATATTTTGACTTGGTTGGATATTGCTGCCATCCTGAAAAGGAACAAAGAAAGAAATTAGTTCTTGTATGCTAGTGTGTGTTGTTTAACGTTGGTCAAATTTCGGCATCGGATTCAAATAGTACTTGGAGAATGAATTCGGGATAGGACAGTTGTTAATGTCCAATGGTACAACAGCATTCTAGAAATGTATAATTATACTTTTCGTATGCACGTATAACTGTCGTTGGTTGATTAGAAGAAAATTATCTTCGCGGCGTAAAATCTTTTTTACTCTACCCGGATGCTAATGTGCCAGATGTTGCGTTTCTCTTTCGCTTATTCATCTACTACAGGTGTTTGTGCAATGGATGCATGATTACTAGTTACGTTCTACCTTTTGTGTCCGTACTTTTTTATTTTAAGATGTAGAATCGAAAATGGTGTATGCAAACATTGGATTCAATTTTCATTGGATGAGAAAGGTATTCTAACATGGATGTAAGTTGACCATGCTTGTTAAATTAATCTGCTTTCATATTCAGTATGTTAACTAGTGAATAAATTTTTTGTCTTGCTTCTGTCGAACATAAAATGTGAGAATTAGTGAGCCAAAGCATGCTCAGTGGATCATCATTACTTTGATTCTGTTGACCAGCAATGAAAACTGGAATGGGTATTTTTAATGCTTTATTTTTCGTAGGCGTGGAAATGGATTTATTCGGTGGCAGCTATTCAATGATATGATCACTCTTTCATTTTTTTTTTTGTTGTGTGTAGGTTTGTAGACTACTCTGACAGTTGAAAATCTCATCTTGTACTGTGTTAATCTGTATGATTCAAGTAAGAAGGAGTTGTAGCAGTCATGGCGTCAAGATCTTGCACAAACCTTTTTGATTTGGCATCTGGAGGCCTTTTGGATATTCCTTATACTCCAAGGGCTCTTCCAAGGGTGATGACTGTTCCTGGTATTATATCTGATGTGGATAGTAATAGCAATGGTGACGATTCAGATGCTAGTTCATCTGCCTGTCGTGAGAGGAAAATTGTTGTGGCAAATATGTTACCATTACATGCTAAAAGGGATCCACAAACGAAGAAATGGTGTTTCAGTTTGGATGAGGATTCAATTTTGTTACATTTGAAGGATGGGTTTTCATCTGAAAATGAGGTTGTTTATGTGGGGTCTCTCAAGGCTGAAATTGATACCAGTGAACAAGAAGAAGTCGCACAGAAACTGCTGGAGGAGTTCAATTGTGTACCAACGTTTTTGCCCAGTGATCTCCAGAAGAAGTTTTATTTGGGGTTCTGCAAGCAGCAATTATGGCCTCTTTTTCATTACATGCTGCCCATGTGTCCAGACCACGGCGATCGATTTGACCGCTCACTGTGGCAGGCCTATGTATCTGCAAACAAAATATTTGCAGACAAGGTGATGGAAGTTATTAATCCCGAGGACGATTGTATCTGGGTTCATGACTATCACTTAATGGTTCTCCCAACATTTTTGAGGAAGCGGTACTATCGAGTAAAGCTAGGATTCTTCCTTCACAGCCCATTTCCATCATCTGAAATTTATCGAACTTTGCCGGTCCGTGATGAAATTTTGAGGGGTTTGCTAAACTGCGATCTCATTGGGTTTCATACATTTGATTATGCACGTCACTTCCTCTCATGCTGCAGTAGAATGCTGGGGCTGGACTATGAATCAAAGAGAGGACATATTGGGCTTGATTATTTTGGCCGCACAGTGTACATTAAAATTCTGCCTGTAGGTGTTCATATGGGTCGGCTTGAATCTGTGTTGAATCTTCCCGATACAACTTCCAAAATTAAAGAGATTCAAGAGCAGTATAAGGGGAAAAAATTGATTCTTGGTATTGATGACATGGATATATTTAAAGGAATCAGCTTAAAATTTATAGCTTTGGAACAACTCTTGCAGCAGAATCCAGAATTGCAGGGCAACATAGTCCTTGTTCAAATTATAAATCCCGCAAGGGGATCGGGGAAAGATGTACAGGAAGCAAAGAGTGAGACATACTTAACTGCCAGAAGGATAAATGAGGTTTATGGTTCACCTAATTATGAACCAGTGGTTCTGATTGATCGACATGTTCCTCAATACGAGAAGACAGCTTATTATGCTGTAGCAGAATGTTGTATAGTGAATGCTGTCAGGGATGGAATGAACTTAGTTCCTTACAAATATATTGTTTGCCGGCAGGGAACTCCACCCATGAATAAAGCTTTAGGCATGACAGCAGATTCTCCTCAGACAAGCATGCTTGTCGTGTCTGAATTTATTGGCTGCTCACCTTCTTTAAGTGGAGCAATCAGGGTTAACCCTTGGGACACTGATGCCGTGGCTGATGCCTTGAACTTGGCGATCACCATGTCTAAATCAGAGCAGCAGTTACGTCATGAAAAACACTATCGTTATGTTAGTTCTCATGATGTGGCTTATTGGGCACGAAGCTTTGCACATGACTTGGATAGAGCATGCCGAGATCATTATAGTAAACGGTGTTGGGGCATTGGATTGGGCTTGAGGTTCAGAGTTGTTTCCCTTTCTCCGAACTTTAGAAAGTTGTCTATAGACCATATTGTTTCAGCATACAAAAGAACAAATAGAAGGGCCATATTTCTGGACTATGATGGTACCGTTATTCCTGAAGCTTCCATTATTAAGTCTCCAAGCCCAGAAGTCCTTGCTCTTCTGAATTCCCTGTGCAAGGATCCGAAGAACACAGTTTTCATTGTTAGTGGGAGGGGAAGGACTTCTCTGAGCGATTGGTTTGCCTCGTGTGAGACACTTGGAATTGCTGCTGAACATGGGTACTTTCTAAGGTATGTTTGTAATATGCTATGTTCTGAATATTCATCTATCCCTTTGATAGGTTTTCAAACTGAACTATGTAATTTTGCTCTGTTCTTTGGTGTAGGTGGAATAGAAGTTCCGAGTGGGAGACCAGTCCTGTTGGTGCTGATCTTGATTGGAAAGAAATTGTGGAGCCTGTGATGAGATTGTATACAGAGGCAACAGATGGCTCCAACATAGAAAGTAAAGAAAGCGCTTTGGTATGGCATCACCAAGATGCAGACCCCGACTTTGGATCCTGTCAAGCCAAGGAATTGTTGGATCATCTGGAAAATGTTCTTTCAAACGAACCAGCGGTTGTTAAGAGGGGCCAGCATATAGTTGAAGTTAAGCCACAGGTAAAACTGTTTTCACACGGTCTCTCTCCTCACATGCACATGTACACTTACGCAAACACAATCCCGGTGTAATTTGTTTCACCAATGCCTTGTTACATGCCAGGGAGTAAGCAAAGGATTGGTTGCTGAAAAAATTCTCTCGAGAATGGTCAACGATGGGAAGGCCCCCGATTTTGTGATGTGCGTTGGGGATGACAGATCTGACGAGGACATGTTCGAGAGCATATTAAGCACGGTCTCTAGTCCATCTTTGCCTTCACCACCCGAGATATTTGCCTGCACTGTCGGAACAAAGCCAAGCAAGGCCAAGTACTATCTCGATGATGTCAGTGATGTCGTGAAGCTACTTCAAGGCCTTGCAACTGCTTCGACCCCAAAGCCGAAACATCTCCCCCATATCCAGGTCTCTTTCGAAAGTGTCTATTGATTTGAACACTCACTGCATACTTGAAGTTCAGGAGGAAGTTTGGGATTCTCTTTAACCTCGGAATTGGTTCGATGCGGATGTGAAGACGGTAACTTTTGAGTATATGTCGGGATCACGGACTTTACCAATCTTGTTTTGTAGATGGTGACATACTATGGTATTTATCGGTGCCCGGTAAAATAGAGTAACCAGATGTTTACTGTTTTTCATCATTTGTGGGCACCATTTAACTTGTATAGATACAATGTTTTGGTCGCAATAGTAATGTCTGGTTCGATCCATCCTAATGATAATCCTCAATGCTAATTGTTAAATTCAGTTTCAGTTATTTCAAAATGTCTCCCCTTTCGAATGGAGTTTGTACATTGTGGTATCGTTTGGTATGCAGACGGGACAGAACGGGACGGAACGGAGAGGGAGCAAAGATGCCCTGGGATGGAAACAAGGAGGAAGAAGGAGACGGAGAGGTTATAATTTTGTGTTCCACGGATGTGAAATGAGTCGTTCCAGGGGGTAAGGTGGAACGAAAATTCACCTAAAACTCGTTCCGTGAAATAGCGCGTTCCATCCGTTTTAGGCACACCAAACGTGGGATGGAACGTTCCGTCCCGTCCCACGTACCAAACGGTACCTGTAGGACCGGTTGAATATACGCTTAAGAATTTATGAATTTGTTGAGCCGATTGAATGTACGAGAGAGGGTTAATTGGAGCCACCTAACTGCCATACGTGTATATGATAGAATACGCATTGGACGCGGTCGACAGTGAAATATGAGGATGATATTTGTGACACGAAATTGAAAAGTTAGGTTCTCAAATAGCGACAAACTCTAAAGACAGGAAGAGGACAACCCAGCCTGTATCATGAAGGTATCTGCCTTCCAAATCACCAGTCCAATCTTCAAAATTAATGACGGGAAAGTTAGGTGGTCAGAGAAACATTTTAAGCGGTGCTATCTTCACACACATTTTTATCTTTCAATCACTTTTCGTTAGTTTCTGTTATTTGATATTCTTTAATTTATTTGACCCAACAGACAAAAAATTGAGAAGGATGCATGTGAAAAGTAAAATAGGAGATGTGGATAGTACCACCCAACGTTTAAGAACGATCCAACCCAACCTTCACTTTTTACTTTTTAGGAGTCGGAACACAAAGTTCGGTCAACAGTCCATCATAATTTTTTCTTTTCTCATAGAAACATCAAACTTCGAATACATAAATAAATATTTTTTTTTTTTGAACAAGCGATATTAACTACATTAAGGGGAGGGGGTGAGCTTAGCCTCACAATGGGCTAATAAATTGGTTCAAATTTTGCCTTTGGCGAGAGTTGAACCTAAGACCTCTCACTAATCAGTGAAAGAGGAATACCACTAGACCGTAGTACGTAGTGGCATAAATAAATAAATGTTATTAACCACTTAAACTACCCATCTTTAAATTTTTAACCCTACGTTTGGTGGGCTGCCTAGTCCCGACCTCCCTATACTTATAGGACTGTTGGATTCAAGCACAAGGCTGGGTAGGTGAAGATTTCCATTTGCCAATCTAACATTGTTGGGCCCGAAATGGGCCTATGTTTCCTTAGAAGAGTTGGTGACATCAGCCCGTCAATATATTAATTGCAGTCACATCTTTTTGTAGCAATAATGTTTAAATTATAATTACAACACTAAACAAACATTAATAATAACAAGTAAACTACAAACAACGATAATAACATGTCGGATCTGATTACTAAAAAATTATTTTGTAAGAAAGGGACGTGGAGAGGATTTTAGGTGGAGAATAAATGTTGCATGATTAGTTGTATTTATAAAAAGAAAAAAAAACTATTTATGTTACAGTGTTAATTTAGTTAAGAATATTATTGTGTAAATTTTATTGGAATTATGTAACATTTTTTAGATAGTTTCCTGTTTCAGATATATTACTTGGAAGACAAAATTTTTTCTTCTAGATTATTATAAATAAAAGTACAACGGGTGAGATAATTCACCTTCTCTCTCCTCCCTTGCCGCCGCACCATCACCCTCTCTCTCTCCCTCTATAATTCTTCGGTTAAATAGGCCTACAATACAAGAAAGTAATGACACATGATACGTTTAAGATACTTTTTGACACTTCCGTTTTAGATGAGTTATCACGATAAAATCTCTCCAGCTGGACAACGTAACATGTCATATCTTAGGGGCGAATAAATTAAAGTATTTCAATAAAAAAAATAGTAAAATAATATTTTCATGACACAATCACTCTCACATCCTTCATAGGACATGATTCTTTCACACTCTCAGACCGTTCACTCTTTAGTCCCCACCCCCCTCTCCCCACTGAGGCATTGAGCGATTCGGATTCAGTGACCCTCACTGCATCTCTGCTTTTTCAATTCTTTCCTTCTTTCTTTCTCTACCCCTTTGCCTTTTTCCTCTCTCCTTTTTCATCCTTGTCTCTTTCATCTTTTCACACACGGTCGCTTTGGCACTCGCGAGGAGCACACTGGGTTTTGCTCCAAACCCAGAAACCATCTGAGGAAAAAGCATCCCTCGCCTCTTACCGCCCACATTTTGCAAAAACCCAGATAGGATTTAGGGTTTCTCACAATGCTGGCAGCTTGAATGTTTCAGCTTTTTGGTGTTGTGGGCTCCACTGGAAGAAAAGGTGTGATGGGTCGGAGTTTCTTGGCGGCGACTCTCATCGTTTTGGTTCTGTTTGGCGGCGTATCGTCCGCTGCCCCTACTGCCCCAGCTAGTAAGCGACTCCTGAGTTTATGTTTGATTGTTTATATATTGTGCTCTCCAGATTTTCTATATTTAGAAAGAAAATACTCGAGTGGACAATTAGATTGTTACAGTACCAATAATAGTATGTATGTGTGTGTGTATATATATATATATATATGTGACTCTGCTCAGCTTCTGTACGATCTGCTTTTGGTTATGGAATTTTGGTTTGTTTTTATTAAAAAATATATATATGTATGTGACTCTGCTCAGCTTCTGTACGATCTGCTTTTGGTTGTGGAATTTTGGTTTGTTTTTATTAAAAAATGGCTTCTTTTTTGTTTGTTTGTATGTTTTCAGAGATTGTTGGTGGGTTTTTCTCAAATGCTGCGTCTGCTTTCATGAAACGGGTGTGGTCGCTCAAAGCAACTACCAAAACAGGTCTAGATCTCTGAAGCTACCCACTTTTATTGTTGTTTTTTTTAGCTTTTGAGGGTTTGTTGTGTTGCAATCTGAAATGTTGGGGATTTATGAAAATTTTCCATGTGCAGCGGTTTCGGGCCGTCCGGTGATGAAGTTTGAGAGTGGGTTTAACGTGGAGACGGTGTTTGATGGAAGCAAGCTTGGTATTGAGCCTTACACTGTGGAGGTTTTGCCAAGTGGGGAGCTTCTGATTTTGGATTCTGCTAATAGCAACCTCTATAGGATCTCTTCCTCTCTGTCTCTGTGTAAGTTGGTTTTGTCCTGTGCAATGCCTTGAAAAATTGCTTTGTTGTTTTAATTGAACTTGCAATCTATGAAGTATTTTCGCACAATCTGCTGTCAGGCCGAGTTACTGAGGGACTCACATTTTACGAATTTTGTATACTTGAGTGGATCTTTGAAGCCAGTGGTCTTGATTGACAAGTATTTGCGCATTGTTCGAATGCAATTTTCTTTTATTATGTTTGCTGTTTACTTTGATTCATGGTTTTACTTCCCGGGTGCAATATTACTAAAATGTGTTCTGGATCCAAAAAGTACAGAACATCCTGCTTTTATATTGATATCGTATTCCCTAAACTGGAGATTGCCTTGATCTTTATTGGAAGCATGCTATATTGTGTTGATGTCTTCAGTCTACTCCATGCTACAAACATTATTAAATTTAAACATTTGAAAGCAAGCTTCTCCTCATGAAAATCGGCTCCTGTATTCCTGTTTTGATACATTGAACTGTTTAGAGCTTGCATATCTCTAATATGTTTACTCTATTTCATCGGAACAATGCAGACAGCAGACCAAAGCTGGTTGCAGGATCCTCTGATGGAAACCCGGGACATGTAGATGGAAGGACCAGAGAGGCAAGAATGAACCACCCAAAGGGGCTTACAGTTGATGACAGTGGAAACATTTATGTTGCAGACACAATGAATATGGCAATCAGGAAGATAAGCAATGCCGGTAATTTCTATATTAGATTTGTTTAAGAATTGGTTTATTTATTTATGTTCAGCATATCATTATAAAGCAGATTTGCTTCCTCTTTCTTCATTGTTTCCTTCTGACAGATACTAGTGTAGTATATCCCAGTTATATTTGTATGTATAAATATACACATATATGCTTGTTCTCGCAAGAATCGTTACAATAGTTTGTTATTTTATTACCCACCACCATCAACATTATAAGATTTGTTTTCCAATAAAGTTAGGAGGAAGATGTTTAATTTTGATGCCATTGAAATTTCCGCTGTTAGGGGTTACAACAATAGCAGGAGGGAAATCGGGCCGTGGGGGAAGCCATGTGGATGGACCAAGTGAAGATGCGAAGTTTTCTGACGACTTTGATGTGGTTTACATTGGAAGCAGCTGCTCCTTGCTCGTCATAGACAGAGGAAATCGAGCAATCAGGGAGATCCAACTACATTTTGATGACTGTGCTTATCAATATGGAAGTGGTTTCCCCCTTGGTAACTTATTTTACCCTAATCTTTTCTCTTGAACGTTGCAAATAATAAATATGTAGAAATACATGGGTACTGATTTGCATCATTGCAGGGATTGCAATGCTTATTGGGGCTGGCTTCTTTGGTTATATGTTAGCATTGCTACAACGTAGAGTTGGTACAATTGTCTCTTCCCAAAATGTGAGTACTCAGTCTTTCCATCTATTTACTTTAGTGACATCTACTTCTGGGGTAGATGTTGGCTCTGTGTGGTTTGCGCCCGTCATTCTCGTAGGAATGTATGCGGACTAGGGATTTAAAATTGTGAAGTAGTATTGATACTTGAGAGAAAACTCTTTGTGCACTACCTTCCTGACATTGCAACTTCCACGCATGGTTTCGGCCATTTAACATCAAAGATCAAGATTTGTAGTATCTTATATGATAGCATGAAACATTCTCTCATACCTTTTATATTGCATTTTTGAAGGATCACGAACCAATGAAGACAAGCATTCCTCCAAGTTCATACCAGAAGCCTCTGACATCAGTCAGGCCACCTTTGATTCCTGAAGATGAGCAGGAGAAGCAAGAGGAAGGCTTCTTAGGATCTCTTGGGAATCTTTTGGTCAATGCCGGGGCATGTGGTATGGAAATTCTGGGGGCTATATTTCCAGGTTTCAGGAAAAAGCATCTGAACTATCAATACCAAAGTCAGCAACAGAAGCACCCAAATTCCTGGCCTGTGCAAGATAGCTATGTGATACCAGATGAGGATGAGCCACCTTCCATTGAAACCCGAACTTCCACCCCTCGCAAAACCTACCCATTCATGGCCAAGGATGCAGAAACAATCCATCAGTTGCGGCAAAGTCGAGTTTTCTATAATGGGTGGGATAATCTTCAGCAACAACAGCAGCAGCAGCAGCAGCAGCAAAAACAACCGCAACAGCACTATCATCGGTACCAATCATCAACCCCAAATACTTTCTACGAGCAGAGTAGTGAGAATACCACTGAGGTTGTGTTTGGTGCAGTTCAGGAGCAGGATGGGAAGGGTGAAGCTGTGGTCATAAAGCCTATTGACTATGGAGCTCCCATGTTCAATCACCACAGTTTCCGCTCCCGAATCAATCCGAACGGCTATACCCATGGCTATTATTGATCATATACATAAGAGAGAAGCATAGTTTTGACCTTGTTATATTCTTAATATAAATCCTTCAAATTTAGGTTATAGGCAGTACCATATTCCTTGTAAGTTTTATGTGGAAGGTTTTCAGTTTTTTTGCAATGTGAGGTATCTCACTCTGGTCAAATATTGAGGACCTTTTGTTCAAGAATATTTGCCCTCTAATATAATTCCTCTTCTTATTCAAGGAATGTTGTGTTCTTTTTTAATATTTTTTGTTCGAGTGGGAGGGAAATCCAAATTTGGGTGTAGAAGCGTAGCACATTGCTTTAGCAAACTTGATTATGCTGATAAATGTGATATTCTTTTATGCTTTACTAAGTGCTTGTTTGAGGTGATTTCTGAGAGGGTCATTGTAGACATCGAAATTTCGGTGAAATAAATGTTGACCAATAGTTACAATTTCAATGCTCACGTGTTATATAAACTTTACACATAGAGTGTGACTAAATGAAAAATCAAAATAAATCAGAAAAGTCATCAAGCAAGACACGTGTCAACACCTGGCAGAAACGATTTATTTCAGCTGAATATCATATTCAAAATTAGGCCTTGGAAAATTCTATAAATAGTAGCCATTTCATTCATTTTGGGGAAACCAATTCATAACCAATTCACCTCACACCAAAACCTTGAAGCTTTGAAACTCCAAAGCTCCCAAGCAAATCCCGAAGGATCAAGAAAGCTCTCTTCGTTCTTCGTCAACCCAACTTTCAAGATCAAGCCCCAACGGCCATTTGGATCAACAACGTCGACAAATCCACACATCCAACTGTCCTTCAAGATCAAGCCCAAAAGCCCCTTGAAGATTCGTTCATCATTGTTCTTCAAGATCAAACCCAAAAGCCATTGAAGATCCGTTCATCACCGTTATTCAAGATCAAGCCTCAACGGCCCTTGAAGAAACGTTCATCCTCAAGATCAAGCCCCAACGGCTCCTTGAAGATCCGCTCAAATCCACCTTCAAGATCAAGCCCACGGCCCTCGAAGAACGTTCATCCTTAGATCAAGCCCAACGGCCCTTTGGATCAATCGCACATCCACAAATCAACACTTTACGGAGATCGAATCAGATGATCAAATTTGAGAGAGATTGTAACCCAAAATCATCAAATACAAATATTATTTTGTACACGTGTTCTTGTCTCGTTTGTTTCAGGAAAATTTCGTGTTCACAGTCATAAATGCGATAAACAACAAAATTGTTTACGACTAGTTTGCCAGAAAAATTGAAAGTGCTTTTAAGTCAGTAGAAATGCTTTTTAAGAGGAAGCAGATCCAGGTGCTTTTCATGGTTATGAAACACTTGGATTTTAATAAATTTTTGAACGTGTTTCTAATTAGAACACTCGGCTTTCCATGGACCAAGAAACACCGAAAATATCCTATACTCTAGAGCATCGTAGAATTTATGGAGATCAAACAGAGTTTCTCAAAATAGAAATTCTACGATCAAACAGAGTTTCTCAAAATAGAAGCAAAGGACCTAAATGGTTGGTTGCACATAATGACTAACATGCCATAAGCCAGACTTATAACTGACAAAAACAGATTCAAAACATACACAAGCCTCTAAATATACACGAAACATGTCTTTCTTCAAGTTTTTTCACTTCGTCTCCTTTTAACTAAACCCGAATTACCGCCCAAAGCCCCATCCACCAGAAGAGTTTCTTTAGCTCCCTCCACAAATCCCACAATATTACTGTCCATCATACCCTCTATTCTTCCATGAGCGCCAGATAACACACCACTCCTCCCATCATTACCGTCTCCTTCCTTCATGCTACGCAGCTCCAGGCTTCCATCGAAACCCACCAATTCCTTAAGCTGATCCACATACTTGGAGGACGGCGACTCTGTTATCTCAAAACAAATACTACTACTGTTATCAACATCGGAATCAAGCAAAGACACACACTCCTTAGGTGAAACCCAGGACTCCTCTACGTAGTTAATCCTAAACATAAGAGACAGATGGGACATGCCCAACAGATACAGCCGCCTCAACAGCGACGAAACAGGGGCTGAGCTAGCAGTTGCGCTTCTGACGGCGAAGCAAAGTGTCTGTACTAATTGCTTCCCCAGATTGATTCGGCAGCGCTTCCAGGCGAAGCAAAGTGTCTGTGCTACTTGCTTCCCCAGATAGATTCGGCAGCGCTTCGATGTCGCGCTGGAGCCGAGCCGCTTGTCCTGTCTAACAAGTTCCAGTTAACAACATTAGACACATTGCGATAGAAGTTACGATCTTGACATTCAAATCACCACAAACAAGCAATCAAAAACTTACATTGCGGAAAATATGAGGCCGAATCACAATCCCAATAACAATTCCAAAAACACACGACAATCCGATACCCAAAATCCAGACCGAAACTGCACCAAGCTCAGCAAATTGCATAACATAATGATTGTATTGTTAAAATAAAACCAAATCCCCGAATGAACTACTGCAACAGCAAGAAAAAACTCACTGGACGGAGAAGTCCCGGAGCAATCCTCCGGCTTGAGACTAATCAACCGGACCAACTGATTCCCGCGATCAGAGACCAGCAGCATGCACTGATCAGCAGCAAAAGCCAGCTCAATATCCGGCGAAAACGTTGCGTTTTGAGCAGGGCCGTCCTCGCGCCCAGGCTTCTGCGAGTACCCTCCGGCAATCGTGCTCACACCTACACACGCAGTAGCAAAGAACAAAGAATTGAGTGAGTATTCACGATTATGCCACGCTAGTTAAACCCTAGAAAAAAGAGAGATTCTCAGGTCACCTGAAGCGCTTATCTTTCGGATGACGCTATTGCCCTTATCGGCGACGAAGACGATTCCTTTCGGACTCACGGCGAAGCTCCGGGGCTTCTTGAACCGGGCCGAACCCGACTCCCCATCCGAATATCCGTCGCCGTTGCCGGATAACAGTTTAATCACACTCTCTGAAACTTTACGACTCGTCGTTAAACGTAAACACATGGAAATTGGAAGCCGACAGTTTTACTTTTACTGTTTCGAACTTACCTTGGGATCCGGGAGTGGGAAATGGTACGGTGTAGACGGCACTACCGGAAGAGTCGAGGACGAGAAGATCGGACGATCCAGGGCGAGCAAGCACAGAGTGCGGGTTGACGCCGAGTTTGTGGCCGTCGATCGCCGTCGTGACGGTGTACCCGTCTTCAAGCACCACGTCGGCGGAGACTGAAACGGAAACACATGGAAATTGAGGGAGTAAAACGCAAATAAAAATACTTTCGCTTAATTTCGGGGCTTTTAGTTGAGAAATTACTGTTTTACCTTGAGGTGAGGCGAGGCTGAGGAGGAAGACGAAGAGAGCAACGGCGGAGGACTGGCAGTGTAACGCCATTGATCGTGACAGAAGTGGAAGCGGAATCTTTGCCGGGTGAAGACTTCACCGTGAAGTAGAATGGGACATATAGAGGGCAACTGCTCATCCAGACCGTCGGATGATTAGGCCCGGATTCGCGCCACGTCACCCCAAGTTCCATAGTTATCGCGCCAATCAAATCCCTTGAAAAAGAAGAACTATAATATGTGCATATATATTAAAGAAAACTTATAAAAAATGCTTGAAAATTTTAAGTTTTAATGATAACGACAAAATAAATGGTAAAATAAATTATAAATGTGGTTTTTCGTTAAAGTTTCTTATATGATATTTCTTAATAGATGGGGTAAATTATATTTTGCACCTTGAGTTTGCGTCTGGTATCAATTTCATCCATGTTTTCAAAATTTTAAATCTATCCTTTTAAATTTACAAATTGTTACAATATTGGCTCCTTTTTTGTTTAAGATTCATATTATAAGTAGTCGACGTGAAGAACTCGACTGATGACTACCTGATGCACTCTTCCCTTCTCTCTATCGAGGTCTGAGACCGACAGCGTAAGATAAATTTATATATATGAAGTTAAGAAGACAAGAGATTATAAGAAAATACATGGAGTACTTAAAGTTAATGAGAGACTTTACGCAAAACTGAGCGTAATGATGTTTTATGATTCATATAGCAGATCTCACTTAGTGAAATAATGTTTGGTGATTGTTGTTATTGTATTAGCAACCGAGAAATGTCCATCTACTGAATGCCAAAGGCGAGGGTGACCCATCCAACTCACGACAGCGGGTAACTCTATCGCTACTCGCAGACAATTGATGTGCCCAGTTTATAATATAAGTTCTTTTTCTTTTTCTTTTTTGGTGCACATTTTTATTAATTTTTTTATTTTCTGTTTTACAAAGAAAAAAAAAAGGAGCATTTTCATGGTAAGTGGAAGGAAGAGACCCTGAAACAAGAGAGAAAAACTCGTCACAAAATACTCTCTCTCTCTCTCTCTCTCAGATCCGAATCTCTCTTCCTCTCTCTCTCTACACTTCGTCCCCAGATCTCTCAGATAACGTATTCGGATCCCGTATTCCGAATTCGGACTGTCCAATTTGCCGTCCGAATCAGTTGGTTGATCGCCTGCTGCTGCTAGGTTTGCCTCCCATTTGCGGATCCGATAGAGCTTTCCCGGAGCTTCAACCACGGACCCAATCATGAATCCCTTCTCGTCCGGAACACGCCTGAGGTAACAATCCTCCAAACCCTTACTTATTTCCCAATTGTCAGATCACTTCTTGGATTTCAAATACGAATGTATTCATTCTTTAATTCTGTGAAATTCGGTTCGTTTTCGATGCTATTTTTCGAGATTCGGGAGGATTCGGCATCGCCGCTGGGTAATTGTGTAGTTAGGAGTCCATTGGAGCTGAAATTACTGGCTTACGATTCGGTTCTATGATCTATCAATTTTAGTAGGGTTGGTCCAACTAGCTGGGGGCTGCTTCTATTGCGAAATGCGTGTTGGGGTTCATTTCTCCATCAGGGGTGGTTAGTTTAAATTACCTAAGTAAATGTTGGAATGTGTGGACTTGTGCACTACGTAGCTAATTGCATTGTTCTTTGGGTGTGTAATCTTTTGCGGCATCATAGGCTGGTGTTTGCCTCTTTGGAAGGAGAATACCTGATCTTTAGTTCTTAGGAATTTCTCAGAAGGTGTAGAAGCGCCGGGTTTGTTCTTGTGAAGATTCTTATTAGAAGGAGCAAAAGTGTCGACAAGGTGATTGTCCAAGTTCGTTTAGTGTAAACTCTATGTTAGGGAAGCATAGTTCTACTCTTCAGTTCAATTGGGATGTAGTATATTAAAGGGCGTTCGGCCTTGTCAAAGGGGGTAGGTTCTTCTTGTGGAGTGGTCTATTTTGGCTTTCTGCCTTAGTACATAGATATGACTCATGAGTAAAACGATACATGGGACGTCAAGGTTTTTGTATTTTGAGAAAATCTTGTAAATTTCAGAGCTCATCAAGTGCTAGAATTTTACCATTTTTTCATTAATACCACTTAGAAGTGTGAACCCTATTTTTATGTTGGAAGTAATACATTATTAGCAATGTGGTACCTCTTAACATGGTCAGAGACTCGTGAATCATGGTGTAGCTTGATAGAAGGATTCCCTGGCACTCTGATGGTTCAAGTGCTTGAAGGGTGACCAGCTGCCACTAGGGAACTAATTACTGTTCTGAATTAGGTTTGCGATCCTAAAGCAATGTCAAAAGTATTACCTAAGCAAGGTGGCACATATTAGCTGTTGAAATTTCAACGTGATCTTTGATAGATTCCAGAAAAAAATTGAACACTAAGTGAAATTGCGATGTCAAAGTTCTAACATATCTCATTACTAAAAACTAGCTATTATGATATTATTTTCATTCAGAATAGTTCAGTAGAAAGCTTGAAAGAAATGAAAACTAATAGTGAGCTGAAGTTAATGGCCTTTAGGTCCATGAAGGCACAATGTTGAAGTATTTAAGTTACAATGTGTCAAAACTTCTCATTCCTCTTAGAAACTGGGATTGGCTGGAAAATGAAGGGCATGTTTGGTACTTTACTTGAATCCAACTTTTTCAACTCAAAAACAATTTTCAAGTTTTAGGCCTTAAAAACTTGTTTGGTAGGACTATTTTCAAATATTGAAGTTAAGACTAACTAAAAAATGTAGTTTATTCTCTAAAAACATAAAAAGTGAGTTTTTAGAGTTTTTAAACTTAAACTTAAACTCACTTCTTTCTTTTCTCTCCCTCTCCCCCCCCCCCCTCTCACTCCAAATCTATCTCTCTCTTTTCTTCTTTCTCTCTCCTCTTTTTTTTTTTTTTTTTAACCTTTCTCGTCTCTCCTCCAATCCACTCACTTCATTCTTTTGGTTCTTTCTCTCACTCATCTTCCTCTTTATCTCGTCCTATCCTCTCTCTTCTTTCTCTTTCCTTCAATCATCTCTTACTTTCTTTCCTCCTCTCTCCTCTTTCTACCTCTCCTGCGACCCCTCTTTTTAGATCTCTTTGTTTAGTTTAAGTCGTAAGATTTAAAAATTTTAAATCGCAAACCAATCAAGTTTTTGAGTCTTAAGAAAATTGTTTTCAAGAAATGTTCTTAAGAAATGATAAAAAATTTCAAATAGGATACCAAATAGACCCGAAGTGATTTCAAATATCCAAGTCTTGTAGAAGGAATTGCTTTCTGGATCTCACAACCTATATAGTTTCCAAATTGTAGAATTTCTTTTTCTGCTTTTTAATCTATTTTCATGAAGTTTGTTAAAGGAACTTCATATTGTTTATGAATGATGTACCCAAAACAGTAAATACTAAATAGTTATCACCTTGTTAGGATATTTTCCTTAATGCAAGATGATTGACATGCATAAATGTTAACCTAATCACACGTGTAATATGTTATGTGGCACTTACTGTCCAAATGCAGGGACATGATTCGGGCTATACGTGCTTGCAAAACTGCGGCAGAGGAACGTGCTGTTGTAAGAAAAGAATGTGCTGCTATCCGTGCAGCTATAAACGAAAATGATCATGACTACAGGCATCGTAACCTTGCTAAGCTCATGTTTATCCACATGTTGGGTTATCCCACACATTTTGGTCAAATGGAGTGCCTGAAGTTGATTGCATCAGCTGGTTTTCCTGAGAAGAGAATAGGGTATCTTGGCCTTATGCTGCTTCTTGATGAAAGACAAGAAGTTCTGATGTTGGTCACAAACTCATTGAAACAGTATCCAACTCTTAAATGACTATTTCATTAGAAAAAGCATTTCTCACTCTGACCTGCTTTTCCCCCCGCTTTAATATCAATGAATAAGTTGTCAAAGATACAGTACTCTCACAAGCACACAAGATAGTGTAAATTTGTATTTCCTAGTAGCAACCTTAACTTATATGCAGAGATCTCAATCACACAAACCAATATATTGTGGGACTTGCTCTTTGTGCTCTGGGAAATATTTGTTCAGCCGAAATGGCTCGTGATCTTGCACCAGAAGTGGAAAGGTTGCTGCAATTTCGAGATCCAAATATCCGGAAAAAGGTACTAATATACTTTCATGGATTCTGGCCAAGATTTTGTTGTTTTTGAAACTCGTGTATGGCATCATATGTTAACCTCACAAGATTGGAAATATGGAAGGGAGAAGGAATGGCCATAACTATTCTAACCCTTGAAATTAGTTTTACCATTCTGGAAAGTGTTGATAATGACATTCTTTGAGTTCCCTTTTTCATAAAATTTCTTTTATAAAAATTGTTTAGTTCATGGGCAGTAAACTGGAAACCATGTCATGGTCGCCTTATCAAATTATTTCATTACTAGATGCAAGAACTATATCATATGATTTAATCTTCAAGGTTCATTCCTTGAACGATGCCAAGATTCTGCACCGTTTATTATGCACATGGCTGAATTTCTTACATATTGTTTTGTTCAGGAAGGAAACTAAATGTCCTGTTATGGATATCTGCTACATATTTAGTTAATGTCTAATATTAGTTCTTATGGTCCGCAAACACTTAAGCTATCTGGTCATTGAGTTTCTGTGCAAACCAGCTTTTTTGTTGTGATGGTCTGCTTTTGGAATTTGCTTTTACAAATTTTAGTCCATCTCTTATGCACCTAAAATGCAACTGTCTGAAGCTGTACTAAATAAATATATGCAAGTTAGAATTTCTTATGCAGCAGAAGGTTGATCCCAAATTAGCCAACTCTAAATTTGTTGTACATATCATCTTTTTCTGGTGGCTTCTCGTTCTTTTTGAAGGACAAAAACTAGTCAAAGTGTTGAAATTTGACATTTGCATCTTGTTGGGGAAAATTTACATTTGTTTTTTTTCCCTCAAATTGTGTGATAATTTCACTTTTATCTTTTGATTCTTTCTTCTGGATTCCTTATGTTTCTTGTATCAATTTATTTTTTAAATTTATTTTTTTTTTTTTTTTTTTATAGTTTGAGCTGACTACACTCCCGTCAAATGTAGGCAGCATTGTGCTCTATAAGGATTATAAAGAAAGTCCCTGAGCTGGCGGAAAATTTCATTAATCCTGCTGCCACCTTACTTAAAGAAAAGCATCATGGCGTTTTAATAACAGGGGTTCAACTTTGTACAGATCTTTGTAAAGTCAGTGAAGAAGCCCTTGAATATTTCAGAAAGGTAATTTGACTATGGCCTATAATTGATCGTCTGTACAACTTAAAAGGATGCAAAATTCCTTGCAGAATTGGAGTTCTTATGCAATATGATTGTTGTAATTGGGATTACTATTGCAATGTTAATTAATAGTCTGTTTTTTATGCCTTCTTGTAAATTGTACAGTGTTCATATGAGAGACTATGCATACAACTAGAAAGATCTTTATCATGTTGATTCCTTGAGCAAGATAATTTAGCTTTACCATTCACCAGTTCTTATTGCTCCACAGTACTGATTCTACTTTCATGATTTTTGTAGCAGATTGAAATTTTGAGTGGTTAACTCTGGTTAATCTAGAACATATGAACTCTAGCACTTAGCAGTTATATGTTATGGATGCTCCTATAGGGAGTTGTGTATTATTTTAATTTGAATGTGTTGTTTTAAGGCACTTTTGAAAAATTAACTGAAAATGTGAATTGTGTTGTTTTCTAATAACTTGTCCTAATTGTGAATGCAGAAATGCACCGAGGGATTGGTCAAAACACTAAAGGATGTAGTGAATAGTCCATATGCCCCTGAGTATGACATTGCTGGGATCACGGATCCTTTCCTACACATTAGATTGCTAAAGCTATTACGTGTGTTGGGCCAAGGAGATGCAGATGCTAGTGAATGCATGAATGACATACTTGCCCAGGTAAGTTGCGACCGAGTTTATTTCATGTTATCTTTGCTATTAGCCATTGTAAACTATTAATCTTTATTTATTACTGCTGTAAAAATATTTCAACTTCAACGGTACCTACAAAAGAAAAATTTCAACCTCACTTGTGTACATGATAACAAAGGATGAAAGGAAAGAAAGAAAAAAAAAAGGTCACAACTTGCATGTCATAAGCTACTTTTTCAATATTGAGTTCAGGCTGTGAGAACTGTGGAAAAACGATCACATGTTTAGTCCATGTTTCTGCAACCATTAATCTTTTGTTATTAATGTTGTAAAATTATTTCAACTTCAACATTACCTACGAAAGAAAAACTCCAGTGAGAATATTCCCAAAACTATTAGCTTCATTACCTTTGTGTTTCGTAATTTGAATTACTTTTTTTATTTTCTTTCTAAAGTTGATTGTTATTTTTTCCTAGGTGGCGACAAAAACCGAGTCAAACAAAAATGCAGGAAATGCAATCCTATATGAATGTGTTGAAACTATCATGAGCATTGAAGATAGTGGTGGCTTACGTGTGCTTGCCATCAATATCTTGGGAAGATTCTTATCAAATCGTGACAACAATATCAGGTCCTTTTATGATACTTTAACTCATGCAAATTTTATTCCAAACAGTAAGCGATTCAGAGTCAATATCTTGTGTTGAATTTTCCGAACTTTGGCAGTTGTTTAGACATTACATCTTAGTGCATTGTGGTTCTCAACTTAGTTTGTCCACTTAACTCTGAATTGCTTACTGTCTGGAATAAAATTTGACAAACCATTATTTAAGCTTTCTGATCATTTGACTTTATTATGTTCTTGCTCAGCTGTTTTCCTGTTTTGTTATTTCGTTGTAATTTTTTGGTCTTTTATTCCTTTCAGATATGTTGCATTAAATATGCTGATGAAGGCTATTACAGTTGATGCTCAAGCTGTGCAGAGGCATCGGGCAACTATCTTGGAATGTGTAAAGGTATACTGTTTGCTTATGTTTTGCGAGAATTAAGAAGGCCTCTTTTTCCATTAAATGTTGACTCAAATGCCTTGTTATTGAACTCTTCTTTAGGATTACATGTGCTAATGTACAACTTGAAAATCTTGTGACTTGAATGTTCTTTTAGGATTCAGATGCCTCAATTCGGAAAAGGGCCCTTGAGCTTGTGTATGTGCTTGTGAATGAGAGCAATGTGAAGCCTCTAACAAAAGAGCTAATTGACTATTTGGAAGTAAGTGATCAAGAATTCAAGGGAGATCTTACTGCAAAAATTTGCTCCATTGTTACAAAGTAAGATATGCACTTTATTCATATAAAAGAAAAACTTATGCAGTTTAAGTTTGGAATGGGTTTTCTTTTTAAATTTAGCGAAAGAGTTCATCGACTATTGGGGGGAAGGGTGGGGTTGTGATGCTGCCCCATATTGTTAGATTATTTTACAGCGACAAGGTTCAGCATTTCATTGGATTTTTGTTTTAGCAATTATTGTTTAATGTACATTCACCTCTCACGATTTAGGTTTTCCCCCGAGAAGATTTGGTACATTGACCAGATGCTAAAGGTTCTCTCTGAGGTATAAATCCAAATGAAGTGTTGTCAGTGTTAATTAAGTTGTATTTGTGATGGTCTTCGATCTTGCACATGTTTGTTACATGTTCTACCGAATGTTTACTTGTTGAATTTCTCCATTTACTTGATGGCTATTTCTACTTTTATTTCTTTAAAATCCTGAACTGGGAATTTGTTTCAAAGAAGTACTGATCTTTATGTTGTGCTTAGTAGGCTGGAAATTTTGTAAAAGATGAAGTATGGCACGCGCTTATTGTTGTGATTAGCAATGCTTCTAATCTCCATGGATATACAGTTAGGGCGTTATACCGAGCATTCCAATTATCAGCTGAACAGGTGATCATTGTCTTACTTTGATAGGATTAATTCTCAATTGGGTGGTGCCATCCACACGCCCCTTTTTACCTTCCACACACACCTCTCAACTTTTGGCCGTCAGATCAAATGAATTAAAGAGGATCAAAGGATAGAAATTGACATGGGTGTGTGGGAGGTAAAAAGAGGTGTGGGTAACACCACCCTTTTGAAATCCCTATTATCTCGAGTATCCAGATGCATGTCATTGGTGTTTTTAAGTATAATATTTTACACAGGAAAGTCTTGTTCGAGTAGCAATTTGGTGCATTGGAGAATATGGTGACATGTTGGTTAACAATGTTGGCATGCTCGATATAGAGGACCCAATGACAGTGAGTGCGCCCTCTCCATGTGTTTCATTCATCTCACCTTTCTGCATTCATCTTTTATTTGTATAAAGTTCATGCAGCATCTGCATTTAGCAATTGTTATTTATTTTAACATGAAAAGCATAAAGAATCTGTGCATGCCCTCGTATGCTCAATATATGAGCTTTTAGTAGCCAGGCGGTCTTTTATTTATTGAAAACTTTTCTGAGGTCATCTTTCTTGCATTAGCATACAATTAATAAAAGACTGCACTGTTGTAATACGTTGAAACAGTGATTCAAGATCTGTGATTATATGAATGCCTTTTCTACAAAGTGTTTGTTTATCCTTTCAAGACTAGAAGATTAAACTATCTACATTAGCCATTTTCTGATTTGAAATGATGGCATAGTTAAACACTTCATATTTGATTGAAATCTCAAATTTTTAGCTGGTAGCAAAAGTTGGTGGTAGGGAATTGTGTCTTGTTAGTTTGCATCCTTTTATGTTTTCTTCCACAGTTTCCTGACAAATTTATTTATTTGTTAACAGGTAACAGAGTCTGACGCTGTGGATGTTATAGAGGTTGCAATTAAGCACCATACCTCGGATCTGACTACCAAAGCAATGGGTTTAATTGCTCTGTTGAAGCTATCTTCACGTTTCCCATCTTGTTCAGAGTATGTTTTTTTTTCTTGTAAAAAAATTCTGTTCAATTGTTTATGAATTTTCCCAAATAATGTGACATGGCGTTAAATGTATTAATCTTAGTTTTCTCTTATGACACAAAGCATGATTGTTATCTGAATGACTTATGTAGGAGGATCAAGGATATAGTTGTTCAATACAAAGGAAGCCTTGTCCTCGAATTGCAGCAAAGATCCCTTGAATTGAACTCTATTATTGCGAAGCATCAGAACATTAGGTATCCTGGTTTAAGAAGTTAAAACTATCTTTTGAACGGAGTAATCCATGTTAAAACTATTTTCTCACCATGCTCCAGTAGCATTTTCATTAAACATGAAAGCTGACAACGTGTTTGTGCAGATCTACACTGGTTGAACGGATGCCAGTTTTGGATGAGGCAACTTTCATTGGAAAGAAGGCTGGTTCAATGCAATCTACTGTTTCTTCTCCTTCTGGTGCTTCAATCAATCTACCAAATGGAGTTGCCAAACCTTCTGCAGCTCCTCTTGTGGATCTACTTGATCTAGGTTCAGATGATGTGCCAGCCCCTAGCTCCTCTGGTGGTGATTTGCTTCATGATCTTCTTGGTGTTGATTTGGCACCAGCTTCTAAACAATCTGGTTAGTTTGGGAAAGATTATGTCACTTTATTATGTAACTTTATGGCCAGAAGTACTTAACTGAACCACTATCCTGATTCATCGTCATTACACGTGGTGCATCTTATATTATGTTTAAGCCAAAATGTTAGCAAGTGGTAAAAACATAAAAGGATTTAACACAGTTGAAGCATAAGTAAAGACTTTATTTAAATCAGACATAATATCCCCTAACTAGTTACTTTATTTTTGGGCATCGTAGTGCATTGAAATGAAATACTTAATTCTACCAAACCTCTCTCTGGTCCGTTCTTGTCTCTGAAATTTTGGTTTAGTTCTATGAATGGTGCAAGAGAAAATTAAACTTATGAAGGGTAATGCTTCCCAGCAACCCATAATTAACTGTAATATTCTTCGTCGTAAATTGAATCTGTTTCTTGTTATGGTGATATCAGGAAGAATTTATATAGGGGTCTCAAATTGTTTTGGTGTTGCATTATACATATACCTATAGACAAAAGCGAAAGAAGAATTAAGTATTTGCATTATGTCTCTATTCTCAAGTCTCAATCCGCGTAAATTTATTCTCTTAGGTGTAAACCATTCTCCAAATAATGGCACCGATGTTCTACTGGATCTCTTGTCTATTGGTTCGCCTACGCAAAGCAGCTCATCTCTACCGGATATGTTATCTTCCAGTGAAGGAAACAAAACACCTGTTTCGCCATTAGGACTGACATTTCCATCTTCAAATTCAACACAAGCCACTTCTTCTGTGGGAGCTGCCCCTGTGATTGATTTGTTGGACGGCTTTGCTGCCAGCACCCCGAAACATGGTAAAGTTTGATAAACCTTGAGAAGTTATTTTGCAGATATCATTGGGTTTATTTCGTCATATCTTTTTCTTTTTCTTTTTCTTTTTTCAAATAAACAGAAAACAATGGCACAGCTTATCCATCTGTAGTGGCATTTGAGAGCAGCAACTTGAAGATGGTTTTCAATTTCTCAAAGCAGCCCGGAAATCCACAAACAACAGTGATTGAGGCTACATTCACAAATTTGTCTACTAATGTCTATACAGATTTTATTTTTCAGGCAGCTGTTCCAAAGGTGATTTTGGTTACTTATATGTACACTGTTTATTGTTCTTTCTTTTTTGTCTGTTTTCCAATAGGGTTCCCCACTCTCTGGTAGTTTAGGTGGAAAGTTGAATGTCTCTTCTAGAATTCACAGAACTCAACAACTTGAACCTTTCCTTGGTATCCGGTTAATGAAAAAAGAGAAAACTTGCTTGCGCTAGTAGATTCAGTCATGAGTGAAGCCCGAGTGGTCCTGTATAGATTCCCACATCGTACTCACAAAATTACATAGTGCTTTGTTATTGTATTCCTCTAATGGCATGGTGACCACTGAAAATTTGCCCACGATTTTTAGTTGAAAACTTGGATGTTCTTGTGGATTCAATTTCTTTGTTGTTAATTTCAACTTGCTGTTCTTATTTTTTCTATGTGCTTCCAATCTGCAGTTTCTTCAATTGCACTTAGAACCAGCAAGTGGCAATACTCTGCCCGCAAGTGATAATGGGTCCATCACACAAGCTTTGAGAGTTACCAACAGCCAACATGGAAAGGTATGAATCTTGGCTGTATAAATGCTTAGTTTATGTTCTGAACTTGACTGCTGCATGTCATGAAAAAGCGAAAGCATATTATTTCGTTTTAATTATTCCCGTCCTTTGAGAGTTACCAGTGGCTAACAAAATTTCCTTGTTAAGTAATTATTGTTTTTACTTTGTTCCATCCATTCCCCTTCCGTTCCTCGTATTTCATTATGAGATGCATATACCAGATAGAGCCAGTCATCCGTAGGAGCTGGAGCATGGATAGAGCTAATGTTTTATTTCTTTTAAGCTTGATCCACATCTTCGGCTTTGTCGTTTCCTTTTCCCCTTCGACTTTTGGTGGATATTGCGGATAGTTAAGAAAATTCACATCCTTTTCAGAAATCGCTTGTCATGCGCATACGGATAGCTTACAAGATGAACAACAAAGATGTCTTGGAGGAAGGACAAATCAACAAATTTCCTCCCGGTTTATGAGGTTGAGTAGTTTGCATAGATGGTAAAGACAGAGATTCAAACGGACCGTGATGTCAGTGCAGTGTTTTGCTCTTTTTCATTTGCTCAATTTGGGGTGGCATGTTATGTGGCTGTCGGGAACGATTTTTCTTCGGAGCGGGGTTTTATCGAGGGGCTCGGTACCTTCCCCGTTCCCATCCCTCGTAGGAGGTTTTATGTACATTATTACAAATTATTCCTGTACGAAATTGTGGGAACTAAATTTTGCTTTCGATGCACGAGAGGAGGATATATAATGTCGAGATCTTGAGGTGCTCTTCTTACATTTTTTTAGCTGGGATTTGCTCTCGATTAACGTTATTGTTTGAGATCATAGTTGTTTTTGAGCAACAAAATCAGTTTATATATATTCGATTTAAATGTAACGATTTTCATTAAATGAAGGCTTATTTTGTTTGTTGTTTCTTTTCTGTTGTACTCCATTTGTTAATTTAATCCTTTTATTTCATTTATATTTAAATTGTCATGGGAAATAATTAGTTTCTTTTTTAGTTTTCGTATTTTTCTCCTCACCCTTTTTCTCTCTAACCTGTGGGTCCAATTGTTGGCCCAAGAAAATGCCAACTTTTGGGTTGTTGGGTAGTGAAGTCATGGTTACATGAGACGGTGACATTGAAGAATCGCTCTGAAAGTCTTTTTAAAATGATTAGAAGCATTTTTAGTGAAGATGTTCTTTAAACAATTTTTAATAAAAATTCAAGTGAATCATGAAAATGTATTTTAAGCGCTTTCTGCAAGAAATACATATTTTGTGCTTTTTATGAAACCCAAAATTAATTTCATCAAAACTGTTTTTAGTCATTTTGTAAGCACTTTCAAACGAGGCCTAAAGCTCTTTTTGGTTCAAAGATGCTTCTAACTATGTTTATGACAACTAGTTATAATTAGTTGCTCAAGTCGTCTCATTGGTTAGGATAATGCTATGGAGACCAAATTTTTAGACTAAATTTGCTAAATCATGTGACGTGGTTATTGACAATTGGATTATTACTTAAGTATTGATTAACGTGCTTATATCTTATTAGTGATGTATCAAATAATTTACAAATTCAGTCTATCTAATATTTTCCCATTGTTCAATCTAAAAATCATCGTAATCATAACTTTTTAATACCTATAATCAAACACATGAAGCGGCCTTGGATTCTCCCAATTCGCCATAAATGTTAATCACCACCTATTAACAATATATGTGATATTAGACAGATCAAAATTTTAGATCATCTTTTGTAGACAACATAAATGACAGTTGATGGTTGAACTTCTTTAAATTATTAAAAAAAAAGTTCAATCATTATCCGTCACATCATATAGTCTACAAAAAAAATGTTCTAAAAAAAGAGATGATCCTTGACGGATCCTCTTTGTGAGGATCTCGAGAATCCTCCAATCACATTTGTTCATCGTACATCGTGCGGTCAGTTTTCGTCAGGTATTGTTTATATTCAATTTTAAATAAAAAAATTTACAATAATTTCTGACTGCATGATGTACGATGAACGAATGTGATTTGAAAATCCCTGAAATCCTCACAAAGAGGATCCGACGAGGATCCTCACTCGTCTAAAAATTTGATGTTACTAGCAATTTCCTAACCACGTTCAACTGTTGATTTCTGTTGACTTTGTTTCAATTTGTATCTTGTCGAGTTGCACCGACCATCATTCAAATTTTTTTTTATTTGTACATCATTTGGTGGTGGCATCTGGGGCTACAAAATAATCATCTCTAACCAATCCAACTGCACATCTCGTGGTCCCTCTTTCATCAAGTGATCGAATATTCAAGATTATTTTAATTGATCATAGATCTAAACTTAAATGTAAAAAAAACAGACACACAGCATAATACAAGTTAGACTTGAAACAAAACTCATCTCATCTAATTCGTAGGTACGTTTTAAATTTTTAAATGTTACAACACTTCCCTAGAGCAGTCACATTATTACATTAATAGAAACACACGTAAAATTATTAGAATCAGTCGCATCTCTAATAATTCATACTTACAAAACACAAAAAACAAGAATGGTCAGAATTAACTCACAAGCAATTGTGAACTCATCCTAAGGCTGCTCTTATATATTATGAGTTTATGACCCCACACTCCCCTTGCTCTTGTTAACGTTTCAATTCTAGCAGCAGGCACACCCTCATCGATCATAAAAACCACGAGTCCCTCTATCATGAGAGATTTTTTATTGTGCTGAAAACACGATTTGATATACCAAATATGATAATATTAAGTGATTTGATACTCGAGAAATAAAAATTCTAATCTCTTATATTATGATACTTGATTTACCAGGACCGTATTTCCGATATATGGAACCATGTACTTCCTAGGAAAGGGATTCAATAGCAGGATCAAAAGAAGATAAAAGAAATTTCATCCAAAAAGAGGAAGAAATTCTAGAGACTCCCAAAGCAGCCAAAAAGCAACACTGTGACATGACTCCCCTCTATTTCCTACGCACAAGTATGCATGTGAAAAGGTTTCTGTTTCCTTTATGCTTTTCTCTTTTTCTTTTTCTTTTTCTGTGTATAAAGACATCGCATGGTTTGAAGAGATCTCATACTTTCGAAGAAAGGACTGTTTCAAATGCTGTGGAACTTGGAAGGTAGGGTTTCACATTTTTACAACGCATTATCAACCTAACGAGAAAGACTTGGCTGTCATCGGAATATATCCCTTCCACTCGTCATGCACATAACAAGAGGATATATTCCTGGTTATCATGTGACGAGTGCTATAAGAAGACGGTATTTTATTCCCATTCGTATGCAAGAATCCCCAACCTAACATGTGAACTCCTAGGCATCTCGAGAAAATGCTGAAATGAACCGAAGCATTGGCTCTCCAAGCATAAAGTTTAAGGTAAAGTAAAAGCATTTCTCAAAATCACACTTCTGAATCGATTTTTACTGAAAAGATAAAGTGCTTCTGCAGCATCACGGCAGGAAAGACATGGAAATTTCTGGGAGAAAAGCAAAAGCCAAAACTTCTTTTTTAGAAAAAACAAAAACAAAAAAATGTAAAAAAAAATAGATATCATTGATATATTGAGAAGGAAAATACATATCAGAGTGTAAAATTTCATCATGTACCCTGAGATCTATCACTCCATGGCAAACCCACAGTAAGAGAGGAATTACCCACATGGCCCACATGGGTTTCTGCAGAACTTGGAAATTTACCCTTCTTAGGCCACATCCAAATCTTGGATACAGAAAAGCTTTCACCTTTACTTGCACTGTTAATTTTCTTCCCCTCAGCATCTCCACCACCAACACTGTAATTAATAGAATTCCCATTTTGTCCAACTCTCCCTCTCACAAGCCTCACACTCTCACCTGCCCTTTTTGGCCTCAAAGCCACCTGCAGCTCCAAATCTGCCACCACATATTGGTATGATCCCATTGAGTAACATCTCCTTGCATCCAAATTGCTTCTGCTGGTTTCTCCCTCTACTCTCTCTCCTCCGCCGCCGCCACCACCAACTCCCTCCTCATTTCTGCTTCTAAATTTCCCAAGTCTCACAGAAAACACCATCTCACCCGCAATCTCATTATCTGCAGACTTTTGACCGGCAAGAACCCCACTTCCTCCATTCCCAAAAGAACCACCTTCTTCCATCAGATCATCAAAATCGAAATCCGGGTTTTCGATAGCAATACCTGGAGTGTAGAGGGTCCCTCTACAAAGAGGGCAAGTCGAATTAGACAACAACCATGTGTCAATGCAATCAATGTGAAAAGCATGACTACAAATTGGGAGCAATCTCAGCCGATCCTTCTCACAAAACTCACACAGACAAACTGGACAATCAAATGGTTCTTTCAGACCCTTAATCTCTTTGTAAAGGAACACAGGGAGAGCATCAATGAAAGCTTGATCCAAGCCGGAATCGTGGAGATGGAAGAGCTGCTGCAATTGTCTCTGGAAAACTTCAGAGCCAGACATTTCTGGGTATCTATTGGATCCAGATATGGATGAAGATCTATGCTTTGTGAGAAATCTAACAAGCAGGTGGAGGATTCCGGATACAAAAAATATAATAGCTAGAACAATTATGATAAATAGAACTGATGGGGCAATTTTACCCCCAGAGGATGATGACGGTGAAGAGGAAAGCAAACTTCTTTGCCTGAATTGAGCTTGATTCCAAGACATTTTAGGGTAGTGGCACACTAAATTCACCATCAAATTGTAGTATTTTCTCAGAAACCAAACACCCTACAATTTTCAAGTTCCAACCTTTTTTTTTTTTTTTTAGTTAAAAACCAAGAAAATCAGATTCCTTGCTTGCGTTCAGATCAAACCCAACTCATACTTTTCAGTAAACAACAGAACAACCAACAGGCTCATTATTTTTTGTAATCCGAACAAACCCAATGCAGATTTAGTCAACAATGTGCAGAAAAATGTAAACTTTGACCCAATTCAGAAGCCTACCAACTGCCACTGGTTCTAGAAACACCACCACCTCCGTGTTTTCTGAACTTTCAGTTCAGAAATGCAACTAAACACTGGAGTTGAAGTTGAAGAATGTAAAAACAGGAGTCAGGAGCTGTCCAGTTTGCAGTGAACCTACCTGAAAACTGGAAAATCTGCCATCAATGGAGCCCATTCGACATGTGCTTCTTGTCTTGGACTTGGACAGTGTTGCAGGTGATGAGAAATAAAAAAACCCTAAATAATTATGATTTGGGCGGTACTCATTGAGATTTGAGGTGGGGTTTTCCTTTAATTTATCTTGGAAAGTAGTGTGGTTAGCTGCAACAAAAAGAGCAAGTCCGAGGGTAAATTTGCCATTTGGGAATGCAAGGACAGAGACCTCAGACGTGTGCATCATGAAGGACCAAGTTTTGGGAAAAGGATCATGGGATCCGAGAGATCCGTAATCATGTCTGTTTATCGTAAATCGTGTATTTAATTATTTTAAATTTAAAATTAAATATAAATAGTGCTTAACGAAAATCATGCATAATATATAATAAACAGATACGATTACAAAATCTCTTGAATCCCAAGAAAAAGATCTGACGAGGATCATTTTCCCAAGTTTTAGTGAATTTGTCACAATCTTTAGATTTTTGCCAGCTTTCTGCTACATTATGCAGGATTTTGTTGCAACTTTACTGTGCAAGTTTGGCAGCTCTCGGTTGGCTTTTACGAAAGAGAAAGACAAGACTCCTGGATTGAGGAATCTTTCCTTAAAACACATCATGGCTTATTTATAAAACTTTGTAGTTATGATCGAAATCGTTTATATTATATATCATTATGTAAAGATAATACCTACAAAATGATACTTGTGATCGGTTGGCTTTTTCGAAGGGGATGCGTTATTTGTGATGGCAGCTCTTCAACAGGATCACTTGCTGTTCGGAAATATTCGAAATGATACTTGCTTGATGATTCTTGCATTGCCCTAATGGAAAGTTGGTTTTAGCGGTAGGGAGACGAATAAAGTGGCGCACAGATTAACACGAATGAGTCTGAGTCGTGATAATCCTATTCTTTGGTTTGAAGAACCTCATGATGTAATTGTGGATCTTCTCTTTGAGGATAGTAATTCCTAATTTGTTTGGTGCGGGACACTCTTTTTTCTTTCGACCAAGTTGAAATTCCCGGCAAGGTTTTATCGAGGCCCACTGTATGCACCCAATCCTCATTGGTTGTACGTATTTCTATCGTTAATGAATATCGTACATTTTCTAAAAAATACCTACATAAGAATCATTTTGACACCGAACTGTATAAAAATAAAAAGACGGATTCGGTAAAAGCATTATAATTCGTCTAACTATTTGCTATAATTGATTGACCAAACGATTTTAGTTTTAATTGATTTTTTATAAAGATAATCTTTATAGATTAATTTATAATATGAACAATTTTGATTACAAATACAAAAATTTGTGAATGGACTACGAAGTATTTTGAAGAACTCTTTTTAAAGAGTGAAGCTCTTCTCTTTATTAAAAACTAGTAGATGAGCACACACTCTATGTGTGTGAACAATTTCATTTTGGTTTTTGTTATTGATTAAGGAGTGTGATTAGTTTTTAAATTTTTTAAAAGAGTATGGGATAATGATGATGAGACAATTTTTCGTAATAAGTGCATATTTTTTCTTAATATTACATAATTACTGTTTTGTCATAGGAAAAATAGGTATACGATTGTCATTTTCTAAAAAAATGAGGGTAAAATAGAAAAAATAGGGATATGATTGTCATTTTGTCAAAAAGGACAAAATTAAAGCCTCTTCAACCGCCCACCTCCTCTCACGTTCTCCTCAAGCGCAACCGCTTCAATTCATTCAAATTATCTAAAAAATATCATGATTTCACTTACTGCTTTAGTTCATTCAAACTATCAAAAAACCATCATGATTTCACTTACGTGTATAAAAAAAATGATGGTGGGACAATTTCTCTTAATAAGTGTAAATTTTTTATCTTATGTAAATATTTTGATACAAAATTACTATTTTACCCTTCTCATGTAAATATTGTGTATCAAAAGTGAGGGCAAAATAGGAAAAAAGGAGAAAAATTTCAAAAGATACAAAATTACTATTTTGCCCTCCTCATGTCAACATTGTGTATTAAAAAATGAGGGCAAAATTGGAAAAAAAGGGGCAAAAAGTTGACAAGTCCTCTTCTCTTAATAGAATACTAGCATATGGGCACACAAAGTGTGTGAGAAAATTTTTTATTTTTGTTTTTGAAATAGAAGGAGAGAGGAAGAGAGTGATAGAGAATGTGGGAGTGTGAAGGTTTTTTTTAATAAATTAGATATATGTTATGATTACATGTAAGTGAGACTTTGAAAAAAAAACAACAAAATTTTGTTTTGTGAAATTACATTTCTGTCCCATATTTCTTATTCATGTTATGTTTTAATTAGAGGGTTAAACTGATAATTTCATAGAATTTTGGTTAACAATAAATGTTTTATTAATTAGTAGAGATATAATATAATAGATGAAAAGGATGGCTTTTACCAACCATCGTGATTGGATGGTGCCCGTTTCTTTGTGGGTCCGCAAATATTTGGTCCATGGACTTTTAGTAGTCCAATGTGAGGATCTTGCAAGTTGAAATGGGGTACAAAAGCCCAATTATTAAATGCACGTGCCTAAAAGGCTAAACCCAAACTATATTTTTTGCTGTTATTTTTTTATATTTTTGGTTTTTACACCATTAAAGTTGGTTTATGTATAATTTAATTTAAATAAATTTGTGTCAAGCTCGTCATTCATAAAAGTAGAACGAAAATTATATTTGTTGCTATTTAAGTTTATACTTCAATTATGACGGGTATACAATAATTGGTATCGTTTTGATTTTCGACTTCCTTGCATGTTAAAACACGTAAAGAAAAAAGACATCGGTGGGCGACAAATTAAATTTTGTAACTAAACAACCAAATATCAGATCAACTACAGAGAAGTAGTTGATAACTTTTTTCAGTTTCAAATAAGTAAAATCATGCAGTGCTTATTGTACAAAACAATTACAATAAATGAGCCGAAAGAATCATCAAACCAGAGGCTATAGCGATGGACATGGTGGCTGATTAATATGTCTCCAAAACTGAAGGGATAAGAACAAGCAGAGATGCAGACACTTGTTAAAATGGGTGTGGTAAGTCAAAGGTTTTCTTATATTCCAACAGGCTCCATCCTCTTCAATTCAAATCTATAGGCACATTGGGACCAAGGTGTTCCAGGAACACCCAGAGATGCTCTGGATAGCACTCATTAGATAACTTTAGCAAATGTTGATATATGTTGCCATATGCGCAACATGTTTCATCTGAAGACAACAAGTCTATCAAGTGTTCGACAAAGAAAGAGAAAGATGGAGAGGCCTTGAAAATAAAACAATTGTAGCAAGTGGTCCTCCACCACTTGCCCTTGATTTTGTGGACTACTGGAGGAGTTTTTTGAGCCTGAGGGCAACATTGTTGCCTTTATCCTTGCTTTTCACCAATTAGCTGAGATGCTCTTCATGTTTGATGTAATTTCTGTTAGGTATATATCGGTAGGTTGCGTCGACAACACTCGATAAATGCTCTGGATAACACTCATTAGATAACTTTAGCAAATGTTGATATATGTTGCCATATGCGCAACATGTTTCATCTGAAGACAACAAGTCTATCAAGTGTTCGACAAAGAAAGAAAAAGATGGAGAGGCCTTGGTTATTTTAGTTTGAAATTTTTATTTATTAAAATAATTTATGTTGAGTTTATTTTATTTTCCATGTCACTACCATGTCATTTAGTAGTATGAGCACAATTATTTTAATTTTTAATTAGGACTTTAGATATAATTATATCAAGAGTTAGTTAGGAGTGTAAAAAGTGTTTGTCAAAACATTTGTCCCTTGATCCTAACCCATACATTTGAGTGCTTAATGATATCTCATATGTAAATGCAGAGAGATATAGAGAGACTCAAATAGTTCCATGCACCTTCACGGATGAAATGACAGTCTTTAAGTATGACTCACACCACTACATTAAGGGAACTTTAACTAAAAGATCCCAGTATTATTCACTTTAACGAAAAACCACATTTTTACACTAAAAAGTCAATCCTGGTACTATTCACTTTACCCTTTATTTTGTCATTATCATTAAAACTCAAAGTTTTCAAGCCATTTTCATTAGTTTTCCTTATTAACAACTCACTTTCATTATTCTACTTATAATGATTCACTTGTATTATTACACGTTCATGCATTAGTAAAATGACGTGCTGATTTGGCCATTGCACCGAAAAATTTCTCGATGTGGAGCCCAGCCAATTATTAGAATCATGTAAAGCTCAAGCGTGGCATGGTCTTTGGTTAACTGAAATATGAAGTCGTTGCTACTGTGTATCTGAAAAATGAATGAATCAGTTCAGGACACATATGGCTGGAAATTAATGATGAAGCTTGTGACGATGGTAGGCCATGGAATACCACGTTCTTTGGTCTGGCATTTGTATCTTTTATGCCAAATGAAACTGAGTACTTTAAGTGATGAACTGTAACTAGTTTTTTTACCTTTTCACGTTAAGTTACTTTTGTTACACAATTTATGTAGAGCATGTGTTCTTACATGTAGAGATTGGATACACACCAAACTGGGTAGAAGTAAATTGCTCCTTACAGACAATCTTGGCCACTTTAGGAATGTTGCATTTTCAAACCTCACAGACTTTAAATTAATCTGCTTCAGTTAAAAGTAGATACGGATTACGCTAGTTGGGTACTGCAGTGTGTTCGACCCTTTGTATTCAAGTTCGAATTCTCCATTCCAATAAATTCCTTTAATTTAGAACATTGCGCTTTAATAGAAAATAATGGGAATTGGGCACAATTACTTTTCACATGCCACTTGCTGAAATGATTTGAGTTTAGTATATATTGTGGATATTTGATCATTGTGTCGTTAATTATTGACAGCTACCTTGTTGTATCCAATAGTTACGTCATTGATATTTAATTTTAATCAATTCAACAATTGAGATTTAATTTTCGGTCATTTCAACTGATGTCCCCTAAAGTAACCAACTTTATGGAAACCAAGTTAGGAATTAATGTAGGAATTGTGGTGGCAGGTATTTCAACCGAAATAGAGACATTAACTTCCCAACTGCTTTAGAAGTTTCTTTCATAAGATTCATAAATATATAGTGTTGGGTACGTTTACTCTTCTAAGTGACTTGTTGACCAGGGAACAAAAATTAGCCTCAAAATCTATCTATCTTTTTGTGTTTTAGCCTCAAACATGTTGTCCAGGTTAGCCAATCTCAGTAAGTATATAAAATAAAATCTTATATATTGCACTAAATTTTCACTTAGCCAAGCAGTTAAAACTCAAAGGCCCATCGAATTCCACTCAAAAATTGCTCAAACTATCTTCATAGTAGCAACGACAGAATGCTACCAAAAGGATAAAAATAAACATTCCAAAATCTATAAAATGTGCAGTATAATTAAGGTTCACATTTCACGCATTAACGTGGGGTTTCAATCTACTGAAGAATTCAACTCGGATTCAGTCAGCCTTATTCGCCGTGGATGCAGATTACCTGTGCTAATACTTATTAAACTGCAGCAGATTATCTGTGGCTTCCTCTTTCGAGGGATCAGATGGACGATACCTATGGCGTTGAGATGATAAAAGCCAGCATTGTACTGTGAACTGTAGAAATCTGTGGCTTTTGTCGATTTTTTCTAGAGATTACATAGTAATTAAGCTGAGATGAGATAATTATAGTCCTCTCCTCCCTTGATTAGGAACTTATATATGTCCTAAATGTTGATTGAAATGGCTTAAATTTACAACCAGTAGCATTGCGTGCAGGGAAATATATGTTAAATTTGAAGAGGTGGATCAGTTCATGGTGATTAGGATAAAGTCTCAGGCTCTTAAAAAGGAAAACCCTAGAAATATTACAACCTGCAGCCAGCAGTGGAAGAGAAGAAACACAATTCGATGATTATATAGAAAAATATCCTACTTAAAAAGGCCAAGAAATTATATGGAACCAAATGGCAATCGATCAAGGCCATACATATATATATAGCAGGCCCGGTGGAAATTAATATAATTAAGAGAAAGAACATACATTTAATTACCATCATACATAATTTAATAAACTGATTAAGATCGAAATGCATGGCATCACAATTCACAAGTGGACGCATCTCATAGCTTGTAAATCTTGGAAAGCGCTTGCAAAAAATTAACCTGCAACCTCAGCTGGAGTATATAATCTGCGGTTTGAAGAAAAAGCCGGTCCGCCTTCAACCCTCTCCCTCCCGGAATCAACATTTGCAGCTTCTTCACCTTCACCTGCACCGTCGACCTGCCTCCTCCACTGCGGCCTCTCGCCACCTGCCTCCGCCTCTGCCTCCTCCTCATCTTCATCGTCTTCATCTTAGATGAAAAAGAAGAAGAAGAAGAATAGCCTCTCAGGCCATGAAAATTATTCAAAGAATAATTATTCATATTGTATGGTGTTTTCCAAGGTTTGCTAGCTAGTACAAATAATGTAACACAAAGGCAAAGGCAGTACAAAAATTGCCAAAAAACCAGAGAAAGAATGATTTGTTGAAAGTTTGGTTCTAAAATTAAGAGAGATGATGAATGGTGGGAGGGCCAGGCTAATGCAGTGCTCTATAAATGAAGGCAAAACTACTAAACAGGACGACGGGCCATGTGAGCCGAGCCATTCATGTTTGTGTTTGTAATTTGGCTTTTTGGACTTGTATGGGCTGGGGACACCCTTGAATTTTCTCTCACGAGCACAATTTTGATGTCGTTTTTGCATATGGGGCATCCCCTATGGACCCCTTTAGCCTTCACCTTCAAAAAGACTCATGCACGTGTTTGCCAGCTCTCTAGGTTTTAAGTATGATTGTTACACCGCTACGTGTGAATTATATATATACAAGGATTTTTATAGTGGTTTATATTCTACTTTTAATTGCATCGAGAATGTTTGTTATAAAACCTCGCACATATATACATTGAGGTTTTTTGTAATGATGCCACCTAGTGTCATATTGCAAATGTAGTTAAGTTAAGAACAATATAAATGTGATTAATAGGGAGTTGTTGATTTGTCTTTTAAAATTTTGACATCATGTGGTATTAGTTATCTACTCAGGACTCAAGTGGATTGATTTATTAAGAGAATCGTGAATCTTGAGACTCCAAAAAATTATTTTGCGACTCATCAAGGAAGAATGTATGATGTTTTTAATACTCTAGATTAAAATTTTTGTTAGGTTAATATATAACATATGAGTAATGTTAGGTAGACCAAAAGTTTAAATTAAATTTTATAAATTATGTGATGTGTCACTAATAAAAAATAAACACATTAATCAACAATTAAGTAATAATTCAATCACCAACAACCACGATATATAATTTAAAAAATTAGTATCCTTAACATTCTCCGTAACATATCAGATTTAGAGAAATTTTATTTAAACTCATCTAACCTATTTATACACCAAACTTACTCTTTGCACCCATTTGATTTTTAGCTAAACTATTAATATCTCTTTAAACCCAAATTTAATACCTAATATACCCCCATAAACCCAATTCAATATGTGAATTTATTTTTACACCCATTGGATTTTTAACTCAGAAGCTGCCGCAGCAGGCTATGCCACTTGACAGCTGAATAGTTACATTCAAATAAGCTCATTGATTCTTCAACAGATGTAAGATTGAAATCGAAGAAGAAGACTAAGAAGATGGAGAGAAAATGGGGTTTTGGGTGTGAGTTTTGAAGATTGATTTTGGGTTTAAGCTTGGTTTATGTGGCGATGTGCGGGTTTTGTAAGATGGTTTCGGGTGCATTGAAACCAATTTTGTCGCCGGAGATGGTGAGAAATGTTAGTGAAAAATCTTGGGTTGTGGATGATATGAATGGCAGGCTGAGGTTCTTGCAGAAACAGATGCAGGGTCTCGTTCTTAGGAGGGTTTCGAATTGCAGCTATCCTAGTTTTATATAGGACATTAGTCAGGTACTTGGTAATCAAACTTTTGCTTTACATGTTTAATAGCAATTCAACATTATTCGGTGATAAACTTGAAATGTCTGTTCCAAAATTCACAAACTTGTTAATGATGAAATGTTAGGATGGTTTGCTTCTAAGCTCACATTGCACATTGTATAAATCTGCAATTGAGGAGGTGCGGATATTGGGATGGCCTTTGCAGACCGCTGGGTTGCTCACGAGTGGGTTTTCTTCCCAGTCTTTCACAATCTTATCCGGCAGAGTCACAGAGGTAAAGCTGAAAACGTTTTTACTAGATTATTTATGTTAGTGTTGTATGGTCAGCCTTGAGATGTTTTGAGTTTTGTGTCATGATGTACAAACATATACTATTTTCTTATTGTTGTTGTTGAGAAGTGGTCGGATGGAAAGGTCGGTAGGTATGTGATTCGGAAGCCAAACACTTCCTGGGTGCAGAGAAGTTGGGGTGCCTCAGCTGTGCAGCTAGATCCGAATACATGGATTCTTGAGTACCGGTGGAGCACGATATGTGATAACCAAAGGTTGGTTTCAACAGCACTAGCCTTTTTGAAGAATATGATCTCAAGAATGCTTGGAAAGATGCAGCAGAAATTTTGGCCCTCATATACTTTTGGCAACAACCGGTACCTTGAAACTACTACAAATTACAATATCGAAATCCCAACCTAACGAGCTCAGCGGACATCATTGGAGGTGCAATGTTTTCTCTCAGCAGATATCCAGACCTCATATCTTGTGAGAAGCTTCGAAAAAAATGTCCCCTTGTTATGTTGTATTGTGGAACCCGTTGAGCTTAATTATTAATCTGATCTCGAACTGTATATGTTCCCTAACGGTGTAATGTAATCGGGAAATTGTTGCTTTCCTGATTATGATTAACTAGCAACAAACTACGTTATGTTTGGTGTTAGGAATCCAGGTAGATAGTAACTCAAACTGTCCTAAATGGAAAAACTTCTTTCGCGTTTTAGCAAACGAAATATCTTTTTCAACACGACTTGTACCTGAAGAGTTTTTACCTCTGAAAATACTACATTTGACCTGCAAATTTCCAGATAATACAGTTCGTGGGAAGTGTCTATAAATATTAGAGGCCACGTAAGCGTTAATAAATCAAAAGTTAGTCATCATCAAGAACATTAGACCAGATCATTGGGATAGTTTTATGATTGATTGAATTGAATGAATTTCGCGTTCACATTTTAGTAAGTAGAATGAGATTTAATCTCAAATGGAGAATAGAGTTTACCAATAGTCTTTACAAGAAGAAAAACCATGTTTGTAGTGGAGAAACCTAATCCTATCTATAAGAGCTATTAGTGTTTTAGCCAGAATGAACGTAGGATAAACAAAGAATGATCATAATGTTTAATTATAGTGTTTGGGTTTATTGATAAATTTGAGTTTTATTATTAATTTCATTTTGTACTTAATAGTAATTATGCAATAGGATAAAATAGACAATTAACATTCAAAATTTTAAGTTGGGTGTAAAAAGATGTTGCAAGTGTTTAAGTAAAATTTCCCTAAGATTTATGTTAGCATGAGTCACATAATTGCATGTAATTAGTGATACGAGGGATTTCTCTCTCACCACACTCCAATAGGGTATTAAACTTGTATCCAGGAGGATCCTCGCCGGATCCTCCAATCACATCCGTTCATCGTACATCGTGCGGTCAGAAATTATTGTAATTTTTTTATTTAAAATTGAATATAAACAGTACCTGACAAAACTGGCCGCACGATGTACGATGAATAAATGTGATTAGAAGATCTTCAGAATCTCCACAAAGAAGATCCGGCGAGGATCCTCTTTCAACTTGTATTACCACATCTGTCCTCGTAATCCCTGAATCCCGGCAGTTGCCGTCCTCACACGTGTGCAGATGCGATTCTCCACGTCACTCTTTCCTCAAACTCATATCTCGCGGCTCATAATCCATCACACACACTAGGACACCACTGTAGGAGTTTATCATTTAGTGTGTTATCCATCCTACGCACGAGTGATCAAATATTAGGAGGATATAGGCGCATAACTTGCGAGATTTACAACCGTTGGATTAATTTGGTGATATATTATATTCTTGTACAATATTTGCTTTAAGGAAAGTAAATTAATTAACTAATTTGTGCCATATTGTGTTGTGTTGTCTGGCGAAATTTGAATTAAAAGGTAACCAATTTGGATGGATAATTGTATAAAGTGGGTTTTGTAACGTGGTTGGACCCAATAGGGCATGTTACCTCCTCATTGTGTTCATATATCCATCTTCTTTTCCAAATAGATTATGGTAGATGAGGGAACATGTCTTATGTGATCAACCATATTTTTCTAATTCAGGTAAATGATGATTATAATCAGCTGTATGTATGAATGGAAGGAAGGTAGTATGGGCACCATTTTTGCCAACTTGTCCAATGTTCTTGATGATGAATAATTTTAGCAAACAATAATTAATGTTTTAGACATATCAATTTTAGTATCGCATGGTCTGAAAAGTCGTGGTTTGTACATTATCTTATCAAATCTTAATGTATGTATACATATGTTATTTATATACATATATCACTTGCTTCATTGCATGATATTAAAATGTGATACAAAAATGCAGTATGTTCAATTATGAAGAAAAAAATTTGTTGTATTTATGTATGTTAAAATTTCTCTGCCGGCTTGTAAGATACACAACATGACCTAAACCCTAACCCCGTAATATGTGATGAAAGACTACCGTTGTATATCACATTTTAATACCTCATTATGTGTACATAAATGTCGGTTCATGAATTTCTCTCATTACGTAGTAGCTAGTTCCATATATCGTTTATTGCATCATATGATGTGAAACATTATTCTGAAATTTTTTTCTCAATAAGGATGATTGTAGTAGAACTTTTTTTTTTTTATAAAACAAAGAGTAGTGCTATTCACACACCTTTATTAATTTTTGTCCATTTATCTTTTTCAATTCATTCGATTCAAAGGCCGGAACTTGAAAGAGGTGAGTGAAGGGTAAAGCATGATTAATCTTAACTTTTTAAAGTAGGACGATGTAGATGTGAAACGTCCATCCTTACACCCGAAGGCAAATGGTCTCATACCCTATGGGAGCCTGGCGCCCCGTGTATAAGAATCGGACAAGGATTGTCTGCCCTCCCTTTTTCCATGCCCTTCCATGCCCTCCTGTTTATGTGGTCACGGTTAAACCACGTCAACATTTTATATTACTATTCATTTTTGTCTTATTATCTTTATAAAAAAAAATATATAAAATGTTGACGTGGCTTAACCGTGACCACACAAAACAGAAGAGCATGGAAGGGCATGGAAAAAGGGAGGGCAGATAATCCTTGTCCATAAGAACCTACCAAGGCCAACCCTAGCAAAAAGGTTCGGATTTTGGTGAACCCCTCTAGCTAGCCTATGGATTGCGTAAAAACAAATATCGGTGAAAAGATGAACTAGCACACCAGCTATTTCAGCATGCATGACCTAGCGGTCCCCTACAGGCCGATCGGAAAAATTTCCAGGGTTTAAGAGCGACATCGAACCTACGCATGTGAGGTATGAAGAAGACATATATATATATATATATATACACGCACCCACACACTACATGAGCACACCCACACACACACATGTAAATACACCCGTATTCTACACATACATTAATGCATGCAAATGCAGTTAATTAAGGGCGACCCAAGCCAACAAGGCTCTTCGCTTTGCGAAGTCGAAGAGGAACGTCTATCATACTCAACTTTAAACTTGCATTAATGCATGCAAATGCAATTAATTATTAAAAATTAAGGCTCATGGTATCATATTTGTGATTATATATATGCACGCACATGTAGATTTTTGAGATATATATATATACACACACACGTGGCTCGTGGGTTGAGTTAATGCAAAGAAGAAAATGATGGGATATTGAAGAAATCATATGCATTGTCGCAGAGAGAAGCCAACTATTAATATTTGACGTGCATGCTTGCTGGCAATAATCGGGATTTATATCAAATACAGCGTTCGAAAATAGATGTTTTCATGAATAAAGTGAAATTGAACCAGAATTTGTGCTTTTTATGCATTGAGATTTGAACATAAGATTTTGGATGCAAAAGTATCATGTAAACTACCAGCTCTTTGTAATACAAGAGTTATGTATTTATATAATCATCTATTACACAAGCGATATTATTAATTTGGCGCAATAGGTTTAAAAAATATGTCATATTTACTAGAGCAATACACCACTTATTGCAATATAGTTAAAAAAAAATGAATATAATCGACTTTATTTGTATATAATGCACGACCAAAAGCTTTGACATGATTTTTTGGAGATCAACTTGATGGCCACTGACATTCTGCACTCGATATATATGCATGTGGCATGTCAACTCTTTGATCTGTTGTCACTATTGATTCCATATGTATGGCCACAAAAAGATGTCAACAGTAAATTAACCTAAAAATATGATCATTGACATCATAATATTTGGTTTAGAATTTTTGCAATGAGTATGTTGCAAACATTCCATCGAGTCGATATTAATTGGTCAGGTGAAAACCAAATGAGTATAATATATAGAAATACTTTGACTCCTTATAAATAGAGAGGTTTGTTGTGTAGCTAAATTATTTATGAACTTTATTTTTATGATTTTTTAATACATGAGGTATTTCAACCATCATGGGATGGCTCAATGGCTAGAGATAAATTTCAAGCCCGTATTCCACATGGCACGTCCTGAGTTTGGTTTCTGGCATTGATGAATTGCACGATGGTGGCCAAGGGGAGGTTGAAATGCCTTTCTGAGTCTTCCTAGCCCCCGAAAAGGGTGGACTGTCATGGCGAAGCCCATCAGCTTGTCCGATTTTAAGAAATACAGATACATGAGGTGTTTCATCAAATATTGGTGACAGATTGATCTCCTCCAATGCAGTTGTGGTAATAAATTATTTCACATATATATCAAATCGTGTTTTAGAATTTTAATCATGTGGTTCTCATTAGTCTATTATATTAGCCCACCTCACACAAATAAAAAATCCGAATCTCTTATTCTCTCCTTTCAACGGCCGGATTTTTGATTCTTTAAGCTCTGAACATAGTGATTCGGAGACGATCTCAACTCGCTTTGGTATAACATAAAGACTAGTGCGTGACTCCTACTTTAATGAACTACATACTGTAGACACAGCACGTTCCATTGAAACAACGTTATGGAAATAGAGAGATCGAGGTACACGTGATGCCGATCCACATGAATAAAAACCAAAAACACAGTCACATGAACAGGCGCGATCGGGTAGGGGACCTCGTCTAATATCAATTAAAAATCCACATGAGACTGAGTCAAGTAGGGTACGTAGTAGTAGTAGTAGTGGACCGATCAAGCTAGACTTAGACTTAGAGTGGTGGTCGAGGTCTTCAAAAGAGTCTCTTTGTCCACCTACCCATGTAGGTCTAGCTATAGCTAAGCTAAGCTTAGTTTGTCCCTCTAAGTTGGTTGATAGGATTTGACCAAAAGAAAAGTTGTATGAAAGGTACCCAAAACTCACAAGTGTGTATTGAACTTGATTAGAAGGGAGGATGGCAAATTTTTAATACATTGGATTACATTTTATTGGAAAAGATACCTTTAGTCGATTTCTCTATTTCATATTACGCGTGACTAATTAAGAGGCTGGATTCGAGTTTGACTTCATGTGCTATAGGTTCGGGGAGCTGAATAGGCTCTAGGGTTCTCGAGTTCAATTCTAGATTGAGTCTCATGTCTATGGTTCCAAGGTTGGAGTAGTGAGATTAAGTCTACTACCATTTATCTGACATAAAATGTATGTCATCAAACTTGGGCAAGATTATATTTTATCCAATCCATATTTGCTTTTGAGTATAAAATATGTAAGATTGTATTAATCAATAGACACAACTTGACACTTGCCGTTCCTTTTTTATTGACAACGTGGCATCATTTATTGTATAAACTTCATAATCAATATTGTTTATTGTCTTTATCATTGTATAAAAATTATATTTAAAAAAAAAAGGAGAAATTATTTATACTTGATTAAAACCTTATTCATTTTCAATTTTTAATCAAGGTCCTTAAGTTTTAATACACGTCATTACTTATTTCAATAATAAAATATTTACATGACAAGATAATTAAATTTTATTTCTTTTCAATTAAATTGTATTTCTAAATATATTCATGGAGTGTTAGAAACGTTACATTTGGTATATTTATATTTATAGCTAAACTTTATATCATATATTTCTATTTGTACCCATTTTCAATTTGCAACCCTTTTTTAAATTGTACCATTTTTTTTTTCAGTTTTAATTTGTACTCATATATTAATTTAAACTTTTATTTGTACTCATAATTTTTTTAACATTTTATTTGCACCTGTAATTTATTTATAATGGACCCATTTTTCTTTAAAATTGTACCAGTTTGTTATATGCAAAATATATCAATTTTTTTGTTTTGTAAGGACCATTCTTTTAATGTAAAATGTACCCATTTTTTTTATGTAAAATCTATTTATTTTTTAATCTAAAAATGTACCTATTGGTTTTTTTTTATATATAAAATGTACCCATTATTTTTCATATAAAATGTACCAATTTAATTTATATAAAACGTGCCCATTTTTTTTGTATGTGAAATGTACCCACATTTTTATATGAATGTACCAATTTTTTGTATGTAAAATGTACCCAAATTTTATTATATAAATGTACGCATATTTTGTGAAAAAAAATGACTATTTTTATAATCTAGAATGCACCCATAATCAATTTGTTTTGTTGAAACCATAAGCAAATTTAAATAATTAAATTGGTAGTGTAAATGAAAGCAAAATAACGGTTTGAGTCTTTATTGGTATTATTGCATCTCTTTTATTATTATGTCATTTATTTGGCATGAGAGGAAATTCAATAAAAAATCTAAAATACATAAAGTTTGAATCTATAACAGTCAGAAATCAAGAACAAGAACATCAACTAAACTATTCCTAAAAAAAATTCATTCGATCATGATATTTATACGTGGTTACTAAACGATGAATGATTGAAGCCATAGGCCTGAGAAGTGTTTGTCCTTAAACTTATCCAACCCTACTAGGGTACTGCCTATCCTGTCCAGCAAAAATGTGGATCCTCTCCGGATCCTCTTTGAGAGGATCCCGAATATCCTCCAATCACATCTGTTAATCATAGATCGTACGGTCAGAAATCATTGTCAATTTTTTTATTTAAAATTAAATATAAACAGTACATGACAAAAACTGACCACACGATGTACGATGAATGAATGTGATTGGAAGATCTCCAAAATCCTCACAAAGAGGGATCCTCATTCGTCCAGCAAAGGTGAAGCTATAAGTAGCTAGCTATCTAGTGGTAGTATAGTGGGTGCCGTAGCAATTTGGTACATAGCTGGAGTAGCCTTTGTGGTGGGAACGGAACGCACATGGTTGCACATGTGTCCATACTGATGTACTCCGTTGCGACGAAACCCCGTAGACCCACGCCATGACAACTTGATCTTTTGATTTGGTGGAGCCAAATCCCAATACATGACTTTATTTCTTACTATCAAAGATTTTGCGGACTGTGGAATCCTTCCAAGTTTGTCGTTGGTCTTGGGTTCCGAGATCGGCCAATTTGACGGTATACTTTTTGATATCAAGAAGCAATATAGAGATGTGCGGGTTAACTTGGATTAATACTCCTCCATCTTCGTTGGTTCATGTGCTGAACAAAGATGAGCTTCCTTGCCCTCCATAATATTTTTTTGTTCTCCCTGAAGTGGAGGGGGCGACGCCTTGCTCTAGGTGCAGCATCTGATGCTTCTGTACCCTCATCTTCTGCTTTATGTTTGTTTTTCCGTGTTGCCCCATCTCTGTGGGCTTCCTGTTTCTTTGGCTTCAGCCCGGGTTATGCAATATTTCCAATCTTTCAAAAAAAAAAAAATGTTCCAAAAGGTAATTTGAGGTAATTTGTGTGATGCCCCACTTCAAATTTTAGCATGCATTTGTTTGCCCAAATTCCGCTAGTCCTTTTAGGTTTTGGCCTTATGATTGCACAAGTCCAATCTTCCCAATTCTTTCACGTGGGAAGTCGTCATCATCATGAATTGTGAATGGACCTTTCTCATGGTGTTAATCAGTGATGAAGTCAAGAATTATTGAGGAAGGGGCAAAATTTAAAAGACCCTCGCCACTGGTGACGTATGCTTGTATTGCAGAAAAAGGTTGTAATTTGCAAATTTCTATTGGTCATTCCTACAATATCTACTTATTTGAGTCGTGCGTCAACTCTTATACTACAAAACTTTGTAGCAGATTATTCATCCTCAGCAACTTCAACACAAACATGTTAAGACCAAAAGCACTCAAATCGCTACAACATATTTGTTAAGTGTTTGCCTCACAAACAATTAGTTTTGTTCTGTAATACATCTTTTCGAGCACATTTTCGATATCCAGGGTTATATACATCGTGCACTAATGTTGCTTCTATCTTTTTTCGTACTAGCACCTGCTTTTTCAAGATACTTGATAATGAGTGGATTTAGTCTCACAATGGGCTAGCAATAATGTGGTTTAAATTCGCCTTTGCCGTAAATCGAACCTAAGACCTCTCACTTACAAATGAAGATGAATACTATTATATCGTAGTATCAAGTGGCTAATATTATACTACAATGATAATTTTTCTAACAAATACTATAAAAAGGACCTATTAAATTATTATTTTAAGGGTACCCTTATTTTAAGGGAACTTTAACGAAAAGCTCTCGATACTGTTTACTTCAACGAAAAATCATATTTTTACACTAAAAAGTAAATCCTGATACTATTCACTTTATCATTTATTTTGTCCTTATCATTAAAACTCAAAAGTTTTTAAATCATTTTCATTCGTTTTCTTTTATTTTAATACCATTTTGCGTTTTAATCAATCCGTAACGTGACACGAACCTCAATCTAAAAACGAGGCCCAAAATCCAAAATGGGCCAGAATACAGAGCCCAAATTAAGTCGCGCATTTTCAGCCGAAAAGACAAAAACGGTAAAAGGTCAAAACACGCGGCATTGCATAGCTTGATGTCCACGCACGCCTCATTGCTTGATTTCCACGCCCTCCGTTCGGGAGAAACATGTATTCCAATTCCAAAAGGGCCAATCCCGTGAAGCCCAACTGGCCACCATCAGCAGCTCTCACTTTCTTTTTCCCGCCGTAACTCCTAATATCGGTTTGGAAATGCTTTAAAAATCAGCGTTGTCATTAGGGGTCCAACTTGGGTTGGACCAACCTGAACCCGTCAATATTCAATCCGACTTTAAACCCGAATAAGCGGATTTTTTTAGTTATACCTTTTCCGAACCCAACCTAATTTCAACCCGTTCATTGATTGGGTTGAGTTGGATTGATCATTTGTCCAACCCAACTTAACCCAACTCAACTCGATTAACCAAACCCGATTGGGTTGTGCTGTGCAACATGCATCTCAATGACCTTTGCACCTTCGTGGAGGATTCACTAGTGACTTTTGATGGATTATGATAGAAAAATGCATGGAGTTGCATAAAGCAAATGTTTTTATGGCAACCACACTTTGATTTTTGCTCGAACGAGGCTTGTAATCTATGTCCGGTTGGGTACTAGCTTTGTTTTTCTGCATGAGCTTCGAAGGACAAGATTTGAGTTGGGTACTAGTTTTGGACAATGAAGTGTTCCTTTTTTAAATTTTTTAATTTTTAATTTTTCCCTTTTTTTCTTCTTTTGGTACTTGCTTTGGTATTTCTTGTTGTTTAATTCAAACTTTGCATGAACCCGATTAAAACTTGAAAAAGTTGGGCAACCCGAACCCAACCCAAGTAAACCCAAACCCGATTAAACCCGAGCTCGAATGAACCCGATTAAAACCCAACCCGAACTCGATCCCAAATTGAAAAAATTAGGTTACGATTTGGTTGACCTTCCAACCCACCCGAGTTGCACCACCTAGTTGTCATGGTTTCGGAATTGAGTCGTCAATGTTATTGTCATATGTTGTTTAAGCTTCTATTAGGAAAGTTAAGATGCACAAATTCTCGTTTTACAAGAATTAGATGATTAAATTAGAAATTTAAACGCATAATTTAAAAAGTATTGTGCAATTAAATTAGGAATCCTAAAAGCAGAATTGAAATAGGCAAGAAAGTGTCATTTACGGAGTAGGGATGGAAGGAGATGGTAATAGGAGAGGAGAAAATCCTACTCCTTCATTTACTGGCTCAAATAGGAATAGGAAACGTAATTATATTAGGGGTGTGCTATCCACACACCCCTTTTTACTTCATACACACCCTTTTAATTTGCGGTCGTCGGATCGACTGAATTAAAGAAGATCAAAGGGCAAAAATTAACAAAGGGTGCGTGAGAAGTAAAAAGAGTGTGTGAATAGCACACCCCTTATATTATAAGAGTGTAAGAATATCTCCAAAGGAAATGTCAAATTACAATTAATGATTGATGTAGCAATATGAAACCTTATGTCAAATTTTACATTTCTCCGACCGAATTGTCAAATATTATTTTATTATTTAAATAAAGCTTTAAATAGTTGTAATTATTAAAAAAAATGTTGAAACAAAATATTTATGAGTTGAAATATTAGTGGAATAAGGGACTTACCATTACAATGAATTAAAAATAAGAGTAATGCTAAGGAAACTTAATTTGTAGACTGAATTTGCAAACTAAATGATGTGTCACCAATAAAAAATAAGGACGTTAATTAGCACTTAAGTACTAATCCAATAATCAATTTTTATGTCATTTAGTTTACAAAATTTAGTCAACAAATTTAGTCTCCCTACTATTACACTAAAAATGAATTTGACGCCAAATCACAAAGCCTTCAAATCCAGTCAGCAAATAACACTTCAATTGGAAAGACTTTTAATGTCAAACATGCAGACATTTCACTTAATATTTTGACATTTCTTTTGGAGAAGCTGCAAGACGCCCCTAAAAGCAAAAACCGGAATAGGAGAGAAATTAGGAAGCGTAATCAGATTTTAGGAATGTAAACCCCATCCTATATAAATATATAGGGTGCGGCGATGGTTGAAAAGACAGACAGCCGAGAGAGATTAGTTCTGGAGTTTGCACTCCGTTGTTAAGCCGTGATTTTTCTGTGCCTCTGTAACTCCTACTCCCCCTTCTCCTCACTATCCGCTCCTCCTCCTCCTCAGCTTCCTACAACCAGCGCCGCCATGGTGCCCCACCCGAAAGACGACGCGTATCTCGAGGCCGTAATCCCGAAGCGCATTAAGCTCTTCGAGGCCATACAGGCCCAGCAGCTCGCCCACCGCCAGTCCCTCCCCTCCGATCCCATCAAGTAAGCCCTAAACCCTAACTCTAAACTCCGCCTTTCGGTGTTTTTTGCTACGGAATGTACACGTGTTTGGACTTTGATTTTGTTTGGGGTTTTGTAGGATTACACTGCCGGGTGGACAGGAGAAGGAAGGGAAGAGGTGGGTGACTTCGCCATTTGACATTGCCAAGGATATTTCCAAGAGCTTGGCTTCCAGCGCTGTGATTGCGAAGGTCAATGGGGACCTTTGGGACATGGCCAGGCCGCTGGAGTTTGACTGTGAGCTCAAGCTCTTCAAATTTGAAGACGATGAAGGACGTGATACTTTCTGGCATTCCAGCGCTCACATTCTTGGACAGGTAGCCGGAGTTGGCGAATTTGTAGTTTGTTGGATTACATTTTGAGGGTATTGTTGTATATTTGACTTTCGATACGTTGCAGGCACTTGAGGTTGAGTATGGATGCAAGCTCTGCATTGGTCCGTGCACTACAAGAGGAGAGGTCAGTTATTTACCTTTGAGTTTGAGTTTTTCAGTTATTGGTTTGTTTATGCTATGTTATCATGTGTTTTCGTTTAATTTTGCTACGCATGTTCGATCATTGTCTGATATTGTATGACTTTTGCTTAATCGGTTATCGTTCGGGATTATGCTAGTTTCTTCGAATACTGCGTAAACTTTTTTGGTGAAAAGTAATTGTCTTGGAGATGATTTCATTAACATTTTAATTTCAATTTAATGTGCAATGTATCTTACCATGATATAATAACTGGTTTCTGTTGTCTGTACATGTGTCTGTTGTACTCTCTGGTTGACAGTGTTGTTGGGATGGAGTTCTTTGTTGTTCTTTTCATGTGTAATTTATCACTTGGATATTGTAATTTTGTAATCCTAGTCTTTGAAATGAATTTGTATAAGTTCATTTCAGTTTCTGGATTACTCATTTGGGTCCCTTATGAAATTCAATGACAGGGTTTCTATTACGATGCTTTCTACGGTGATTTGGGCTTGAATGATGAACACTTCAAGGACATTGCATCAGCGGCAGACAAGGCTGTAAAGGTATGGTTTATTCTCTTGTAGAATAGTTAAAATATATTTTAAAATGTATTCCTTTTGTATGGAGGAATTTCTTGATCCTTCACCGTTTGCAAAATTTATAAGTTGGTTCAACATTTTTGTGTTTCTTGTTGAGATTCATTGACTGATTGTAGATTGATGCTTCAGTATTTTACTCTTGCTTGTTAAAACTCCTTTGACTGGTTTGTTGCATCTTTATCCCCAGGCTAAACAGCCTTTTGAGCGTATCGAAGTAACACGTGAACAGGCACTTGAGATATTTTCTGATAATCAATTCAAGGTAAGTGAAGACGTTCATTTTTTTTTTTCTCATCAATAAATGACTGTTATCTACTTATTTTATGTGCATTCCATACTCTCAAAGAGTCAAAATCAATCTCAGATGTGTTTGTTTTTCACTAATTTTGATCAGGTTGAAATCATAAATGATCTTCCGGCAGACAAAACTATCACAGTATATAGATGTGGCCCCTTGGTTGACTTGTGTCGTGGACCCCATATACCAAATACATCCTTTGTCAAAGCATTTGCATGTTTGAAGGTATGTCTTCCCCTGGCATTTTAGAGCTGTAGATTATATATCATCTTGTATGCATGTATTGTCTGCGTATATTTAACTTATGAATATGTAATATCAGGCTTCTTCAGCCTACTGGAGGGGAAATAAAGATCGTGAAAGTTTACAGAGAGTTTATGGAATATCATATCCTGATAAGAAAAGTTTGCAGGTGATATTTTATTTTCTACTTTTTATGGGGTTTTGGTTTTTCTTAGCAGTATCTGAAATCTTTTCTCTGTCATGTTTTAAAATTGTATTTGGTGGCTCTAGTACCTTATATTGAAGTACAAATACCATAATCAAAAGATGTGGCTTATGATATTTATAAAAATTGACAAGCATTCAGGTATGAATTGTGATGGAACAAGACTGCAACCTATGCCAATATCTTCTACTGGACGTTGGTCTTGGATTATTTCACTTACCACATCAACCTTTTTCTGCAGATATACATCCAGAAGCTGGAAGAAGCAAAAAAGTATGACCACAGACTGTTGGGTACAAAGCAGGAGCTCTTTTTTTGTCACCCACTTAGGTATGTATGGAGCTAATACTTCTTCATTATATAATCGATCAAGATTCCCCATGATTTCCATTTGATTATTTCTTCTTGTCAAATTCAGTCCAGGAAGTTGGTTCTTCCTCCCTAATGGGACTCGGATTTATAACAAACTAATGGAGTTCATAAAGAATCAATACAGAGAACGAGGCTATAAAGAGGTGACATTTAATGTTCTGTTTTTACATCATTCTACTAATCTTAAATAATTTTCACCTAATTTGCTTTTCTTTGGTAGGTTATATCACCAAACATGTACAATATGCAACTTTGGGAAACATCTGGTCATGCTGCAAATTACAAAGAGAATATGTTTGTTTTTGAGGTGAGTTTTGACATGATACTATAGGGATCAGCTGTATCATCTTTATGCTTAAAATTAAAAGCAACCAAACTTACGAAGACATTTATATTTTTCTGGATATGAATGAATAGTGTACCAAATGTTGGCTATGTATATTGTTGATGCACAAAATCAATGAGGACTTTGGTACAACAGAAAGTGTTAAGTTTGTGACCTTCGCTAGATTGCTCCGGTCACTAGCGTGGATAAGTATGTAAATGGATAGGGACAAGGAAGCAAACACAAGATGTACGTGGTTCACCCAGATTGGCTACGTCCACGGAGTAGAGAAGTTCTCATTAATTGTGAAGGGTTTACACAAGTACATAGGTTCAAGCTCTCCTTTAGTGAGTACTAGTGAATGATTTAGTACAAATGACATTAGGAAATATTGTGGGAGAATGATCTCCTTTTATAGAAGAGAGTTTCTATGTTTGTTTTGACATTGACACGTGTCGTGTTGTGATTGGCTTCTGATGTTGACACGTGTCGCGCTATGATTGGCTTCTGATGCCGACACGTGTCGCGCTGTGATTGTCCTCCTGGTTGGAGGGAAACTCTTCTGGGTTCTTGACGGTATAACGTTGACCGGTGCTCAGTAGTTTCGGGATTGGTCAAGTATGGTACAAACATATATATTAATCTGTTGATAGCTAATCTTGTGCCACCTAAGCGTGTCTGATTCCTTTTGGGAACTTTGTTTACCTGCTACCATGAAGGGGTCTCTTACAGATGATTGAGATTTCCATTTAGTTATTCTATGTGAAAAGAACAGGACTATATTTAACTATGAGAATGAGACCATTACAGCGTTGTTATGCTTGGAAATGAAGAATATGTTTAACCTGCTGGATTTTGCATTTTCTTGCAGATTGAGAAACAAGAATTTGGATTGAAGCCAATGAATTGCCCAGGGCATTGTTTGATGTTTCAGCATAGGGTTCGTTCTTATAGAGGTATGCCTTTAAACATAATTTTCTTGACCTTTTACTCTTTTATATTGCTCAATAGGAAAGTCATTCTGTATATGGAGGTCATTTTATGGATGTCCGCTTGGTCTTTGATCTCTTGGATTGGCCTTGTGTGCTTCTTAGGCCAGTCTCTTGGTATGAGTTGTGTGTTGCATTTTTCTGGGTTTTGTTTTAGTGTAACATGACTATTAAAGTACTAGAATTGTTACTTTATTTGACATTTTTGCGCCATACTCATTTTAATGTCTTTTTTTTTTTTTCCTTTTAAACCTTGACGACAGAACTTCCACTTAGACTCGCTGATTTTGGTGTTTTGCATCGCAATGAGGCCAGTGGTGCACTGACTGGATTAACACGCGTACGGAGATTCCAGCAGGTATACTTCCACAGCCTTGGTTTTGCTTTAATTTAGGTGTCTCATGTTTGTCATCAACCGGTTTGTTAGTTCATTAGGAGCTCATATTTCTAATATGCTTGTCAGTGACCTTAATGATGCACTTTATTACCAGAAGATTTATATTTTTTGTCATTCTTTTCTTCTATTAATTTTCTGGTTACATGTATACCTTTCTGACAAGTTTTAGTCCAAAATATGCTACAGGATGATGCCCATATCTTTTGCAGGGAATCCCAAGTGAGTTGAGGTTAAATGAAATATACATAACTGTCTAAATTTTTTGGTTTTGTTTTGTTCTTAAGCCTTTTGTATTTTGTGCTTCTATTGTCAGGTAAAAGATGAAGTGAAGGGTGTCTTGGATTTTATCCAGTATGCCTATAATATTTTTGGCTTTTCTTTTGAACTGAAGCTATCAACAGTAAGATTCTTGCTACCTATGGTTAAAGCTTCAAACCTCTTGACTTCATTACTCAAGGATGCAAATTTCATATTTGTTGTGTTGCACAGCATTTGATGGGTATTTCCGTTGCAGATGCCAGAAAAACACATGGGAGATTTGGCAACATGGGAGAAGGCTGAGGCTGCCCTTGCAGACGCATTAAATGAGTTTGGCAAGCCCTGGCAGGTACTTTTACTTTATATGCAGTATGATAATAAAATTTATACAACTTTCATTGTAGTGGAGCCAGGGTAGTCATATTTATTTTTTAGCTCAGTCCAAAATAGGTTCAAAACTCATTGTAGCTGAGCAGCATTTTTTAAATAAAGCATGTTGAGCTGAATGGATAGATTTGACCCATAAACCATTATCTACTCCACCGTTTACCTTTGACATAGATTGAACTGACAAATTTCTGTAATTGTTCGGTTGCCAATCTGGTCCATTATCTGTGCTTTGTTTTCTTAAGCTGTACATTAGGGCCCCCTGAATTTCTTGTTTGTGTCTGGATGCTTACTTTGTTAGTTGTGCTACACAGATAAATGAAGGGGATGGTGCTTTTTATGGACCAAAGATAGATATCAGTGTCTCTGATGCATTGAACAGAAAATATCAGTGTGCAACACTACAGGTATCTGATGATCAGTTCCCTTATGTTTTATGCCGCTTTCATTTTGTTTTTGGTTGCTGTGTAACTATCTGACTGTCATTGAAAATATTGTGGTTGCAGCTTGATTTTCAGCTTCCACAGAAGTTCGAGCTGTATTACTCGGCAGAGGGAGAAGAAGGCAAGTTGGAGAGACCCGTTATGATACACAGAGCTGTTTTAGGTTCTGTTGAGCGTATGTTTGCTATATTGTTGGAGAACTACAAAGGGAAATGGCCCTTCTGGCTTAGTCCACGTCAAGCAATTGTTTGCCCCGTCTCGGACAAATCCCAGCCTTACGCTCAGGAGGTAGTATGATAGTGCTTTTCTGGTTTTTATTGGTTGACCACTATGAGGTTGTATGAAGTTTTTGTCATGCCCCTTTTTGGATATGAGATCCATATAAATGCAGTTAATGGCATACACACTTTCCGGCTTTGATAGTTAGGTTAAATTATTCTGTATTGTTAAGTCATGTATAAGATATTGTTGTTGCAATTTTGTAGGTTCGGGACCGTATCCATGAAGCTGGTTATTATGTGGATGTTGACACAAGTGATAGAACCATCCAAAAGAAGGTAAGAATTCACTGTTGTCCTCTGCATTACATTTTTGGTTTCATTTTGTTTGTTATTTTATGAATTATTAGATTTCCATTGGGTTTAGTGGTTCCAAAATGGGAGCTGGCTCTCTCCCATTTCATAAACCCGGACAACTCCGGTGAAAACAGAATTGGATTCGAGGCTCTTTGATATTCTGTTTAACCATAATACCTTTTGTCCAACAGATTGTTCATTGTTGCCTGATTGTGTTTGTCCTGCAGGTGCGAGAAGCTCAGATAGCGCAGTACAACTACATTTTAGTTGTTGGCGAGGAGGAAGTCAAGACTGGGCAGGTTCTCTTCTTTTCTTGTTCTCTAATTTATTTGTGTTATATTTCACGCTAGTTCAACTTCTTATACAAGTTATTTGGTTGAGAAGTTAAATCTGTGATCCGTATTGTTCCAGGTGAGCTTACGAGTAAGAGACCACGGAGACGTCACGGTAAGGACAATGGAAAATCTACTGCAGCACTTCAAGGCTGAAGTTGAAGCTTTCCATTAGAGATGGAATGGCAAGGGTGAAGCTGTGTCTCTACTGATACAATCTTACATGTTTATGAATTCGATAAAAAAATATATCTTGCACACGTTTGATGTCAAAGATTGAAATTTAATTAAATTTTGGTGTTAGATTGTCCTTTGATGTGTACTTTAATGTGTACAATTTTCGTTGAATGTCTCGTTAAATATTTGAACTTATTAATACACATTTTAAGTGATTAAATCATTAGTTACATTTGGATTTGGTGAATTGAACGGGGTTGTGGCCTCTCATTTTGGCTTATTTAAATAATTAATTCTTTGTTTTATATATATATTTTTTATTGGGAAATTTTATTTAAACCCATTAATCCTTTTTCCACACAAAACTTAGAAATTTTGTTCCACAAACTTACCATTTTACCCTCAAATACAAAATTTACGTACTTGAAAAAAATTACACAAACACGTAAACCCACCCAACCACCTACCTTGGCAGCAACCAGACTTGATTCTGGTCGTCATTCCAGAAACTATCGCCATCGATCTGCTCTGTATCTCGTCGTTTTTCAATTCTTCGTGCCCAATTCCATGGGGCTGGATTTTGGTCTGATTATCTCCTTAAACCTTAATGAACTAATTATAAAAACCCAGCAAATTGTAGCTCAAAAGACCGGTGCAGTCTTGCAAATCCTAAAATTAAATAAGGATGAAGTTCCATATGTGGACAAGTTAAAAAGCTATATATGCTTTCAAGGATGACAAAGCTCGTAGTCATTTGAAATTGGGTGAAGATAGAATTGATGAGAAACCAAAATTTGAGAGAGAGAGTGTGGTCGATTTCAACATCACAGCCCCTATATTTCTTCGATGAACCCAACCCAGCTCTGGCGACACATTCTCCTGATGTCGTCAAAGACCATAACCGCCCTCCACTATATTTTTGTTGTTCTTCTCCACCCTCGGGCAATCCCTTTTCCGATTTCCAGCAACCCACCCGGCCGCCAATTGTGGCTCTCAAGGCCATTTCGACCCACCGATTCCCCAGTTGATAATATATTTCTACACCCATCTTTTCTTTAGGGTATAATTGGAATATAAAATTTAACAAAAAATTAATGGGTGTAGAAATAGGTTTATTGGGTCCAAATAAAATTTCCCTTTTTTATTTCCATGGTATGCACAAACTGTCACATCAGCAAAAATATAGGACCCCCAGTTGTCATACTATCATTTAACAGTCAAATTGACAGTTTAATTATGAAGTTGCAAGTACACTGAAATAAATTGTCACGTCATCACTTAACGGTCAAATTAACAGTTTTAATTATGAAGAAGCAAGTGCATCTAAATTTAAGAGTGTAAAATGTAATTTACTCAATATTATAATACCAGAAATGATAATTTTTCTGATGAATAGTAAAAAAACAACCCTTTAAGTTATTACGTAATACCACTTTACGTGTTAATCAATCCGTAACTTGACACGAATATGACACAACCTAAAAATGACTCATTGCCACTCAAAGTCCAAAATGAGCCAGCATACAGAGCCCAACTTAAGTGGCGCAACACTTTAAGCCTTTATATAGAATCGGGATCGGACATGACTGGACTGGATTCAGTTCAACACAGCCAATCCACTTTCCCAAACATCGGAAAAAAGGAAAAGGAAAAAGTGGTAAAAGGTCAAAACCACTGTTCTAAAAATCCCCGCCTAGGCGCTAGGCGGCTGGTCACCTCCCCGATTAATGCCTAGGCGTTTGAAAATTAATAAAGGGCGCCTAGACCAGTTGAGGCGCCCGCCTAGACCCGCCTAGGCACCTGCTTAGGTTGCGACTCACTTTGATAGAAAATAGATAACTTTCAATTTGCATTTAATTTTTTTCAATAAATTGTAAGAGACTTGTTGAATACTTAAATGGGCACACACTATATGCTTGTTCCCCATGTTTTCATTATGTTCCAATACTTTATAATACATATGTCATTCTATTTTGTAGTTTATGATGAAATTATATATATTTTAAGTATAAACAGACACTTATTTACACGAAATATAATGGATTTACTTAAATCCGCCTAGTCCGCCTAGGCGCCCGCCTAGACCCCGCCTAGCCGCCTAGGCGCTAGGCCCCAGCCCGCCCCCGGACTAGCGCCTAGCGTTTTTTAGAACCTTGGTCAAAACACACGGCATTGCATAGCTTGATGTCCGCGCCGCTGCCCTTTCCATTTCCAAATCCTCCGTTTGGGAGAAACATATCATCCAATTCCAAAAGGCCCAATCTTACTACATATCCTTTCTTTTTAAATTAGTAGACCTATAAACGGAAAAGCTCTGTGCTGTTGTAAAATCGACGGTGGGTGCAGTGGAATAAATGAAACAAGACATAAAATTTATGAGGTTCCTCTACAGTCAGTGTGACTGGAGTATGTCCTCGAGGCAGCAGTGGTGCTTTCATTATAATCTGAAATAATAGGAGTACAAAGATAACTCTCTCTATTATCTCATCTCCTCTTCCTCTCTTTTCTCTCTTCCTCTCTTCCTTCCTATCTCTCTTCATCTCTTCCTTCCTATCTCTCCCATGAACCTCACTCACTTCATCTCCTCTTCTTCCTTTATATAAACAAAAGAAAACACTATTCACTTTACAATTTTTCCACAAATGAATAGTGAAAATACTGTGCATAAATAGTAACAAACTATTTATGTGGGCCATCCACATATTATCACAACACTCCCCCTTGGATGGCCACAAGTCTTTGATTAACTCTTTAAAATCTTGATCTGTTTTGAATGCTCCCCCTGATGAGTATCTCCCCCTGATTTCAAATCATTTAGGATGATCGTTGATCATTCTGCTTCAGTCTCTTAGTAAGAAGAGTTGCCAAAATAGGTGATTTACTTGTTGTTAACTTTCCACAGACTTGTTCTTGAATTGGGCTGGAGGGCTTTCTGCTAGACTTGCTTCAAAAGCTTGAATTTACTCCTTTTATCTGGAGCGGAATTTGATTCAAGGGTGGTGGACACTTGATCTTGAATCAGACTTGTGATTTCTTCAAGGACTTTCGAGGCTTGATCTTGAATGAAGTTGTATCGTGAAGAGCTTCGCGTGGCAAGTGATCTTCGGATTTGTCGGGGATGAATCAGCACGTGTTTGTTGCACTTGTCTCCACATGCTTCAATGTATCATTTTCACTTGCCTTACTTGCTCCCCTTGCTTAAGTAGTATTTTCCCTGGTTTTCCCCCCATGCATGTGTGGCATATTCTCCTGCAGTATTTGCCCTCTGATGCAGGAGTGGAATGCAACTCTTGCATTTGGATGGTTCATCACTTCTTGGTGACTGGAGACCCAGCTCCAACAACAGTTGAAGATGACTACTTGAGAGCTAGGTAAGCAATCAGGAAAGGTTACAGGCAGTCGATTCCTTACCGGGAGTTTGAGTGGAGGTTCCGACATATTGCTTTCTTTATCCTTGTCTTTGCAGGTAAGAACAAGGACAAAGGAAAAGATAGGGAGATTGCATGATATGAGATATTATTGCTCTCGTCCCTGAAGATATGAGATAATCTTGTTCTGGTGTGACTTGTGTGAAGAGGTATTCTCGGAGAGGAAGAAAACTGAGTATTTCGAGATGCTGTGTTGAAGATGCATTCTCGGAGATGAGGAAGAGTTGGACATGCTTGCATGTCTGCCTTGTTATGGAGAACGGAGGTCGACATATATAAAGATTTCCCAATAGCAAGTGGTGGTGCTGTGCTTTTACTCTTGTCAACAACTGTGGTGTAAATAGAATAGTAAGATTCACGCGTTTTCAACTTTGTCAGAGATCTTTGACAAAGTTGCACGCGATATCCGAAAAAGCTGAGATTGCGTCTGAAAAATGCCAATGAACTTTATTAAGGAAAATCTGGCTTTTGAAATTCGGAGAGCCGTGCCGCTTCGATCTTTGAACAAGTGGCTCTGTTGCCTCTTCTTTTATAGAGACATCAATTGTGTTCAAGAGTATGCTCAGAAAGTTGCTACCTGTAGAAATTTCCCCCTACTTGCACTTCTAAAATTTTACTTGACCTCATTTTTCCTTCATCATTTCTGAAAATGACTTGCCCATCTAACATTTGCTTAGATTTGAGTCTTAGGAGTGATACAGATGAGCAGCGTCAGGATAACATATGGCGCCCGTCCTTCTTATCTTCTAATGGTCCTCTTACGATTGGGGACTCTGTGATGAAGACTAACATAACCGCTACTGTGGTAGCTAGGAATCTTCTCACTCCAAAGGATAACATAATCCTTTCAAAACGATCTGATGAGTTGACCGTTCAAGACTCTTTGGCTCTCAGTGTTCAATGTGCGGGCTATGTATCCAATATAGGCCAACGCCTACTTGCTCGAACTCGCCAAGTTGAATCATTGATGGCTGAGGTGACAAGTCTTAAACAAGAGATTAGAGGGCTCAAGCACGAGAATAGAGTGTTACACGTGCTTGCAAATAATTATTCGACGAATATGAAAAGAAAGCTCGACCAACTACTGGAATCTGAAAGTCGGACTCAAAGTGACAATCAGAGGTTCGATGCTTTATTCCAAAGGCATCTATTGCCTACGTCATCTGGAGTTTTACCAAGTTTTGAGACTCCAAATAATCAACCTCCGGTGCCTCCCCCTTCTGGGGTACTTCCGAGTACTGAGGTTTCACATGAGTATCCTTTGTGAAGGCTCCCTCATATTTTCATGTGTATGTACATGTCTGTAATTTCTCGGAGATATTAATAGATAAACTTTATTTCATTCAATGTATTGTGTCAAATACAATAAAGCATATACTGCACTAAGATGTGGTACTTCTGGACCAAATATCAATTCAATTTTTCCCTCACGAAGATAAATGATCATTCTTAGTGTCGACATTATTTGAGTATTTAACTCATAATCTTCAATCCATATGATTCTTTAATATCATAAATATCATGAATAAGATTCGTGTTGGTAGATTGTTCGATATGCAGCTCGAGACAATATTTCTCTCAACACTTTATAATCTTTCTTGACTCTTCAGGAGTCTCAATTTAATATTATCAACTCTTCAGGAGTTCTAATTTAATGTCATTGACTCTTGCAAGAGATTTTAGTATGTTGCAACAATATCATAATGATAGTACTCACTAAGGCAATTTATACAATCCATTGGTATTGAGTACATATTTTATGCTTTACCCTTCGGGGGCTTACTTCAAGCAATTTGAATCCTTCAGAGATTTTCTACACTTCATGACACATTTTCCTTTGGAATTTATACAGAGCAATTTGCTCCCATGTATACTTGAGGGTTTTACTTATGAGGATATAATGTGGGCGACTCACAACCCTTCGTATATAATTCTCCATTCATATGAACTTGTTTACAAGAGTATAATTTCAGGTTTCAATACTTTGTGTCATATCATGCGAGTGTATTTCACTGTATTACAAATGCCCAATGTAACCTCCTTGGTTCAACATCTTTTGGCTATTTGTATTATATTCAAATATATAGGTCCATTTTTCCACGTTCTTATAAAATTGTAATGGAATTGCCTTTCTCAATTTTTGCCAATAATTTTGTTGACGAAAAAGAACGAGACTCAATATCAACACAGCTCATTGATGAATTTAGTAGCTACTTATAAAAACCAAAATTACCATTGGTTATCATAAATCCATGATCCCATATTCTCATGTACATGCGCATGCATAAAAACTTTTCATTTCTTTTGGATATCCATTGCCTCTTCAAGGGCATTACACTATCTCTTTCAGGATAGTCATATTTTAAAGAATGCGGATCATAACCTCTTCTTGAGCGTTATAGAGCTTGGATTTTAATCTCCACTTCCAGGAGTTGAGTCATTTAGAACTTATACGTCAATCATGCTTCATGCATGAGACATCAATATTCCCATGTTCGCGGATTGTCCTTTCTAGGACGTGTATCCATGCGGTGACTATCATGCTTCTGGCATGCAACAATTGTGTTTCGGGAATGCAATAGTTCAGTAGTGCCATATTCTTCTTCTTTCAAATGACTAAACCTTTTGAGTCTGAAAGTCTGCCACGCTTCAGGCGTGCAACAGATAAATCATTTGTTGTCTCATTATTTTGTCCAACAGGGACATCAATTCTTGTAGGCACATTTGCAACAAGTATATATGATTTCATCACTTTCGTTGCATCATTCAATTATTCCTATTTCATTTTCTCATGTTGATTGCTTCATGAATCAAAATAAGACAAATTCTCTTCGTTCTTCTGGAACGATCTTTTCTTATCATTCTTTTGGAATGATATTTTCTTATCATTCTTCTGGAATGATATTTTCTTATCATTCTTCTGGAACGATGTTATTTTCTCCATCTAACAGCGGGAAATTGTCTTATCAAAATGACAGTCCGTAAACCACGCGGTAAACATATCCCTAGTCAAGGATTCCAAATATTGAATGATAGATAGTGTTCAACATCAAATGCCCAATTGGCGATGATACTTCATTTCAGTACGTTATGGCAGTGCAATAGGCACATAAATAACACAACCAAAAACTCATAAATGTATAATGTTTGGCTGGTGCCTAAACACGAGTTGTACTGAGAAATATCGATGTTTGGTAACTGGTCTCAACCAAACTTAATAGTGAAATATGTAAAATGACATGTCTCCATGTAAAAACTGGCAATTTCGTTTTTATGAGCAAAGCGCGGGTAATCAATTTCATCTACTTAATAAATGCTTCTGCTAAACCATTTTGAGTATGGACATAAGGAACTTCTGGTCCTTATTTAATAGTCTGTAGACTAAGACTTTTATGACTTTTATTACAATTAAGTTGAAGCACTGCGGCACTTCAAACTTAAGGTACTTATCAAGAAACTTCATGTCCGATCTTGAGGATCTAGGGACTTCATGCTTGATCTTTTTGCATGATGGAACTTCGGGTCCAATCATTTTATGTGATGAAGATCAAGAAACTTCAGGTTTTGATCTGATTAAGGAACTTTGGGCCCTATATATACTTATCGTAACAAAAGGTAAGTACAACAAATAAATTAAATCAATAGGCGGTAATTCCAGCCATAGTAATAAATTGCAATTAAGTAAATAAAGCTTGTGACAAAGGCTTTAATTCAGCACCATTCACATAAATCAAGCTTAAAGCAGTAGGCGGTAAAACCGTCCATGATAAATAAATTGCTTCAAAGTAAATAGAACTTGTGACATGGGCTTTAAACCAACACCATGCACATAAATATCAAAGCTTTAAAGCAAAGGGTAATAATTCTACCCACTGTAAATAAATTGCTTTAAATAAATAGAACTTGTGAAAGTGTTTTAAGCCAACACCATTCACATAAATAAATATATACATATTTTCTTCTTTCTTTTCAGATGGTGTAACACCATCCAAAAACCTTTACCTTTATTTTATTTTATTATTTTCTTATTCAATCACATTCTACACCATTCCAAAAAAAACTTTGCCTTTTTCTTTCATTTTACATGGTGCAACGCACCTTTCCAAATCTTTGGCCCCATTTCCCTTTTTATTCTTTTCTGTGCACAATTCCAACACATTAAAGGAGCCCTTCTGGAGCTTTATGGCGCTGACTTTTCTTTGCCCTGAGCAGAAAACATCCTACTTATTTATCTCTCAACTTCTTGTAGGTAATAATGAGCTCTGGGGATTTTCAAGCTTAATTCAGACAGAGAGAGAATTATAGGGTCTGAAACACCAAGCTTTATTTCAGAGGACTACAACGCCATCAAAAGACGGTGGCCATGGGTGCCAGGCTGAGCAGTGTAAAACTCAAGGCTAGAATTATTGTGAGTCCTCGAGATCCGTCGAGAATGACGCGTTCTGGGTTTCCAAGTCTGATGAGATTCTTCTAGATCTCTGGAAACCAGTTGTCATGTACGAGTTTTCTTATCTCGTGACAACTTCAGGTTGTTGTAAATTTCAATTCTCACCGGAATTCAGTGGGGCGCTTCTGGCGCGGTGGGAGATACAGAAAATAGACATACCTTTTATTCTGTGAGATTTTTGGCTAGCAGAGGTGGGAGGTAGGTAATGCTTCACCGGATTTATGGCGTTGTGCTTTCCACTGACATGAGAGCTTCTCGTGCTGATAACGTGTTGTAAAATCGACGGTGGGTGCAGTGGAATAAATGAAACAAGACATAAAATTTACGAGGTTCCTCTACAGTCAGTGTGACTGGAGTACGTCCTCGGGGCAGCAGTGGTGCTTTCATTATAATCTAAAATAATAGGAGTACAAAGATAACTCTCTCTATTATCTCATCTCATCTTCCTCTCTTTTCTCTCTTCCTCTCTTCCTTCCTATCTCTCTTCCTCTCTTCCTTCCTATCTTTCCCGTGAACCTCACTCACTTCATCTCCTCTTCTTCCTTTATATAAACAAAAGAAAGCACTATTCACTTTACAATTTTTCCATAAATGATAGTGAAAATACTGTGCATAAATAGTAACAAACTATTCATGTGGGCCATCCGCATATTATCACAACATGTGCAAGGTTATAATTTTCATTTTAGGTGGCACGTGGACGGTGGGATAGGTGGTTGATAACTGTCTCGACATCACGTGTTCCTTGCATAGTAGTGTGAAATGGAAAACGATCATCGCTGGATTCTTTTCCCGGGGATCCTAGGAATTCCGTAATTATGATCGTTTATTGTACATCGTGCGGTCAGTTTTCATCAGGTACTATTTATATTTAATTTTAAATTTTAAATTTTGAAATGATTTCTGACCGTATGATGTACGATGAATGGTTACAATCACGAGATGATCATTTTCTGTATGAAATGAAGCAAGGGGACAATCTCTAAAATGCTTCGTTGCCATTTGTCTAATTAATCACTGGAGGCCCTCAACCCAATCCGGACATTAGCAACTTACATGTAACAGACTCATTGCCGTGTTGAAGTTTTGATTCAATAATACATTGTCATGTGAAGAAAAACATGCACATAACAATTGATTATTGGATAAGGGATATCAAGTGATGGTCAATCTGTTCCATATAAGTCCTCCTATTATATAAGCTCTTTACTAGTTGTTTCTTTTATTTTTTTTTTAATTTTTTAATTTTTTTTAACACACAATATGATAATCAAATTCAAAGTCATCTAACCTATGGAGGGAGTTTGAACAATATGGGACCTCGAGTGCAATGGTGAATGTGTAAGTGTTCTCCATTAAGGATCTAAAACAATTAAATACAAGTAACTACAATTAATACCATAATCATATATAGAATTATTCTATGGAAACAATCAGTAAAACGTTAGAGTTAGTCTTCTCCTCTTTGCAATCTTGTGTTCAGTTCTCAATAGGACGAACTTTTCAGTATAAACGATAGCTAGTGATTTAAAATCACTCTTCAAGAGTTCTATTACCACTAAATTATAAATAATAATATTATTTATTTCCTAATATATGTATAATTCTATTTCTTATTTAATAACACAAATAAAATGATGTGGCAAACTCACGTGACATAATCTTACATAATGTTCTTAATCAACTGAGCTATAAGGGGTGGTTTGGGAGTGAGGTGCTTAAAAAAAAGCACCCATGAAAAAAAGCTGTGAGGGTTTTAGGTGTTTGGTAAACTAAAAAAAAGGGGCTTATTTTGGAAGCTGCTGTGAGAATAAACTGAAATCAAAGGAAAAACTGAAGCAGCTATTTGCAGCTTTGGAAAACTGGCTTTTTTTCAAAGCATACGGAGCTACAATGCTCCTTTAATGAAAATACCCACTATCAGACTGCTTTTTTTTCCAAAAGCACTTTTACAAAAAAGTTTACCAAACACTCTCCTGATTTATTTCACAGCCGCTTATTCTCACAGCACAACCGCTTATTCTCACAGCAGCTTTTTTTCAAAGCACAACAATACCAAACCAGCCCTAAGTCATTTGCATAAGCTCTTTACTAATTAATCAGTCACTTGATGTACATTTTTAACCAGACAATATTTCAATAAACCCTAATTGACCCCCCGGGGGGGTAGATCAAACTCAAATGCAAAATGGCGGGTGTACTGTCATGACCAATAAGCAATATTTTCTTTGATGCATGAACTGATTAAATGATAAACATATAATTTATATTTGTTGCCGATAGTATAAACGCTTATGTTTCGGTAAGGAGAGCGATCTTTTGCATTTCCTTATTGACTGTCGAAAAAAAAAACTGATAAAAAAAATCAAAGAACAGAATTAATTAAGAAGTGAAATATCACTCCCCTTTTATAACTCAAACAATTCCCAAAAAAATAATCACCTCTAAACTCTGAGTATTATCTTTCCTTCCTTGTAACTTTTAAGTTAGGATGGAGGGTGACTTGAGGAATTTAGTGAAAGAAATGCTAAAGAGATTTTATTACAAGTGGGATTTTCTATGGACTCTTTGTCAACTCATGTTTTTTGTACAATATTTTATAATGGTGGCAATAAAATTGATGTTAATCTGTGAGATAACAGAAAATATATGAAGAGACTCACTTTAAAAGAGTGCTCTTAACATTTCTCATTTAGTAATACTATGACTGCTTTTGTTGTTTTATTTATTGAAACTTTTGTTGTTTTATTTATTGAAATAAGTCAAAACAGTTATCTCAGCTATACTGTCCAATTTTGTTTTCATCATAAATATGCATCCTCTTGCCGTTTGCAGTTGTCCTATTTTCTGCAAGCCTTTGACTCGACCACAAACGAAGTAATTAAAAAAGTACATTATTTATAATGAAAATGGCTTGAAAACTTTGAGTTTTAGTATAAAATTATATATAAGAGAGCTCGCTAATTATACAATGTTAGAAATAATCAATCTTCATTCTATATATGATTAAGCCGACGACCAAATGAAATTAATTAAAAACTACTGGTTATCGCTTAATTAATAATTAGTGGTGATGAAAATACTGTTGCTGTTGATGGGCATAAGCAGACATAGAAGTGCTGGTTTCACCGACGTTGTTTTGATCATCGGACGGCCTATATTCTTCGTTACGATCATGATCATCATTGTCACTAGTTTCCTCCTTGGCCACTTTCTGGTCCGTCATTGCCATAAAATCCACAGGTCCATGACCATGAGATAATAAAAACTGGGATTGATCATGCGGCTGAGGATGATGATCGTGATTCGTCGGCACGACCGACGGAAGCTTAGAGAGGAGGGCTTCAAGGCTGCTCATGGAGGGGGTTATGTTTTTCAAAGGAACCACTTGATTAGGGTTGAGATATTGGTGATGATCATACATGAAGTCATGAGTTGGAGGTGGTGCAAGAGGGTTTGTCCCTGCTTGGAGATGCCATGCATGATGATGGTGATCTGGGGTGAGACCATATGTATAGCCATGATGATGATGAGGATCAGGCTTGAAGGGGAAGGGTGGAGATGATGGGTGTGGGAGGAGCACTCCGGGGATGCTTTCGATGTAGCCGAACTTCTTTCTTAGTAGAACTACATAGCTCAAGTCTTCAATCACCTGCAAGATTTACAAACATTCATTAGTATCTTGCAGCCATCAAAGATGTATAGTTAAAGTTTGTCCGATGTTGTTTCGAATCAAAAGAAAAATATTCATAAGTATATTTTGCCGTCATCTCTGATGTACAATTACTTTAGTTTTTGAGAGAGGGAATATCATTCCCTATCAAAAACAAACATTCAATAGTTCTTGAGAGAGAGAGAGAGAGAGAGAGAGAGAGAGAGAGAGAGAGAGTCTAGTCTCACCTTGTGAACAGCTCCTAACTGAATAACACCTTCTCTAACTGCTATCAGGGCTATGGTCTGCAAGATATATTTAACAAAAGAAAATCATCAAATTAGAACCAAATTTTCTGAATTTTTTTTTTTGGAATTTTTGTGGTCTGGGGTTTAATAATGCTTAATTAAGTACCTTTATGCCAGACTGGAACTGGGCTTCCCATGTTCTAGGGTGCTGAGGCAAAAAAAGTAAAATTTTAAACAATATATTATTGAAATAAAACGAGGGTCGAGGGTGTACATACATAATAATTGTGCCTGTAATTAGTTTATGCAGCATGAAATAACAAACTTAAGTGTATATAGAAGCATTGATAGATCAGGAGTAATTACACCAATAAGGTTAGTGTATATACCGTGTCTGCTGAGTTGTGCCATGTTGATAAGAAGTTGATTTCTTGATCATTTGGTTCTTTGTGTATCCACTTATGACTATGATCTACCGCCACTTTCCCTATCAACCTACATAACAACAATAATAACTACATACCTACATAACAAAAATCAATAACTACATATAAATGTTCTTCCAGATTAATTAGTGGTTTTAGAGCTCAGTGATCAAGTACACTAAGAGAAAAACAAAGTTAAAAGTAGTCCAATTTGGTAATTAATTAACTAATTAATCAAACTTGATACATATGTTTCATCATAACTAGGTTAATTACCCTTCTCCGTAGTTGTAGATCTCATGGGACATCTTGAAGAAAAGCTCAGGTTGCAGGCCATTGTATTGTTGAAATTGATCACATGAGTTGCCATACATTGATGAAGGTCCTGCAGGGCACTGATCAGAACTGGAGTTGATCTCATGAGCTGCTGAGGAGGCACCAAAGTTGCAGAATCCATCTTCCCAAACCAATATCCTGCATGTACACACACACACACATATATATAGTTATTCACGCACAAGTATTATATATATAATTGGATGCATACACAACCTAGCTATGAATCTATTTTATACTATGAAAACTGGATTAAACTAACTAAAACATTGATTAAATTAATATATATACCAGTTCCTTCTGTTTCCTCTTGTCCTATCATAAGCTCCATGACCTTCCCATCTGTTATAAAACCAAAATTATTAATGAAAATATTAATTTCAATAGACTAACTTTGTGGGAACTGTACTCGAAGAAAAAATGTACTACTTAAAAAAAAAACCTTTTTTTTCTGTAATTATTTTGGAAACTTTTCAATTTTTGCCTCTGCTTACTTGGGTGGTGGGTAGTTTCTAGGAAGGATCCTCCAGAAGACTGCATAAATCCACTGAGAGTTTTCATGAATGCACAAGCTTCTCAGGGTGTGTTGAAGCAGATGAGTCACAGCTAAGGGGTTCAGAGGTTCTTCCATATTTCTCTCAAATGTTTTCCTTAATTACCTTTTTCTCTTCTTCCTTTTTCTCTCCTCTTCCAATATTCTTTACCTATCCTCAAGAGAAGCAAAACCCCCACATCCTATCACCCTTTTTATAATATAATCTCTCTCTCTCTCTCTCTCTCTCTCTCTCTCTCTCTCTCTCTCTCTCTCTCTCTGTAGTGTGGAAGACTGAAGTAGTGAAATAAATTTTTCTTTGATTGCTTTTACCAAAACGTTTCCCTGAGGCCCCACCTTGTATGTCTTCCCGGTTCCCAACAGTCTTGATTTCAATCCCTTGATTCAAAAACTACTATCCCATCTCATGAGTAGTATTGCTTATTACTTCGTTCCAATTATGATGAATTATCAGAGAAACGACCAAACCTTATTATTCTCATCAGACTACATCATGAGTAGTAGTATTTAGTAGTTCCTACAACCCCCTATGCATTATCATTGATCTGACTTCTGACACACTTATTGACTACGTATTACCTACCACTCGATCATTTGCAATCCCACGATGAATGAAGCTTTCTCAGAGCACTTTGGCCACGTTTGTTTGACAGGATTCGCTGGGACTGGACTGGACTAGACTATAGTCCGGTGTTTGGTGGGCACCGGGATTAGCTTTAATGAGCTTAGGTGGGATTCGCTAGGACTAAGGGGGGGCTTAGCCGTTCTTCACGAGGGATCCCAATTTCGGGCGGACTCGTAAGCCAGAGAAACCATCGACAGATTTTCTGCGTCTTCCCACATCCCACATCCCACATCGTCCTCATCTATGCGTCTGCCCTCGTCGTCGTCCTTGCCGTGCTCCCACATCGTCCTCACGCTCATCGTCGTCCTTACAGCATCTGGTCGCTGTCATCTGCCTCAAGTTGGTAAGCTTCGAATCTTCGTTTTTTTCGTCGATTTGTGTGGATTTGTTTGTGATATTAACTGATGTTTATTTGATTTTGTTGTTTTGGGTTTGAGAAATTCATAATATACAAGTGGATTTGCAATTGAACAAATTAGGGTTTTGATATTTAGGTGAAATTGAGATTAGAATTTGGGGTTTTCATAAGATGAAATTGAGATTAGTCTCAGGTGTGTGCTCTCTGTGTGTGTGTTTGTGTGTACTGTGTGTAATTTGTCTGTGTGTTTGTGTGTGTGTGAGTGTGTTTGTGTGTGTGTGTGTGTGTGTGTAATCTGTGTGTAACCTGTGTAATCTGTGTGTGTGTGTGTGTTAGTTGTGTGTGTAACCTGTGTGTGAGTTGTGTGTGTAAAATGTGTGTGTAATATATCCGTGTGTGTGTGTGTGTAAAATGTGTGTGTAATCTGTCCGCGTGTGTGTGTGTGTGTAATCTGTGTTTGTGTGTATGTGTGTGAGTTGTGTGTGTAACATGTGTGTGTAAAATATGTGTGTGTAAGTTGTGTGTGTAAAATGTGTGTGTGAGTGTGTGTGTGTAATCTGTCCGTGTATGTGTGTGTAATCTGTGTTTGTGTGTGTACGTGAGTGTGTGTGTGTGTGTGTGAGTGTGTTTGTGTGTGTGTAACCTGTGTGGGTGTGAGTGTGTAACCTGTGTGAGTGTGAGTGTGAGTGTATGAGTGTGTTGCACTCTGTCCGTGTATGTGTGTGTGTGTGACTGTGTTTGTGTGTTTGTGTGTGAGTGTGTGTGTGTGTGTGTGTGTGTGTGTGTGTGTGTGTGAGGGTAAGAGTGTGTTGCACTCTGTCCCCGTGTGTGTGTGTGTGACTGTGTTTGTGTGTGAGTGTGAGTGTAAGTGTGAGTGTGAGTGTGTGTGAGTGTGTGTGTGTGTGTGTATGTGTGTGTGTGTGTGTGTGTGTGTGTGTGTGTGTGTGTGTGAGTGTATGAGTGTGTTGCACTCTGTCCCCGTGTGTGTGTGTGTGTGACTGTGTTTGTGTGTGTGAGTGTGTGTGTGTGTGTGTGTGAGTATAAAAACGAAGTGTGTGTGTGAGGGTAAGAGTATGTTGCATTCTGTCCCCGTGTGTGTGTGTGTGTGTGTGTGAGTATAAAAACGGAGTGTGTGTGTGAGGGTAAGAGTGTGTTGCACTCTGTCCCCGTGTGTGTGTGTGTGACTGTGTTTGTGTGTGAGTGTGAGTGTAAGTGTGAGTGTGAGTGTGAGTGTGTACTGCCTGTGTGTGTGTGTCTAATTTCTATGTATGTGTGTGTGTGTGTACTGTGTGTGTGTGTTTGTGTACTGCACTGGAAGTGTGTGTGTGTGTACTGTGTGTGTGTGTGTGTTTGTGTGTACTCATTAACGTGGGGGGTGTGTGTGTGTGTGTTTGTGTACTGCGTGTGTGTGTGTGTACTCTGTGTGTGTGTTTGTGTACTGTATGTGTGTGTGTGTGTATGTGTGTACTCATTAACGTAGGGGGGAGCGAGAGAGGGTGAGGCAGGGAAGGGGGTAGGGTTGGTCTAGAATTTTTGTTCCAACTGGAAGTTCTCCCTGCAACAATCTCTCTGCTTATATTCTAATGTTGCGGTTGAGTTTCACTCAAAAGATTAGTGTCCGGTTTGAACTATTTTGTTTGTCCTTACTTAATTGCTCATCTTTTGATCTTGAACTAGAACGGATGTTTTTTTTGTGGTCTGTGAGTTTAGTTGGTGTGTTTCTGTGTGTGTGTATCTTTAGTTGGTCTGTGAGTGTGTGTGTGTGTGTGTGTGTGTGTGTGTGTGTGTGTGTGTGTGTGTATCTTTAGTTGGTGTCTGTGTGTGTGTGTGTGTGTATTCTGCACTGGAAGTGTGTGTGTGTGCTCTGTAAGTGTGTGTGTGTATTTAGTTTATAACCATGATATTACAATGTGAATGTTTTGTATGCTGAACTGCAATATTCTGTGGTTGTTGGTTGCAGAGAAGAAGAGCATAAACGGAAGGATAAGGCTAAGACAACCGCTTCACAGGTGTCATTTAATTTCCCTTTTAACATGCAATGCCTAGCAATTGTGACTTGACTGGTTTTTTTCTTTTTGTTGATCCAACATTAATTGTGACTTGGCTGTTTATTTTTTGGGCTGTTAATGCAGTTACTTGTTTCAGAATTCTTTGTATACCGTTTATTTTGATCTAGTTCATTTCGAATCATAATCACTTCATTTCCATCACCCTTAATAACAGTAAATATTACATATATAATGTCCTTATTTAATTTTCCTTTTTTTTTTGTTTGGATAGATATGGATCGAATGAAGCTTTTATTGATCTTATTGTTAGAGATGTCTCATTTAGAGACAATTTGCATTTGTACGATTCTTGTGGTGATGATGCTAAGGGCCAAACAGAGACATGTTGAACGACCCACTTTGACTAATCGTTCACTTGTTAGACGAGAGATTAGTTTGTGTTATCTGAATGGTATAATAGGGAATACTGATATTGAATGTGTCAACGAATTGAGAATGGATAGAAGGACTTTTGCCATATTATGTGACTTACTTCGTCAAGATGGGAGGGTAAAAACTGATGGTTTGGTGTCTGTAGAGGAGCAGGTGTGTATGACTTTACAAATACTAGCACATCATACTAAGAATCGTAGTATTGGCTGTAGATTTTATAGGTCGGGAGAGACTATAAGTAGGTATTTCAATAGCGTATTGCAAGGAATTTTGCGATTACAAGGTATCCTACTAAAAGTCCCTCAGCCTGTGCCTATTGATTCTACAGATCCTAGGTGGCGATGTTTTAAGGTATGATAATTTTTTTTTCATTTTCCCTAAGCTTTAACTCTTCATTCCCTTTGTATAAATTAACAAAAGCTTAATTTTTTTTTTTTTTTAGAATTGCTTGGGAGCAATAGATGGAACACACATTGATGTGCATGTACATGAAATTGACAAACCAAGATACCGAACAAGAAAGGGTCGAGTCGCAACTAATGTGTTAGGTGTGTGTTCAGGCGATATGCAGTTCATATATGTGTTTCCGGGTTGGGAGGGTTCCACATCAGACTCTAGAGTGCTACATGATGCAATTACTAGGCCTAATGGTTTTAAGGTACCAGCGGGTAAGACTATTACTTAGTCTCAACTTTGTAAGTTAGGTCTACTTCTGTTTGTCAACTACAAAACACTAATAAGGTCTGTTTTTTTTCTTTTCATTAGGTTATTATTACCTTGTAGATGGTGGTTATACAAATGGTGAAGGATTCCTTGCACCCTATAGAGGAATACCTTATCATTTATCTGAATGGGAGGGACGAACACCTTCTAATAAGGAAGAATATTTTAACATGAAGCATTCTAAGGCAAGGAATGTAATTGAACGCTGTTTTGGCTTGCTAAAAGGAAGGTGGTCGATACTAAGGAGTCCATCTTTCTATCCGATAAGGACACAAGGTCGAATAATTACCGCTTGTTGCCTACTACACAATCTTATTAGGCAAGAGATGTCTGTAGATCCAATGGAGAATTTGCCAATAATAGAAGATGGACAAAATACATAAGAAAGTGAATATGTTGGTAGTGTTCAAACATCTGACCAGTGGACTGCAAAGAGGAATGACATGGCTCAGGAAATGTATAATGAGTGGAGAGCAATTAGGAACCAGCAACCGAACTAGCTATATGTGTTAATGATAACATTTTATTTTAGTATTCCTTTTTATCATGCATTTGTTAGATATTAGCACAATGATTGGATGATATGCAAATTAATTGGATATTATGCAAGTTGATTGGATATTATGCAAATTGATTATTTGTATGGTATTTTCCTTCATTAAAATATTTTTTGTTTAGGTATGGATAACGAAAATATTTTGAATGCTACTCAAGAGCCAAAAGGAAGAAGGCGTAAATGGGAAGCATTTGAGGAAGAAGTATTACTAGGAGTTCTTGAGGATTTTGTTGCTCGGAAGCAACGGTGTGACACCGGTGCTTTCAAACAAGGTACTTTGGTTGAAATAGCAAAAGCTGTCAATGTTTTATGTCCTCATTCAAATATAAAGGCAAATCCACATATTGAGTCCAAGTTAAAGAAATGGAAAAAAACATATAGTATGGTCGTTGACATGATAAACACAAGTGGATTTGCATGGAATGATGTCAAAAAGTGCGTTGAAGTTGACAGTGATGACTCATGGCAAACTTATGTGCAGGTTCATATCCTATTTTATTTATACATTAGTTATATTCTTGCTGTTATATTTGTTACGCATGCTAAATTTTAGTTTTGCTATGTTGATATAATCTTAGAGAAATAAAGAAGCCGATGGATGGAGAAGCAAACCTTTTCCACTGTTTGATAGATTTGCATATATATTTGGAAAAGATCGGGCTACGGGTAATGTAGCCGAAACCCCTGCTCAAATGGTGGAGGAACAAAGTCATGATCATGTTGGTGAAAGTGATATTGGAGGTGAAAATTTTGTTTCTTCAATGAACCAACAAAGCCAACAAAGCACCCCATCTGAAAATAGCCAAAGAAAGAGGAAAAGAGTTGTGGGAAGTTCAAGTGATGGAACCGAGGCAATTATCAGTGGACTGAAAGATTTTTATGTTGAAAGTGGGAAGAGGATGCAAATGGTAACTGAAGCTTTAGTTCAAGGTACTGCAGATCATACTGACATAGCTAATGAACTTGAAGCAATGGGTCTCTCTCCTATGGATCAAATTGATGCATTGTCTCTTATTTTGGATAAACCAAAAAATGTGGGAGTGTTCAGGGCAATCAAACCGGAACTCAAGAAAGTGTTCGTCCAAAGGCTTTTAAGCGACAACGCAAGCGGATGAGGATTTTGGCTAATGTTAACATGGATGTATTTTATTAATGTTAACATGGATGTATTTTATTAATCATACAATCTTATGTTATGGCTTATAACTTAGCTTTGCATTAGTATTTTGGCTTATGTTAACTAGCCATTTTGTAAATTATGGAGATCTATTTTGGCTAATGTTAACTAATGTTAACTAGGATTTTCTAAATTATGGAGATCTTCTTATGTACTTGTATTTGTTGAAGTTGCATGTATTGGGCACTATTATTTTTCTTCTGTTGGGTGATAGAGTTTAAACCAAGCTACATTTGCAAATTAAACCCAATTCTATTAGCAGGTAATAGAAACAAAACAATTGTCAATTTTTTTTAAGATTCATAATATACATGGCAAAAATATGCTCCAATTAACCCATATCATGAGATTTGTAGCATTACTCTATTACACAATAGCAAAAATTTGTAGTCCTAGTCTAAGCAAACACAAATCTGGTGAACAGTACTGTTTTTCTTATCCTGCTTCTTAGTCCGACATTACACCAAACGCTTCACTAAGTTAGTCCAGCTTAGTCCAGTCTAAGCCAGTCCAGCTTAGTCCCGGCAGCTAGTCCAGTCCGAGACAGTCCGGCGCAACAAACGCACCCTTTAAGTGTTGCTAGGCTCCCCTGGGTTAGAGGCAACCAATCCCCTAAAATAAACAGTAATTGTCTCTAGTAAACAGTAATTGCTCAAGTGCATCTTCACCTGTAAATTGAATGGTCAAGGCAATTCATAATAAAATATTAGTATTTTTATTTTATAAAATAATAGAAAATAGTTTTATTTTCATTATAAAACAATTTATTGTATTTCTAATTAATTTTCTATAATTTATTGTATTTTTAATTAATTTATATTAGTATTTTATAGTTTTTATTACTGGCTGACTTCACCATAACGTTAGCCTTGTGTCATATCCCTGGATTTATGCCTGGTGGAGAGCCTGAGCTCGCCTGGAGCCCAAGCTATTTGAATGGGCTAGAGCCAATTGCTGGGCATTGGATAATTTAACAGCCAATCCCCAAGGAAATTGGGGCACGCTAGAAGTGCTCTTAATTACCCTCATCCTTTAAAGAACAAAACCCTAATCATCCCTACTATTAACGTTACCTTAAAGTTTTTTCAGATGTAGTTGTCATTTTCAACTTCTTCACTGAAAAAAAGGGTTCTATTTTCGAAATGCGAAGCTGAAGGAAGTTTGTGTGTGTTTTATCATAGAATAAATTGGCAATATAACTAGTATGTAAATCAGCTTCTTATAAGCATATGCAATGATTCTCAGTTCTTCGATATGGGATTTACACTTTTAACAACGCCCTCGAGTGTGCAGTCATTTAAATCAAACACATGAACAACACATATATGTATCAGGCGGTGTGAAAGCACATAGGTCGTTGAGCTCAATAGTGAGATAACCTTTTTTTACTATTAAAAAAGTTGAGATTCTACAATTAATCAACAGTTGGGGAGTGATCCAATTCTTGATACGCACATGCATAGTCTTTCAATTTTCCGATACGATACTCGCACACTCACTAGAAGCAAGTTTTGCCACAAACATAAATTTGTGACTTGGTTTCGTATGGTGTTGAGACATGCATGCTAGCTTGTAGCTAGTTGCTATTCATATATATTGCTGCTAGAGCCCGGTATAGATATTGCACAGTCAAAACAGTGTGGGTGCAAGAGCTATTTGGGTTCGAGAAACCTTAGTCCATAATACACGTACAGAGTTGCAGCTTGTAACAGTCTTACCTTCTGCTACTTCATAATGGCACTTTTCCAATTAAGTAGAGGGCCGGCCATTACTAAGCTTTACAGACAAGGTGGAAAAGTTACAACCAGTTTAAGAAGAGTACTGGCCTGTTGTTGAGACAAACCATGTTACATAAAAATGTCGACGGTAACAATTTTCGCATTTTCAGTTTAATTACCGCTTTCAACATTTCAAGTTGAGAATTTTATAGTTTTTCAACTCTAGTAAACAATGTTAATTAAATTATAAAATTAAAATCGCTACATAACACTGAAACATTGCATGACTTATATTCACCGTGCTCACTGCATAATTGCAACAGTAGAGTGTACTTTCCTATGTAGCTCGATCAGAACAGCCCCAGTTAGTTAGAGAATTAGATTAAATGAACAAGTGCAATGCAACGTTCAAGTGTTTGAGGCTTTGGGCTCTCTCTCTCTCTCTCTCTCTCTCTCTCTCTCTCTCTCTCTCTCTCTCTCTCTCTCTCTCTCTCACTGTGTATTGTGTGAAGAACATGATGACCAAAAGGAGCTATCAGTGGTTTTATTTCCCCACCCTGACACCAAGGAAAATTGACAGAAACATTACACTGTCCCTTTGACCGTCCTTTTCTTTTTACTAGAAACCGTCGTCTCATTAACACCGTGCAGTAAATGTCGTGTAATTTACTTACTTACAGCATATAACCAAACATTTGTCACCTTCATTGCTCAGCCAAACATATGATAGTGACACACATTGCCATCTATATAATTTTCTCTGTGGATTCTTGTCACCAAGCCAACCCCCCATCTATGTAATGTCCTCCATGAGAGAGAGAGGTGTTATAATTCATAAATGAGTACTGTTATTGTAGTTATTTTTTGGATCTTATAATGCATGAAGTTACGAGTAAATTAATAATTTTGGAGACAAAGTCTGATGGTGGTGACGCAAGCAAAAGAAGTGTGTTTTGGGGTAACAATTGAATTAGCTTTGGATTTTATAGGTGGTAGTTATCGTTTATGGTCTACACAATATGTTGTTGTTTTGTTCAATTTTTGAATAGCTCTCTTCCAAAAATTGATATTTGGGGGAGAAGAGGTGATATGGAAGCAAAGGATGGCACAATAAGATAGAGTGAGTGAGAGTCCTCATGGTCAAAGATAAATTGCCCCATCCCTTTCTCCCATTTTAAGAAGTGGGAATCTCTGCTCTTCCCATCCTTTCCACACCTCCCATTTGATATATTTAATATTTTTGTTACATACAAATATTTCTTCTTTAGATAGGATATATGTTTATTAAAGGATAGATTGTCGATATAAGATATATATATATATATATTGATAAAACATTGATAACATAAGTAGAAAGCATATGATAACAGCGTACCAAAGAAAATATCCACATTATCGATACAAAATCCGTTGTTTGTACACAAATATATATATTTATATATAAATGTGTAGCATTTGTTAATTTGTAAAGTATCCACAGTATCTTAGTAATGCATACTCTAAAGCATGCATATGATCTTCTCCCACAACACAACTTTAGTATATAATTAAATTGATTATTTTATGTGAAAGGTTGGTATAGGAACAGAGAATGCATGGCCGGGGGGGGGGGTGGTCAATGTAATTTCATATTGTTTGGAATGTTTGATATTGTATTTTATGTTAGAGATGATGGGTTATTGCATTGGATAGATTGACTATTTTGTCTTAAAATAGCAGAAACATTAACTAAGGCTCAGTTATTTGGTTTTGCTGAAATGATTATGTAGGTTATTTAGGTTCCCTGTGAATTGTTGGAAAGATTTTTTAGTATGTCCGAAACATGAGGCTTTATGTGATATGTTATGATACAAGTAGAGAGAAGTTTTTATATATTTCAAAGGGTGTGCTATCCACACACCCCATTTTACTTCTCACACACCCCTTGATAATTTTTGTCCGTTAATCTTCTTTAATTCATCCGATCCGAAGGCCGAAAATTAAAAATATGTGTGAAAAGTAAAATAGGGTGTGTAAATATCACACCCCTATTTCAAATGTTTCTTTTCTTGCATAATGACTAATCACCGTGATCCGAACATTCTGAAAAAGCTTTTAAATTATTGATGTCCAAAAATCTAAATTTCAGTATTTCTTGGAGTGATGAATTGTCTTATCATTTAAATGATTTGTTGTCACATTGATTATAAAATGGAATCCACATTCCCAAATACATGTGTCACAATACGGTGGTTTTTCTTTCAAGAGAAAATTATGATAGTGTTGATAAAATAAAATAAAAAGAAATGCTAAATAGATTCTCTTAAAGTGAGATACTTCACAAATTATCTGTGATCTCATAATTTAAAATTAATTTTATGTCATTTTTATAAAATATTACATTAAAAATATGAGATGTCAAATAATTTATAGAGTTACTGTCGCGAGAAATTAGGTGAATCAATCTACGCTAGGACATAACTTGCAACTTGCTCGGAGCAATTAGAAGGAGCCACGCTCCCAACAGTATCTGTGTCTATAAAATACGAACTTAAGAAAACTCAAACAATTATTTCTATAGTTATAATTTTACTTCATTTTACTGAAAGTTTGGAATTCCTAACCAAAGTCTCTTGATGTCAAAAAACATTCCGAACTGAACTAAACGGTGAGTTTTATTTCTTTATTTATTCTATTTTTATTTTTTGAAGGCTTGGTCGATCTCTAGATTGCAAGGCTTCTTTGTGTTTTGTGCACAACCAATCAACATAAACGAAACTATTTCTTTCATTAAGTTAATGCGTTCGTAGTACTGTAGGGTGATTAAAATGTGGGAAAGAAGATGCCATAAAATCCAACGGGAAAGAAAGTGTCCAGAACAAAATTTTTTAGTGTGCTTAGAATATTGTCCTGTATATTAAATATCATAATACAAGTGATTGAATATTTAAAAAAAAAATTCCAACTTATATTATATATGACACTTAGTACAGGATAGTGATTTTTGCACACTGAAAAGTTTCTCATCCAAAACTAAATTTTTCATAGTGTGATAGGAGTTGGTCAAATGAATCGAACTTGGAATTTTTTCTCCCAAACATAGAAAAACTGCAAGGCATCACGTGAAGGCACTACTAGTCACAATTTTTGAGCAGGAAAGCTTTTGTGTACACATCCAATAACGAAAAGTAAAAGGGAGAAGAATAAAGAAAGATATCCCTTTTCAGTAAATTGAGTCTATCCCATGTCTTTCAAAGACAAAATATTCTTGGCTCCCACGCACCCCCCACACACCCAACTTTTGTACATCATCAATGTAGCAAAAAGCCGTCCACAATATAGTACCCAAAAGTGCCTGTAATTCAAACCTGCAATCAAAAAATGGAAGATGCCCCTTCGTCCATCACAAGGACATGAGATACTTGAGGGAAGTTTTGAAAAGTAGTTAATAGTTAGACATGATAAAAGGAGGGTTTATTTGGAATTTGTATTTATAATGGTTGAGAGCGTTTTTTGTGAAATATTTTTGAAACCAATATTTAAAAAAAATACAAGTGAATCTTGAAAAGTCCTTAAAGTGCTCACATAACTGATGCTGCAGCAAGAAGCACTTTAAGTTCTTTTAAAATCTAAATACATTTTCTCTAAAAGCGTTTTCAGTCGTTTTAAAAACACTTCCAACAAGCCCTTAGACTTTAAAACTACTATTCGAGGGAAGTTGTAGCATTGCTTGAGCGGCCTTGAGATAGCACTCATGGATAAAGTTTTAGTCACTTAGATTAAACTTTGTCGCCCACTCAAACCAAAAACCAGGCTACTAAACTTGCATATATTAGTCCAATAACCCCAAATCCCTTGTGAAAAAAATTAGGTTGCCCATCTCACTAAAGATTTCTGAGGCTGCCCTTGGTTGAGAGGGATTGCTCGAGCGGCCTTGAGAAGGCTAAGGTTTTAGTGTGTTAGTAAAACGGTTAGTTTCCTGATTTTCCAGTGTTAATTAGACATGCATTCTTTTTATGTTTCGTTGCGTCTTGCAAACTGAAGGAAAAAAAAAATACAAGGGAAGAAAACGAAAAATTAAAACATGGAAGTATATATAGGATTAGGATTACACACATTTTTGTGAGGCTCATTTCATAATGTATTTCAACAATCCAATTGTTTATCTGTTATGTCTTACCTCATAGATCATGTCTACCAAAAAACTTCCAAATTAGAAAACATGTGACCGTTGGATTAAATTTAGTGTTTCTTTTGTAAAACCATATTCATTTATTTTCTTGACTAAAAATGAATGTCCTATTGATTTTGGATTTGTCTAATTTTTTGCATGGATGATCTATGAATGATGAATTGAAATATAGAGTTCATATCCTTGAAAAAAGTTACGGAATGGGGACTACAAAATGTGTGGTAGAAACGTGTGTACCTGAATTCTAACTCATATATATACATATTTATTTTTTAAAATTATTATTGTTAAGGGGAGGAAGGAGGTTTTGAAAGTATTACAATAGTTTAAGGGAGTGAAGAGTTTGAACCAGAATATATGAATAAAAATCCAACATCATATTCACTAAGGGATGTGATATCCATGCATCATTTTTTACTTCTCACATCTTAGCTATCGGAATGGATGGATTGAATAATATCAAATGACATAATTAATAAAATGTGTGTTAAAAGTAAAAAGAGATATGTGGATAACATAACTCATCCACTAAAATATTGGACTACATGAACAGCTGGGAGTTGCTGTAAGTCATATATATATTGTATATAATCATTGTTGGTGCTGTGAAAGTCAGAGAAAGATACCCATTGTTTGCTTTTGTACTTGAAAGAATGGAAAATGATTTATCATCTTCATATCATCCATCGGCATCATGAATAAAGTGGACTCGGGACAACCACCAAGACACAACTAGTATATTTCTATTGGTCCACTTATAAGCTGTAATCAAATGTGTGTCATTATTTGGGAGGAAAACTAATGAAAAGGCCTTGAAAATTTTGAGTATTAACGATATGGACAAAATAAAGAGTAAAGTGAATAGTACCATGATTGATTTTTTAGTGTAAAAATGTGGTTTTTCGTTAAAATGAACAGTATCAGAAACTTTTCGTTAAAATTTCCTTATTCTGGACATCTTAAGATGCCTAGTTGATTAGTTTTATTATTTAATAGTTAAGAGGCATTTTGATAATTATTTTATTTTTATCTTTCATTTATCGGCGCTAATTATTGAAACCTAGGAATGAACCCGAGTTTGGAAACCAAAACAGAGCTTAAGCTGGAGATGACGTGAATATATATGCTTTAATTGATGGAAACATGCATGAAGAATGTTTTGAATTAGATTGACAATAAGATTATGCTAATCAATCACAGATTAAAGTTAAGTGAGATACATTATTGCACTCAATTGAGTTACCCAGTAGAGCTTCAGTTGGAGATTACATAAATATAAGTATGCTTTAATTGATGGAAACATGCATGCAGAATGTTCTGGATTAGGTTGACAATTAGATTATGCTAATCCTTGATTAAGGTTAAGTGAGATAGTTATGGATGGCCATGATTGCACTCAATTGAGTGGGGTTGAAGGATGATGTGAGCTTCTTTGGCTAACAGAAGACTGAAAGGGACTAACAATCATAGAGAGATGGAATAGCTCAGGGCATCTAAATCTCTGCAGTTGAGGACAACGTGACTGAGATATGTGGCGTTACATGGAGAGAGAGAGAGAGAGAGAGAGGTGGGGATGGGGACTCGATGATCAAATCACACAGAAAGTGCCCCTCCTCATTCAGTTCACCAAGGACCCTAGTTCCCTCTCTTTCTTCATCTTCTAGACTGCTATTAGGGTATCGTGATTTATGTTCTTAGTATTATTATTGACTTATTGAATCTCTCTGACTCTTTACAGCTGGCATGACACACATTATAGCATTGCCATAGTGAGGTGAGATGCTCCTTGTTCTCTACTTTCACAAAGCAAAACATAAATAATATAGTTTCTGGTGCGCGTTATGCAGTTCTAGAGTACAAAGATTTGGGTAGTGCAATCTAATCAGTTAGATTTTCCTACATGCATGTACACAAAGCAACGTGCTTCATTATATATGTGAGCATCGATCATTTTCACGTAGGTACAACGTTTAAAACACATGATCTCATTCTTTGTGAGAATATTCAGATTAATACTATAATTTGCGTTTCGAATAGGCATGAATACAACATATGAATACAACATCTCTATAACTTCCATCATGAAAGTTATTTGGCGTTTTATACGATATCCACGATTCCTCTCAATTTGTAATTCAATACACAAATTAATTGGTTCTATTAGGTTAGCTGTATACTATGTACTATCAACAATTTCCACAGAAGGTGGTAGGATAATATCTTGAGCAGTTACCTACCTAGGACCCTTGAAACAAATAGACGTGTTTAAATATTTTCTCGTAACATAGGCAAGCAAACTGACGGATCAAACCGAATTTCTGGTTTGGTTCATCTATTTTTTTTTTCTACAATTTGATCTATTTCGAGTTGAATGGAACGAAAGTGGTGAAGTTATGATATCCTTACAATTAAAAATAATAAATTATTATTAAAGAGAATGGTTCGAAACTATTACAATAATTTACGGGAGGTAGAGTTTCGAACCCTAAGCGCATGGGTGAAAATCCAACACCTTATTCACTAGAATATTGGATCGCATGCATATTCTTACTTGAATCATGTGTATGTGCATAATTTTTGCAAATAAATTTACCAAACTAACAAAGAAACATGCATACATGACATGTACACGGAAACAGAAAGAGAAACGTGATACATGTTTTACCATGGTTACAAATGTTGAGTTTGTGGGTGCCTGCAGATGCTTATTTAGTTAGGCTGCTAAGTTTGTACTGTGGGACATGGACCAACCAAAGCAATTAAAATATGATCCCACTTCTTCTTATGTGCTCATCTAGTTAGTCTAACGTATATATGCTCATTGCTAATCAATATGTCAAAAAACATAATAATTAATCATATTTGATCTCACTGCAAATTAATCGAAATATTTTGAATGTTTTTGTATGGAAATCCAGTGATATGCCACTATCAAAGTCTCTCTCTCTCTGAAGCATTTTTTTTTCTTTTTTTGCATCGGTCAGTGAAGGAAAGAGAAGGAACGTATTTTGTACTAGCAGCCAATGGCTTGCACTGACTTTGCCTTCTCCGTCTCTCTGCTAGTGCTTTCGGGTGGTACATCAACCCTCTTCTTCTAATTCTACTCAATACTGATGCAGCATGTAGCGAACACGAAAGATCCTCTTGTGGATTCTTACTATTGAGAATGATCAAGAATTATTGCACAGGGTTTATCTTCAATCTATTGCATTATTAGGGTTAGAAAATTGTTGAAGATTTAAAATTTTGTAATTGGGTTTAAAACATGAATGATATAATAAATGCATTTCTGTCATGTACTTTTTGTTTAGTTTGGCTATGGAACATACGTTCCGTTATTATTAAACGGGCTATCAATATGTTATCAATAATAAGTTGATATCATTGTAAATAACAAAATGTATTAACTTCTTGTTGATACATTGTCGACAATATCATAGTATGTTGAGTTTTATTAAAGACCGGACGTCTTATTTTTATTTATTTATTTGTTAAAAATTGATTTTGCGGTGAAGGTGGATTGAATAAAAGAGAGTATGTCTTTACCAAGTTTGGCCATATTTGAGCACTACCCAAATGTGCTCTTCCCATTTAATTATCCTGTCTATATTCTCAGCAGACAAGAACCACATCAAAGAATTACTGAATGTTTGGCAATCTTGTATTAAACTGATATAAATTCCAGCTAGGTGGAAAGTAATAAGTTTGAGAAGTCCTAAGGAGAGTGCCCGGCATACCTTTCTTATGGAAACAGTACTACAATAACAACTTTATTTAGTTTGTGGGATTTTATGGATTAGAGTCAAATTGAAGCATTAGTTCATGTAGCTTTTCTTCCCCAAAGTTACGCTCCCTCCAATTATTTCAAGTAAGCATTGACATCACCCTGCCATCATTGCCAAATGGCTACATCACCCACTAAGAGTGGAAATCCAATATATATGGAGATGCACGCACATACATACACACATGCATATACGCAACATGAATAACAGTTAGAAAGGGTTTTTTTTTTCATAGTGTGGAGTAGTTTAGTGTCGTAACCAGTAATTTACAATGACGGAGTGATAAAAAGAACCCTAGCTATAGCCCTCAAGAAAATCAAAAGCACTTAGATAATATATATGAGCCAAAAGCCCAATTTTTAAGATTTGCTTTGTAAAATTAACACTGGTAATCTATCAATAGAAAAGAACCCTAGAAACCTCAATACACCTAAGATGAGATTAGTATCGATAATTGTGGTTTCTTGATACAACCAAGTACAATGCTCGAACAAAATTTACATTCATAATCTATCAATCTTGCGGAATTGCTGGGGTCATGTGCATCTAATGATCTCATTTTACCTTACGTCATTGGGGTTCGTCTAGTGGTGAGGGTGGGTAGAGGGGTGAGTAAGAGTAGTTAGGTACATATATAGTTCGAGACCCTCCAACGTAACAAAAAATGACCCCATGTTACCTCCGTCACTATAATTGTAGAATATGAGTAGCACAATATAGATGGTCGACTTGCCATTTACACCGTGCAAACCCACAAATTTATCTCACATGGTATAATAAAGTATATTAAGGCCTCATTTGATAAGCAGGATTGGATTGAAATGGATAAATCAAATTGAAGGTAGAAGTAAATGATTCTTCATTTAGAGGTGATTAGAAGAAGATTATGCATGAATAAAACATATTCCTTCTATCCTACCATTCTAGAAAAGATTAAAATGGATAAATTTCCTTTATGGGCAATCCATCTTCTATCCTCCAGTTGGTGTCAATTTTTTTATTTCTCCCCTCAACATGCCTTGAGATTAGGGAGTTTTCAATTCCAATCCAAACCCTAAGTACCAAATAAGTCCCAGTGTGCTAACAATTTGGAGCGTGGCCAATTTTCATTAGATCACTTCAGAGACTACCAGGACTAAATTGTAGAAGTGTCCAATGATGCCCAAAATTGGTCAATATTTATCCTATCCTATGATAACCCCCACATGCCTACCTACAGGCTTTAGGTTTAGCACATATATGCTGGCATGCTGCTTGATACCTATGGCCTATGGGCTTGGAATTACAAAATTTATTCCCTCGGACTCTATGGAAGACTTTCTTAGTATCAGTAATAGCATAGGTATGGGCTTGGGAAATAAGAAGCTAAAAGAAGTTCGTGGACTTGACTCATGTGCCAACTGAGTAGAACGGGCTAGTAAAAAACCCCAAATGGTGAATAATAGGATTGAATTCTGGAAAATTAGTTGCAATATTGGATATTTGGTTTGCAGAAATGATTATTTTTCAGTAACGATGATATATTTGATCATATAACGACATATTGATCATATATACATGAACAACGATGACATAACGACAATACAATGATGATATAATGACGATTGATTATTTCTGCAACAAATATCAAGATATGTTTATTGTAGTTAACTGCTCTTCAATTATTGAACTACTTAAAAATTTACATTTTTTTATAATTCATTTCTATTCTTAAGGAGAATCGTTAACCAAAAAAATAAAAAGGAGAATCAGTAACAGTGATGATATTGATGGTGGAGTTTTAGGATGTTGGGTTGAACACGCAACAATGAAAAAAAGGATGAATGACTTTGTCTTCGTTGTGTACGTCAACGCGCTCGCCCTCTTCTTCGTCTTGCTTCCATCTTCCTTTCTCTTCTAGAGGTTTAATAATTTTATTAAACACCTAATACGTACCCTGATTTTTCTTTATTAATAATTTTATTAATTTTCTGCAGGACAAGAACTTTCACCTCTCGCATGTGTTGGCGTCTAAATTGGTTTTTCAGGTTTCCCCCAATTCTATCTGTCAACAAATTCTGGTCCCTCTTCTCAGACATGTGCATGGAATTCACTTTAGAGTGCTTGCCCTACTGAGAGTCTGAAATCCATTTTTTGAGTTCAAGAGAAGAGAATACGAAACCAACAGTGGATCGACATCGAGATGTCAAGTAAGAAACTCTATTACTGTTGTTTTTAAACTAGGGTTAGAGTTTTGAAGTTCTGCAGTTTGTATTCGTTTGTAGTCTAGGATTTGATATTGCATCGATCTGAATTCTGAATATATATATATATATATATATATATATATATATCTATATATAAAGGGAGTTTTAACGAAATACTTCCGGTACTGTTCACTTTTAACGAAAAATCATATTTTTACATTTCTCTATTACTATTTACTACACATTTATTTGTCATTTTTCATTAAAATTAAAAATTTTCTAAACTTTTCGTTAGTTTTCCTATCTATTAAAAGCTTTCACAGAGCCAGTGAGGCCATCTACAAAGGCAAAAATGTTTAATTCTTTTTCCTTTAAAAGACATATGGGGTTATATTTTTTCCTTGAAATATTTTTGGACCTACATTTTAATGTGATTGTTATACAGCCACAAACATTAATAATAATCGTATTTACATCACATGTTACAGTAACCGTATTTAGTCGTTTATAATAATAATACCCTAGGTGTATGAAATATCAAGCATGTACCACTCGTATTATATTAAGAACAGCACAATTAGCTAGTGTCCTCGATGAACCAAAACGTAGTAAAGGAGATGTGTTGACCATCTTTTTAATTATATTTTGTAGATTACGTGATGTACCAGTTGATGATTGATATTCTTTTTTAATGATTTAAAGAAGAAATCCAACTATTAGTTGTTATCATATTATATGATTTACAAAATAGAATTTATGTAAATAGTCTCCCTAGCATCATCTTTACAAATATGTCACTCAATATTATGATATAATAATATTTATCTTCACTTGTAAATAATAAGTTTTAGGTTTAAATCTCAAAAATTCGCAACTAATTTATTTTCTATCTTCTAGTGTAAATAAATCATTGTAAAAAAATTACAATATATATATATATATAATTTCCCCGACGGCGGTGGATGAGAAGAAATCAAATTTTACAGCAGCTTGTATGGAGCAGTTGTAATTTTAAGACTGGTTTTTATGCTTGGATGGGGGACGGTAGATAATTGGATAGGACTTAATTGGAATCATCAACACAATGCGTCCCCCTTCCCCTGCTGCTGCAAAATAAGAAATGAAGTCAGATGATTGTCCCCATTTCTTGTTGGAAAATAGAACTATAATTTTAATTGGTTTTATTCTCCTCATTTGTTGACTCAGTACGAAATAATTAAAGGTTTTTACATGGGTCTAATATGTTTCATGAGTAAACAAGGTAGACAACAAAGCAACTTTTAGCATTCAAAACTGAAATTATCACACATTATTCACCAATTAGGAGTAAATATTATGCATAAAAATATCTAACATCTAATCCAATAGTGCAACGGTTGATAAAGAAAGAGATTTGACAGTTGCCAAAATGTCAATCGTGCATTTCCTTCCTCCACTCGAACAATTATGTGCAGGGCAAAATTGGGACAAAGTGATTTTAAAAAGGAAGTTTTAACGAAAAGCCCACGGTACTGTTTACTTTAACGAAAAACCATATTTTTACACTAAAAAGTCAAACCTGGTACTATTCACTTTACCCTTTATTTTGTCCTTATCATTAAAACTCAAAGTTTTCAAGCCTTTTTCATTAGTTTTCCTTTTTAAAAAACTACTGTAGCAGATTGTGACAAAGTAATTTGCAGGGATTGGGATCTGCATGTGTACCTGTCTTTATGACTGCAGTTTCGAGAGAGAGAGAGAGAGAGAGAGAGAGAGAGAGAGAGAGAGAGAGAGAGAGAGAGAAAGAGATAAGATGAGCATGGATTTTTATTCTTCTCATTTGTTGAGTCAATACGAAATAATTAAAGGATTTTAGGGTCTAATATGTTTCATGAGTACACAATGTGGTGAGAACAAAGTAGCTTTTAGCATTCAAAACTGAAATTATCACACATTATTCACCAATTAGAAGTAAAACTTAGGACACAGTAACATGATAATATGGTGTAAACTTGTTTGATGTTAGTCCTCGACTAACATAAAACTTCTTTAAAATTCTCTAATTAATTAAATATTTCGCATAAAAATCAATGTTTTAAAAATAGGCCTAGGCATTGGACAGTGGTCGGCTGCGGGAATTAACTCAAAATTGGGACAGGGATTAGGCGGCCACGAAGATGGCTTAGGTGGCCTATGGGCGGCCTAGGCGGGCGACTGAGTGGCCTAGGAGGTCTAGGAATTTTAGTTTTGTTCTGTTTTCAAGAATGCAGATCAGTTGCATTCTTGCCTTTTTGGATTTCTGGTTCTCGGTTTGACGAATAGGAAAAGACAAAGATGATGATAAATGACTTTCTCTCTCTTCCTTTCACACCAAGTGACCACTTTGCATACCTTTCACACCAAGTTGCTTGCTTTTTGTGAAAAGCTATAGACTATCAGTCCCATATTGATTTTTCTCATAAAAAATGATGCGATGTCAGGCTGAAAATGTCATTACCATTAAGTATTGATGTATAGTCCCATCTTTATGCGTCCTAGCGTGCCAATTTGCTTTCTACATCCACATATTTTTGACACCTTTATTTCTCTTTAAATTCAACATAAATTAATATGATCTCTAAAAAATATTTTGTAAATTACTATGAACCATCCATATTGACATCAGAATTTATTCTTTATTATGAACCACCCAACCCACTATGTGGGATTTTTTACTTTTATTTTTAAAAAATTATATATAATCATTCAAAATGTCTTAAGTTATATGGCATATATGCTTAATGTGCTTTTAAATTTTGAACTTGTTGATACTCTTTTTGCATTTTATTATTCTTTTATTGTCTTATTCATGGATTTCATACAAGTGTAATTTTTTGTAAGTGTTATTATGCACTTATTTACAAGATATATAAGAAATTTACCTAAATCCGCCTAGGCTGTCTAGGATTTGGATCTTCGCCGGATCCTCTCCTTGGGGATCATAGGGATCAACGCACACGGACCGTTGATCAATAATTGTGTGACCGCAATTTTTTCATTTTTTATATTTTTCACACAAAATGAAATTGTTTTACTTTTAAAAATATAAAAAGCATTTAATTATGACCACACGATTTTTGATCAACGGTCTATGTGCGTTGATCCCTAATATCCCCAGGAAGGGGATCCGACAAGGATCTAATTCTGGCCATCTAGGCGCTGACTAGACCCTACCTAGGCGCTAGGTAGCGTTTTTTAAACCCTGATAAAAATATCTAACATCTAATCCAACAGTACAACTTTTGATAAAGGAAGAGATTTGACTGTTGCCATAATGCCAATCATGCATTTCCTCCACTCGAACGATTATATGCAGGGCAAAATTGGGGCAAAGTGATTTACAAAACTACTGTAGCAGATTGTGACAAAGTAATTTGCAGGGATGCGGGATCTGCATGTGTACCTGTCTTTTGTGACTGCAGTTTCAAGAGAGAGAGAGAGAGAGAGAGAGAGAGAGAGAGAGAGAGAGAGAGAGAGAGAGAGATAAGATGAGCATTGAAGGTTTTCTGCCATTTATTGGAATGGTGATCGCGATGATGGTTCAAACTGGGAGTATGGTGGTAAACAAAGCAGCCATGTCCAAAGGGACCAACGCCTACATAATCGTCGTCTATGCCAACGCCGTCTCCGCCCTCATTCTTCTCCCTTCCGCTCTCATCTTGCACAGGTTAATTCTACAGAATTTCTTTCTTTCTTTTTTCGTAGATATTATTTGATCAATCATACACATTTTACTACTCTGTCTTTTTGAAATCTTGAATAATATTCGACGAGAAAGTGTCACATTTTTTCTTTCTTTTCTTCTTACTGAGATTTTCTGGCAACTGGCAGATCGGAGCGCCCTCCCCTTACATTCTCCATCCTCTGCAAAATCTTCTTGCTAGCACTGTTTTGGTTGGTAACATATACACTGATTATTTAACACGCAACTCCACTCTACAGACCAATTTCTTAGAAATTTAATTACTCAACATATATGTGCAGTTGTACATCTCAAATATTTGGAAATATTGGCATAGAATACAGCTCTCCCACACTTAGCACGGCCATGCTTAACCTCATTCCAGCTTTTACTTTCATACTTGCCATCATTTTCAGGTTCTGCTTTTTTTTCTTTTCTTTTTACTTTCTTGATACTGAGAGTAATAGTGTTGTTTTGAATTTGGGGACCAAATAATTGAGTTCTTTCACTGTAACTGATCGAGGGCAAGTACTGTATAACTGACTAAAGATCAATAATAAAAAATTGAATAATTTGGATGTTGTCCTTAATCCTTAACATTCTTTTACTGTCCTTAATCCTTAACATTCTTTGACTAAAACCTTAATAGTATTCAAAATTTGATCAGTCCTTGACTTTGTACACCTCATTATATTACAATTAATATTTATATTTTTATAGTTTTGACATTAATTGTTTGATATTTTATGAGATTTATAATTCTATAAATTTAAAATCTCTCATTATAATACTATTAGAAATGGTTACAATAAAATAATTCAAACATTTTGATTGAATAAATGGATAAAAACTATGTAAAAATAAGAATAATAAATGGCAAAAGAATGTATCCATATTGTTAACAAAATTGGTACATTTCACATGTAACAAAGTGGTACATTAATAAAGAAGAATGAGTACATTATAAATAAATTAGGGTACATATAAAAGATTAAAAAATATGAGTACAAATGAATTTTTAAAAAATATAGGCGCTAAAAGAAATTAATACATGGGTACAAAATAAAACTAAAATGAAAATACTACAAATTTAAAACAAATGTTGCAAATTAAAAGTGGGTACAAACTAAAAATATAAATATACGATACAAAGTTTAGGCATAAAACATAAATATACCATATGTAATTTTTCTATCATTGATTAAATATACAATGTCACGTGACGACATACACATGGGTATAAACACAAATAAAAATTTAAAAAATATGGGCACAAAAATAAACTAATATATGGGTACAAATTAAAAATGAAAAAAAATTGGTACAAATTAAAAATAGGTACAAACTAAAAATAAAAAATTTATGATAAAAAATTTAGCCATAAATATAAATATACTAATTGTAACATTTTTAACACTACATGAATATATTTAAAAATAAAAATATTTTATTATTCAAATAATTAATGATGTTATTAATACCCAAGCACCTTGATCAAAAATTGAAAATGAATAGGATTTTAATAAATGGAGTAGTTAAAAAAAGGATGTGAACCTAATTGCTCCATAAAAAAATAGACAGACAAAAAATATTAAACTTTCTTATTATAGTTGGTTATAAAATCCAATTAGAATGTAAGACAGCAAAAAAATATGAAAAGAATATGTATGTGTATTATTCGATAATTTTTTTTTTTTTGAATTATTCTGAAATTTCAATTACAGTCTTTTTCAATGATATGTAAATTTTACTCGTACTATTGAAAAATGTGTGAAAAATGTGAGAACACGTGTATCATATATGAAAATTTTCAACATATGGGAATTTTACTCATACTATTAAAACAAAGTTCTGGAACTTGATAACTTTTGTTGTGTTATATAAGAAGTAATCAACATGCATTGCTTCAAATATTGGGCGGTTCGTTTTTTTTTTTTTCTTTCCAAAAGTATTGGGTGGTTTAACTTTAGGATGGAAAGAGTTTACTGGAGAAGTTCAAGCAGCAAAGCAAAAGTTTTGGGAACCATAGTATCAATCACAGGAGCATTTGTTGTAACATTTTACAAAGGCCTACCAATCATACGGCTATCATCATCACTTGCTAGCTCACTCAACCAACTGATCCTTTCCTCATCGAAATCAAACTGGATCCTTGGAGGGCTTTTTCTTGCAGCTGACGCCTTGTCAACTTCTTTATGGTACATTCTGCAGGTAATTAGGTGTATTACTCGGTTACCCTTTTATAGAGCTGAAAGCAAATAACAACCGATTAAATTACAATTTTTTTCTTTCTTTCTTTCTATAATTCCAAATGTTGCAGGCAACAATCGTTAAGAAGTACCCTGCAATTGTGTTCATTGTCTTTTTCCAATGCTTATTCGCGACCATTCAGTCTGCAGCATTTACTTTAATTGCAGTTAGAGGTGCAAGTGCCTGGGAATTAAGGCTGGATGTGGGGATCATTGCTATTTTATACACAGTAAGCAAATTAGTGTTCTTTTTTTTTTCATAGCTCAAAGTAAAAGATTTTTTACAGCTCATAGTTATAAGTTAAATTTTGTATGATCATTTACAGGGAATTGTTTCGACGGTTCTTCGATACAGTTTAGTCACCTGGTGTGTGAAGAAGGCTGGAGCTTTTTATTGTTCTATGTTTAAGCCTCTTGGAATCATTTTTGGTGTGATCATGGGTGTCATATTTTTGGGAGATTCAGTCTATCTTGGAAGGTATAAATATACATATAATTTGTTTCAACCTGTTACTTATTCTCGCTTGATATCTCAAGCACAAATAGTGAAAACTTAAAACTAAAAACGAAATAGTTATCAAAAGAGCTCTAAATTTGTCCCGTTCAATTATTTGATTTTTCTTTGGTTCAATCATTGAAAGTTGGTGAAAGCTGCTGGGTGGGAAAGTCTTTGGCTTGTTAGAAAATCGGGTTGATGATTAAGAGAAAATTCTTATCAGCAAATTAATTAATGATAATTGATTATATAACATCATTGCAGCTTAGTTGGTGCAGCAATAATTGTTACTGGATTTTATGCCATGATGTGGGGAAAGGCCAAAGAAGAGAAGGTGATCGAAATCGAATCACTAGACCAAAACAAGCTCCCTTTGCTACAAAACGGCTTACAAGAGAAGCAGTAGTGCACAAGTGTTCTCTGTAAATTAATGACATTATTAATTGCAGATTATTTGTTTGAAATAAAAAAATTGCAGATTATTTGTTGTTTTTTTATTAGTACAAATTTCTGAACTATCAGTCTCCTTATTATAGTTGATGGGGTAGGAGGACAAGTTAGTTGAAATGCAAATGGGAATCTGTCAATGTTAAAAAAGAGACGAATGTATTGACGTGAAAGGGTAAAATGGTAATTTTATCATGACTGGCATTTATGTGTTTCTCTTTGACGGACTGCTAGACCCACCTCGTTGTCTTATTTCTCCACCCACATTATATTTACACCCACTATAAAAACTTAAAAAATTAAAACGTTATTTTCTCACCCACTATTATTCTTAAAATAACCCTATATATAATTAGAGATAAATTTATCTTAAAAAAAAGAATATAAACAAATAATATTACTCTCTTATAAAAGACAAAAAAAAAACCGTTTCCTTTCCAAATTCCAACTTTGGGAGGATGAAGAATTTTGGGTTTTCATTCGTTGCTTTTCCCCTTTTGTTTTCTTTTTCATATGCATTTCTCCTTTCCAAATTCCAAGGGCTCATCCAAGGAAAAGTTCAGAAATAAAGAAATAGGAATATATATTTGTTTTCGGAGTTCACTTCGGTTTCAAAATTAAAATAATTAACTGAAACCAAATGTTCGAAAATGAACCAAGGATGAAGCAATGGAGTTCATCACCATCAAAAGGCTTTGAAACAATGTGTACCCAGTATGAAGCAAATGGTGTGAGATTTATGTTTCACCTTTTGGTTATTCGAAGGGCAATTAACTATATAAAATTCAACAATATTGTACAAAGGAAAAGAGGGAAACGGTTATTCAAGGAAAACTCATTAAAAAAAAAATCTACCCTAACCTAGTGAAAACGAATTCCAAGAATTCTCATAGGAAAACGTGAAACAAATTGCACCCTAACCTAATGCAAATTCAAATAAAAAGTCACGCGATGCTTCAATTGTATGATGTCGACAAATCAAGATGACCCACATAAAATTATCTTTACCTCTTCGACGGAAATATAATCATCTACTTCTTCTATAGAAACGTCATCTTCTAAGTTCATTCTTTTTGCTTTCTTTGAATGAAATGAGATGAGAATGATGAATTAGGGTTTAAGGGAGACAAATTTTATAAACATAGCGTGAGAGCTGTCACACCCAAACTTTTCCTTTTTCTTTTCTATATAAAAAAAAAGTAACGCAAAAGAGGGTAACTAAGGTCCTTATTAGTCATTTTACAAATGGACAAATTTGTAATTAAAAAATTCATAAAAAGGTGGGTGGGAAGATAAGACATTGAGGTGTGAATAACACTTACTATGAAACTCAAAATTATTTTTTTACCCTTCCACATAAGCACATTCCATCACATTTTTAAAAAATCAATAGAATCTCAGGAATCTAGAATGAATCTTAAGTTTCAGAATGCAAAATTACGCGATCTTGTTCGGAAAAGAAAATGAGATTGAAGTTGAGTTTCTTGGGCATATAAAAAAATAATTATATTTTAGTCTAAAGTTTAAACAAAAAACAAACGACGTCCCGCCCACTTGACTACACCATGACCATGCAAATGGGTGCCCCAGGTGAAGTCATCAATTAAATGGATTCAAAGCTTGTCTTACATTAGGACTCCATGTCTGCATCTTGCTGTGAAAAATTCTGGTTCTGAAATCGAAGAACAAAAAAAAAAAAAAGGAGTTATGGGGAAGCTTGCAGCACTACCAATTGTTGGGATGGTGTTGGGTGAGTGTGCACAAGCTGGGCTAATTATAATAAGCAAAATAGCCATGTCTAATGGCATGAGCAACCTCATCTTTCTCTGCTACTCCAATGCCCTCCCCACCCTCATCCTCCACCCAATTTCTCTAGCCTTCCACAAGTAATTAAATCTCACTTTTTCTCAACTACCAGAATCCAAAGGTTTGATTTGTCACTGTGGTTTGTTACTTTGATAATAAAGTTAATTTCTTTCTTTGCTCTTATCTTATGTGTTCTTGGTAGATCTGAGCCACTTTCTCGATCATCGGTTGGTTCTTCTTGCTTGGTCTAATTGGGTAAGTTAAGAATTACATCTGTTGATAAAAAAATCCCATGTGAGAATTAATAAAGGTTGCATTTTTAATTTGTTGGTGGGTGATTATGTTGGATAGTGGCCAAATTAGTGATCAAATTACAATCAACTGTTGGCTAATAAAATAAACAAAAAGGCTAGACAACATCATGTGTTTTTGATGAAAAGCAAATGATGATGTTTGTTGAAGAATGATTATTCCTTTTGCTTTGGCTTTTTCAAAGGTAGAGAATTGGTTTTTGTGCTCCCACTTGTTGCATTTGGAAATGAAAGAAACCGAGAGAGTAGCAGAAAAATAAAAGGCAGCAGCAGAGAAGAAAAAGAACAAGTAGTGTCGCAGCCCCATTTTGAAGAGAAGAGGAAGGAGCTCTTCTCTTTGGTTAGTAATCATCCATAATGGTAGTTGTTGTAATAGCTTTGAGCTTTGTATAGAGAAGAAATTAATCACTATATTTCTTTCTCTATTTGTTTCTTTGGTGTGTGAGAGCTATTGGTTGTATTGGGGTTTTGGGTTGTGAGCTTGCCAACACTTTGTAAACTCCCATTTGATTGATAGTGGATTATTGGGTGAGCTCCTACTGCTCCGATGACGTACTCCAGTTAAACTGACTGTTGAGGAACCTCTTTAAAATCTTGGTGTCTTTAGTATTTTGTTCTTGCATTCCATTTGATATATTTCATGTGGGTTAGCTTGAGTTTGTTCTAATTGGTTTGGTGCTATCCTAGCACAACATATTACTGATTAGTGGGTTTGATTGATAATTTCAAGAGTTTTGCAGATTCATGGCGCAGTTTCTTGGTTATGCTGGGATTAAATATAGCTCTCCTACTCTTAGTACAGCTATGCTCAACCTCATTCCTGCTTTTACCTTTGTACTTGCAGTTATCTTCAGGTTATACCCTCCTCTTTTTACTCAAAACTGAAAATTGTGATCAACCTTCATGTTTTTTTTTTCTTTTGCCAAACCGATGTTTTAAGCTACTGTTAATTGATAATTCATGGGGAGGGGGATTCGAACTCAGGTGCAAGCGGGCGGTAAACTGCTCTGGCCAATTGACATGTTTCCCTTTTTGTTTCTTTATTCTGAAGTGTGATTTTATCCGAATCGTCTTATTTTGTTAAAGAAACCTGAGCATTAGTTATGAGTACCTGTTCTGTTCTTAGGTTTTGTAGAAGAACCAGTGTTAATATATTGATTATCTTGTTTTTTTATTCCAAGGAGAATTTAGCTGATGATGAGCTCTCTCTCATTCCAGATAAAAGTTGTACAACGCAATTCTGAGACACTGGTAGAATGGTAATCTTACACTGTCACCGATTTCTAAATTCGTTCAAATGCCTGGTTTCAGAATGGAAAGAATTGACGTGAGAAGCTTCAGTAGCCTAGCTAAAACCTTGGGAACAATAGTTTCAATTTCAGGGCTTTCATTGTGACTCTTTACAAGGGACCCCCAATTCTGAATACATCCTCAGCTGTTATGACTGATATGTTGTCTCATAAGCAACTTTTATCCGAACAGTCAAACTGGGTCCTTGGAGGAGTGTGTGTCGCGGCTAATTGCATGCTGGCCGCATCTTGGCTTAGTGTTCAGGTGAAATCTGTAAACTTTTACTTATGCTCGGGAGCTCCTTGCTGCCTTCGATCCCTCGACTCCAGGAGCTGTTTAGCTTCCAAAAAAATCCTCAATCCCTCTCATTGAACTCAAAGATGAAGGAATGGTCCCATGAAGATGTTGCCTTGAAGGTGTAGGACTTCTAAATTCACACAACTTCCAATAGTATTGGGAAGTTATCCTGACAACATGTTTCCAATTTGCCTAAACTGCTCAGTTTCCCAATCTACAGTGGAAGAGAACCGATTAACTAGTTTCTAGACAAGTTGAACGAAATCGAGAAGGAGGTGAGGTCAAAAACTTGTTGGGGTATTGTGCCGTTGAGGTTATTTTGGGAAAGATCCATTTGCAATAGGCTCTGGCATTTCCCTAGGCTTGAAGGGATGCCATCATGAAGGTTATTTCCTTGCAATTCAAGTGCGTCTAGCATCGTTAAATTTCCTAGAGTGGATGGAATTCTCCCTGGTAATTTGTTGGTAAAAAGACTCAACTTCTGAAGCCTTCTAAGCTTGCCAATATCAGTGGGGATATTACCTGTCAAGTGGTTATTCCCCATTCCTAGTAATTCCAAGTTGACTAGACTGGTTATTCCAGCTGGGATGTTTCCATAGAGTTGGTTTCCTTCAACCCAAAGGATTTCAAGCTTGGTTGAGAGATTGGATATGGATGTGGGCAGCTCTCCTCCAAGCTTGGTTGGATATGGATGTGGGCAGCTCTCCTCCAAAATTGTTGGGCAGCTCTCCTCCGAAACAAAACTCAAGTCACCATCTTTACCAGTTCCAAGATGGTTCGTAAAAATTGTGAGCGTTTCAAGGTTACGAAGCTTTTGTAGATTTGGCACTTGTCCAGTTAGTTTGTTATCTGCAACTTCAAATTGTGCTAGATTTGTGGCATTGGATATTGACGTTGGAATGGATCCGGAAATTTGATTACTAGCAATGTTAAATATTTGGAGATTTGGAAAATTTGTAGCCAGTTCTCTGGGGATAGTCCCTTGAATTTTGTTTAGGGAGATGGAGAAAGTAACTAGATTAGAGAGATTATAAATGGAGGGAGGAACGATACCAGATAACTTATTTGAGCCTAATGAGAAAAATGTTAATTTTTTCAATTGGCCTAGGGAACTAGGGATGCTACCTGACAAGCTATTGTCATAGAAACCAAGAGAATCAAGAGATGAAATGTTCCCTAAGGAATCAGGGATCAATCCTGACAAATTGTTACGTTGAAGAACAAGTGTTTGAAGTTTAGGAAAGGAGCCAAACTCCAGAGGAATTTTACCTACCAAACGATTGTGACCGAGACCTACACCTATGAGGTTGTGACAATTGGATATATTGACAGGAATAACACCACTGAGTGAGTTTTGGTTCAGAATTAGTACCTGCAATCTACGCAAACGCCTGATTTCTGGTGGAATTTGGCCCGACAAACGGTTGTCCCTCAAACGTAGTACTATGAGGAAGCCTAGGTTTCCGACGTATGGGGATATGAACCCCGCCAAGCTTTGGTTCCCTAGGTTTAACACAGTGACCCTCTGCTGATGTCGTTGGCTGTATGTGACACCTTGACATAGGCAGAAGTGATATGATTCATTCCACGAACTCAAGAACTGGTTGGGGTCCTCCTTTATTTGATCCTTGATGGCTAGCAATGCCATCTTATCTGTTTCATTCCCATCTATGGCTATGGAGGAGCTGAAGCAGCAGGTGAGAATTAATACAATAAAAAGTGAGTGTATTAAAAGCAGTCACACAGATAAAACCCCCATTTGTTGAATTGGGTACGTTTATATATGCATGCAGAGACTGGGAAATGGTAGGTATGTATGAATTTCAGCTAGGGTTTGATGGACTCATTTATAAGGCATGAAGAAGGCGGGCGGATAAAATCGTTGACGATGACTCCGGGTGATGTTGCTTTCCAAGTTCTGCCGGGAGATAGGTTATATTAGAGAGTTCCCACCTTGTAACTTGGTTCAAAAATGTAGACGTTCGAAAAAGCCAAGGGAAATAATAGAGGGTGAGGAAAAAAACATGCAAATCCAATCTCTTTTTTTTTTTTTTTTTTTTTTTTTTTTTTTTGTCAACTTGCAAATCCAATCTGGCAGCCACCTCTCTTTTTCTGACTTGGATTTATATCCTTTCTTTACCAGGATAGTGGGCTAATTTCTCATATTCCCTATTAGTTTGTCTCGTGTAATTTGCATGCAACTCCACTCCTCCAAGTTAAGATACATGAGAAGTGGCTTGTTATTTGGGGCTTAATTTTTTTCCATGCGTATCCCCTTTTGTCTGTCGAAACGTGTCATTAATTTAGATGTGGGGAGATCAATACATATTCGTTGGGAAATATTGTTTCGTATATAATTACTTTTTCGGAGAAACTCAATGGTACGAGTGAGACCATATTTAATTTGAACCAGAAGATACATTTGAGCGGAGGGGGATGGCGTTCAGCCACCAGTGATTTTTATATAGTATGAGCAAATTTTGATGGTCAACATAAGGCGGTAGACGCTATGGGATATATCCACACACGCGCAATATTGATAAAAGTATTTTTATTTATTTTTATTTTTTTTTATTTTTTTGTAATATTGATAAAACTAAATTTAGATTCGCTGTACCATGTGACCTAGTGGCTGAATTCAAAGAAAAAAAAACAATGGGAATGGGTTGTTTATTAATTATAACATGGGGACAAATCGGCTAAGAAGATGCAAATACAGGATCGAGATCAAACAATGTGCTGATGGGAACCTGCAATCTAATTCTGAGAGGAAGGTCCCACTCTTGCAAGTTGCAGGAAGAAATGAATGTACGTATAGATTTGTCTCAAACAGGATAATTATTAATTTATCATTTGGAGTATATATATTTTCTGGCTTTTTAATCAAAATATGGTCTTTAAGGCTGTCATTTGATCCCTGAGATTTGAAATTGATAGAAATGGTCCATGAGTTTGTCCACCATCAACCATTTTGGCCATTCCGTGAAAAATCTCTATTAAATAAAGATAAAATGACAAAAAGGCATAACTCATGATTTTGATCACTGAGATTTAAAATCGATAGAAATAGTCTTTAAGTTTGTCCACTATCAATCATTTTGGTCATTCCGTGAAAATACTACATTAAATAAGGATAAAATGAAAAAAATTCAAATTGGCATAACTCATCGCTTTGGTCATTGAGATTTGAAATCAATAGAAGTGGTCATTAAGTTTGTGCATCATCAATCATTATCATTTTAGTCATTCCGTGAAAAATCTCTATTAAATAAAGATAAAATGACAAATTTTGTCAAAAATATCTTTGAGAGGATTAGAGCATCTCTAAGGTCATATCGAATGGAGATGGCTAAAGGTCCAAAAGCCAAAAAAATGGTTTGATTTGCCAAAAAAACTCATCTTCAACCGATGATTAGGCAATAATTCTATGAGCCCACCAGACTGTTATTGGCCCAAGGGGCATCAGGCTAGCCAAATGTAGCCATCCTCTTAGTCCATTTTCTGGGGGGCCATCAGTTGTAATAATTGATTCAAATTCAATGGCCAGATTTGAAAGTATCCAACGGTAGTTTAATTAAATTAAACAATAAATTTAAAATATAAAGTTAAAACTAATAAATTATCGAGGGGTCTATGTTTAGCCCGTTCGGTTGAAAATGGTATATGAATATAGCCTGAGATTGTTCATTTAAAAATATTTTTTTGCAGCCACTTAATAATGCGGTCAGTGGTATTCATTTTCACTTGTAAGTGAGAGGTCTTATATTTGATTCTCGTCAAAGGCGAATTTGAACCACATTATTGCTAGTTCATTGTGAGTCTAAGTCCACCCTCATCTCCTTTAGTGTCGAGCTGTTGCATATTCAGCTCTTGTTGCATATTCAACTCCTGTTGCAGCTGTTACTGTTGTTTTCTTGATATCTAATTGGTAAAGGAAGCTTTTCTGACGGTATGCCTCTAGGAATCTCCGGTACTTTAAATTTCATGATTGTATTCCAAGTTGAGCACAACATCCTTATGCACCCATTTCACATGTTAGGCGTAGCTGGTGTATTCGGCGGCTCCATATTCAGTGCTATGCATGGGTCTTTGGTAACCTTTAGTTTGATCAGGAAAATCACAGAAAGTGAATCTGCTAATGAAGGTTACAGATTCAATCAAGAGAAAGAAACCTACAATATCCTAGCCACTCATGGTTATTTTGGCCGATTGATCTTCCAATATGCTAGTTTCAACAATTCTCGTTCTTTACACTTCTTCCTAGCTACTTGGCCTGTAGTAGGTATCTGGTTCACCGCTTTAGGTATCATCACTATGGCTTTCAACTAAAACGGTTTTAATTTCAATCAATCTGTAGTTGATAGTCAAGTTCGTGTAATTAATACTTGGGCTGATATTATTAACTACACTAACCTTGGTATGGAAGTTATGGATGAACTAATGCTCATAATTTTCCTCTAGACCTAGTTGTTGTTGAAGTTCCATCTATAAATGGATAATACTTTGGTCTTAGTATATATGAGTTCTTGAAGGTAAAGGAGTAACAAAAAATTTCTTGTTATATCAAGAGGTTTGTTATTGCTCCTTTACTATTTAGTTTTAGTATTTTTTTTTGGTTATTACTTAACTATTTGTTTTATTTTTTATTTTTTTACTAAAAAAAAAAGAATAAAGTTTTCAATTTATGTTGTATTTTATCTTACAAGTAATGATAAATGGAGGAAAATTTGTAATTTGTAATACTACAAGAGTATCATTTGTTGAAAAAATAAAAAATAATTTTTACAAGATTATAATTTTAGACGGAACTATGTTTAGCTATTTTAGTTATAAATGGCCTAACTGGTTGGTGGAAGACGAGCAAGGGCTTTGAGTCGCCCTTCAGCCCAAAAAGCACCTCCAACGGTACATTTTATGGAGGGCGAGTGGTGGGCTCCACTGTGCATGTCGAACTGTGCCCAGCTACATGATGCCGGAACTGGATCCTCTCCAGATCACTTTTGAGTGGATCATCCGGATGCATCAATCTGGTTCGTTCAAACGAAAATCAAACGGCTAGAAGACTATCAGACTGAGAAGGGGCTGCGATGGCAGCAACGGCGTCGTGACTGCGGGATGGTTGAGAATGGGGCGGATGTCGGAGAAGATGACGACGTCGTCGGGATCGTAGTCGTGATTGACCAAGTAGAACCGCAGAGGAGAATTGAGAAAAAAAACACAGCAGAATCGACGAGAAGACAGAAGAAGAAAATTTGAAGAAGCTGAAACAGAGAGGTAGCAGCAGCTATAGAACCACAGAGAAAGGAGAAGAAGATAAGTGTTAGGGGAGTACATGTTCAAAATTACTTATTTCCAATAGAAAGTTTGGAAGAAGACGATGATTACGGGTTGTGTTTTACTGGTAGCAGAAGCTATGGTGGGAGTGTAATTTGGTTTGTGGTTCTGCTGGATAAGGTCAACAAAGTGTAAAAAATAAAAATATATCTTTGTGAATAGTATTTGTCATTGCTTGTCCTTGCTTTTACTCTTTTCATACTGGTAAAGTCGCACAAAGGTAAATACTGATAGAGATGCGCTTGCCCTTGCCTTGTCTTTGCCTTCCACTACACTGTAAAGATGCTCATATTGGTTTGTGTGAGAAGGAACATGCCTATGTGTTTTCATGTTAAGAACAAAAAAAAAAAAGGTGCGGATGAAAATGCAATCATATGAATTGTAGATAGGGGTGTGATATTCACACACATCATTTTACTTCTCATACACTTTTTTAATTTTCGGCCGTCGGATCGAATGAATTGAAGAAGATCAACGAACATAAATTATCAAGGGATGTGTGATAAGTAAAATGGGGTGTGTGGATAGCACACCCCTTGTAGATATATATGAAATGTGTGTATATATATATATAACAAATCTATTAAGGGTACAAATCAGCAATACAGTTAGAAATATAGTTAGCAAATTTGTTAATATTTGGTTAGAGTTGTTATGCTTACTAGTATATAAACAAAGTGTGTAATCTTCATTCTTTTAGTTAATACAAATCATATTTCTCTCTCTAAATTCTCTCTATAAGATCTTTGTGTTCATCATTTTCTTCTTGATTTTCTCTTCAATTCCCAAACATTTCAATGTAGTTAACATGGTATCAGAGCCACCAGGCTCACGCCATAGATTATGGTGGTTCCGTTTTTCATCGTTTTTTTCATTAGGTTTTCTTAATTTGGTGCTTCCGCGATCGTCATGTAACTTCTTGGTTGATTTTTCTTCTAGGCTATGAATAGATATTGTCGGTGATATCTGGGTTGTCAAAATTGTTTCTTCATGCCAAATAGAAGTGGCAATTTGAAGTTTCGGTTCTTGAATTCGGGATTTTTTTTCTCTTCAGATTTTGATTCCTTCAACCGCCAACCCTCTCCATCGTACACAGGTGTGAGTAACCGCTGGAAATGAATCCACTCAAGTTGTTGAAGCCCAACGAACGGTGATCGATTTCAAGGCCACTCGCGTGACAGAAATCTTGTTTAAGACGCGCCAGTGGATATCCCATGGTTCAAATTCTTTCAGACTCGCAAAGGTGGTTGAGCATAATGAGAAACCACAGGTCAAACTGACGTTGCCATTCTGGTACGGCGGCGGCTTCCATGATGTGCAAGCAATTTTGACGCGGCAGCGTGCTTGAACTTCTTTTCATTGTCGGAGTATGACGAAGACAAGGACTGGTGGATGTAGATCTTGTCCATCACTGAAGCGATTATTCGTTCTGACTCTGCCATGGATTCTTAGATCGATGAGAGACTTCTGGTTTTCTCTCTCAGCGTTCTTAGGTCAAGATTGAAGTTCTTATCAGGTTCTTGATTTTTAGTTTTCACAGTGCAGATAATCTGTTTGATTAAATGTTTCAGTAAGAAAATGTTCGCTACACTCTGTTTGTTCATCTTTCTTGTGAGTCTTTTCTGGGATATTAGTGTGATATTTGGGATATTTGGATTCAAGATTGGCCATTGCTTCAAGATCAGTGTTTGTGATATTTGGGATATTTGGCTTGGTGCTGTGACTACACCTGCTTCGCTTGTTATTGTAATTTGTTGCTGCTGAAATTGTTTGTTGAGTAGATTATGATGCATTTGCTATTCTTGATCTTGTCTTATATGCTGGTAGCATACCAGAACTCGAATAAAGGGAATGAATTGCCTGTGTCGTATTAACCCCACTCTGTAATGACAAGGCATTATTGTTCACTTGTTGGGGACCCCTGAGAACTAATTGTGGATGTTGCTGAAGCATAGATTGTGTTGACTGATGAATGGTAGATTGTTCAGGAGCTAACTGATGAATGGTGCAGTATTTTCCTTATTACAGCCTACATTGTCGAGTCTAACCATCTCAGTTGTTAGCATGTATCTACTATAAGTCCGGTTATATGATAAAGTTTGAAGAAGTTGTTAACGGTAAATCCCACGAAGGGTAATTTCGTGATGTGAATAGGTAAATCCCACGAAGAGTAGAAGAAGTTGTTAACGATAAATCCCACGAAGGGTACTTCCGTGATGTGAGTAGGTAAATCCCACGAAGGGTAATTCTACATAGATGTTGATTTTTTGTTGTTGAAATTGTGAAGGCCGATGCCATTGTTAAGAGTAGTTGTTTTTTGGTAAAATTCACAAAGGGCGATCCCGTGATACTATAGTTAAGGTCGATGTCACACTATAATTTATTAATTTTCTGTTTTAAAGGCCAAAGCCAATGTTAAATGATGTTGTTGACGATAAATCCCATGAAGGGTAATCCTGCAAGAAATTGTGATAACCAGCATGAGGGTTTGTTACAACTTTATAAAAGGATGTTCTTTGATTGAAGCTCCTGCGAAAGGCAGAGGAATATTAGACTTTTGGATGTGTGCAGTTTAGTTCATGAAAAGATCGAAAAAATTGAGGTATAAGATTACTTATTCAAGTTTTAGAGGTTCAATCACCAGGCTTAAAGAATTGGATCATGGGAAATAAGGGCGATGTTTCTGTTTGTGATGATATTGTGAAATTGGTTGATTGCATTTCTGATTGTAAGAATGTCTCTGTTGAGAAGAAAGTTTTTGAATTTAGCGAAAATAATTCTGGGTTTGCAAATGATGAGGAAAAGAATGTCGAAATGGAAGATATATTCTTCAGGGGTGTAAGATATAAGAGGGCGAGACTGGATGAGGAGTCTGTCCCCAGTTATATGCTACTGAATCTGAAGTCTTTGCTGATTCCCTGAAGAAAAGAGAGCACAAGTACAGGCTTTGCAATAAGGTTTTCGATACGTATCAGGCACTTGGAGGCCACCAAAGAGTTCACAAATCAACCAGCACCACTTCTGTGGTAAATATTGAGGATTATGAAAATAAAATTCCAATTAACAAGTTTTCGAAGATGGAGTACATTTGCAAGCTTGCTAAGCCTGAATGTAATGATAATCCGGCAGAAGAAAAGAAGACAGAAAAAGTTATTGAGAATAAGGGTCACAAGTGCTCAATCTGCTTGAAGATGTTTGCAATAGGCCAAGCGTTGAGTGGCCACAAGAGAGTTCATTTCGACAAAGACACCGAGACAGGTGCAGAAGAGTCCAGAGTGCTGAAGCATCAGTTTATCCGACATCTGAGATGCATTTGATCTTAGTTGTCCAATCGAAAATGGTGATGTTGATTTTAAGTCCTAGTGGCCTAGAAATGAACATAAGCATGAGCTGTTGATGAGTCTGATGCCCAACTGAGAAGTGATTCCATCAAAAGCAGCTTTTGAAGTTTCAAGTGATTGTAAGATTGCAGATTGTTCAACTCTGTGTTCTGTTTTTTTGTTTCATAGTAGTGATTGCAGATGTTCTTCTAATCTCAAACTGGGTTTCCCTAGTTGAGATTGAGGGGGAGTATTAAGGGTACAAATCAGCAATTAGAAATATAGTTAGCAAGTTTGTTAGTATTTGGTTAAAGTTGTTAGGCTTACTAGTATAAAAACAAAGTGTGTAATGTTCATTCTTTTAGTTAATACAAGTTATATTTCTCTCTCTAAATTCTCTCTCTAAGATCTCTGTGTTCATCATTTTCTTCATCTTTCTTCTTGATTTTCTCTTCAATTCCCAAACATTTCAATGTAGTTAACAAAATCGACGGTGTAAGTACTAATAACATATTCATATGAAATGTATGTGTGCGAGTGTGTGTGTGTGTGTGTGTATAACAAATTGACGGTGTAAGTACTAATAACATATTTATGATGAATCATCCATGTATTTAGTATATTTGGATGACTTAACAATCTCTGATTCGAACATTTTTTTTTTTAAATGATCTTCAAATGAAAATTAAGAATAAAAATAATTTAGATTATATAATTTATACAATAAAAATGCACTATTTACAATTGTAAGATATGTTCATTCTCCTATAAAGGCAACGCAAATATTATCCATACAAGATTATGTAGTTAAATTATATAAGTAGCTTGTTATTAGTGATTTGACAGGCTTTGTATTAGTAGATGTTATGATGACGGCAAACGATGTGAGACCCAAAGTCCCGCACAACAACCCAACGTAGAAGTACCCATAAAAACAACACGACCACAGCGCAACATGGGCCCATTTGACGATCGATCCAAATCTCCCCGTCCTCCAATTAGGATGACAACATGCCTCCTTTAGGCCATTTCTAAAAAAGGTGTCAAATACTTATTTGGGATTAAAGACATTATCTTGTTCTCTTTTTATGTCATATATGACGTGACAGTTGAGTCATTTGATCATTTACTTTCAAGTTGTCCTTTATACAACAAACAAATATAGAGTCAAATGCCCTTTATTTCTTAGACAAAAATAAATAAAAAGCTTTTAATTTAATTTTTTTAATGCATGAGTTCCATTGACACCAATAGAATACAAACTAAAATCAATTTTAATTATTTTTATTTGATGTAACTATGAGGCCAATATATTAATAAACTAAATATTTGACACGCCCATTGAAAATAAAGAAGATTTAACGTCTATATGCAATTGGTCACATCAACAATCAATTAAAACTTTGACATTTTTTTTCGAGATGTTCTTGCTCAACAACTTTGTCTTTGCTTATTGACTTTATTATTTATTGCCAAAGAATAGAAATGCTCTTGTATTTTAAGACATAAAAACTTTTTAAGCAGAAAAACTTACACGTAAAAAAAGAGATAGACACAAAAAATAATATCTCGTGGTACTTTAATTTTCCTCTTGTCACAATGATATACCACTTTTATTTCTATTTCAGTTTCTCATGTAATTAATGAAGATCACATTACTTTATTTCTGTTATTTATTAAAAAATAAAAAATAAAACACAGAATTTCGGATGAATAATTGCACGTATCGACCAATAAACTAGAACTCCTTTACAACAACTTTGTCAACTTTGAGGTTTACTTTTGTTTTATTATTTTTCGCCAATAAATGTGATCCAAGCCTCCAAGGAGGTTGGTCGGCTCTCACTAGGGAATTGATTATTGGGTCCAATGACGCAACTCTATCTGTCTTTTGTAAATTTATCTCTAACAAAAATATTATTTTTATCATCTATTTGTGCGACCTACGACATATTTTTCTTTTTCTTCTTATAAGTACGTTTGTACGTGCAAAAAACCTAAAATCATCAAGGAAAGAGATCCTTTCCAGATCTCTTTCACCAAGGCCACCAGATCAAGTGATCCGGACCTTTGAAATTTTATCCAACGGCCCACCTGTTGTGATCCCTTAAAATCTATAATAATTTTTTGTTGTTGAATAAAATTTCAAAGGCCCGGATCACTTGATCCGGTGGCTTTGGTGGAAGAGATCCGGAGAGGATCTCTTTCCAAATCGTCGGATCACAAAACAATAATGCACATCCAGATCGTCGTGCGAAAATCCTAAAATCATCGGGTCACAAAACAATAATGCACATCATGATCATCATAACGGCAAGCAAACTGTAGGGGAACACGAACACTGAATACATTACTGGCATATAAAAGTAAAGATCAAAACCTTAAATATTATAGGGTGCACAAGCTGCTTACAAATCAGGGCTCAGATAAAACCAGCTTTGTGCATTAGCATCCATACAACTTCGACTCATCTTATTTATTCGGCCATTAAATATTAAGGGAAAACTCCAATGATCTCCAAAGCCAGCTTCATTAAGCTTATAATTAATTAATTAGCCAGAACATAGGCATCGAGCTCCTGGAAGTTCTTGACAGCAAAATCCTTGATGATGCTTGGTTCGGGAACCTGTTCGTGTGCTTTCTCAAACACCGACGACCATTTCACCAAGCTCCCGTCTCCCTTGGGAGTAACGGTTAGGACGCACTTGAAGCTCTTGTAGTACTTGAGCAGATCTCCGTCGATCACCTTATAAGCAACCGCCTTTCCGACTTCATCCACTGCATCGATCGTCTCCTTTGATACTTTCACAAGTGCAGAATCTACGTGCAAGGAAATGCGTTATTTATAATAAAATGTTCTTTTGTCAAACTGTAAATTTGTCTGAGACTCTCAGACGTGAATTTGTAAATTTAAGTATAACATAACTCTAGTAAGAACATTCTGCATGAACGTACCGTCAGCATATGTAATAAGGCGAACGGATCCGACAGCTTTTCCATCGCCTTCGAGGACATCGATGCTTTTGTAGTCCTGAGGAAATGCCTTGGGGAAGACAGTGCTGGAGTCCCTAAGGGCTTCCCAAAACTTTTGTGCAGGAGACTTCACCTCAACTTCAACCTCAAGCTTTCCATCAAATGTAGCCATTGTTATGTAAAATGTGGTAGCTTGAGCTAGAACAAGAGTGTACTATATAGAATCAGAGGAAATTGACTAATCGCTTAGAGAAGTGGTTGAGATTTCTGAGAATTAGGCATGCATATATATACTAGTTTGAGTGCTCTGGAGGTCTTAAATTCAGTAGGAATTAGCTCAACTGCCACTTTATTAACCTCCATAACAAACACAACCAAAATTGATACCATTCACACGCATCCTGCATGACAGAACACGGCCCAATTAGTATAGAGTAACGCTAGAGAGACTAACTTTGTAGATAAAATTTGTAAATTAAATTATGTGTAACCAATATAAATGAGCACATTTATCAATGCTTAAGTAATAATTCAATCATCAACTTACATATCATTTAGTTTACAAATTTTTGTCAACATATGTAGTCTCCCTAGCATTATCCATTACTTTAACTGGTGTTTTTTTTCTAGAATTATGGCCAAATTAAATAATTAATAATTTTTAAAATTAAACTTAAAACTAATAAATTATTAAGAGGCTATTTTTAGCTCATGCGGTTGGAGATAATGTATAAATATGGCCTACATTGTCACTAAGATATAATTTCTTATAAGATTATAATTCTAGATGGAGCTATCTTTAGCTCTTTCGGTTGAAAATGACTTAAAAAATAAAAAGTTGTCTAGCTACAAAATTGATCTTTGGCAATTTTTTATACTATATGATAAGATGTTAAAGGAATATTTGATCGATAAAACAATAATATTTAATTGATATGTGTCAATGTTTATACGATGTATCATTAATATTCGATCGGTTAATATTTATTATTTAATAAATATACTATTAATATTTGATATATTTTGATCCGTTCAACAGTTAAAATTTGTAACTCAATCATTTCCTACAAATTTTCAAAATTATTTACTCGTTGTACAGATGATATTAATAGAGAAGGGCGACTCACCTAAGTTAGAGGTGAGTTTGCTCGACAGCGCACAACCATTATGAATGGAGACTATTTTCAAATGAATCATAGAGAATGTTGTGCGTGCTTTAATTGAGAGTAGGTGAACTGATTATGCGTGCGGACACATGAAAGTTAATATGTATTGGTTTGTGTTTATCATTTTTCAATTGGATAATTTGATCTTTCTAGCATTTTTAAATTAAATTTGTAAATCAAATGATATGATTGTTGATGATTGAATTATTACTAAGCGTTGATTAACGTGTTTATTTCCTATTGATGACACATTATTTGGTTTGCAAATTTTGTTTGAAATTTTGTTCTCTCTAACATTACCCTTTTCAAAATATTAAATATTAATTTTAAACTTAGGCTACGTTTAATGTGTCAAATATATGTTACGCATTATTTACCCATCGACTCCGCCCTCCTTTTTTCACACAACTAGAAGAAGAAAAAAATTATAATACTTGACTAACCAAAAATAGGAATACTAAATTTTTTGGGTCCCATTTGGGTGTTGATTGCGACAAAAATTGCATTAATTCTGAGCATCTCATAATCTCATTACATTGTCCGTTTCAAATTTTCAAATAATAGAAAATAGTAACAAATCAAACAATAAAAAAAATGATGAGACAAACATATGAAAGCACCCTCTCAACTGCAAACCCTTTTGTTTGTTTGTTTTTTGGTTGAGAAAATTGTAAAAATGTAACAAAAAAGGTGTTGCAGTAGCTTCAATTTCCTTGTCAAACACCTTCCTCATCATCCAATGTTAGGCAAGCAAAAAGCAATACCAACTTTTCCTTTCTCTTTTTTTTTTTCTTTTTCTTTGAGTACTTGTTTGTGTAGACACAAGAGAAAAAATATAATTAAGAACGAGATATCCGAGATAAAATAGAAGTGACCGCAAGATGAATGAAAATCGGTTAAGGTGGTATAACATGTGAAATGAAGATATATAGATGCTCCAGTTAGAAAATGCGATTATGAGGCAAAGGTTCAAGGCAAAACGGGTAGATGAAGACCTATGAAGACTTGGAAAGAGATACTATGAACAGACACAGAGTACTTGGAGGTGGAGCTAACGGAAAATTTAGCACAAAACTGAGCGCAATGACCGCATTGTAGGATTCATACACCTGACCTCTTAGTGGGATACAATTTGTTGTTTTTGTACTTGTTTATGCAGTGAGAGCTACCGTTTAGGGTTATTGGCGGATGATTTGTTGAGTGCTCTCCTCTCCTAATCCAACTTCAGTTGCTCTATACGCAGGGGCGGATCCACAGTGGGGTCGTCGGGGTCGCACGACCCCTTGGAAAGCATGGAAACAACCTTGAAGCTCCCATACGCGACCTCTTGGAGCTGGGGTCGTCGGGGTCGGAGTCACACGCCAAGTGTTCGACAAAAATCCTGAACGAAGCTCGGCACTGCAGGAAGAGGAAGAAGAAGAAGCAAGCTATTACTATGCCATACGGATATGCTTGAGTTTGCATCCATTGATGAATTCTGCAAGAAGCTTTATATATGCTTCAAAATGCTTTGGAAGGCTCTTGTGGAAATGCAACGGCTTCAGCATATACAGAGGCATTTCGTCTCATCATGCGGTTTGCTGTTGGTGATAAATCATTTCTTGTTAGAATTGCTGCTGCCAGATGTCTGAAGGCATTTGCCATTATCGGAGGACCGGGTCTAGGGGTGGGAGAACTAGACAGTTCAGCTTCTTATTGTGTCAAGGTAGATGCTTTTCATTGCCAAGTTTTCCTTGTTGGTCTTGTACTTCTGAGTGTTTCAAATTTTAGTCTTAAAGATGCCAATGTTATAATTCTTTACTTACCCATTTGGCCGGTATAGTAGGCCCTTGAAGATCCTGTTTCATCTGTCCGTGATGCATTTGCTGAAGCATTGGGTTCGTTGCTTGCTCTTGGAATGAATCCTCATGCACAGGTTTGCATATGTTTCTGTGATATTTTTCCTTATCTCTTTGAAGTTTCATCTACCTAGGTCAACAATCTAACTGTGATGTGTTATATTGCTCCTAGGTTCAACCAAGGGGGAAAGGACCTTTTCCTCCAGGAAAGAAACTGGAAGGTGGTTTGCATAGGCATTTAGCTTTGCCTTTCACAAAAGGTATTTTTGTAGTTTTCCTGCCAGTGTGGGTGCCCACTGCCCCTACATTAAGACTTTTCCTGCTACTGAACTTGAAAGATGTTCATAACTCATGGGATTAGTGAAACTACAATTTTTCCAATGTGTAGTTGGAGCTCGGTCAAAGGACGTGCGAGTTGGCATAACCTTGTCTTGGGTATTCTTTTTACAGGTAGATGCTGATATTGACTTCCTCTCCTTTTTCTTTCCCCTCTCCTTTTGTTGTTCTGGTGAATCTTGAGTTGAATTCCATGGAACAAAACCATCTTGAATAAGGATAATTTATTTGACAAGAAAGTGTTATCATTTAACAATATTTCTGATGTTATCTTGGTTTCACTGCATTTAACATCTGTTTTGTCTGGTGTTTTCCCCCTAAACCAGTCTGCCCTCTGACAGCCCTAGGTTGGAGTGGAGTCTGCAGTTATTGTACATTTTGCCTGGGTAGTAGTGCGTGCTTATCTATTATTGGATTGTATATTGCAGGCTATTCGTCTAAAATACATGCATCCAGATAGTGAGCTACAAAACTATGCAATTCAGGTTATGGAAATGCTTTGTTCCGATAATTCTGTTGATGCCTATGCACTGGTATTCTTCTACAAATTCATGGCCTTCCAACTCTTTAACATTATGTAGATTCTCTTTTATGCACTGGTATTCTTCTACTATACTATTTATCTTATCCGACTGAAATAGTCAGTACAGTCTGAAGTACCAAACGAGGCTAAAAAAAAATTTCGCGCTGCGCGCGCTATGACCCCACAAACATTATTTCCTGGATCCGCCACTGTCTATACGTACACTCTCGACCCAATTCTCATAATATAATTTTTTTTTCTTCTTCTGTATTTTTCAAACTATGAAAATTTCGACTTCGTTTTCTACCCTCCCATGCATTTCAATCTTCAATGCTGAGAACAAAACTGGATCAAACTTAAGAACCATTATGCCTTTTGGTCTGGTTTCGGCCTGGAACAAGTGCCGGCGATCGAAGTCCCATTACCTTACAGACCCTTGTACGTTCTTTCTGCTTATTGTTCTTCTCTTTACCTGCAGCTTTGTTTGCAAAGTGTTTGCTGCCAACTTTTCGTTATGATTTACGTGTGATCACCTTACAGGGATTTATAAACCGGTGGAGTACTGGCAGCTCGAGGATCAAACCCCCCAACCCACCAAAAGACACCACCATGGCTCATCAATTTTCACACTCAAAGAAATGGAAGAGGCATCATGTTCCTTCAGTGAGGAAAATTTGCTCGGAAAAGGAGGGTTTGGGCGTGTATACCGGGGAACTTTGCGGTCAGGAGAGGTATATTTCTTTAGTAATTAGTTTCTGGAATTTTGAAGAACTCAGATTTCCATGCACATACTAATATGCACTCTGTTATGTAAAGGTGGTAGCGATAAAAAAAATGGAGCTGCCACCTTTTAAAGCAGCCGAAGGAGAACGAGAATTTCGGGTAGAAGTGGATATCTTGAGCAGACTTGAACACCCAAATTTGGTTTCTTTGATCGGCTATTGTGCTGACGGGAAGCAACGATTTCTGGTATATGAATATATGCAGAAAGGGAACCTACAAGATCACTTAAACGGTTGGATTTTCAACTAGAAATGCATATACATGCTTAATTAACATGTCAATAATTAATCAGTTTGCTAATCTTCGGAACAATTTTAATCATATGACAGCGATTGGGGAAGCGAAAATGGATTGGCCTCGACGGCTCAAGATGGCACTTGGAGCAGCAAGGGGACTAGCATATCTGCATTCTAGTTCTGCTGTAGGGATTCCTATTGTTCACAGAGATTTCAAATCCACCAATATTCTTTTAAGCGACAACTTTGAAGCAAAGGTAAAAACAAGTTTACTTGATTTGAAATTTTGCGTCAGGTTGCTTTTGAACTTTGAACAGAACATATGCAGCTGAAATTTAATCACGATTTCATGTAGATATCGGATTTTGGACTTGCCACGATGATGCCGGAGGGCCAGGAAATACAAGCGACTGCTAGAGTGCTCGGAACATTCGGCTATTTTGATCCCGAGTATACATCGGTATGCATCTTTGAACACTCCATATGGCTGCATTTAAATTTTTGTTTCTCAAACAAATATAATCTATTAAATTTCATGCATTCTGCAACTTCTCTGTGTTCAGTACTGTAAAAATAGGCGAACGGAGACAATATAGATTGACACAAAGACGGATTTTCTCCGGAAATTTCATAAGCTCCACGTTTATATGCTTGTGATGCATGCTACTTCCTGTAATTTTCACTTTTATGCATTTCACTCGCAAATGAATGCTCGTAAGATATTTTTGATCATATTATTCATAGAAAATAAAACAATGCTACACTTATATAATAAGAGGTGTATTTGGAAACAGACCGGAAAACTCACTTTACAAAGTGATGTTTATGCATTTGGAGTGGTTCTTCTTGAACTTCTGACTGGGCGTCAAGCCGTTGACATTACCTTGGGACCAAATGATCAAAACCTTGTGCTACAGGTAGGAAATCTTTTCTCACTCCTAATCCTACTCTGGTTAAGTACCTAAGGTCGTTAAACATGACCAAAGTTCATATGTTACAGTTAAGACACATATTGAATGATCGGAAGAAACTACGCAAGGTGATAGATTCTGAGATGGGTCGAAGTTCATACACCATGGAATCTATAGCTATGTTTGCAAACCTGGCATCACGGTGTGTGCGTCCTGAGAGCAGTGAGAGACCTTCCATGGCAGAATGCGTAAAAGAGCTCCAGCTGATAATCTATACAAATGCGAAAAGCTTGGGAGTGGCCGTGGTTCCCAATAGACGCACGTTCTAATTGCAGGGTGAAGATTATGTACAACAAAATTGAATCTTCAAAGCTTGGTGACCTATGATCTTAAAAACAAGACCCACGAAGAGAATTTGATAAGGATTGAGAAATAGAGAATGCAATTGACTACATATATTAGACAGGAAATTCATCACGAAAATGATCAAACTGAAGTTGGTTTTCTTGTACAAGACCAAGGGAGTCTACGACGTAAATTAATAATGAATGAAATCAAAGATAAGAGGGGATCATTTTCTTGTATCACTATATTTTGGAAACTTTACAGCCTTTGCGATTGTAAATTATATACTGTTAAACTCAGAGTATATGTAATTTGTACTTTATATATGTTTTCCGTATGAGTTTACACAGTCACAAGGCAGAGAGAAGCATATTACAATTTCATGTATCTCTATCGTTTCTTAAATCTATTTACTCAAATTCTTGAAGAAAAAAAAGCACATCACTGAAGCAACAGACGCCAAAGCTAGAAAAGAAAATGGAGGGAGGGAGGGAGGGAGGGATTATTTGGAGCAAATTCTAGAACTTTTATTGCACTCGAAGCTCCCAAAATATGTTCCTTGTATTAAACTTCAGGATTACGTATGTACAATTTCTAACTCACATTTACCACACTAGAGTTGATACGATCATTGAACTATATGTTTGCATTAAGGTTAGGAGTCTAGGACTACATATGGCATACAAGAAATAGACATGCCTGATGAGATTACCTGCAGCAGGCCAGGACTCTACCATACACATTATAAAATGCAAGCAATCGGCACATAGGATCAAGCATTCTACAAAGACGTCAACCGAGCTGGATAATCTTCACAACCTCAAGGCCTCTAATCATCTATCCTGGACAAAATTGGATTTAAGGAACAAGGCAACAGTATGAGATTTATCTGCATGATGATTTATCGGTACAATCTACAAAACAAGTTTGTGGCAGTAACTGCATGTGTACCTCAGAGACACATATTATGATGTTCACATATATACATTCATGGTGTTGATTCCTCTTCAGAACATGACGTATCTGATTCCGAAAAGCTGTTTAAGACTGGAATTTTCTTGCACATTAAGTGCTTGCGCCTCTGCAACAGCAACATAACCAAAATGTTATCCGTCTTTACAATGTCGTATCCTGCTTTTTTATACATGTTGAATGGAGCTGTGTCAATCATCCTGCAATGCAAGTACACGTCTCTTGAGGAACTCATCTGCGAGATTAGTTCCTCGCTTGCCTTCAAAAGATGCCAGCCAATGCCCCTCCTGAAATTCACAAAACCATATCTTAAATCCAGCCCCATTCGCAACACCGTAAAGAAAAGGCTGTTTGGTTTTTTAACTAGTGTTGTGTGATGAGTAGTCCTGTGATCAGTCAGTTCAAAAAACAATACAATTACAAAAACTCAATAGATTCAATCTGTGAATTACGACAAAAATGCAATGCAATACAATTGTGACAAGAACATAAGGACCCCAAATTTTCCAATTGGAAGTTATAACAAGCCTAAGAAACAAACAAATGATAAAGTAAAAGCTTCAATTGGGGAAGAAAAACGAACCTCCGAAGCGACTTTTTCACGGCCATGTTACTTATATAAGGCGAATTCTTAGGAGGAGTTGGTGTGGGAGGAGAAGCATTGGCCCCCTTTTTGTTAAAGCAAACTTCCACAGTCCCCGCCAAAAGCTCAACTTCATCTTCTACTTCTTCCAGTTGTTCTTCTTCTGCTTTTCCCTCTTCATTTTTTCTTCTGTAAAACCCGATGAGCGTGGCAGTGTTTGGAAGCAGCTCCATTCTCTCAAACAAGTACTGCTTGACCAAGTATGCCAGCACAGACACATACCCAGAAGGCAAAAGCATCGACTCCGCAAACGACTCGGCGAGCAACCCAACGGTGATGTCCAACTCTTCCGGCCTCATCACCCGAACCCACATCGACCCAGATTCCAATTCCTGGTAATACATGAAATCCTCGAGGAGTTTGAGCTGCTCGAGCTCTTCATTGCTCAGAAACTTACGTGTTCGAAGTGGGTATTCAAGGAATGACGAAGCTGTTGAAGTAGTAGCAGCGGAATCAGTATTGGTGATGGTGGCGGAATCAGTATTAGTGGAATCAGTAGCGGTGGTGGTAGTGGGAGAATGAGATGGGGAGGAGGAAGACTTGAAGGAGAAACGGTCTGAATTGGGGAAAAAAGAAAGTGGGTATTTGGGGGGAAGACTAAGAGATGAGGAGGTTGACGGAGGGAAGCGAAGAGTTTGGCGGGGACTGAAGTGGTAGAGATGGCAGTGGTGGTGGTGGTGCTGCTGTGGATCTAAAGAGAACGAGAGTGAAACAGTTGCGGCCATAGAACTCACAGTGGAGGATGGAAGCGAAACGGTTGATGATTACTTCTGTTACACACTTTGTGTGGAGTTCAAATCACACTTGAATTGACATACATCCCAAGAAAAGAGGATCCTCGCCGGATTTTTTGTGATGCGGAGAATCTTTTAATTATATTCGTTTATAGTATATTATCCGGTCGATTTTCTTCCAAAGTGCAAAATTAGTAAGCCAATTGAAGTAACTTTGGATAATGTTACATAATACTTTTGAGCATCAAAAGGCTATTTTGACGAGAAATTTTTTGTTGTTACCAGAACACGGATGATACACCATATGTTTTTATACAAGTAGTGAAAAATTTTAATTTTTAAGTTATTAACCTTTTAACACATGTAACCCATCATTTATAAGAATAAGTGATGTATCACCTCGTGTGACGATCACACTAAAAAAATATTTCCTACTTTGACATCAACTATCTGACATCTTACTTGAAAATTGAACTCAAAAATTAATTTTTCTTAATTTGATTTAAATTTTTAAAATTTAAGAACATGTTTGGTAGTGAACTTCTCAAACTACTAAAAATCCATTCTTAAAAACAAAATTATATAATTTAGAACCTCAAAAGAAAAAACAAAACTTTGATACACCCAGTACGATCTTCCAACTACCCATCCCTCCACTCTCCCTCCACTCCTCGCCGGCCATTTTCCTAGTTTCTTAAAACCCCGGCCAGTCCCCTCTCCCTTACGGCAGGAGAGGCCTATCGGGTCATTGATGTCAGATCTAAAATTCATTAACTTTAAAATCGCGAGAGAAACAAATCGAATCTGTGATTCTTCACTCTCTGACTGTTCAATTCCGTCGATTTATCTTGGCCTTCGAGAGAGAGGGATACGGGAGAGGGAGGCAAGATCCAAAATGTTCAAAAACATAATTTTTGTGTTTTTAACAAATAGGCTTTTGTGTTTTAGTTCTTTTTGAATTGTATTTTCAGGAATTGTAATTCGGAGTATTCTTCGGTTTTCGGAATAGCTGAAAAGTACTCCGAATTATGACATCCTTACTTTGAAAAAATTAAGGTATTTCCATTTTGTTCAGTTTAGAAATGTCCATAAAAGTTGGGAAGCAAGACACATCAAAAAGATACAAACTTGCAACCACACAAATTCCCAAAATCTTGGAACACAATTTGAAGGCTGGAAAATTGAAGTCAACGTGGCAAGATTTACATTATATTTGGAGTTCTCAGAGAAAGTTCAGGGAGCTTCCAATTATCTATCAAAATTCTCTACCACTTTTTCCAATTCGAACTCATTTGCACGCCTTCCCACATTGTAGATCATAATCTCTGGAACCCTTTATTTTGTGTTTCTTTTGACAAAAACTAATCTAACTTATTGGGAGAGAGATTCGAACTTAGATGTAACGGAGCAAACACACCACCTTGACCAACCGGCGTAACTCACGTTTTCGGCTGTGCCCCTCTCAAACCTTCTCCACCAAATCTTCAATCAACAGAACAACAGTCAATGCAGTTTGTCTTCCTCTTCATTTGGCCTTCTCCCAGATTCGTAACCACCACACAAACTGGGAACAAGAATGAAACAAACAAACATAACCCATCAATCTGATTCAGTAATAACTCATTTTGCTCTCCTTAATTCTCGAGAGAAACTTACCAACAACGGGGATGCCATTGCGTTACTATTCCAAACCAATCACGCAATGTCAAAGCTAAGTTTCCAACGTGGAAGTGCGGCTTGGAATAACGCCACAGTAGCATCACCGTTAGATGGAAGTTCTTCTCCTCAATTCACTTCCTTTGTTTCCATTTCTTCATAACCTCCAGCAGAATCTCATTCCATGTGTCAATGGGCCCTGGCAAGCACCAATGCACACAATCATTCTGCACCCTCTCAGGAACCCCATCAGCAAATGGAAACTTATTCATGTAAGGCCCTGGATGCCCATCTGGCCTCATCAAGGACAATTTTGTCACATCCAATGCCTCCAGCCTAAACCCTACGAATTTCTTCCCATTTGCCCTAGCCACTTCCACTTCTTCCACCTCAAGCTGCCTCATCTCGGCATCCATTCCTTCAAGCTGCTTCTCCCCCTCCTTGTAGGGTTTGGTCTTTGAACAAGCCCCAATCTTGTCCCATTCCCCTTCAAAATGCGCAGGCGAAAACGTCGTCAGAACCACATCAATCCCATTCCCAATCCCATTCCCTCTCCTCTCAATTATGGTATTGAGAGTAGTCCTCACAGCTTTCCTCAACACATCATAGAATCCAATCTCAGTGTGGTTTAATCCAGGGCAAAAATGGCACCCCAGAACATCATCCCCCTCAAAATACACTGCTGGGTGCAAAAACCAATGCCCAACTGACAATACAATCATATCAAATCCCCCCAAATCTGCAGTCCACCTCTCATCGACTTGATCCAAATACAATTTATTATAATTTGGACCATTTGGTGATTTCTCAACCCCTTTCACAAGAAATGGTGACCAATAAACCGACACATTGGCATTGTGGGACGGGAAATTCCATCTCCTAAACTTCCTCTCCTCCCCATCTGTGTAAACAAGGTTGGGAGGAGAGGCAGTGGCAAGCATGCAAAGGAGGGACTCCAACTGGTTCCTGGCCATGGAGTCCCCCACAAAAGCTATGTGCTTGTTGCTAATGAGTTGGAGAAAAGTGCTGGGTTCAAACCTGGGAAGCTGGCACTTGCTGGGTTTCCACCTCCAGTAGAGATAACCCAAATCAGTTCTTCCATGAGTGATGCAGTTCTGACCTTCCTTGATTGTCCCACAGGTTGTGCCATTGTACAAAGGACCCAGCTTTTCATGGACCCATTTGCCCCTGGTGTAGTCACATGTAGATGTAGTTTCTTTAGCCTTTTCTGCACACAACAAAAACCCAACAAAAAATATAAGGCAAAATCCTTGTTATCTATGATAAAGATTCAAGCCTTAAGTACCTAGAAAACAAACCCAACTGGAAAAATTAAAGAAAGAAGATAACTGCACAGAAAAATGCTTTTAGTAAGCACCTTGAGAGGAGGAAATGCGGGGTAATGGAGTAGGAGAGGAGGTTGAGATGGTAATTTCTCTGGAGTGAGGGAGGTGATCTGTGGAGGTGAGAGGGAGAGAGGGAGTGTATAAGTACAAGCGGATTACAGCAATGGGGAGGAGGGCATAGATTGCATAAGGCAAGAGCTTTTTGGCCAGAGATAATGAGGGATGAGATTGGTCTTTGAAAGGGCTTGCCATTTCAAAGTCCCTGTATTTTTTGCTTTTTTTCTGGTAAAATGCTTAATCTATCAGCTGAGAGGAAGATAGAAAAGTGCTTTTTGAGCTGGATTAAGCTTCTAGAGAGGGAGAGAGAAGCTTGTTGTGGGATGAATGATTCAGTCAAATAGAAATCCCATTATCTCTCTGGTTGGCCAACTAATTCCAAATCCAGACCAGTTCTTCGGTTTGTGATTGTTGTCTTCACTCCTGTTTGCAACATGTGGACTCACTTCTGCTTTGCCCTTCCTCTTTTGTTTTTTTCTCGGATGGTTGTTTTTTTTTTTTTTTTTTTAAATAAACGTTATTATCTACACTAAAAAGAGAGATAGATTTACTCTCACAATAACCTAGTAATAATCTGGTTTAAATTTTTCTTTAACGAAAATCGAACCTAAACCTCTTACTTATAAATAAAAAAAAATACTACTAGATCGTAATACTAAATGGCAAGACGTTTATCTTTTAAAATATCTTTTTTGGGTTGGTTTTTTGGTTTTTTTCAAACAAAGAATATAATTATTTGGTCCCTTTCTTTTTGTCTAGGATGTGTACGTACAGTGTCGGTAGGAAACTATAATCTGTAATTTGGGACAGTGAAACCTCAAACTGCCCTTCTTTTAGAGGGACATATTCCTTTGTAACCATAGGTTTGGTGAGGATAAGATCGTCTTTGAGCCCTAAAGTATGTTTTTCTCCAATCATTGCAATTATCGATGGCTTTGAGCCCTAAATGGAATTACCTTTACAACAAGAAACCAGGGTTACAACTTACAAGTCTCACATTTGTCACCTGCTCCATGTATGCTTCAAAACCAAAAGTCCAACAAAATGTTATTCATATTGGATGATGAAAACTTTTATTTTGTTGTGACATCCATTATCTAACACTATTTTTGTATTGCCACATTCTTCTTAAGGAGATTCCGCTCCGTTCATAGCCGAAGCGAAATACTCGACAACATATTGATAGTCATCTAATAACTGGCAATCTGGCAAGATGTGGAGATATACCAAAACCATGTCAATATCTATATCAACACCACAATGACATCTCATACAAACAACGAATTAAGTATTTACTTTCAACTGCAGTGAGGCAAAATCTTGCTTTTGAGGAGGGAGAGTTGTGGATGAAATTGTTCTATGCAACAACACGCTCAAAGAGAGACCCGTACAGGACGGTCTCACGCAAGTTGTATTTTCATCCGTTGGATCATAACCCTAAATATATATAATGAAGTGACACATGTTGATGTTGATGTCTAGGCTTCTAGCTACAAGATTGTGTCCACTCCACAATACCAATAATACAAGAACCCCTTAGTACCTATATAATACAAATACAAATGCAAATTGCATCTTATAAAGTCAAAAAATAATCATGTGAAACATCTAAAAAGCCTAAAAGAGAGGGGTGCTGCACCTGCACCACATATTGTATCATTATTTAGGGGAAAATATCGTGGCCTGATCTTTTCGTAATCTCAGTTCATCGTATGTATATTGTACGGTCAAAAATTATTTCAAAATTTAAAATTTAAAATTAAATATGAATAATATCTAACGAAAACTGACAGCACGATATACGATGAACAGATGAGATCACGGGATCCCTAGGAAAAAGATCTAGCGAGGATCCTTTTCCATTATTTAGGTTACTCTCACCTAAACCATATATACAAAGAGTGGTGTTATCCGCACACTCATTTTTACTCTTCACACATTCTGTGTTGATTTATACCCTTTGATCTTCTTCAACTATTTTGATCTGACAGCCGAAAATTGAGGGAAATTATGAGATGTAAAAAGTGGTGTGTGGATATCACCCTATACAAATTAGAAAGCCTTACCCCTACCCACTATTATCATCACCATCACCATTACCATCACCATCATTAGGACATGTATGCATATATTTTTCACATGATTAAGCCACTGGAGTAGGTGGAGTAGTTTAACATATGTTAACCACCAGGGCCGGTCCAGAGATTTTTGAGGCCCGGGGCGACGCCAAAAAAAGTGCCCTAACTTCATATAAGAAAATTATTTATTTTCACACGTAAGACATTGATAAAATTATACTTAGAAAAGCACTTCAAACTCAATAATTTAGAAACACAAAATGACTAATTTATTTTGTATTGAGAGAAGAAAACCAAACAACTCTGGGCTTATAAGTAGATAGATGATGAGTTTTGTTTTCCATTTGAACTTTGAAAGTGTTTTTGTATAAATCATGAGGTGTTTTTTCTTATTTACTAACCTTGTCAATATGGGACTAAAAAAATAATGATGTTTTCGAGTCTTTAATTGATACGTATTAGTAATGAATGAGCATTAAATTAAATATTTTGATAACACGTCATATAATTTACAAATTTGTGCTACAAATTTGGTCTACGTATTACTCATTGTTGAAGATTAGACTTGAATTGAAACGAATATTTAAAAATAACAACCTACATAGCTACTAGCTAGTAACTAAAAATAAATTAACAACCAAACAAAAATTTGTTAAAATTGAAAAAAATAAACATGCCCATAGCGTTTCGAACTTAGGACCTCTTGCTAATTTTAAATAACAAAAACCATTGCTTCTAATTAAACTTCTTGATCCTTTAACCAAATTTTATAAATTTATACTCTTATGAAAAGAAATTTGTAAAAATTAGAAAGTAAATAAGCACATGTAGTGTTTTGAACTCAAGACCTCTCATTATTTTCAAATGACCAAACCACCTCTTCTACTTAAATTTCTGTGTCATTGAACCAAATTTTATAAATTTATACTCTTATGAAAACATATATAAATATATCACCCTAATAATTTTGGTGCCCCCAATATTTTTGGGCCCCGGACGGTTGCCCTGCTTGCACTGGGCCTAGGCCGGCCCTGTTAACCACAAAAATGAGAAAGGCACACGTATAAAATATTCTAAAATGTATCACAATTAAGTCGATGAAGATTTGGCTCAAAGATAATCTACACACTATTAAAATAGTAAGCTCTAAGCAATAGCAGAGCTAGAAATTTTTTACCGGGTGGGCTAGTTTAAAATTTTAAATTTTTTTAAATAAAGAAACTTGATACCCTATTTCTCATAGTATCAGCTAGCTTAAAAAAAATCACAAGGTGAGCAAAAAACGTGTTAAAATTAAACAAATCCAAATTTGTACATGTACAAGAAGCGATGAGAAAAATAATGTAAGAAAAAGAGATGGCTTGCAAACTGTATTATATAATTTTATATAGTTAAACCTAGAGAATTCGAATTAGCGACTAAATATTTGGTGGGCTACATTCGAAAATCAATCAAAATTACATGTAAAATTTTATTTTTCACCACAAGCTACCTGGGCTACAGCCCAGGGCAGCCTTAACTTGGCTCCGCCGTTGGCTCTAAGTTCAAATTATGATCAAGAAATTTCGAGAACATTTTATACATGAGTGAGATGCAATCCTCGTATAATATAATAAGTATTAATTAAGAACACGTTTTAGCATCGAAATCATGCGATGACACATAAAAAATGCTTTTAGTAAACTCATCACAGCTACCCAATTTGACTTCCTTTCACTCACTTGGGAGTTGGATCGGGAGGGAAGTTTCTTCTTCCCTTCAACTCACAATTTTTCTGCATCTTGATCTGGAGCACTTGCTGGATCAATCTACCTGAGCATGTGTGATACGATTGGCCAGCTAGTCAACTACAGTGACACTATTTAGTATTCGCACGTCTCTTTTTACTTCATGCACACTTTATATTGGTTTTTGTTTTTCAATCTTTTTAATTTATTCGATCTAATCGCTTTTTACCTCACGAACAATTTATATTCGTTTTTAATTTTTAATCTTTTTAATTTATCCGATCTAACGGACAGCCTTACAACAAGTGATGCACGTTGTGGCGATACCTACCCCGAAGGGAAAAGGGCCCAAACCAAACCATGGTACGGATAAATAAATGAAAAACGTTGTAACGGCAGAAATCAGAACTACAGAAGCTGCAAAAAAAGTACAGCAATAATTCGAGTTGATTTTTTAAGGTATTTACAAAAAATTAAATGAAAAACTACCAACTAGCTGGTCCATGAGCAATGGCTTGAAATATTATTGGGAACTTTAACGAAAAATTTCTGGTACTGTTCATTTTAATGAAAAACTATATTTTTACACTAAAAAGTCAATTTTGGTACTATTTACTTTACCTTTTATTTTGTCCTTATCATTAAAACTCAAAATTTTCAAATCATTTTCATTAGTTTTCTAATATTATTCATATCAAAACATTGAACGCCATGCCCGGTTGGATCGCGGAGTGATGGCCAGCTCAGGTGACCCACGATTATGGCAAGATGTCAAAGTGATGGGGATGTGGGGCAAGTATTTTTATATGAGAAATGCAAACCAACCGATGAGAGTGTAAATCCGACATTTGAAAGATGATGAACTTATCATGTGTTTATAAAGAATTAAGTAGTCTGTATATTTACTAATTGCATTTAAAGTTGAACTTCAACTTTTTTCACATAAACCGGTACCTTGACATCTCTCTCCAAAAGAGATATAGCCCCTTCTCTTGTTTTGGATTTGATTCAAAGAACCATCGAAGCAAATATCGTTTCTAACTGGTTTTTTGATAAACTAAGTAGGACTTGAAGTACTAGAGATGACAATCCAATTCCAAGAATTTTGATATTGACATATTATGGGCTAGGTCGTTCTAATCAACATGACATGTCTGACAATCAAATATCAATATATATATGGTTATCAACATGCCATTTATGTTCTTGATACTATCGACAATTTGATTACATAATTGTTAATATGTTCTTTATTTTGTTTTCTCGTAACCACAGTAACTTAGAATGTTGTCTTGCCAAAATATAATATTTGACGCTAAAAAAAAGAAATAAAACAAAATAAAGGCTTGCATGATTACAAATATTTGGGCCGATTGCAACTAAGCCCACCTTAGCTAAGGAGCCCACTAAAATATTAGGAGAGGGAAAATTACTAGGGCTCTTGTATTACAAATCAGAACTCCAATTTGGGGAAAAATAAGGCATGGCCATGGATGGCAGCAACACGGAGGAGTTTGCCATCGGGAGCTTCGTCAAAATCAAGACCACGCTCAGCGACGAGTTCCAAGGCCAAGTCATCACCTTCGATCGCCCCTCCAACATCGTCGTCATTCATATCCTTTCACCGATCGCAATTTAATCAATTCAATCAATTTCATTTCAATTTTTCCTAAAACCCTAGAAAAAAATGCGATCTTTCTTGCAATTTTTTTTAACTTATGGGATCACAAGAGGGTTTGAAAGGCGGAGCGCGGCGGAACATACGGCTGCTGAAGGCGAACTATATAAAGGAGCTGTCATACTCAGGTCAGGCGGAAGACCCGCTCGATATCAAAAAGTGTTATCTTGATCTCAATAGTCTCCGGGCCAGGGAGGAACTGGCGATTAGGTAAATGATTTGATGCCCCAATTGGGAATTTTGTTGAGTGATGATTGATAAAGTCTTGGGTTTTTTTTTCATGTGTTTGATTGCAGGCAAGCAGAGGCGGAGTCGGAGCGGATTGGCGTCGGAGTCACCGCCCAGGCGCAGAACATTTTCGATGCCTTGTCTAAGACGTGAGTTGTTTTGACTTAGTTCTTGCTGATTTTATTTGCAGCTAAAACTGTGAGGATAACGGTTTCTGCACCATGGTATCATAAAAAACAACCCATTTTACTCTAAAGTGTAAATGTTGTTGCATGAAGCTGATCGTATCGGATTTTCTAGTAAGCATTGGACTTTTGAGTAGCTGAAAGATTAGGAAATTACGAGGTTTTGGGTCAGCACGGATTGGCCGTCATTTTGGTGGCATATTCATTGTTTGGAGAACTTTTGAATGATTATGATTCTTGCATGGCCAGGGATGCAAAATGTAATTTTTAGACTTTAGTTACGATTTAGATCAGTCCTTGGTTTGGTAGGAAGTTTATAATTTACAAGTTTGGAAAATTTACATTTTGTGGACTGAGTGCCATTGATGATTACGATGATCAGGCTTCCAGTGCGCTGGGACAAGACTGTCATAGTTGTGATGAATGAGGTCCGAGTAAGCAGTCCATATACTCCTGAGTCTGTCAGTGGAGGAACTCCTGCTGCCAATGAGCGGGTGAAGAAAGTGGTAAGATACTTGAAGAATGCCACTATATTTTAGATTGATTTTTCATAACGGAAACATAGACACAAGCACACTATGGTCCTCCGCTAATATATTTGATTTTTGTTTTAGCTTGAGCTGGAGAGGAGGAGGTTACAAACTCGTGGCGGTGGTCAATGATGGTTTTAACGTTTGCACCTGATTGCCTGATAGGAAAAGAATTTTCCCTCGAGCGATAAGTGATGATGGGTATGTTCGTATACTCGGCCTTCATCAGGGAACTTGTTATTTGTTCACTTGAGACAGTTGAACTCATGAATCAAAGAATCAATCTAAATTGTTGCATGTCTAGATCTGTTGCTATTCTTTGGTTATTCAACAATATGCTCATCTATTGTGTTTGCTAGTGCTGTTCATTTGAGTTTGAGACAGTTTGTTGTGCTCACATTGAGTTCTATACCAACGTCGTTACACTTATACCTATTGAATATTTGGGAATGTGTTATATAATTGTGCATATCGTATGATTGTTATATTATGAACAAGTGATCTGATGGGACTTAGAAAACTAGAATGAGTTTGAATTTGTTTAGGTTTTACGTTCTGTTGAAATAAAGATAATCGCATGCTGCAGTGTATACCAGAATATCTTTTAACCTTATGGCTTTTCCACACATAGCTTAGAGATTAGCACAATGCAGTATACATCTAACTAGAAAAATTGGAAGAAAACAAATCCAAAACAAACGTGACTTTGAAAGGAAAGAAAAAAAGAAGTCAATATAGTCTATTCCGGAGGGCACCTTGTCCCTAATGTTTATTAGGAGAAAGAGATGTCAATTTATCTTTGTTTTAGATTGATGGAAAATTTGCATTTTGGTTTAGTGGATCTGTTTGTTAGTTAGATTCTTCCCAGGTGTTAGTCAAACAGCATCTTTGTTAGTTACATTCTATACCTAGGAGATTTTAAACGTTAGATCTTGGTCGTTGTGTCTTTGACCAAGGACTTAACAGTTAAAACCCCCAGAGTATAGAATACACCGAAATATACTAGAAAATCATGTAGAGATTGGTTGAGGTGGCGAGGAGGTGGTGAGGAGTGTACCAAAGTCGAAGATGTAAAAGGTTTATAGCTCGATGTCAAACTGGCTGTGGGATTTGTTTGTTCAGTTGAGTCTAAACTCTCAAGTAAACTAGTGTTGCTACTTTTGAGGGTGGATCTTATACATATCTCGATTCGAAGAAGAATCCAAGCAGACCAATAATAAGATGTTGACGTGGCTTAATCGTGACCGTTCAAATAAGAGGGGAGGGAAGGGAAGAGAAAAAACAGGGGAGAGAATCTTATTCCATATATTTGGGAATTGTCTCTTTGAATTTGTACAAGTATGTATATGTAAAAGAAACCCATAAACACAGCATCGTGGAAAGAACAAACTAACCAAGTAAAATACTCCTTTCGTATTTTGGGCTTTGGAATTGTGGCCGCTCCATTCATGTTTTGGGTTTTTATATGACCTGAATAAACAAATGCACAAATGTGTAGCGGAGGAAACAGGAGTGAAACTCAAATCTCAAAAATAAAAAGGCTAAATATAAGCTGATTTTACTCTAGCTCGATAACCCCCTAATGGTAGATTTGAATCTTTGATGATCCGTCCAAACTGTAGTTACAATTAAGTAGAACCAAAACATTGATGTATGATCAATGTTTTAAAAGGCGAAGTCGAAGCCAAGGCGTTTCATGAATAGTCTCATTTAGGCAATAGCCTCAAGGTGTGAGAGAGAGAGAGAGAGAGACGATTTTTGAGTTTTATAAAAACCCTACCCAAAACGACATGTTTTGGATTTGAGAAGTTCAAAAAAAAAAAAAAATCAAACGACTAAGTGGCGCCTCGACAATGCCTCGACGCGCTTCGTAAACGCCTAGACGAGTATATAGTCCACTACTGCTGAGCAAAGGCGTTTTCTTGATAGCCTTACATAATCTTGTGAATACTAGACTTTTACAACATTGCGTGTGATTTTGAAGATACGAGTATAAATTCATCTGTGTGAAGTTGGCAGTTGACACTAGAAATAATAATGGATGCTGAAAGGTGGTTGGATGGAATTGATGGGTTTACATCTACATACTAAGATTGATTTACCATCTAAATTCCAAATCTGCATAGACGGTGGCCATCCAGTCTGAAAGGTCAAGGCACAAGTGACCGTTTTCAGAATTTCGTGTTGCCGAAAGACAACTTTGAAGTTTCCTTTAGGGCTTTAACAAAAGATTGGAAATTATGGAAATGATGACAGTTATGCTTTATGCCCAGCAGGCTACAGCTTTTAAGGACAAAGGAGGTTTCGTTTGTTGAACTATCTCCTAATGAACCGAAAAAAATCTAAGTCTAATCGAGTGTATACGAGAAAAGAAATAGGCACAAAATGATAAACATAGTTGTATTTAAAATTCTTTTTCTTAATAAGAAGAGTATAAGTTCTTAGTGCTTTCATCTGAACAATGTTATTGTCTTACCGTGTACACAGAGCACAAAATTTCCATCTATTTTGGACCACACCTCCATCTTTCGGTCCCACTCAGTTGTGTTCGGTGCCCTAAACGGCAGATTGGACTTAAGAATCTCTCCTTAGGAGATGATTATGGAATTATGATGTGAATTTAAGTAACCAAATCATAGCAATCATTCTTCTTCGATTCTACTAGTTTTGGTGGAGTCATAGGACCCTCAATTACATGAGAATCAGTTGCCATCCCTCCCGTTTTATATGGCTGACGGGTAAGCTTTTCTAGTTTGTTACAGCTATTTCTCTTTTCTCTTTTTCTTCTTTTATAAAGTTGATTAATTTATATAATGTTTTGGGGTTACGGAAAAGAAGGTAAAGATGGGGCCTTTTGTGGGGACAAAGAACTTCTTCAGATTCATTGTCGGGTCCAAGGATCAGACAATTTTGACTACTCAAATTGAATTCAACGGTTCTTATTAATTTATTTCGCTGGCCTATCTATACAAACTAAGAACTTCGATGCCTTTTTCACACAAACATATATTTTTTTATCTTTAAGTTCCGGACAATAAGTTTCACATCTTTTGTGGTGGCTTGTGAATACAAAAATTTCTGATATATTTTAACTTTCTACTTCGTTTAATTACTTGGAAGGAAAGTCAGAATCGTCACTGAATTGACACCAACCAGACTCGAACTTAGTAAAGGACAATTTCAATCTTTTATCCACTGAAAATAATGGAAGCTTCACATCAACCAATAATTTAACTTAATTTAATTTGATTTACATACGTGGAACTGTTTGATTGTTTGGAATTTTGGATATATTCCCATGCAAATTCCAGGAACAGAAGTTAAGGACTAACTACGACATCTATAGCTAATTGGGTCACTAATTGGACCATTTTCTTTGGCATCTTGCTATTCAATCTTGGTCATTCTTCAACCGAAACTAACAGCATCCCCTGACCCTTGGTCCCAAAGTTGATCCATCAACAACAGCTTCACATTTCTTGAGGACTACGGGGAGAGAATCTATCTTACAACTATTTGTATAATGTGTTTAATTTGTTTTGTTACGTAATTTATTAATCTGTCATTACGTGATGAGAAATAAATAAATTAAACTATAGAAATAGAAGAGCTAAAATTTCCCCCTTTAAATCTTTAAACTTTCTCAAATGTGAAGTCTTAAGTGTTCATCACATATGAACCTAAGTTTAGTTGGAACTTGGATCCAATGTGAACTTAATTTGGAGAGACTCACTCACAAAACTAGTTTTATTTACAAATTTGTATTTTTAACATTGGGGAAGGTCATCAAACTAATATTCGGATAGTCTCATAACTATTACGCATCTTCATGTGTTTTAGTTTTCTAACATCTCGTAATTAATTTAGAATAATATCAATTTAGCGTTTGAGTTGCATGTAGTTCTTTTCCATGCTAGGAAACTAGATTTTGAGAAAGTAAAATTTTCTTTGGAGTTTAGGGGGATTCGGGGGATTTTGTAATCATGGCCGTTCATCGTATATCGTACGGTCAGTTTTCGTTAAATACTATGTATATTTAATTTTAAATTTTAAATTTTAAATAATTTCTAACCGCACGATATACAATAAACGGTCATGATCACAGAATCCTCAGAAAAATAATCCTCCGAATCGTTTTCCTGGAGTTTATATGTGAGAAAAATGGTGGCACTGTCCCTCTACGGAAAGCTCAGAACTTGACGGTCCAAGTGTCATATATGCAAAAGCCCTGAACCGAAAGTACACTCAGACAAATCGAAGGAGACGTCGATACTGTCTATATAGTTTGACGGAGGCAGATAATTCCTTTCTGTTTGTGTGATCATGATTAAGTCACGTTAACATTTTATATTACTATTTATTTTTATTTTATTATCTTTATAAAAAAAAAATATAAAATATTAATATAGCTTAACTGTAACCACATAAAACAAGAAGGCACGAAAAATGAGAGGGTAGAGAATCTGCCTCCCACTTTGACAAGTACACTCAAACAAAAGGACTGAAAGTTACTGATCACTCTCATCACTCTCAGAAACTCCTGCAAAAACTAAGGTATGAAGAAAAAAAAAATTGACCTCTCTTCTCTTCTCTGCAAATTTCAATATTGTAATCTGCACACTCTGCAAAATAGAAACTTCTTTTACCCACTAAATTAAAAAAAAAATTATACAAAAGAAGGAGTTTTCTTTTTCTTCCCAAAGAGCTTTAATGGCAGTAAAGAATAGTAAAGGTGACGGTGGAGAAGCTACTTTTACACAAAGCTTCATCCTTAAGTGATTCAGGAAAAAGAAAGACGATCCACATTACAAAAATCAAAGATAAATATTTGAAGAGATTCCTTTTGGGTCAGAGAAGTATTTTTATTTTTATTTTTTGAGTTTAATTTTTTCTTTTTTTAGCTTTTGAAAGGGGAAGGCTCTCAATTTATCTTCTCCTTTTGCTTTCCAGTTTTCTCCACATCTTCATAGTCACTTTAATGTTTTCTCGAAGCCCAAGTGGGACTCTTTTGGGTCGTAAACCTCTCTCTCCATCTCACATTTTCATCACAAAGTTTTTAAGACCAGAGTTTTGGAGTTTTTCTCACTGCAAGAACTTGTCTTCTGTATTTTCCATTTAGCTTCTTCAAAAAGTAAGAATCTTTTGTTTCTTCCCCTTGTAGTAATAATCCTTGTTCCTATTTTTGTAAATTTTCAAATTTGGCAAGTGTTTATTTTAGTGGGATTCAAGTTGGTTTTTGGTGATTGAGAATTTGGGTTTTTTATTTTTATTGTTTCTAGAATTTTGGTTATGCCGAGTGACAACCTGATAACTTTTTGGATTTCTTGTAGAGAGGAGAAGGAAAATGGCAGGAGGTGGACATGCACCGCCGCCGAAACAGGAGGAGCTACAGCCTCATCCGGCCAAAGATCAGCTGCCAAACATTTCCTACTGCATTACCAGTCCTCCTCCTTGGCGTGAGTGCATAATTCTCTTTCATCGTTGTTGACATTTTCTCTGTTAAAAGGATTTACTCTGCAAGTTGGAGTCGTTTCGTTTGTTTAATACGTTGTTATGCGGCGCCAGTGGTGATGTTAGCTTTCGTGTCGATTATCCCGCGTTCAGTTTTATGAATCCCAGTTATAATTTTGTTTTTGTATGTACGTTTATGTTCTGTTTGTTGGGTGGGAGTGGGACACATTTGGAAAAACGAAAATTGTTCACCTAGATAGGTACTTATTTATTCATTTATTTATTTATACAGTAACTAGCATTTGTTTCCAAACGTTATTGTTGTGCGTAATTGTGAAATTATTTCTCTATGCAGCTGAAGCCATCCTACTTGGTTTCCAACATTACTTGGTGATGCTTGGCACAACGGTTCTTATTCCCACGTTCCTTGTTCCTCAGATGGGAGGAGGAAATGTAGGGCTTTTACATTGATAGTAGCAATTAACCATTTTTTATCATTCTTTTTTCTGAGATGCCGATCTGTTCTTGGATCATGTGACTCTTGGGTATCTGACAAATTTTTCCACCTTCCATATAGGGGGAGAAAGCGAAAATGATTCAGACTATACCGTTTGTTGCTGGATTAAACACATTGCTTCAAACATTCTTAGGGACTCGTTTACCTGCAGTGATTGGAGCATCTTATACCTACGTGCCAACAACCATTTCGATTATCTTGGCTGGTCGGTATAGTGACATTGTGAATCCCCAGGAGGTTGTTTCATTGGAATCTCACCTGTGCTTTTCTATTAATATTGTGTTTTACATCAATGTAACAGCGTCTGACATGTTCTATGTTTGGTATGCAGAAATTTGAGAAGATAATGCGTGGAACCCAGGGTGCACTTATTGTTGCCTCAACTCTGCAGATTGTTGTTGGCTTCAGTGGCCTTTGGCGCAATATGGCAAGGTTTGTTAAACTTCTGCTGTATGATTAGACTTAGCCAATTGCTTTCAGTTGCATTGTTGTAATAAGTGCATTAGTGAGCCCGACATTGATTGTCTCTTTCAAGTTTTGCTTGTTCACTGAAATCGCCAAATTTACTGTCAAACTACAATCTTATGAAACATTCATGAATATATGGTTTGAGATTATGGTTTTAAACTGATAGCACATATTGAGCTGGTACTTTCATTTGTGCTTTATAATGTGACAAGCCTCTTAAACATGTGTTGTCGATTAATTATTGTTTCTTTCTACTTGTCCAGGTTCCTAAGTCCGCTTGCTGCTGTTCCTTTGGTTGCTTTGTCAGGCTTTGGGCTATACGAGTTTGGTTTTCCTGTGGTATGCGTCTACATGCTCCTTTGTTGTGACGAGATTACCTATTAAAATGTTCCTTTTTTTCCACCCTTCTTTCATTTGACTAAGTTATTAACTTTGGCTTCGGATGTCTAGTTTGCAAAATGCGTGGAGATTGGACTACCGCAACTCATCATGTTACTGATATTTTCTCAGGTATTCTTTTGTCGTTTGATATTCTTTTCCTTCGTCCATTGTAGGACTTTCACAACAGTATTTAACAATAGCAACTGGGGATCACCTCAGCAGAAACGTTTGTATGGAAGTGTACTGATCTAATGAATTTCTCCAGTACATACCTCACTTAATGCGCAGTGAAACACACGTCTTTGATCGCTTTGCTGTTTTATTTTCGGTGACCATTGTGTGGATTTACGCTCACCTGCTTACTGTGGGTGGGGCCTATAAGAACACAGCACCCACAACTCAATTAACCTGTCGAACTGATCGTGCTGGTATTATAGGTGCTGCTCCATGGTAATTCTCTTGTGGTGCTTCCTTCTATAACTTATGATGCTTTACAGTACGTCATTATTCATTTTCGATGCTGATTGTTTAATGCTTTTTCAGGATAAGAGTTCCATATCCCTTTCAATGGGGTGCTCCCACATTCGATGCTGGAGAAGCTTTTGCAATGATGGCTGTTTCATTTGTTGCCCTTGTAGAGGTCTGCCTACCTCTATTCTTGTTATCGTGGATACGTTAATATTTGGATGATCAAATTGATGTATCATTCCTTATGATTTGTTTGTCGTAACGTAAGTTTTATGGTTGAACAGTCCACCGGTGCCTTCATTGCTGTGGCAAGGTATGCAAGTGCAACTCCACTGCCGCCTTCTATTTTAAGCCGCGGTGTTGGTTGGCAGGTAATCACATACGATTGCATGTTTCATACTTAAAATTTCAAGATTATTCTTTATAAACTTAGCAACATATTTATTCTTCACAACGTTCTTTTGATTTTAGGGAGTGGGAATTCTTTTCTGTGGTATATTCGGCACTGGGAATGGAGCTTCAGTATCTGTGTAAGATTCTTTTGCACCCGTACATATCTAGAAATAACCTTTAGCAATAATTACCTGACTATCGATGATCGGCCTGAAAACTGTTGCTGAATTTATCTCCAGTGAAAATGCTGGCTTGTTAGCATTGACACGGGTTGGTAGCCGAAGGGTGGTTCAAATCTCAGCCTGTTTCATGATCTTCTTTTCCATACTTGGTAAGTGAATTACGGTACAATTCCTGTGTTATCTTTCTCCTTATATGTGCACTAAACAAACATCGGTTTTCAGGAAAATTTGGAGCTGTCTTTGCCTCAATTCCGGCACCCATCATTGCAGCATCGTATTGCTTTTTCTTCGCTTATGTCGGTACGTTTTGCCAACTGATGAATCCGCTTTTGATACTAGACCTTGTCGGGAAGGTCGGTTAATGTATTTATCCATAATTGTCCATGAGCAGGTTCAGCAGGTCTTACCTTGCTTCAATTTTGCAACCTCAACAGTTTTAGGACAAAGTTTATCTTAGGCTTCTCGATTTACATGGGCTTGTCGATTCCACAATATTTCAACGAATACACCCTTATTAAAGGCTACGGCCCGGTGCACACTGGAGCAAGATGGGTACGAAACAAAACCGTTCCTGTCCATATCATGTTTCTTGTCTCGGTCCCATGCCTCGTGCAAGAGATTAGTGACTCATTTTTCCCTATGTTATTTTGCAGTTCAATGATATGATCAACGTTCCTTTCTCTTCCGAACCATTTGTTGCCGGTTTCTTGGCGATGTTCTTGGACATCACGCTACACCGCAAGGACAACGCGACAAGGAAAGACCGTGGCATGCATTGGTGGGATAGGTTCCGATCTTTCAAGACGGATACAAGAAGCGAGGAATTCTACTCCCTACCTTTCAACCTTAACAAGTTTTTCCCCTCGGTGTGATGATATTCAAACTATGTCAAATGTTCCGGCATGATCCCATTGTCCGTACCACACTAGAACATGAATCGTGTTTTCCCTTCTTTTCGTCTACTAACATTAAGGAAGGACACAATAGTAGTATGATTGGAACAAGTTAACTGGGCTTGTATCTGGCCCTTATGGTTTGAAGAGATTTTGGATAAAAGGAAAGTAGCAGCGGATTTGGTCAGTTAATTAAGATAGTGTGTTCGGCTAAGTACTTAAATATTTTTAATCAGCTTTCAAATACTTAATTGAACAAAAGAAAAACTGAAAATGCAGAAGCCTAACCATATGGACATGGCAATGGCACATGGGTTCTACCACCATCAACAAGGACCTCACAGTGACTTAAATTAGAAGCAACTTCTGAAGTTTCAAAAAGGGACAAGGAGTCCTGGATTTTGGTTCCATTCCACCATTATTTCTGCATAAATTAGGCAGAAAATAAGGGACAGGGACACCACACGCCCAATGGGACCTCCAGCATTTGCTGCATAGGCCATGCCAGCAACCTCTCTTCGCTAACCTCTTTGGATACTTCATATATGTGTCTAACAGCTCTGTCATGAGCCCTGTTGAGTGGGGGAGATACGTGGCCATCTCTCTCTTCCTGTACCTCTCGTCACTCAACCACGTATTTCCGAATATATGTTAGAATCTCTCACGAGCCACACATATTTCCGATTATTTGTTAGAATTTCCCATGAGCCATACCTCTCATCACATTAGGACCTTCCAATTATATGTTAGAATTTCCCATATAAATAATCTGTCACATTCATGAAGTGTAAGAAATAAGAAATCCCAGCTGTATATTGGGCTTCTAGCTTACTCCTGTACACTATGTAGAATAAGCTTGGCAGGGTAGACAAACTCATTTTGTAAAAACAAACGAAGTGAATTTAGGCACTTAAAATGAGGAAAATTGCACAGAGAGGGCATGATCGTGTCACTGGTCATGTCATTCTCACAGAAAAAAAAACTGAGTTATTCAGTACTAGTTAATATCATCCTCTTCATGTAGGAATACGATCACCAATATACAGGGTTTCACTTCTTATAAAAGTGCTTAACTAGCCACGTTATCATCAGGTTATCCTACTGAAATTTTCCTCAATAATAATGCTTTATTTACTTCTAAAAAGGCATGCATACAAAGAAACAAGAAAGATCACCAAGAATTTTCAGGTATAACAGATGAGGAGGTTGTTCCTGATAAGGCAAGGATTAAGCCTATTATGTTCTTGATGTGTCTCAAAAAACCAAGGCAGACACAAATGTTGATGTGATTTAACCCAAAAGAATCACAGGGGTAGACAAGCTGACCACCACAAAAAAGGTTGTGTCAATTCCTAATTTATCAACACCATGGATGGTATCTTTCTGCCTAATCAAATAATTCAATTCAATCCCACTTGTTGTTTCTGACATGCAGATTTATACCCAAGGAGTCATTGCTCTCATAAATCATAAAAGTTTGAAAGAGAAAAAAAGAAGCGTACACATCAAAAGGTGTATGGAGCAAGACTGTTTCTGATTAGTCACGTGAACATAAATATGTTTATATCCAAATTATCCAATTGTTCTTGAGAGTGTGACATAAAGAAGGGAAAAAAGATAAGTGTTCAAACATTGGTACCTCTTTCACTAAGTAAGGACTGAATGTTGCTGACCAATCAGTATATACTATTGCAGGAGTATTTATAATTTAAAACATTTCTCGAGCCTATCAACTATTGTTGACCAATTATGATCTTTAGAAAACTAAAGTTGTCAAAATGTTAATCCTGATCTGATTCTAACGTATCAAAATAAAAGTTTAATCTCTCAAGGAAAGATAGTCTTCCTTTTTTACTTAAAATATTACTGAAGAGAGCCTAGCCTAATGCTTAATTAACAATATTGATACTATCTTGGCCTAATGCTTAATTAACAATATTGATACTATCTTTTTAATAGTGGTTTAATATCACCTTTAGAAAAGAAAACAAAATCCCCTCCTCTAAAGATTGATAATATTTTCCCAATCAAAGTTATATCCACTGAGAAATTAAATAAATGAAAATTGATCCACTAGGTGGAGTGCAATGGAGATGCTGCACTTAAGAACCACTAGATGCTACACTACTGGATTAAATCATATCATATGCTTTTAATAATGTGTTCTTGTAGAGTCGTAGGAGAACATATGACAAACAAGCACTCAAGTTTGGATTCTGAGGACAACATGCAATTTGTAGAAGAAAAAAAAAAGCATCTTATTCTAAGGTTTCTGTGTAAAATTTGGTTACCATCTTCTAACGCCAAAGCTGATCAGTTAAAAACATTACTCTGATGCTTAAGTTAGTAAAATGTGATTAGATGAATTGACATGGGTTTGGGCAAGTAAAATGAGATTAACTTTTAAGGGGGAATAGTGATCCCTTTTATAAAGGTGAAAATGGGAGAGGTTATCACTTCTGGTGAAATATTTTTTTTTTCAGTGTGCCAACAATACCAGATACACTAAGGCCATCTCCAACCGATCCGACCAGAGGGTCGAAAATAGCCTGAAATGGCACGAAAACCGTCTCCAACCAAGGGCTAGGCCAAATGGCTCGTGGGCCCCACCGGGCCAAAAAAGGAGAAAATGGCCAACCAGCCAGCCCTGGGCTAGGCGGGGCGTTTGAATGCAACGGCTAGTGCTCACGTCAGCTAGCCGTTATATTGAATTTTTATTTTTTATTTTTACAGTTTTTTTTTTATATAAAAAATTTAAATAGTTTATTTTATTTCCTATAACTTCCTAAGCCATTAAACAACATTAAATAACATTAAGTAATATGAAACAACATTAAACAATATTAAACAACATTAAATAACATTAAGTAACATTAAACAACATAAAAATTATACAACATAAAAAAAAACATTTAACAATATGAAACTTAAACAACATTTTTAAAATATTTAACAACATAAAACTTAAACGCCAACTCCATGCTTCTTTTGGGCCGAAGATATGAAATAAGATCTTGTTGTATGTACTTATTTGTGGCACAAAAACGTAAAATTATTGAGATTCCTTATCGACAAGAAATCTGCAAAGTTACTCACACACCAACATGTGGCACTTGAAATCCGATACGTAAAACTATTGAGATTCCTTATCGACAATAAATCTGCAAAGTTACTCACATATCGACACGTAACACTCAAAATTCGAGACGTAAAATTATTGAGATTCCATCTCGAAAAATTATTGACAATTCATAACGTAAAATTATTGAGGTAATTTAATTTAAGTAACCATAGTAATTCAATTAAAATAATCAATTATGTTTGGCCTTATGATCCTCTAGCCTTCTGTTGGAGATGATTTTTTTTCACAATACTATGTTTGGCCTATGGCCCTCTGGCCCCTCGGTTGAAGATAATAAAAAATATGATCATGCACTGTTCATAAAAATATTAATTTCTTGAAGAATTATATAATCAAAAAAAGTCATCTGACCCTCATTCAATTGAAAATGACCTAAGAGATTCACTTCACTCTTCCTAAACTCGCTTGTATCAAAAAAATTAAAATCGCCTAGAAAAGTCAGTAGGTTGACTCTCGGTCAAGCGCGGCACAAAACATGCAAGTATGACTAGCCCTCTAGTTTTGACCTTTAAATTGGAGGGCACCTAGGAGGAAAACCATGGTCCTTAAATAGCGTTCACATTCTTCACTACGTGATCCTAACACTGTCCCGTACAGTGCTTCTGCAACACAAAACGCAAGCTTATTATATATCCGCAGATTCGCAGATTCGTGATACGACTTTTTTTTCCACAACTTTTAACATATATTTTTATGAAGCTCATTGTATAATGAATTTTAACAATTCGAAGTGTTTATCTTTTAAAATATAATTCATAGATCATCTTTGAAAAAAATTTGACAAATCCAAAACCGTTAAAACATTTATTTGTGAAAAAAAAAATAGACGAATACGGTTCTACAAAAAACTCATAAACTCTTATCCAACGGTCATATAATTTCAGATTTTGTGATTTTTAGTAGACATGATTTTTGAGAGAAAACTTAAAAGATTGACGGTTCAGATTGTTGAAATACATTACGAAATAAGCCATACAAAAACATTTATAAAAAATTTATACAAAAAAAATGGTGCCACAAATCCGTCCCCAAATTTATATCTAACAAACATCTCCTAATTAAAATACAGTTAAGTATAGTTCCTCAGTAAGATTTGTGATCCTGATGCATGAACAAAAACTAAAGCCAGTGACACCAGTTACAGTATCCTTCCTTCTTTCCTTAATTTTGTTTTTTTTGTTCCCCTAATGTCGTCGGAATCTTCGACACTCCGATTCGATCCACTGTTTAGAGAAAATAAACTTAAAAATTTTGTTAGAATGGATAGTTTGTTTTAGTATTATGGAGGGGGAAGAATGTGGAGAAAGACACGCATTGAAACCCATTTGTCCATAACAAGAAGAAAAGAACAAGAAGAACAAACCCTACACTAATTAAACAAGACCCTTTCAAAGTCCACTGGTTGGTGGCAAAGGTTTAAACTTTAATCAGGTATCAAGAATGTTTTTTATACAATATATATATATATATATATGTATATATATTTACACTGAGCGGTGAGAGATTGAGTTAAGCCGTACAATTGGTCAATTTTAATCAATTAGTATCGAACTCGTTATCAAGATGAGTTAAGTTTCAGACTCTTCATTTACAAGTACAGAAAAATAATACTAAAATGCATGTTAAGTTCTTGATTTCAAGAATGTTTAGAGGCCAAGGAGGAACAGAAATTCAAGACCTAATCTTTCCTTGCCGCCCCCCACAAGCTGCAACCTATGAACATCTGTATTTTTATTATTATTGAAATTTTTGAAAGCCATCGGTTCTTCTATTTAAAGCTGTCCAAATATTATAAAAAGTGAAGGGATATATACTTTATAAAGAATTTTAATCGCAAATAGTTTTTCAAATTAACCAAACTTTTTATTTTAGTCTCTAAATTTAAAAATCAATCAATGTCATCTTTAGGACTTAACGTTGCAAATCAATATAGTTCTCTGTTGTAACTTGGTCAAACATTCTATTACTGTGCCGATTTGGTTGATCTTATTTTTTATTTTAATTGATTTAATCCTTGACGTTGCAAATCAAGGAGGATGATATCCTTTTCTTTGTTACTCTTAGTTTATCTTATTATTTTATTTTTGTCGAATATTATTTTATTTTTAATGGATTTTAAAATTTTAAAAGAATTTAATTTTTGTATTTTCCATATGGCACCATATTGTTGTAGTAGTAGATAGGCACATAAACAAAGTTTTAAAGAAACTCTAACATAATAAATACATTAATTTGTAATATCATTTCAGGGACAACATTAACTGACTTTCAAGTTAAAGATTAAAATGAGGAATTTGACAAATTTCAACGACCAATATAAAAATCGAAGGGATTTATAATTTATAAAAACATTTTTTATTAATTAATGACTGTCACACCCAAATCCAAAAGAAGTTAAGGCCGTTTTGTATGTAAAATTATTGGGTGTCCTACTTAAGTCAACTTTGAACAAGAAATAGTCCATTTTTTCATTAAATATGTGAGCCAAAAAAAATTTCTCCCAAACACCTCACATGGCTTACATACACAGACATGACATTAACCAAGGGATGTTTACATATGAACAATATGTGATTATATATAGAGAACTTTAATGAAAAGTTTCAAGTACTATTCATTTTGATAAAAAATCACATTTTTATACTAAAAAATCAATTTTGGTACTATTCACTTTACCTTTTATTTTGTCCATATCGTTAAAACTCAAAGTTTTCAAACTTTTTTCATTAGTTTTCTTTTATATATAAGATTTTTAATTAACCTCATATGTTTATAGCTTAATTAAATCAGATGTACATTGATAGTCAAAGACTGTCAGAAATATTACCATCTTCTCTCTTAAGTGGTCAGGATTTTTGCTCTTTATCCAAAGGATAAATATTTTTTAAAACATAGACCAGAAAATTGTACAATTTTCATTCTTCATTTGCTCGAATTATATGTTCTGCTTGTGTAACATAATTTGGGGTTCCAAATCGACTATGTGACAACAATTGTAAATTTGATATGTCATCTGTCAGGATTTGCTCCCAAACTTTTAAACATGATTTGATTATGGCAGTCGACTTCAGTGATCTTCTTTATTTGTGGGTAATATGCGATTTTTTCATCTCAATTAGGTTTTTTTTTTTAACAAACGATATTTTCTACATTAAGAAGGAGAAGTGAACTTAGCTTCACAATTAGCTAGCAATAATGTGATTCAAATTTACTTTTGACGATAATCAAACCTAAGATATCTCACTTTCAAGTGAAGAGGAATACAACTAGACCGTAGTACTAAGTGGTCATCTCAATTAACCCTTAAATATAACGAATTATAATTTTATAAGTGGGTTGAAACGATTGTTTTTGTTGTATATGCATGTCCGCGACCTAAGTTCTCATTCTTTGGAATATTGAAACCCTAAACCATTACTCAACCACTTATCACCATGGACAACTAATTTTTTTTAAACTTTCTTAGAAAGAAACTACTAGAGAGATAATTGTAGACATCGAAATTTCGGTGAAAACAAATGTTCACCAACGCATTAAAGTTTTGACGTGTCAGGGCATACATGACATATGCCACGTGTCATACAAATTGTACACATGGTGTATGACTCGACAAAATAAGAAGAAATACCCTTGGAGGATTACACAAGTATTTTCTTCTCATTTTGGGCAATGACAAAGCATGCACATATCAAGTTTAAAATGATATTAAGTGGAAAATTAGGCCATAAAATTACCACTTCAAGTTTAAAATGATATTAAGTGGAAAATTAGGCCATAAAATTACCACTTCAAGTTTAAAATTGTATTAAGTGGGCAATTAGGCAATGGTGCTTGGAAAAGAAAAAAATATTTTGTGGTGGTGATTCATTCTCAAAGCCTATAAATAGGCTTCTACATCAAGGTATCATTCACCAATTCACAAATACATTTCTCTACTCCCAAATTAGAAGAGAATTCCCCAAAATCCTTGAAGCTTTGAAACTCTAAAGCTTTCAAGCATCCAACCTCCCAAGTTCCTAAGAATCCCGAAGGATCAAGAAAGCCCTCTTCGTTCTTCGTCAAACCCTCCTTCAAGATCAAGCCCCAAAGGCCCTTGAAGAACTTCCACCAATTCAAGATCAAGCCCCGACGGCCCTTAAAGAAAGCACCATCGTCCATACAACTGTTCATCCTAAGATCAAGCCCCAACGGCCCTTTGGATCAACAACATCAACAAATCTACACATCCAACCGTTCTTCAAGATCAAGCCCAAAAGCCCTTGAAGATCCGTTCATCACCGTTATTCAAAATCAAACCTTAACGGCCCTTGAAGAAACACTCATCCTCAAGATCAAGCCCCAACGGCTCCTTGAAGATCCGCTCAAATCCACCTTCAAAGATCAAAGCCCACGGCCCCTTGAAGAAACTTCCAACAGTTCATCCAAGATCAAGCCTCGACGGCCCTTGGATCAACGAAACATCGACAAATCAACACCTTACGGAGATCGAATCAGAGGATCAAATTGAGAGAGATTGTAACCCAAAATCATCAAAACACAAATATTTGTTTGTGCGCGTTGTTCTTGTCTCTTTCGTTTCGGGAATTTTCCGTGTTCACAAATTGGCACGCCCGGTGGGATAATCTCTACCTCTCATCTCTTTCTCCGTTCAAGAAATTCAAGCACACTCCATGGCTTCAAACAAAGAACAAGTCATGACCATCGACGCTACCTCCATTGAAGAACAATTGGTTCAAATGAAGGAAACAATTGCAAGGCTGATAAAGACTGCGGAGGAGAAAAACTTGCAAACCGCTGGACTCATCAACCATCTGGAGGCACAGTATGGCGTCAAAAAGAAACCAAGCTCTATCCCAACTAAAAGGGCCGAAGAAGGTTTCAACCCAAACGCATACGAACTCATGTCAAAGGCTGGGCACGACTTTGCTTCCTCTTCAAATCCTGGGAAGAAGATTTCAAGCAAAGCCAAGAATGCTAGCGCTCAACACATCAGCGTGAGCATTGAACAGGACCAAGAGGAGCCTAAACCCGCCCCTCAAATTTCAGTCTTCGATAGGCTGAATCGTTCAAAACCCAGAATTTCGGCACTTGATCGCATTGGTGTGCAAGACCGAACTTCTGTCTTTAAACGGCTTAACATGCCAACACCCCAGTGCTCTGTTTTTGAAAGGTTGTCAAAATCTAAGAAACAAAGCAGCAAGGCTAGCTCTCCTCCACAACGATCGGCTTTGGAAAGACTTGAAGAAACCAAGAAGCCTTCTAGAAAGAGGAAGACAACGCCAAAGGAAGAAAATCGTAAAGCAACCTTGGAGGTTGACACAAAAGGACCACCGAAGGTAATGAGGTGCATCAACATCCACACCGGCCAATCTTCACGGCAACAAACCCAAGAGGACCGCACTGAAGAGGAGGCCCAAGAAGACAAAGAAGACAAATTCCCGAAAGAAGACGTCACTTCCGGCTCTGTCAACTCAAAATCTTCACCTCAATCGCTGGGGGCATGCTCCAAAACCATGCCAGTCAAGCCGAGTGAAGTTGAAGGATGGACTCATGTCACTCCAAAGAAACTACACAAGAAGCATATGTCTTCTCCACAAGTGCACCAATCGGAAAGGGGGCAAAACAGCTTTCGCCAACCTCCAAAGCAATGTGAAAGTGTTGAAGATGAGGAAATTTCTACACAAAGATCGACCATGCACGATCTTTTCTTCCTCAGAAAATTATTCAGCTACTCGGTCAAGGCTCCTTGCTATAAAGATTGCGAGGAACGCTTCTCCAGGCAGCAATCATCTCTTCCACAAGTTCACCAATGGGAAAGGGGGCAAATCAGCTCTTGTCAAACTCCAAAACAATGTGAAAGTGTTGGAGATAATGAAACTTTGACAGGAAGATCATCCATCCCCATCACGATGCGTGACACCTTCCCAGAAGACTTCTTCAACTACTCAGTCAAGGCTCATTGCTATGAAGATTGCGAGGAACAACTCTCCCGAATCGCTTGACGAACCACAAATGCTCCTTGTTCGCACGAGCCTAAAACTGCACGAACAAAAGCTCCTCGTTCGCACGAGCCTAAACTGCATGGCACAACGCTCCTGGTCCGCACGAGCATAAAAGGCGACACCAAAGCTCCTTGTCTGCACGAGTTGAAACTGCAAACGACACCAAAGCTCCTCGCCTGCACGAGCCTAAACTGCATGGCACAACGCTCCTGGTCCGCACGAGCATAAAAGGCGACACCAAAGCTCCTTGTCTGCACGAGTTGAAACTGCAAACGACACCAAAACTCCTTGCCTGCACGAGCCTAAACTGCATGGCACAACGCTCCTGGCCCGCAAGAGCATAAACTGTGTACGGCAAAATCATCATCAAAATCACTGCTAAATTCATCGCTCATTGGAACTACGTTACGACTTGATCTCTTCTTTGGATGGTTACGTAGGCAGCTCGAATGTTCATTTTTTTCGAGTTCAGTCACATCAAAATAAAAGAATAAATGTTAAAAAAAAAAAAACAAATGCATTGAGAGAAATAAAGTTCATTTCATTGATTTTTCTGGAAAATTACAGAGGGAACATTTACATACCTAAAAAAAAAAAAAAAAAAAAAAGTCAAATCAAATTTACAGGAGGGGATCTTCAAGGATGATCAGGTGGCGCCTCATCACTCGGCGGGGCTCCAGAAAGACGAAGCACAAGAGATTGATTATCCGGAGCTTCAACACTTGGTGAAGCGCCGGAGGACGAAGGCAGAAGTTGCCGCTGGAGTAACGCCACAAACCTCTGATGATCACTCTGAATCCGAACTTCGGACTCCTGCAGATGGTCAAGCTTCTTCTTCATGCTTGTTGAGTAATTAGTTGCGAGCATGTGCAACTCTTTATTCTCGTGCCTAAGCACTCTGACCTCTTGCCGAAGACTGGCCACCTCAGCCATCAACGACTCAACCTGACGAGATCGAGCAAGAAGGCGTTGGCCCATGTTTGAAACTGAGCCTACACATCGGACGCTGTAGGCTAGAGAGTCCTGAACAGCCAGCTCGTCGGACCGCCTGGAAAGTATCCTAGTGTCTCTAGGAGTGAGAAGATTTCTGGCTACCACCGAAGCGGTTGTATCGTTCATCATCATAGAATCCCCAACTGTAAGAGGACCATTGGGAGATATGAAGGACGGCTGCCAAATGTTGTTTGGAGAAGATATGTCACTATCTTCTCCGACATTCAAGTTAAGACGACGATCAGAAGGGCAAGACATTTTCGAATGTGTGAAGAAAAAAAAAAAAAAAAAAGAGGTCGGAAGAATCAAGATCTTAGAAGTGCAAGAAGGGAGTTTCTACAAGCGAAGATTCAAGTGTGCTTTGAAACGAACTGCGTGCCTCTATAAAAAAATCAGCACTCGACGGGATTTCAGAGATCGAAGAGGCGAGCTCAGAATTCGAAGAGGCCAATTCAAAAATCGAAGAGGCAAGCTCAGAAATCGGAGAGGCATCTTGCTTTTCCAGACGCGTCAGCACCCGTCACACGCAAACTCAGCTTTGCGGAAATCACGGGTAATTTGTCGAAGCGCCGATCCCAGATATCGAGGAGGCGCCAGTCTTTTCCAGACGCGTCAACACCCGTCACACGCAAACTCAGCTTTGCGGAAATCACGGGTAATTTGTCGAAACGCCGATCCCAGATATCGAAGAGACGCCAGTCTTTTTCAGCCTCGTCAGCACCTGTCACATGCACACTCAGCTTTGCGGAAATTACGGGCAATTTGTCGAAGACTTCTGATAAAGAAGAAAGCACGTGAAGCCATACTGTTTAATCATCCAACGGTTGCCGACACGAGTAAAAGAATAGTGCCACTACCAGTTATGAAGAAATCCCTATTAAATGTCAACCTTCACAGCAAGGCAGATATACAAAACCTTTCTTCATCTCCGAGAATGCCTCCCCAACGAAGCCTCTCGAGTCACTCAGTGTTCCTTATTCCTTGGGGTACCTCTGCAAACAAATGACACCAAAGCAAAAGTATCTCATATCACCAGGGTAGAAAGCAAGAGTATCTCATATCATGCTTTCTCCCTGTCCTTTCCTTCGTCCTTGTTATTACCTGCAAAGACAAGGATAAAGAAAGCAGTATGCCGGAACCTCCACTCAAACTCGGGTAAGGAACCGACTGCTTGAAACCCTTCCCTGATTGCCTACCTAGCACTGCTCTCGAGTACTCGTCTTCCACTGCTACTGTACTTCCAAAGAAGCTGCCACATCTGCCTGGAGAACAGATAAGACAAGTGAAAATGATACCTTGAAGCATGTGGAGACAACGTGCAAAAGAAACAAGCAGAGAAGAATGCAGCCTGCATAGTCAACTCAGCAGAAGGAGTCTGAGTTGAGGAACTCGAGAAGATGCCACATTCTGCCAGAAGAATAGATAAGGCAAGGGAAAATGATACATTGAAGCATGTAGAGACAAGCACAACAAAGCATGTGCCGATTCATCTGCTACTTCTTCAAAAGCAAAAATATCTCATATCATCAGAGTCAAAGGCAAAGATATCACATGGCATGCTTTTCCTTTACCCTTGCTCTTGCCTATGAGACAAGGAGAAAGAAAGCAATCAGTCGACACTTGGACAGATTGAACAAAGAAACAGATCATCACCTCTACCTCGTGCCTACCTGCCGTGCAGAAGAAACAAGCAGAGAAGAATGCTGCCTGCACACTCAATCAACTCAGCAGAAGGAGTCCGAGTTGAAAAATTAGAGAGAAGAAGGAGTCTGAGTTGAATAACTCGATAAGCTTCAACAACATCGCCAAAGAGCAAAGCCTCACCGTACAATTCTAATCCGATTCAAGATCAAGCCCCGACGGCCCTTGAAGAAATTTCAAACAAAGTTCAAGATCAAGCCTCGACGGCCCTGAAAGAAATCACAAGTCCGATTCAAGATCAAGCGTCCACCACCCTTGAATCAAATCCAGTACAAGAATAAGCTGTGGAAAGTCAACAATTGGAGGAAAGCAGAAAATCCTCCAACCCAGTTCAAGAATAAGCCTGTGGAAAGTCAACAATTGGAGAAATCCAGAAAATCCTCCAACCCAGTTCAAGATCAAAGCTGTGGAGAGTCAACAAGCGCAACAAAATACGTGCCGATTCATCCACTATCAAAGCCAAAGATCATCTACCACATGAAGCTCCTTGTGGTCCAATTTCAACCTTCAAGATCAAGCCTCAACGGCCCTTGAAGAAATTTCAAACAAAGTTCAAGAACAAGCCTCAACGGCCCTTGAAGAAATCTCAAGCCCAGTTCAAGAACAAGCCTCAACGGCCCTTGAAGAAATCTCAAGCCCAATTCAAGATCAAGCCTCAACGGCCCTTGAAGAAATTTTCCAGCCCAATTCAAGACCAAGCCTTGACAACCCTTGAATCGACGTCTACATTGAGGTACTTCAAAACACATCTTCTACACGTGACAAGCACATGTATGCGATGCGCCTTGAAGTGGGGGCATTTGTAGACATCGAAATTTCGGTGAAAACAAATGTTCACCAACGCATTAAAGTTTTGACGTGTCAGGGCATACATGACATATGCCACGTGTCATACAAATTGTACACATGGTGTATGACTCGACAAAATAAGAAGAAATACCCTTGGAGGATTACACAAGTATTTTATTCTCATTTTGGGCAATGACAAAGCATGCACATATCAAGTTTAAAATGATATTAAGTGGAAAATTAGGCCATAAAATTACCACTTCAAGTTTAAAATGATATTAAGTGGAAAATTAGGCCATAAAATTACCACTTCAAGTTTAAAATTGTATTAAGTGGGCAATTAGGCAATGGTGCTTGGAAAAGAAAAAAATATTTTGTGGTGGTGATTCATTCTCAAAGCCTATAAATAGGCTTCTACATCAAGGTATCATTCACCAATTCACAAATACATTTCTCTACTCCCAAATTAGAAGAGAATTCCCCAAAATCCTTGAAGCTTTGAAACTCTAAAGCTTTCAAGCATCCAACCTCCCAAGTTCCTAAGAATCCCGAAGGATCAAGAAAGCCCTCTTCGTTCTTCGTCAAACCCTCCTTCAAGATCAAGCCCCAAAGGCCCTTGAAGAACTTCCACCAATTCAAGATCAAGCCCCGACGGCCCTTAAAGAAAGCACCATCGTCCATACAACTGTTCATCCTAAGATCAAGCCCCAACGGCCCTTTGGATCAACAACATCAACAAATCTACACATCCAACCGTTCTTCAAGATCAAGCCCAAAAGCCCTTGAAGATCCGTTCATCACCGTTATTCAAAATCAAACCTTAACGGCCCTTGAAGAAACACTCATCCTCAAGATCAAGCCCCAACGGCTCCTTGAAGATCCGCTCAAATCCACCTTCAAAGATCAAAGCCCACGGCCCCTTGAAGAAACTTCCAACAGTTCATCCAAGATCAAGCCTCGACGGCCCTTGGATCAACGAAACATCGACAAATCAACACCTTACGGAGATCGAATCAGATGATCAAATTGAGAGAGATTGTAACCCAAAATCATCAAAACACAAATATTTGTTTGTGCGCGTTGTTCTTGTCTCTTTCGTTTCGGGAATTTTCCGTGTTCACAATAATATTTGTAAATCACATAATGTAGCAATAAAATAAAACTTAAAAAAGAAAATCAACCATTAGTAATCGCATCATATGGTTTACAAAATGTGATTTAAAAAATAATGTCTCTAACATTGCCTTCTTAGAATATTGGTGGTTTGGAGTGAAAACTATTTCGGCAAGTTAAGTGACGAATATTACAAAGTCAAAACAGAAAATGTGTTGCATATTCTGAATTATAAATGAAAAGTTATGATTCAAGTTATGGTTTATCTAGTAGGGTAGTTCGAATAGTCGATATATGAAGTGTACATTGAAAGTTATACTTACATGGTGTCAATTGTTACATAATATAGTGAGACTCGTTTCTTTGTGAAATTGTCTAATCATTCTACTAAATGAGGTCAATTATATAAATTTTTATCTTTAAGTATTAGTCACCATGCAACATGAAAGTAATCACCCTCATTTTTTTTCATAATTCTACTTGTGAAAATATAAATTTAGATATAGAAAAAAAAATTAGAGATGGGCAAGTAGATGGCTTGATAAATAGATCAAAGTTACGATTAGAAACACTCAAATCTCTAATTAAATATTTTGAGATGTCACTTTGATCCAGTCCTACTCAAAATTGCATTGGACACTGAAGCTTGTACGAAAAGTTGTGCATATATAGTGCCTAAATATTTCCACTCAAACACACATTAGCGAGTTGCTTTATACGCATAGCAGCCCCTATGTTCAATGAGTACTGCTCATACATAATTAAAAAAATTATTACAGAAAATAAATCATGCATGGTTATCAGTGGACGCAACGTGTATAAAGAGTTCCATACACAAAGTTAGAACCTCTCCAAAATTAGAACCTCGTCAACCAAACACAAAGTTAGAACCTCGCCAAAATAGTGTGTGATGGGATGTCGTTATCGATTGTCCATACTTAAAGCAAAAGAATCTTAGCACACGCACGCACTGCCTCTGCCGCTTTGGTCATATAATTTTTTTTCTTACACAAATGAGTAGCTTCGGTTTTTCCCAAGTCCCTAAACCTTGACTCCGTCGATACCGCCGAGCATGTCCTTCCAAACCACTACCATCTAGTATCTCCCACGTGGCACTAGACCCGCTTCGGAATCACCAAGCCGGTGCTCTCTTACTCGTTGCTTAATTAATGTTAATTAGGTTTAATATAAATCACGTAGCATGAGTTAGTTGGGGAACTGAGAGAGAGATGGGCGGACGGCCTACTAAGAAAATTTTTTAAACCCTTTTTAGGCTTAACCTATTTTTGCTAATATCTTTGGGGTTTGTGGGGTGTGAGCATATGGGAGGAGAGCTGTATAGAAAGTGACTTCCTTCTTCTTCTTCTTCTTCCTCTTCCTCCTTATCTCTCTATCTTCATTGTCGTCGTCGTCTTCTTCTTTCGTTGGAATCTAGAGAGAGAGAGGTTTTAGAGAGAGATGGGGAACTGTCAAGCCATTGATGCAGCAGCTCTGGTGATACAGCATCCGAGTGGGAAGATAGAGAGGATGTATTGGCCTATAAGTGCGAGTGAGGTGATGAGGTTGAACCCCGGTCACTACGTTTCCCTCATCATTCCATTGCCGGTTTCCGAACAAAATCACAAACAAGTAGCAGAGAATCACGAGGAGGAGCACGGCAAAACGGTGCGTTTCACTCGCATTAAGCTTCTCCGGCCGAACGAAACTCTCGCTCTTGGCCATGCCTACCGGCTGGTCACCACTCAAGGTATGAGATTTTTGTGTTTGTGTTTTGTTGTTTGGTTTGAAAGGTTCTGTGTTTGATGTTTGGGCTTTTTTTGGTGGATTTTGTAGAGGTTATGAAGGTTTTGAAGGCAAAAAAGTATGCGAAAACGAAGAAACAGCAGCTCGAAGTGCTCGAGAAGTTGCAAACGGAGCAAGGGAAGGAGAATTCAGGTTGTTCGGGCTGCAAAGAGGAAGCAGAGAAATCTGATGAGAAGGAAAATATCAACCATGTATGTAGATTTGAACAACCCTTGTAATCTTTTCGTTTTGAAAAACTTGTTATCGGTTGGAAATATCAAATACTAATGCTTTAGCCATGTGGATAATTTCAGGCTTCAAAACGCGAAAGGCACCGACCAAGGACATCATCAGCGAATGCTGCTGCTGCTGCTGCGCTGAGGTCGAAGTCTTGGCGCCCCTCGTTGCAGAGCATCTCTGAGGGCGCAACTGATCAGCGGTTTCCAAACATCGAAAGTGAACACAATGAAAGTAGACAATAGAGTGAGTGCAAAATGGATCGATAACCCGAAATTCATGGAATCGGGTACCAAGTTTTCTAATCCTATGTCAATCGCATCACCCACAAAATTCATCCCATGTTGAAAGCAATAATCCATCTGTATAGCAACACACAAAAAACAAGCACTGAATCTGACATTGTATTAGAAGTGTGAGCTTGCTGGTAGACAATGGGTCTTTTCCCCTTTTTTTTTGGTGTTTGATATACAAAACAAAATGGTCTGGAGAAATGCAAAACTAAATTAAATTTACACTATTGTTGATTACAAACGAAACATCATTTTTACGATTTCGAGTTCCTGATTTCCCAGTCTCGATCATGGTAGATTTGAGCCCAAAGCGGAGATGTTCTTGCAGCCAAAGGTGCTCCGGGTACTTCCTTCTCTTTCAGAGCAACCAAGTGCAAGCTCTGCCAACAATGTCCCAGGTCCTCCATACTCCTTTTGCAAGAAGTCACTGATTACCTGGGTTGAAACCACAAATTAAATTGGTTAATTCTGAGTCATTCAAATAGTAATGCAATCTAACTTTGTAGACGTTAGAATCTACCTCCCAGCAGTTTAGACTTCAGCTTCATGCACCACATATTGATATTGTAGATAGTAATGAGTCAAAACATCTGCCAGAAAGAATGGAAGCTGTCTGGAAAGGACAAGGATTCTCTGCACTCCTAGTTGTGGTGCCCTTTCATGCCCTTCTATTTTGTGCGGTCACGGTTAAGCCACGTCAATATTTTATATTTTTATTGTTTTTTGTCTTATTATCTTATTAAAAAATTAATATAAAATGTTGACGTGACTTAACCGTGACCGCACAAAATAGGAAGGCATGGAAGGGCACCACAACTAGGAGGGCAGACAATCCTTGTTCGTCTGGAAAATAATACAAGGGAGTCGAGTCAGATATTTGTCCACAGGCTCAATTATTGTACTGTTTTACGGGTCAAGCAAAACTCGTGGCCTCACAGGCTCACTCACACACCAAAGATATTAGAAAAGAAAGGAAACAAATGTTTTGCTGATTCACATAGAGGGTTGGCTTGCACCAAAAAAGTTGCAACTCAAAGGCCCCAGGTATCAATCTTTATCATACAACTGGGGTAAGAACTTAAAATTTGAAAAGGAAATCCCTCATATCCCTTTCCCCCTCCAGCCGGTCATGGCTTGCATTTGAGATTAAAAGGTGGAGAGAGTTTCCAGATCAACTTTTTCGGTGCCAACAGAATCATCATTCCATAAGAAATCAGAGTTGGAAACCAGGGCTCGTCTGGTAACCAATTCATCTTATATCGTGTCATACATTGTTGCCATACACTCTTCGAATGAAATATTTTGCTCGCCGCTTTAAGTGGTGGTGAGCATCACCACCAACATTAATTGCCATTAAATCACACTAACGACTATCAATGCATTGGTGATGTGGTGACCAAAATGCACTCCACTTCGAATCAAGGGTCGGTTTCAGATTACAGTTTTTCCGAACTTCAACAAATCACAACAGTAAAGTGCAGTAATTATCCACCAAGAAAACCAAAGGATCTGCTGAATTTTTCCAGCCATGGAAAGATTAGGTGACTACGCCTATAAGTGAGTCAGAAATCAAATCCAACACGCAGATCACAGATTAAAGATGCCATGAATGCTAAGAACACATGTCACATCGGTAATCAACTCTAAGTCAGCACCAGAAGGGCAAGGATTGTCTGCCCTCCCACTTCCGGTGTCCTCCCGTGCTATTCTGTTTGTGTGGTCACGGTTAAGCCACGTCAACATTTTATATTACTATTCATTTTTGTCTTATTATCTCTATAAAAAAATAATATAAAATGTTGACGTGGCTTAACCGTGACGACACAAAACAAGAGGGCACGGGAAGGTACTGGAAGTGGGAGGGCTGACAATCCTTGTCCGCACCAGAAAGTCGAGAACAATAAATGTCAGCCCATTAATTTTGCCCCTGGAGAGTTTTGGGTGCACCACAAGTTCACAACCAAGTCCTATATCTAGTACTAGATGATCCAGTTACTGCTCATACACAGAGTTACATGTTCAGCGTTCATCAATCATTTTTTACAAGCAAAATTGGGTCCAAAATTTCGAACTCAGGCATTTGCGGGGTGAATACTTTTATCCACTTGAGTTACAAGCGTGAGGAAAAACAATGGCATTTTATTAGTTTCCCTCAAATTCATAACCATGGGCTAAATCATATTTTTCCAAGAAGCTAACAAGGCAGCATATGGTTTTGCTACGTTAGGAGACGACCATAGTCAATTTTGTATTTGATTCGGTAATTTTCCTTGTGTAATAGTTCCTACTCCCTAGGGGTAATGGAAGCCGCATAGTATCCTCTTTGTACTATTCCTTTAATCTTTTCAATCAACTTCCCTCGCATTAGAGCAATTCCAGCGGGAGCTAGAGCCCGATGGACCGGCAACAGAAATGACCCAATAGCCCATGCGAGCAATGGAGCTCAGGGAGGCCCGAGAGCCTGAGGCCACATGATGCAAGGCTAACGTATGTCAACCATATTATAAAATAAATAAAAAATGTAAACAATTAATAAAAAAATCCGAAAAAAAATTAAAACATTAAAAAAAAAAGATTTAATTTCTTTATAAATATCTTATCATTATTTTCCACCTTACACCACAATTTTATATTTTCTCAAATACTTTGGGCTGTAATTTCTTATTTAATGAAACGTGGTACAACGAGACAAATTAAAAATTATATCCGAAATTTGAAATAAAATTATTTTTTATCATTTTATAAAATAAAAAATACTAATATTTTATTACTTATTGTCGTAGCTATTCAGTTTAGAGGTCGAAATACAAAAGAAAGTTACTGTACATTAAAGGTAATTACTGCTCACTGAGGATTCAATAGTGAGTTGTTCGAGGGCCTATGCAACGATGGAGTTGCTCTTACACTCCTAAAGTTATCATTTTTATCAACTAATTGTTCCTCACCCATTGGAAATATGAATCTAAATTTGGTTGCAGGAAGATTAACATACCTCTGCGCAGACGCCTATCACACCGTGGAGGTCAGAACCAAAAGTCTCTTTCTCCTTCAACAGCCTCCTGGAATACTCAGCCCTGAACTTCTGGGTCTCCTGCAACATACAATTCAAGCTAATTACACAATCAAACATGCATTTCATATTCCAGAAAGAAAAAAAAAAGGCATGAATTTTCAAACATACTTGCAGATTCTGCGAATTGGGTAATTGGGTCAGGATAAAGTATACTTGTGGGGCGTCGCCGCCGTGGCTCTTGGCGGCTATTCGGCTGGTGTTTCGGAATATGGGTTTTAATGGCGGACGAAGAATACGAATAACGGCCGATTATGGGGTTTTGGAGGGAGGAGCGAGTGCTGGGCTCCAAACGAGAGAGGGCAAACAGCCACCCTGGGTGCGTGGATCGCCATTGGTAAGGAGTACACGACGACATACAGAACGCCGTATATGATTCTAACGACGTCAATATTATTTGAATTGGGCCGATTGGATTTGTCGTAGAATTGTAATGGGCCAGTATTTTAGGATCGCTGGCTAACGCTTGGGTTTCAGATCTTATGGGCCTCTATGGCTTTCTGAACTACTGAAAATTTTATATAAGACTATCTGATCAAGTGTGTTTTGACATGACTTGTGATTGACGTATAAGATATTGCATGCTTTTTTAAGAGTTACTCTGCATATAACGTAGTTTCCGTGCGAACACAAGTTGTTCTATATGATCGTAACACAAAAGGAAAACTTTTAGGCGAGAATGTGTTATTGTGTGTGTAAAATAAGTTGTAAAATGAGAAAACTTTTAGATGCAAATGGAAACTCCTAAATGTTAGAACAAAATGAAAGTTTTTTGTATCAACGTTATGATAAAGTTTTGGATACTACATGTTATTGTACTTTGCTTCTTACTTAGGAGCCGTGCGAGATTATAAATTACTAGTTTACTAACACATTGGGAGGAGCCAGTCAAATTTTGGTTTTCCTTAAAATGGGTCAAACTGATAGTTTCTCCACAACAGCCACTTTTTGAAGAATAAGGTGGAAAAGGCAACTACAAAACAAGGGAATGTTAGAGAGACTAAATTTGTTGACAAAATTTTGAAAAGTAAAGGAGATGTAAATTGATGATTGATTTATTACTTAAGCATTGATAAATGTGCGCATTCTTATTGGTGATACATCATTTAGCTTGCAAATCTACTTTCCCTATCATTACCCACAAAACAAATAGAGAGGAGCTATGGAATAATTTCTAAAGTTTGGTGAAAAGTGTCTACTAATTAAACATGTTCTTTTTTTTTTGGTCAACTAATTTAACACGTTAATCCTCAAGCAATGTGAACTTTCTTTGCAACTTTGCATTAATAAATCAAACATTTTGGGGGAATCTTTGTGCTAAACAAAATCATCCACCCCAATTAAAGCGATTGTTAGTCTATGGATAAGTTCACATCAAATCCCAAACTCTCCATTATGTTCTCTCTTTTTCTTTATCCTTTCTCATTCATTTAGAAAATCGGTATTATACAATAAGAGAGAGTCAAATACGAAATTTCGAGCGAATAATTGAGTTCTTATTTGATTGAGATACAAAGTCTCCTGTCTTAGTTTCATTTTGAAGATTTTCTTTTTGTTTTGATTCTCTTTCCTTTGTGGGTTGTTGAACTGGAATGCACTAGAAATAATTGTTTATATGCATCCACCCTTGCTCTTTTTTCTTTTTGTAACGTATCCCAGATTCAAAGACAGAGGGGAGAAGTGCTATGTCACTTAAAGAACTAGAGCATGTTCATGAGACAAAGAAAATAATCAATACCATTATTCAATTTCTCTTGATAGTAATACCAAATTATTAAAGGAAATAATTGTATTCTCGTTTTAATTAGGCGTATAGTTCATTTTTTTAGACTAATTATATGGGTTTGCACCCAAGATATAGGGGTCTAATGCCTTCAACCCTCCAAATTTTCAACAACCAGGCCAACCTTTCACCGGTCTTCTATACCTAAACATAATTAGGGAATTCTCTAATCCTTTCTTTGTCCTGATCATTTTTTAATGCAGTCTGAGTAGGAACTTTCGGCTACAAATGTCTTTTTAGGTTAAGTCATACGACATATTAGTAAACTCAAGTCATATTTATCTATATCATTCATACTTGGTTAAGTATTATTTTTGCAAACTACTTGTCTAGTGATTTGTTTAGCCTCACATATATAATAACTTTCTTTTCTCATACAGTATAACACGTTAGATTTCAAGCTATTAACATGCATCGTTGATTAGGGTTTTATTATAATAACGACTCAACCCGCATGCTCCTTTATACTATAGCAAAAGACATTTTGTTGCACTTTCTTTGCATTTGATGAAATTATGACAAGAAAAGAAACATGTTTTATGTTATGTGCACATATATAATTAATTAATCTGGATATATATGCATGATATGATCTAAACAAAGAGAGATTGTGGTGGCTGTTGAAAGCTATATTGATGATTAAACAGACAACCCTTTTGTCTCCACTCTTGGGAATGGAGGTCCAGCTCCAGGCGCTATCAAAAAAGCAAAAGAAAGAAGAAAATATCAGAAACGTACACGCTCCCTCGAGAATAGCCAACCGGCCCTCGTGCATTTCCATCTCCTACCCCCTTCAACTTCTTTTTCTGGCATCCAAAGACTCTCCAGTTTTGATTTAATCAAGTTACACATACTATCTCTTTTTATATAAGGGGATGATATACACATTTACCTCTCCCACACATTTTGTCAATTTATGTTTTGTGATATTCTTCAGTTTATTCGATCTGACGGGCGAAAATTGAGAGGAGTGTTTGAAATGTAAAAAGGAGTGTATGGATTGTACTACCCTTTATATACATTTATGTGTCATTCGGCAAAACATGAATTTTACAGGTGTTGAAGGGGCATATGATCAAATTTTCTTAAAAAATTGACTAAAATTATCAAAATCGAATTAATTGCATAACTAATTAAAATTAAATACTGATAACGTATCAATTACTAAACGATAAAAAATTGACAATATAACGATCAAAATATTGACAACATATTGAAAAACTAATCATTTTAGCAATTTTAACCAATTTCGCAGTTTTTTTGTTTTGAACATCTTTTCTTTTAGATTGATTTTATTTTATTTTTACATGGGGATGGGGACAATGAGTATTTCAAGGACTTGAGAGTGGTGGTGTCTTGCATTCAGCTTAAAGTTTAAACCCTAAGATTGAAATATTCAGCATCATTCTAGCTTTTGAACCCTTCAGGTCTAAGGGACCTATGGTCTTTTGCAGAAACCCCACGAACATGTTTTTTACAACGAAAAATGACCTTTAAAGGATGAATATTAGGGTCCTCTATCTTTGCCATTGGTCTCGAAGAGTTGAAAATTCCGCAAGAAAAGGAGTAGGTAAAGAGCAAAATTCTGTTCCCTACACCCCCAAACCTCTTACTTTAGCACTATGAGAGAGAAATTTTGGCTTTAGGGTTTATACTTTGGACTCCTCACTTTAAAACCCCATTTTGTTTATAGAAAAAGAAGTATGTAGATGCCAACGATGGTTGGTTGAGTTCGTAAGGATCTTTCTCTTCGTTAGACCAAGTTTTAGGTTCAAGTCCTATTGTCGGCAATCTATCTTAGTGGGCGATGTATAAAAACCAAAAAAATGCTTAAGACCTTCTCTGTAAGTTCTCAATGAAGCTTATGATACGCCATGACCCTGGAATGAGGTAGCCTCTCCTCCCCCTAAACTTTTTTCTAACAAAAAAAAAGTACGTGACAAGTTTTCATCACTGAAAAATAAAAGGGTTGGGTCCATGCAATTCCATTCTCTCATATACAGAAAAGGATCCTTTCCAGATCTTCTTTGTGGACCTTCGGGGGATCAAGCAATCACGATTGTTCATCGTATATCGTGCAGTTAGTTTTCGTTAGATACTATTTATATTCAATTTTAAAATTTGAATTTAAAATGATTTTTAACCGCACGATATACGGTGAATGATCGTGATTGCTTGATCTCCTAGATCCCCACAAAGAAGATCCTGCGAGGATCCTTTTCTCTCATATACAATCTAAGATAAACAAATTAAATAGCCATATATTGATATAATCACTTACAGCCTAAGAGATAGAACACTTATTTTCATTCTAAAATGAGTGATCGAGCTCAGCTAATGAAAATAAGCATTCGAGCTCAGCTAATGTTAAACCTTTAATCTTGATATGTACTTGGAAAAAGTAAAATCACTGGACATTGGTTATTGTAACTATTTGAGTTATACACATGCGATCCTCTTATTGATATATGGTCTACATACAATCTCAAGTTTCTCAACAATTCAACAGTCGATGCATGATTGTCAATTACCACATCCAATATTTCAACATATGCTTCTTGTTATATAATAAGTGAATGATGGCAACATGTTAATCATCAACAACCCAAACTCCCCACACTTTACTGCTTGGCCTTGATCATGAATGGAATTCGGAGTATAAATAATGAGGAGAAGAAATTGCCTACAATATCCAAATTCACATAGGCACCACCACCACCCTATTCCTATTCAAAACAAAACAAAACGTTCTACCTTTTTATATCCAATGAGAAGGCGCCATGTCACCATCGTTCCCCAATTTGCGGGTTCGATGTACCGCCATCAAATTATACTCAAGGGACCCTGAAAAACCCTACTGCTCATGTGATTTAGGGCTAATTTCGAATTGATGTACTTTTAAAAAAGATTATTTTTATTGTGCTATGGAAATAAATATCTGCGGAAAAAATAAATAGGTGTTTGATAAATTCTAATGCTAAAATTGCTTTTAGCAAAAAGAAAAAAAATGGATAATATTGTTAATATAAAAGTTTCATTAAAAGTTAAAGTAACGTGTCTTCTTGAAAAGACCTTTTTTTTTAATTAGAATAATGGTTAGAATTGCTTCTATTTTATTATGCTGTTTTAGACCCATGGTTTTGAAAAAAAACTAACATTTTTTTTTTCTTTTACTAAACACAATTTTAGTTCCAACTTTTTTAAGAGGTTGCTTCTGAAAAAAATTTGAGCAACCTTAAACTAACCTTAGGAACTATAAAAGCATATTATATGAGCATGGCATTTGTATCTACTTTGGTGTAATTAAACAGCACCATCGATCTATGGCTGCTGTGGAAAAGTCAAAAATATATATGATCTTCGATAAAGATTCACGGTTTGTTTGATAGCAATGTCATTGCGCTCCACGGTTTGTCCTATTTCCCGTCACACTTATGTTTTAATTAAAGTTAAGCTTTTTTGTCACATATCACCCATAGGGCTACGAGGTGGGCTAATTGTGAATAGATTAGGTTTATCAGTTGTTGATCACCGAACCTGAGGACCTGCATGTTGTCTAATGGGTGACCTTTTTAGTGGGGGAGGATAGAAAATAAGGAAAATATGGTGGATCCCAATTGGCATTTGGTGACAGATCCGTGTGGTCCAAATTACTCTTCATGGCTCCCACTTAAAAAACCAAAGCTAGCTGGACTAATGAGGCAATTCCATGTTGCATAAATTGTTTAATTAGCAAGTTCCAGTCATAATTAAATTAGATTAATTAAATTCGTTTAATTAAACTACCAAGTGGATTCCGATCCACGTTGTGGAAACATAGTTAATTAAATCCTTTTGTAAAGCAGCAAGTAATTAAGTAGCTAAGTCTTCATCAATGAGAATAAATTATCTAAACCCATGTTTTTATTAACTCTGAGGTTGTTCAAATTCAACACTTGGTCCCTAAATTCAAACACCCGACTTTCTCCAATAAAATAAAAAAGTACACTCTAGAAACCCTAATTTAATTAATAACATGGTAGCATGCATGGGTGCTTTCCTTGATGGATGATGGCATTATTTACACCCTAAAAGGGCAACCATCCAAGAGGAATTAGAGAAAAGTGCACTTTCTTTCCAGCAATTGTCATTACGTTGGTTGTTTTACTTCACGGTGGTCCATTTAAAACAGCCATTGACATAATTTAGATGTGTGTCCGTGTGAGTAAAACTAAAAGAAATAAAAGTGATGTAAGAAGATTTGAGAGATGATGGATACTCGATCGGTTTGCATATTTCCACCTGGAAAATTAATTGAGAAGTTGATAAGATTGCATGGCCTATGCATGCAGTTGCTCGAAATGCATGGTTACCTTTTACAAGGCATATGTGCATAAAAGTTCATAAGATGTGATGTTACTACATGCAAAAATAATATACCCCATGTCGGGGATCTGTGACTAAATGACATGGTCTCTTAACTGGCCTTTTTCTATCTGTAGTGAGAAGCTGTAAGTACTTAATTAAAAGCACCTTTTAAGGCCTTGGCTTTTCCCCACCATATTTCACACTCAGCTTTTGCGTATTAACGAAACTGAAACCCTACTCATTTAGCTGATGATCAATAAAATACAATAGCGAAGGTGAAATATCACTGTTTATCAGGCTGAGTTGTCTGATATTGGGAGAGGTGTTAGAACACCCACGGGTTGGTCGCGAGATAACTTGCTTGCTACCATGGTACTAGAGATATATCCGCTCGGGTATACAGCTGGGGATATCTACGGTTATGTGTAGAACATCTATCACATAACTTACTCGCAGACTCGCAGTGACACAGTAGAACTTCTCATCCGCTTATGTGAACAATATTCATCATGTGACTTGCTTACAGTGACACATCGGATTTTCTAATCCTTAGTCACGAGAGGCATTTATATGTGTGAGGATAAGAAGTCACATTCTCACAATATGAACAGTCACGGTCGATGAATGAACTGTTGATCAATCTTGATTGATAGAGGGACCAAACGTGGCCTTCACTTTGCAGAGGAGCTAAAATCACTTACAAACTTCCACACAGTAAATAACACAAAGCACCAAACTACAAATTGTGTATTGTCAATCATGTGCCATTAACAGAGAGATAGCTATACAGAGAGAGATGAAAGAAATCTTGATGATATTTTATTGATGATGAACCAAATACAACACGCATGAAAAGGCCCCAAAGACCTTAACTTGTATTTTTTTAGGACAATATTAAGGAGGTTTCTCCTCCTCGTTTTTTTTTTCTCTAGTTACAAAAAATCAAATAAATTAAGACAAAAAAAGGAGTAGGCACGAGTGACCATGCACCACCCTTGTAAACACCAGAGTTCATCAGTATGGTTATAGGCCCACCTCAAGGCCTATAAAAGAGGCTATTTGCCGCCAAAAATGCACACATACACAGGTGTGCGCCACGCACTCTGCCACCAAAGCAGTGAGAGAGAACACACACACCCCACTCAAAAGTCTAATATGGGTGGAGCCACCGATCGTATTCAGTCTACACCTGCACCCGTTCATTCGGCTTTCCCGTCAAAAAACGCACATAGCAGAGAAGTCGAAGCAATAATTATGCTGCTAGATGAGGAGAAAAACTTGAGAACACTTGAATCACATCATATGGTCACTCCCAAACCGATGATAGCACTTTCAAAAATAGATCTCATTCAATTTAGTACTGCTCAAACTTCAAAGCTCGATTCCTAATTTTGCCAACCCTTTCTTTTCTTTCCTCGCTTTCATGTCCCACCAGCTTCAATGAGCCCTTTGAATTCAATCCCCTACTTCATTCACGCTTCCATGACTCCACTATTTTATAAAACATATCTCTGTACTAAAAAACAAATCCCCCTCCCTTGGGAATCTGCAATGCCATTATATAACGAATAATGGCAATGCCCACCAACAAAAACAACAAATAAAATAATAAAATCTCACCAAACTCTCAAACATATAGACATTATACATACTATAATCTACAGAAAACCCCAATATCAGTCAATTTCTAATCCCAAAAACCCACCTAAAAATGATTGATGAGGTTTCTAGACAACTTTTGGACCACCATTTTTTTATTTATAATTTTCCCATCTCCTCTACTCGGAGTTTCCTTTATCATCGTCTACCCACAAGCAGTTATTTGTTTTCCTCCTTTTATAAGATATTGGTGATGATGATGACGATGACGGGGATGATAATGAGAACGACGGGGACAATGAGTCGGAACTCGACCTCATTCTGCCCCGAACCGTAACTCGGAGTTGCAGTGGTAACACATTGGGTGATGACTTTTTATTCCGACAATTTTGAACCACTAGATCTTGCATTAATCTATAGCATCCGATTATTTTCTCCTGCAAATGATTAGAAAATGGAAATATTTCGGAATTTTTATAATGAAAATAAATATGTAGATTATAATAATTTAGAATATCGTGTCCTAAAACAATAAGAATGTGTGCTTACTTTGCTTAGTCCATCACACCATGACTCGGCATGTTCAGGGTTTTCAAGCGACAGATTAGGCATTTCATCGGCTGCAGAAAGTATTGCTGCCGCAGCAATGCATGATGGCCAATATTCAAGAAAGCTAGAGTCTGTTGATCGATCGACATAATTATTAATCAATCAACAACAAAAGGTCAAGAATAACAGCTAATTAATCAAAAAGTTATCACAATGTATACATGTACGTACACCTATACATATGTATTACGTAAGGATATACAAGATCTGCATGCATATGTATTACGTACACGTACCCTGGATATTCGATAAGATGATATCCGTGGCGCGTGAAATGAGAAAGCCAATGAAAGTTGCCGTTGGATCGAGCTTGCATGCAAAGAAAGCGATGAAGCTGAAGGGTGTTATAGATCGTAGCCTCCAATCCAAAACGCTCAGCACCAGAAGCTCCATCCTGCGGATTGTTATGGGTTCGAATATAAACTTGGCACCTTCTACCTGTGATACGTGTACATCTTAAAATATAAATGACATGCTAGCTGTTTTCTAATATTATTTTCATATACAATTAATCAAATCAAATAGGTTTAGATTAAGAAAAAAATAAATTAGGGTTTGATTAGGTATAATGTGTGTACCTGAAGATCCAACAACGAAGGAACCAGAGGTTCCTCCATCTTAGCAGCTAAGGACAAGCAAGCAACACTTAAAAGTTGCATCGGCCACCCATTTGCTTGCTGATCAAACAATAAACAAACAAAACGAGTACTATTATAAAAAGTATTATCGTCGTCATGTGGATTTAATTAATTAAGATTCCTGTGTAATTTGTTTGCACTTGATAAACAATGCTATAAGTATTAACACGTGCAGTGCACGTGTCAGAGAAAAATTATTGTTATATACAAAGGCATGTAATAATTAGAATCTTTGACACTGTAGTAATTATAAAGTGAGATTAATCTAATATAAAAGGTTTATACTGGAACAAGACGTACGACAAATCACCTACTGTTCAGATTGAACCGTCGACTTCTTAGTTTCTTCCTAATTTGTTGTACGTTTGAAAAGTCAAATGTAATTACTATACGGTTTTTTTTGTCGAAAGTAATTACTATATTGAGAATTACAAAAGGTAATTATTTTAAGCATTTTGATGCGGATTTGATGGATACCGGCCTCTTTATTCTAACAAAATACAATTAACTAACTACCGCTATTATTATTTTTTAAAATAGTCAATAAAGTAATGAAGTCTTTCACCAATAATTAAGATATAGTCTTCAACATTATTCAATTTATTCGTTAACGAAGATTAAATTTACCGGCAACCGGCGGGAGTATAAGAACCGGTCCAAGTAGTTAACGGAAAGATACGCCGTCAGTGGTTGAAATCCATAGTAACTCTGGACCTGTATACAAAACGTAATATTTGATTAATTGATTAAATAAGGATTGTTGCAAGGGAAGTAGTCTAATGTGCGCCGCCGGTATACATCCGAAACTGAAGCGCAGTGTACATAGATCCGGCGGCTGATGAAGAGCACGCGCACGGCACATGCTAGCAATGAGAGAGACGCTCTCACGCGCATGCGTTAATTTCAAGGGAAATAATTTCACACCCTCCATTTGACTTGAATCGAATTTGATTAACTCGTTCCGATTAAAAATATCGCTGACGATTTACCTTGAGAATCCATGCAACAGAATCAGCTCTGGCGGTAACGTCGAGCGACTGAGAGTGTAAGCGAGACAAGTAATCGATACCGGGGACGAAGTGGCGCTCGCCTTCGATGAATTCGGCTATGGACTCTTCCTCGCTGTACGCCGGAGATTCCACTTCCGACGAGCATTCCGGCGACCCTCCGGACAGAATTCCGGAGTCCTCTGCGCACAGTAGGTCGGAGAAGCAGTCCGAGCTCCATACTGTCGACATGATGATGATGATGATGATCGCGGTCGTCTCCGATCGCCTCAGTCAATGACTACCCATCACTTATCGACTGTCGAAATTTGTTCGGAGAAGTCGCCGGAATGCTTGTCTATGGGGGGAGAGAGAGAGAGAGAGAGAGAGAGAGAGAGAGAGATTAGTTCAAGTGAGACTTTGATTTGGAGATTCCATCAGTTTCATTGGATATATATGTATGAGATTTTTTTTTTTTTTTTTTTTTTCGTTTTCGTTGGACGTAAAAATTCGAAAAAGAGATATGATTTTCCCGGGAAAATATATTATTCTGTTTTATTGGAGAAAAATATTACGTAAAGAGTGCGATGGCAACTGGAGTTTCATCACGTCGCCCGCGGGAAACCCATGCTATAATTCACAATTGAATTGTGATGATGCCTCGTGGCCCGTTGGATTTATTGATAAAATCTTAAATACTTTTTATTTCTTGGTAAAAATAATCTAATTTAAATTGTTTTGTCCCCTCGGACCCCTCCCTTTGAAGTTTCAATGAAGCAGTAATGACATGACATAGAATTATTTTGATGGACCTCGTGCTAAGGTGCAGTAATTAGGAAAGGGGATCCTTTCCGAAGATCTCTTTCCACCAAATTCATCTAGTTCAGGATCCGGACCGTTAGAATTTGATCTAACTGTTACAATTATTATAACATTTAAAAAGATCCTCTGTTGGTAGCCATTTGATCAAATTTCAATGGTCCGGATCCGGATCTCGGACTAGATGGATTTGGTCCATTTCCCAGTAATTATTAACAATTTTACAGTCACGGCACCAAATTATATGAACCATCTTATCTACTATTGGCGTAACTTTTGATTTGGGATGAAATCCTTGATTATATATCAATATATTGGGTGCTGATTTTATGCTTAATCTAAAAAGTAACTTTTCTTTGTTTTTTTTGTCGAAAATCTAAAACGTAATTAAAGGGCATAATTTCGATAGAAGAAAAAGAAGCAAACTGCCCAATGGATATGATGGCATTGTGGCACTAAGAAAAAGTAAATAAAGAAGGCTGCACACCATTTAGACTTGGGATACAAGAAATTAATTAAAGGATCTCAAGGTTTAAACTATTTGAGAGAAATGTTAAGAGACTTTTTCAAAATAGGATTCTCTATAAACTCTTCGACATCTCGTGTTTTTTACACAATGTTAATAGATCAAGGATAGTGTTGGCTCCCGTGTATTCCTCTTGTTACTAGTTTAAGGGTAGTGTTGGCTCCCGTGTATTTAAATTTGAATCTCATCATAAAAGAAAAGGGGCAATTCATTGAAACAATCAACTTGTTGATTTCCATACTAAGGGGATTCTTTTAAAAATATACTCTTCATGAACTCTCTACCATCTTATGTTTTTGGCACAATGTTTTATGATGTTAGTATGGGAATTGATGTTAAACTGTGAGATGACAGAGAGTCTGACTTTTGAGAGAGTCCCCTTATCATTTCTCTTGACAACAAATACAATTTTTTTTCTTCTTGAGAAATGCTAAGGGAGTCCTCTAGCTAAAAAGGGACTCTCCATGAACTTTCTAACCTCATGTTTTTTGCACAATGTTTTATATATATAGGCACGAAAATTAACGTTAAAATAGAAGATGACATAAAATATATGGAGAGCCTCACTTTGAGAGAGTCCTTTAGACCATCTCCAAAGGAGATGTCAAAATCTAAGTGGAATGTCATGTAATCAATTTTGAAGGTAGGAGCAAGCTCTAACCGATATGTGAATCCTATGTGGATTGACATATGAGTTTTCATATGTCAAATTTGACATATGAGAAAAGGGGTCCTACAAATATCATTTATATAGATCTTGAAAATTTATTTTAATTGATTTATTTTTAAAATGGATCCTACAAATATCATTTATAACACAAAAACATATCGGTTGGAAAAAAAAGAAAATCTGACATGGGGGGATTGAATTGGGACTTGTTTCATTTTGGGAAGAGAAACACCATTGAATTGGGACTTGTTTGGCATGCAAGGTGTAACATATGAAAAGACTGGATTTCTTTGTTTTGATAGTTAAAAAAAGTGAAGGAAAAAAGTAAAAGGTAAACTCTCTCTTTCTCTGTAACATGATGATTTTAATTATAGAACGCGAATAATTAAAGTAGATAGCCATGATATAATGGGAACGATATCTCCAACCTTTAGGTTAAAATTTATAATTTTTAACTTAAAAAATTTAGGTTTTAACTTAGAAATAGTTTTTCTTCTCCAACCATTTGGGTTAAATTTTTAACCCGAGATTATTAAAGAATGAATTTATGATATTTTTTTTTTCTTAAAGTAACTTTTTTTAGAACAAAAAATTATGTAAACTATCCTAATTTAATTTTATGAACATTTTAACCTAAAAATATTTAGATTCCAACAAATATTGAAAAATCACTAAATCGACACCATAAAACTCGTGGAATACTATAAAAGAATATGAAACACCTAAAAGAATTTTTTAATTACCTTCAAATTTGGACGGTTAGATCTTTTATTTTATTGTTGGATTTGATCATATTTGCCTCAAGGGTTGGAGCCAGTTGGAGTAAGTTTAGAACTAAAAATTTGAGTTTTACTTCAAGGGTTGGAGTAGGTTTTTGAGGGTGAAATTATTAAATTATCTTTTCATCTTGATGATGACAAACCCGTCGCATTCACAAATTCACAATTTCAAATTCGTGTGAATATGCATAATTCTAATGGCTTAATTTATAAAATGACTAGATCAACAGAGGCTGCTGCTTTTAGAAGATAATGTCAAATAGTATTGTTATGTATATATAGAATGTAAGTTTCTTTAATAAAGAATGAACTCTTATACCTTGCTTATAAATAGTCGATATCATTCGCAACAATAACAAAATGTATCAACATATTATTAATTTGTATTTTCGATAAGTCTACTACAAGATTGATATATATTGTTCTTTTATAAGATGAACTAATGCACAGAGAACTTATGTATTATACAATGACCGTTCGTATTTGCCTCCAGTTGTGTGGTTATTTACTAGTCATGATAAGGGTGAGATCAGTACTGACAGTCAAAATATGCAATATCCAGAAACCCTACCTGCCAGTTGCAAACCAACAAGAAGAAGACTAAAGTTAGCCTGCGGGTTACAGCCTGTGTAGACCTTTGAGTGTGAAATGTTGAAATAAAGCATCTGACATTTGATGTACAGGTTATGAAGTATACGTCCATTTTAATCTTGGCACGCGTTCGGTATAGTAGGAATGCATGCCAGGGTTAGGATTCAACACGGTATAGCATGAAGTATACGTCCATTTTAATCTCGTCCACACACACTCATACAAGTCGTTCATATTTGCATGGGATGATCTTGACTTAAGATTAAACACGTTCACGTGAGCTACTGATCATGACATTGTTCTTGTTACAGCAGGCAAACCCTAGTTAATGCTATTTGCATCAGGTGGTTGGACTGCCCTGTGTTTTTCTCAACCACACTGCAGTTTGCTCCATACCACACACACACACACACATACATATATCTGTGTGTGTGTACTATACGACTGTACTGTTTCCACATCAAGGTTTGGGAGGGAGACAACGGCACTTAAAGTTAGCTTTTGATGGTACATGTCGTGTGGAGGGGATTGATTAAACGAGCTACAGAGCTGTATACATATATAGGTGTTTCAATTATGAGAGACTGTGATGAATCTCTATCATGCTTTATTGATAACGAAAATTCAAAGGACTTAACGACGTTTGAATGAACTGTAAATCCAAACATCAGCCGTTAATTCCGGCCCTTTCAGTTCATTGCTCATTTTGTGAGTTATAAGGCCGGTTTCCCACCCCCCACCACCACCACTATAGTCTGTATCTCACCATAGTCACATACACCAATCATTACCACCGTCCTCATGAGCTGTCACCATCGTTTAACACTTACAAGTTAATTTCCTCATACTTTTAATAATTTAATACCTCATCCAAATTCAGTAATAAAATTATTTTTCTTGATATATATATGAAAAATTGAGTAAGTAGTTAAGATTTGATGTTTTACTATAAAACCAATTGGTAGTATGGAGAATAGTCTAACCTCTTATAACTCTCATAAGGTTTTTCCTTTCACCGATGTGGGGCTCTTTTACCTTCACATCCTCACACGCCCCTCACGTGTGAGGGATTTTCAAGCCAAACACGTGGACAACACAAATTGGGTGACGTGGAGCACGTGTGGCCGTTGAGCTTCACATGTGGGCTAACCTACTTTGATGCCATGAAGAAAGTTTAGGTTCCACCATAAAATTAATTGACAATATGATGAGTAACTCAACTTACTTAACTCTTACAAGGTTTGTTCTTTCATCGATATGGGGCTATTTTACCTTCACATTCTCACAAGTAGCTATAATAATAATAATTGTGTGTATGTAGAATGTTAGGTGGCCATTTGAAGTTTTTAAGACTTTGTGAACTCACTGCTATGCATGTATTCGCCCAATGCAGCAAGGTCCAACCCTCCTGAAATTCAGCTCAAGTTCATCTGTCTCTTACCCAAAATAATTGAACCCTTGTTTTCTTCCTTTTAATACTATACATAACTTAAAAGTTACACAAATTTATTGTATGATCCAAAATAGCAGAAGACTTCACTCTGAAAGTAAAACTACGGCTTCCTATGACACTCGTCACGGAATGAATGCCAAGACATGAGATATCTTGTGACTTAACGAGAGAGTAATATCATCAGTTGCATGCATGGTTCTCCGTGTTTGGGGTGAGAAAAAAAAATCTAATGATATTTGTACACCTTATTTTCTTTATAGAGAGATTTTTTAATGTGACCAAAACATAGAATTCTACGCCACATGTCTTCATACAATTGAAGTGAGACTTAAAAAGAAAAAAAAATCTTCTAATTGTATAACGACATGTGATTTACCACCCGGTGGTCGGTTCCACTAAAACATCTCTCTTCCTATCTATAAATTGGGCAAGGTTACAGCCTCATAGGTACCACTGCTAGTCTGCTAGCTCTGTGTATGTGTCCAAATCTGCTGCCCCCATGACATGTTCTAAAATTGTTAGTTAAATACAAAGTGGGATCAGCACTGTTTTTTTGCTTTTGATTTTTTCTCCTTGGTATTCACTTCGGCCTTGTATTATCTGCCAGTCAGACAGATAATTGGAGGAAGGCCTTTATTTTTCCCTTCTTTCTTTTTTGTTGTTAGGAGTGCAGACTAAGCTAGATTTTGGATGAATAAACTTCATTGATGCTGAAATTAATTAATTAGATAAAGTTAAATAAAAATCAAATGAGTATTAGTGATTTTGCTTTCTGGTTCCTTTCTTAGCTATGCTTTTAGTTTTAGACTCTCAAACACTCTATACGACCCATAATAAACTTCCTTTAGAACTTGTGGTCAATGGGGAAGATTGAGATTGACACAAGTTCCATTGGACATTTGAAGTTTAGTTCCACTAATTGAACCCTATGGGTTTTTTTTTCTTTCACACGACAATATTCTATTCTAAACTTCTGAAGTGAAAACTCAAACTCGAATACAAAAAAAAAAAAGTGCACACTGTCTTATCCATATGACTTGACACACGTGCGTTAAATCATATAGAATGACTCAAAAACTTAACATACATCATTTGATTAACAATTTATCTTCTTTGTGAAGTGGCTAGAACTAGGTAGTAGATCAATTATGATGCCTTGATTTATTTGAACTTATATTTGAGTTGATGGGGACAAAGCCCCGTATGCCAAAATAATGGATTCAGAAGTTGCATCTTTGTCATGCAACTGACAAAACCGGCTTGTCGTTGGTTACAACTCTTCTCATGTTTGATATATAGTAAGAAAATTAAATAATAAAAATAGCTAGTAGTGTTACTATAATACTTAGTTGTAACTTGCTTGGTGGATATTGGATAAGGAAGGCCAAAACAAGCTTCATTTGAAATGATTAGTGTTCAGTCTATCGTTGATATGTGATTGTTATTTCATCAACATTTTATCGTTACGTCATCCATATATTCAACCACTAGGTCGTTTATATTTGATTTTAATCAGTCCAACAACAGAGATTTGATTTCTGATCGTTTTAATCGATTTCTTGGATAAACAGTAAAAGAGAATAGGAAAGAAATAGGGAATTATGGTACTCTCAGCTATGATTCATAACTATTTAGTATATGAATTATCAGTCATATTCATTTTGGAAGAATCAGTCATATTCATATGTTCAACTAAAACGTCAATCAGTTGATACTTCTAGGTTAGAGAGCGATGGAAAGCTCTCACTTACCTAATATCTAATGCCAACAAGAAAACATGTTTGGAAATGGGAGCTGGAACCATGACCATGACCCTCAGCCCCCGGGGAGCGTCTTGTTCTATTTTTCTATTGCCAAGTCCATGCTTGATACTGACTTCTGTGTTTTGTTCAACTAAAATAGTGAGTCGACTCAACGTTGCCAACTTGCCAAATAAGGAAGACTTAACATCTTAGAAATTAACAAGCCTTGAGAAAGGCACTTGGTGGTCTACGTACGTTGTCACCATTCAACAATGGCTACTTCATGAACTGCGTTTGTGATGTAGACAGATGGCACAGTGGATTGAAGAGCACCTTAACAAATGTAAAGAGCGAAGTTCAAGCTTTGTAGGTTTGAACTCCAAGCTTCAATATGATTTTTTAAGGCCGAATCCTATCATTTACTAGGTCAAAACTGCAATTTAAAATTGAGGGTGTTTTTGGAATTTTAATTTTGATTTTGCTTTCAATTAGGATTCTTAGTGAATCTATGTTCTGATGTAGTACTTTAAAGTAACTTTTATCATCTTCATATTATTCATTCAACAAACTTTGAGGATTTCTCATATTTCGGTATAAATATCACCCTACATCAGTTTAGTAGACTGATTATTTTGTACAAGCGATAATTTACACTAAATTAGAAACCTAACTATTTGAAGGAGGATATTTTGTATTTTTGGCCAATGAAATATGTGAATCTAATCCTGGACAAAAAAAAAAGGATGTGAATCTAATAAACATATAGAGCAAGAACCACTTCAAATTCAAAATTAATCTAAATTATACTTAAAACAGTCAATGGGCCTTCAATTTCAATTGGTTGGGTATGAAAGAGCAACCAAACTCAGTCAATAATTCATTTGTTCTAAACCCAGCCCAACTGAACAAAACCTCAAAAGAGGAAAACTAAAAAAAATTGAGTTTATAAAATTCATGGCTTCGCCCGGGTTCGAACCGGAGACCTTCAGTGTGTTAGACTGACGTGATAACCAACTACACCACGAAACCATGTTGGCATTGTTTCCCAATTTATATTATTAATGCACACGTATTGTGGTTAATATCAACGCCGTTGATGAATTTATCCATTTGCTCGGTTACTCAGTTAGCAGAGAGAGAAAGAGGAACAGGAAAAGGCGACTGAGCGGCAAAGATGATAAGCACCGGCAGGTTTCCACCTTCTTGCACCTCCAAGTCCCTTCTCGCCGCCGCCATCTCGTTCCCGCCACACAAATCCCAATTGGGCTTCGCCGTCTTTCCCCTCCCATCTACTTCTTCTTCCTCACTCCCCACAGCCATTTTCAAAACCAGCTTCTTCCTCCCTCCCATTCGGCAAACCCACCGCGCCCATCTCGGGTTTCTCGCCGTCCAAGCCAGGAGAAGTAGCGGGTCGGGAGTCTCCTCCCAGAAAAGGCAACGGAGAGGCGGCGTTGTAACGGACGACGACTCTGATGACGACGAGGAGTTGGAATTGGACGGCTCTGATGACGTGTTCGATGGTGAGGAGGAAGACGATGACGAAGACGCGTTTGTGCCGTTTGGGAAGATGAAGAAGTGGCTGGAGAGGAAGCCGCGGGGGTTCGGAGAAGGCAAAGAGTACGACATTTCGATTGAAGAGAAGCTGCTCGAAGAAATTGAGAAGAGTAAGAAAGCACAGGCCGAGAGTAATCTCGCCAAGCTCTCCGAAAAGCCGAATTCGAAGGGAGACCAAAGCAAGAACAGCAGCAAAAGTCTGGCCTTTTTCTCCATTGAGTCCAATTTTGCACTCAAATTTTAAACCTTTTAATTCAATTTTTACTGCATTTGTATTTGCAGGTGTTGGTGCGGTTCCGGATGGAGTTAGAGTGCGGGTGATCAATCTTCCGAAGAAGAAGAACATTCACAGGGATTTGAGCTCGGCTTTCAAGCTGGTTCCGGGTTTGATTAGTATAAACCCCGCGGTTTCCGGAAACAAGAAGACTAAGGACCCCATTTGCAAGGGTTTTGCTTTTGTTCATTTCAAGTCTGAGACCGATGCAACTAGGTATGTGTAGGGTTTAGGGTTTATGTGAATGGAATTCTAATTTGAGAATGCGACTTTGAATTGCACCCGAGTTTGAATCCCTTCACCGTAGATATAGTAGTTTAGGATATCGTCTTGTTAAAAAATGAAACATGAAGAAAGGTAGTGATTGACTACAAGGGTGCGGAAGTTTTCGGTCTATGTGGATAGGTGTGGTTGTAAAATGCAGGACAGGGCTCCGTTTTAAGTATGAATATTGAGAGTTGAGAGTACTATCAAGCATATGCGTATCGGCATTTACCTTTGAATCTTGATTGTATGCATTGTGGTCTAAGTTTTATTACAATGCCGGTATTCTATTATACGAATTGATTGGTTTTTCTGTCATGGCAGGTTTGTAGAGATGTTTTCTTCACAGAATGTTACATTTGGTAAAATTCAAAAGCAGATAAAATGTGAGCTGGTAGATACGCCACAGCCGAATTTGGATCAGACACAATCAACAAATAACCGTAGTGCTCTCCCACTAATTGTTTCTGGATTGGAAGGAGATTATAAAGCTGATTTTGACTCGGATGATTCTTCCATGGACTCATTGGAGGAGACTACCCTTGGTGAATATGAGGGCTCTGATGTTGAGATTGTTGGACCAGAACTGGAAGACGTCATGGAACACTCATCGGATAACCATACTGCTCGTGAACTAACTGTTTCTGAATTGGAAGATGGGAAAGCTGATTCTGACTTGGATGATTCTTCCCAGGAGACATGGGAGGAGACCATAGTTGATGAATACGACGGCTCTGATTTTGAACTCAATGAATCAGAACTGGAAGATGCCATAGAGAATTTGGATTCTATCAGTGGCTCAGACCTAGATGGTGGAGATAGAGATAGCATGAAATCAAGGACGGAATCCGAGTCTTTATCAGCAGATTCATCCTCCTCGAAGAAGCTACTTGTCAAAGCAAAAGAAGAGAAGCTTCCCAGACAAAAGCCAGCTGTGAAAGGGAAAGACGAAAGCTCGCCTAAGAATAAGAAGAAGAAGAAGAAGCTTAATGTGAAACAAAAAGCAGTGAAGGTTCCAAAGTTGACGGTCGGCGGATCCGCCAAGAGGTAATCAGCTTCAGCTGCATATTTACTGAAATTTTTCAGTCTGTTCTTTCCTTAGGACAAAATTACATCAAGTTTGTTGCTTGTGCTGTAGGTTGAAGGTGAAGGAGAAGGCTGTGCTTGGTGACGTGTTCGCAAAATATGGGTCCAAAGAAGCTGTTTTGGCTTCAAAGGGAGATAGCTGACCAGGCCATTGTATGAGAACATGGAGTGGTATTGTGGGACTGTAAACTGCAAAGTGCAAACGCATGAATGATATTTGCTCTTCTTCCCCCTCTTTCCTTCTATATTATATAGAATATTCTAATCTAGTCTAAACTACGAGTAGGGGATTCCGTCTTCAATAGTAAGTGACTACTAAGATTGACTCCAAAAAATCGAACAGTGAAAATTGTTTAAAAAGTCGGACTATTTCGTAGGTTGGATTACCTAAGACAACATCCAAAGACAATCAACAATTCGTCGTTTATTATCGATGCGTTGTCCATTGATTCAAGTGAGATTTTAGTGTAGGGTTGCGCTATGATTTGTGAGATGGGCGAGCTATTTAAGACGAATAACTTGTATGACATGAAATGTCACGACCACATTATATTAGTTCGATGTAAGCTGCTCTCCTAGTCAGGTTTTTTTTTTTTTTTTTCCTTCATAAAACTGGGCCGTTGCCGACAACCCACTATTTGCGACTTGTGTCCGTAGCGAGGCGGCCCAGTCAAAAACCCATATCCTTGTCTATCTGCTCTGCCTCCGGCCCTGTGGCCTCTCTGTTTTCAGAAACCTGTACAATCCATCGTCCTCCGGTAACTGTGATGAACTGCTTGTCGCAAGTTTCGTCCTACACAACCGCCATTTTCAGAACCAAGTCTAGCTTCGTCGCGGCGGCGAGTTCTTCTCTGTGCGCACCTCTTCCCTGGAGAACAAAATTCAACCGTCCGATTGGGATTAAGCCTATCAACTTAGAATCAACGGAACTCCGTGTCCAGCTCTACTCCTCTCGAAGCAAAAGCAGCAGCAGTAGCAGCAGCAAGACGACGTCGCTTCATTCGCGGAGAAAGTCCGGACCCGAACCCGTTACTGAACCGGAAAAAGACGCCTTTTATGTAGTTCGCAAAGGGGACATCGTCGGTGTTTATAAGAGCTTCAGCGATTGCCAGGCCCAGCTTGGTTCTTCGGTAATTTCATAATTTTATTTATTTATTTTTCTGGGTTGAATGAATTAAAATGTGGTTTAATTTCAATATTATTACCTATTTATTTTTGAATTTTTGAATTGTGGTAGATATTTGATCCTCCCGTTAGTGTGTACAAAGGGTACTCTTTGACTGAGGAAACTGAAGATTATCTCGTTTCGTTTGGACTTAAGAACGCAATTTACACCATCAGAGCTGAGGATTTGAAGGATGATCTTTTCGGCAAGCTTCTGCATTGCCCTTTTCAAGTAAGAGCTCCACTTGTTACTTCCGTTTTGCAATTCCGAAAGGCGGATTTTTCCGCCTTCCCATTTCGAAATGAACTTGCAATTTATGGCATAGTAGTTGTTTGTGCGAGTTTTGAGTTGCTTTACTTGGTCTCGAGGGACATAACACTGTAATTTTGCTCAAGATATGCTATTGTTTTTATGGATTGGCTTTGTAGTGGTGTAGGATTATGTTGTTGTCTTTCTCGTTTTAGGATCCAACATCTTCAAAAGATGAAACATCTGCGACGGATGCATCCGAAAAGAGACCCCGTGAAGTGCCTTGGTCGGAAAATGTGGTAAGTTCAGAATCATAGCTATCTCTGAACTGGAATACCCTTGTTCAAGAAAATGAAGAACAATAGATGTCTTGGACATGTCATTACTACCTTATTTCTGAAATTTCGAGTATCTACCGGAAAATTTGGTGTTTTTTTCAGTGTTACTATTTCGTTATGTACAAGAATGATACGTGATTTTGTGTGTTTCTAGCCGTTGTGTAATTTTTTTTCCTTATTTATCCCTATTCAAATGTTAGGCTTGTTTTGTATTATTAATTGTTTTGGTTTTCATTGATTTGGCTGCTTTAGTCTATACTACACGTTTCGATGCTTTGCAGGACGTAATTGGTTCAACTTCCATATTAGAAGACCAATTCAGAAAGCATGTTGAAATAGAACATTTCACTGAATCGCCACCCTTGGACACTGTAAGTTGAATATTTGGCGATGTTTGATGGTTGGAAAAATATTTCTATATTTTTTATTATTTAGATATCACATATATGAACTACTATGCCTCTTTTTGGGATTTCCTCAATTGATTTTGTGGTCATGTCATATTTTTAGGAGTCCTGTATTCTTGAGTTTGATGGTGCATCAAAAGGAAATCCTGGACTAGCGGGTGCTGGAGCTGTGTTGCGTGCTGATGACGGAAGTTTGGTAAGCATTTTTCCTAAGGGGTTTGTCTATATTTAAACACATGAAAAATCTTCTCTCTGACCATTCTTTTTATGTAGATTTGTAAAATTCATGAAGGTCTTGGTGTTAGAACCAATAATGTTGCTGAGTACCGAGCTCTGATTCTAGGGCTAAAATATGCTCTTAAGAAAGGTTTTACTAAGATTCGTATCAAGGGTGACTCCAAACTCGTCTGTATGCAGGTTTGTTAATGACCTTGTTATCTTATATTTGGTTGTCTTGAATTGTTATCCTTTGGCGTACTTTTGCTGGTTTAAAACGGTTTTCAACAAATTCAGTCACTAACCTGCAAATACTGGTTGATGTTCTTAAATGCCAATGCCATCATCTTTAGGTTGCTCTTGTCTTGATTGATTTTGAAAAAGAAAATTTGATTTGATGCATATTCTGTTTCGGTCTTTAAGCTTGAAAAGAAGCTGTGTAGTGTTGTACTTTCTTAACGGACCTTTCCTTCCTTATATGTAGTTGTCAGCTCCTTTTGTTCTGCAAGTGTGTAACTGTGGGTGTTATGGGAACAGGTTCAGGGATTATGGAAGGTCCGAAACCAAAACATGTCTGATTTGTGTGAAGAGGTGAAGGAACTGAAGGATAAATTTATCTCGTTCCAGATCGGTCATGTTCTCAGGGTGGGTGAAGTTGGTTCTGTTTATATTTTGTGTTATACGATAATTTTGTGGGTTACGGGTTGCACTTCTTGTTAATTGCTCATCTGTCCCAGACCCAGTAATTTACCACCTTATTGGGGATGGTTATGAAGTTTTGACATTTTCTTGACTTCCAAAGGAACAAAATTCGGAGGCAGATGCTCAAGCAAACTTGGCAGTCCGTCTTAGCAGTGAGGCTTTCAAATCTGAATTTGCATTTTTAAGGTTTCAATCTGCACACGGTCATCTGACCAACCAATTTAATTTATCATTATCTGTTTGCTATGCAGACGGTCAAGTCCAAGAGGAGGAGTTTGGGAAGTAGTTTAAAGCATGGTCTACTGCTGGGTATTTTCGCGTTGATATCAAACAGAAAGTTTATATGATCATTACGAATTTTGTTACTCGTTGTCCTCAAGTTGAGTGTTGATGCAGGTGACTGAGTTTTTCGAAGATTAGACCCTGATATGTTCAGGATCTTTGGGCTTCCAGCTGTGTGTATGACGACCAGTGTGTCTTCGGTGATGCTTTGCTACTATGTGGTTCATGTGGCATTAATTAGCAGCACAGGAATGATTTCAGCTGAGAAACCTACCCCCTATTCCCCATCTACTAACGTTGGTAGAGCCGGGGAGCGGCACCCGCGGTCATATAACTCGTGATGCAAAAGGGAGATTCAGTTTTGCAAACTCGCACCCCGCAAAGATGGGATTTGGAAGCCTCAGCATACAGAAAAGATAAAGCCTTATGTGAAGTTCGATTCGCCGAACCAATTATCATCCTTTCATTAAACAAAAGCAGATACAATGTGCTTTTCCCACCATTTATACGACGAAATATTTGCTTGGAATCAATTCATTTGTTGCAATTGGACAAAGCTTCCAACCTCAGGTCTCTTCTAAAGCTATCCGACGTTATAAAATTCGGTGTTATAAGCAGACACAACGTGATTTTCTGCCATATTTACATGACCGATGCTTGCATGTAATCTTCTAATGTCCATCTCGATGCCCAAGTAGATTCCAATTTGAGTACAAAGAGGTGAACATATTGTCTGGCCAACTAGCTTAATTTACGGTTATTCCACTCAAATAACATTAAAGTGATTAAACCGACAAATAACATTCATGTATTAGAAACAAAATTTTACGTTAAACTAATTCAAACCGCAAGGAAAGAGGATTCATATTTGAAAACATTCAGAAAAGCATATCCATTTTAGTCAATGTAATTACGTCTTAATATGAGAAAACGAACAAATTGAGTTAAATTTTGAGGCCCATAACTTGGGGACCAAGGAAGGCATGGCCCTAAAAATGATGCGATCCCTTTTTCTTTCGTCAGTTGAGTGATGGGAACTTAAACTCATGAACGACAGTCGGTGCCGCCGCTAAAACCCCTCAAAAACCAGAGCCAAAGATGACGGCGGCAAGGCTGATCAGATTGCTGCCGAAACTTACTAAGACAAGAGCTTCACTTTCTTATCCATCTCCTTCGTTTAAATGTCTATTTTCTTCCAAAACACCGTTTCCGCAGGACGTCGTTTCGAGCACTGCTGCCGACCTCGCTGACATGGGCGAAGAAGAAGATGACGACGTGCCCATCTACTCTAACCCGACTGCTTCCGCGGCGGCGAAGATCATGCTACCCACTATCCTTCAGCCAGGCGTCGTGGTGTACGATGGGGTCTGCCATCTCTGCCATGGAGGTATTTCAGAAATCCCATTTCCCCTTTGAATTTCTAGGGTTTTCAATTTGATCCGAATTGGGAAATTGGGTCTTGGTCTGAAGTGTTGTTGCAAACAGGGGTGAAGTGGGTGATCAAAGCAGACAAGTACAGGAAGATCAAATTCTGCTGCGTCCAATCGGAGGCTGCCGAGCCTTACCTGAGATTGTGCGGTCTTGATCGAGAGGACGTTCTTCGTCGATTTTTGTTCGTCGAAGGCCCGGGGCTTTACCACCAAGGCTCTACTGGTTAGAATCTCTCGGCATTAGCTTTAGATTGTTGCAACCTTGACGTACTCCATCTTTTGAAATTTCATTTGACATGATTCTTCTGCAGCTGCACTGAGAGTATTGTCCTACTTGCCTCTCCCTTACTCTGCTTTGAGTGCTTTCATGGTGATCCCGACTCCTCTGAGAGAGATGATCTATGATTACGTTGCCAAGCGGCGCTACGACATCGGTGGCAAGTCCGAAGATTGCTTGGTTTTGCAAGAGAAAGAGTTGCTGGAGCGTTTCATTGATAGGGAAGAGCTTATGGATCGACCTCCCCCAGATTTGTAATCAGTTCTTATGAATGTGTTACTGGTTTCACTCAAGTGCTTTTGGAAGTGTCAATCTGAGTAGCATTGTCTTAAAATGATATATTACTCGTAATTCCCCATTGTCTTAAAATGATATATTACTCGTAATTCCCCATTGTCTTAAAATGATATATTACTCGTAATTCTGCGTCGACCACACTCTAAACGTTAACGTGGCTGCCAAATTAATAATGTATTGTCATGTAGGCGTTTGAATTAAAAGGAGAATTCACTCTTAACCTAATGTTCATTAACAAAACCTTCAACAGCGGCAAATGGTACAACAGTCACAGCCAGTTCAGGGTTTAGGACCAACTCCGATCTCATAATTTCCAACTTTGGTACACTCACAAAATCCAAATATTCCAAACACTTTCGAAACAGAATTAGTGCTTGTTCGCTTTTAAAATGACTGAAAGCGCTTTTAGAGAAAAATATTTTGGGTTCTAAAAGCATTTGAAATGCTTAAGATTCACTTGTATTTTTACTAAAAATTAATCCCGAAAACATTTCATCAAAACACTAAAAGGAATTTCCAAATAAGCCCTCAAAATCCAATATTCCAGACATAAATGGGAAACTGCATAGAATCATACTAATTTACACTAGTCGAATTTTAGAAACAAACACTAGACTGTAATTTGTAGGGCACTTCTAATTTAAGTACCCTCTAAAAATAAGCGTATGCCAATATTAGCGGTGCACACACGGTATTCTTTAGTAAAAGGCGAAAGAATAGTTCGCTTTGTGCTCACCGCACGGCTCCGTGATTTCAACAATCAGCTGGAGAAGCATTATGTAGTACGTCTTCCATGGTATGTGCACTTCACCTAATCGATATGGGACTGCGTTGCAAATTGTTTTATTCTATGTTTTTTACCTTTTTAGACCCTTTACGTTGCCAAGCGGCGCTACGACATCTGTGGCAAGTCCGAAGATTGCTTGGTTTTGCAGGAGAAAGAGTTGCTGGAGCGTTTCATTGATAGGGAAGAGCTTATGGATCGAGGTCCCCCAGATTTGTAATTAGTTCTTATGAATGTGTTATTTGGTTTCACTCAAGTGCTTTTGGAAGTGTTGAACTGAGTAGCATTGTCTTAAAATGATATAATTTCGTGTTGACTACACTTTGAACGCTAATGTGGCTGCCAAAATAATAACGCATTGTCATTGTGGTGTCCCGATCTATCCACAAACCAATGTCGACACGATAATATGGTTTCAATCAAGGGTTTCGTAATTGTTATACCGAGTAGGCGCTTGAATTAAAAGGAAGAATTCACTCTTAATCTAATGTTCATTAGCAAAGCCCTTCGACAGTGGCATATGGTTCAATAGTCACAGCAGAGCAGCCAGTTCAGGGTTTAGGACCAACTCCGATCTCATAATTTCCAACTTTGGTACACTCAAATAAAATCCGACATCCACTCAGAGCAAAATCCAAATGTTCCAAACAATTTCGGAACAAACTTAGGCTCATTTGAAAGTGCTTTTAAAATAAATGATAACGTTTTTAAAGAAAATGATTTTCGGTTCCAAAAGCACTTAGTACTTTCTATGTACTTCTTTCAAGAAGCACTTCAAATGCTTTTTCAAAATTTACTTACATTTTACTAAAGATTGGTTCTAAAATCATTTTTATTAAAACCACTATGTGTTACACTTCCAAACGAATCTCTAAAATACTATCTTAAAATACCATTACTCCAGACATAAATGGATAACTGGATAGAATCATTCCACACTACACTAGTCGCATTTTAGAAACAAACACTAGACTGTAATTTGTAGGGCACTTCATAGTTAAAGTACCCCTTTAAAAAATAGGCGTATGCCGATATTAACGGTGCGCACACGGTATTCTTTAGTAAAAGGCGAAAGAATAGTTCGCTTTGTGCTCACCGCATGGCTCCGTGATTATAACGGGCAGCTGGAGAAGCATTATGTAATACGTCTTGGATGGTTGGTGTGCTTCTCCTAATCGATGTGGGACTCCATTGCAAATTGTTTTATTCTTTGTTTTATTTTTTCAGACCCTTTACCATGAGTTCGTCCAAGAGAGGAACTATTGGCGGTTGACAAAGATAAACATGATTGTATACAACTGGTGATACGAAAAATTAGTCATTGACTAAGGTCTCAAGAATCAACCTGAAATCCGAGGCTAGAGTCGGGTTCCAGCAGGCCTTACGCCACCACACTCTCCGTTTCTTGAGGAGTTTATCCAAGATAGGCCGAAGTTTTCCAACGAGAACAAATCAGCGAGTGAATTCATTTGCGGAGAAAGATGATTTCGATTAAACTGGATTAAGCCTTTGGATTTATGAAAAACATTCAAAACAAATATGCGAAAACTGACTTGAAAATTTCAACACCGAATAATAGAAGATAACGGAACCATAAGGCAGAAGGAACAGCTTTTCATTGATAGACCTCAGGAACAGATTCACAGCATAATGTTACAACAAAAGCAACTAATACACTTCCAAATTTCCCTTGCCATCAGTTTTACAAGCACAACAGATGCCAAAACTGCTTGACCAACTCTATAACCTATCCTTAAACTAGCAAACTACAACGAAACAACCTTGCATAACACGAGCTTGAGAGTCCTGTTAACTTTCATCACCGCCAGTCCATTCGTTCCAGTCCTTGTCGACATGATTTTGCGCCCATTTGATTGCCGCACGAGCTGCTTGGGGGCCTCCAGGTAATCCCCGTTCATTTAGAGTATCAGCCATGTCAATGAACGGAACCACCAAGAGTGTCCCAGGACCACCATACTCGGTATGCAAGAAAGTACTGAATATCTGTTGACAAGAATCATCACAGGGAAAATAGTTTAGTGCCTATATACTCCAACAAATCAACAGGAATCTTACCCCTAGAGATGATATAAAGTATCTAAAATCCACACGCAGCAGAAGCGGCTTTGAAACATTTCTATAAGTACTAGTTTGGTATTGAGGTGCTTTTATAAAAAGTGGGTATCAAAAAACAGCTGAGCTCAAAAAGGTGTTTGGTAAACACTTAAAAACAGCTTATTTTCACAGTTTTGGGTGAAAAAAAAGCTAAAAACGTGAAGCAGAAAAAATGAGCTTTTTCTCACAGCACAACAGAAGCAGTTTTTTTTCAAAGCACAGCAATACCAAGCCACCTAAGAAATGATTCACAAAGCAGTTCTGTTATCTGTTATCCAGAAACCGTAACATGCAAATCCTGCATTTTTGTTATGAATGAACTTTTCTCAAATCCACCTAGCTGCTATGTAACAGCGAAAAACGTGCCTGCCAATTGTGCGTAGTCTAAAAATGTCAATTGCACAGGGACACAATAGGTGGGGTTTGGTCCATCGTCTCGGATTTTAATAAGTTCATCAAACAGCGGCCAGAACATTAGTCTAATTTAATCGAAATAGCCAAGTTCAGGCCGAGCCACCCGAAAGACAACAATGTGATGTGCATATTTTGGTTGCAAAACATAGACATTCAGCAATTTAAAGAGTCTAAAAAGATAGATCGATGCAAGTTTAAATCGGAAAGCCGTTGAAGTACCTCAGTGCAGATGCCTACGATTTCTTCGACAGAGTCTTCATACATTTCTTTCTTGGAGAGCTTGTTCAGCAGATGGGTCCTGAACTTTTCTGTCTCCTGCACCCAAAAAAAAAACACCCAGAAATCGAATAAAAATCAAATCTTTATGAGGAAAATGACTACTAATTCTTAAAAAAAAAAAAACTTACGGCATCAGCGAAATCAGGAATTGGGTCGGGAAATATGTAATCGCCCGCTGCTCTGCATATCTGGTGCTTTTCTGAGGACAAAAATGGCGAAGCAGAAGAAAAATGTATACTACTGGTTTTTGAAACCCTAACACTCGAAATCGAAGACGAAGAAGAGAGGAACGAAGGGGAAGAGTGAAGCTTGGGAGGAGGCAGTGATAGAAGCGGAGCGGCAGTTGCCCAGCTCATCTCTTTCCTTCTTCTCTTATCTAAAACCTCCTCTAAAACCTTATGCCGTATATGCTCGTGGAATTGTGGGATTTGGATTTCTCACAAGGGCCTCTGTTTCGAATTTGCAATTGAGCCCCCAGTCCCTGGGGGTTAATTTGGAATAAAGAACATGTGACTGCTGAATTCTTTCAAGAAATAACAATATTTTACGAACAGTACTTTGTTACTCAAAGATGAGTAGGGGTAAGTACTCAAAATTTCTCAAAATTGTTCATCATTTATAGAACTTCATGTTTATAATCAAAACCGTTCATATTATAAATCACCCTATAAAGATCGCCTCTACAAAAAATCAATTAAAACAAAGGTCGTTTAGTCATCAAACTGTTTAAAAACAAATGAACAGTATTGGTAAAATCATTACGAACAACCTATGTATTTGCTACAATAGATTGACTAAACGACCTTAGTTTTAATTTATTTTTTGCAGAGATGATCTTTACAGAATGATTCATAGTATGAATGATTCTGATCATAAACACAAAGCTCTATAATTAAAACACTAAGAATTTTACGTAGGAATTCCTACTCATCTTTTTCATTTTTTTTTTGGAGACGTAACGCTGCGCATTTGGCTTTCCAAAATAAATAAGTGAAAACAAAAGAGCTACATGATTTACAAGGGATCCTATGTCAACAGGAATAAACTACTCATACAAAACATTCACACATTTCACAGATTTCTGTCTTGCGGTTGGAGCCAAGGAAACCCAAGGAAATCAAACACCTCCTTTTCTGTATCAAACTTCAAGCTTGCGCTAGCCCTGGCTCCCTGCAACAGAAATGATACAAGCAGGCACTAAGCGAACCGTGAAAGAGATGCAAAGTGTGGTCGAAAGATCGATCCCAAAAACAACAGGCCTTTACCCGTTTACCGCCAGAAGAGCCCTGCGTGGCTGGAAACAGCCCTGTGTCATCAAGCCGGAATCCTTTAGATTCAGCTAGTAATCTCAACCTGCATCATAGATAGGATTTACAAACATTTCGGCTTAGCATATGTGCGAATGACAATTACCCTAATATGGTACATCAGAAAACAAGTATTCAAATGATAATTGTATACAAATACTGCCCAACGGGTACGAGAGAAATGATACGGAGAATGTTCTCGAAAACATGGGCGTCAATGAGTCCTGAACATTCTGTTTATAGAGCTACGAGACTAACAAATCAAAAATGTTTCTTCTTTCCTCTAATTTGAGCATGCTTCAAATATGAGAAACTATGCTTAAAATAGTGTAGAAGTCAATGAAGTAAACAAACCTCCGATTCAATACGTCATTCCCTGTCCAAGCTATTAGTCCAAACGCATATATTTCCCGTGGGTAGACCTATAAAAGCAAAGCATGTAGTATAAAAACAATCACCCAAAGCAGGCCGTTATGCCCCAAGAGGAGGGATATACTACAATAGCGTAAGTGTACGAATATGTGATTTGAGTGCCTATATTACCGTAAGGCAATGAAAATTTGGAGAAAAAATAACTGCTGCTAAATGTTTCTAGTAATAAACATGAAATAAATATCACCAACAAAAACCTTAAGATCTATGCGATGCCGCAGCTCTCGTCCAGGATATGTGCAAAGCCCAAAATATGTGTCGACGCCGGAATCAGTACCCTGCTCACGTTATTGAATAAAGAAGTTAATGCAAGCAATAATAAACCACGGAAAGTGCATTATAATAACATGGAATAATAAACCAAGAAACACGTTAGGGTTATGCAGACATTACATGGGCTATGCTTTCTGAAGTCAGATGATTCTATATTAAAACAACTAAGACACGTATAAATACTTTTTGCAGCATTTGACTCGACACAAGCCAAAAGCTTCTTACAGTTACCACCATTCAACTAGTAGGTGGAAACCTGAATTCAGTTTACAACCCCGTGTCTGTAACACTGACATATGTACATTGGAAAAGTCGTGAAAAGAAACGCATAAACAGAGAAAAGAATCATGTTACCTCCTCACTATGGGTACTGAAAACCAAATCCTCCCTTAAGAACTTCATATCCTTTAAATGCTTTACATACTTTGGTAAAAAGCCTTTATGACTGAAAACACAGATCAAAGTACGTCAAACTTTCCAAAATTAAAACCAGGAACTTGACTAGTATAGTAAGAAAACGACTACATTATGATCTTAAGAAACACGCATATCAGTATTTCTTAGTGCAAAGAAAATAAAGGGATGAGAAATTAGTGCTTTCATACCTCATTCCATCAGGATGCGTAATTACAACGTCCAGATCCCCACAAGAAGCTTTCCCACGTCTGTACGAGCCTCCACATACAATGACCGCCTACTTGTAGTACAAAACTTAAGGCCACAAACTAGAATGGAAGCCAATGCTGTAATTGTGTGCAAGACTAATGCTTTTAAGGAATGCGTCAATGGATGTTATATTGATCCACATAACAGTCGTACCTAAATAAGGGATTATAAAAGCATAGATTCATTTGGCTCAATTAATTCCACAATATGGCAGCTGTTTAACACCAGCGTGAATATGCAAACTGAAGTTAAGTTCATTCTCTCTATTACACCAGTTCTTTGTTGCCTCACATAGCAGTTAAATCACACGTAATTATGCTTACCCCAGGCAAAACTTCCTCTCCAGCTTTCTGTAGAAGGCGCTCCATCTCTTCAGCCTATTGAATATAAAAAGCACCAATTTTTGTGGGTAAAAAGAACTCAAGTCAGCATAGAAATCAGGAAACATCATTATAATTAGACCTCGTGACGTGGGATCCTCTGTTTGATATCATCATAATATTTTAATCCCAACTTCTGTGATTTAGTTAATGAATCTTCATTCTTCAAATCATCTAATGTGCGGTATCCTTTCTCGTATAATTTCAGTGCAGTAGCTGGACCAACACCCCAAATTTCCTCAAATAAGGCGATTGTTCGTACCTGCAATTCATTAACCGAAAGGAGAAACCAGAACCGTCAACACAATAACGAAATGAAGTTGTGGACTCAGAATTAGCTCAAATATTGCGTTTGATATAGATAAGATATAACATCTCGTTATCATATATACATGTATGTATATTACACACTTACACACCCATAAACATAAATCATAAGTGAAGTAGTGTATTTACAATTTATATGACATAAGAGTTCAGATTTCAAATTAGCAACATAATACTGAAATCATAAATTTACTGAGGATCTTTCCAACACCTTTTCATCTGTTTCAAAGTGCTCCAACTTGGATAACTTCCCAGTAGTCACGATCTCCTGAATCTGCAATCACAGATCAAAAGCTTCTGTTATCAAGTGGACAAACTAAAAAAACTCACCATTCCACACAGAGAAGTAATCTGCATATTCTCAGAATAGGAAGCTTGAAGTTGAAGACTTACTTTGTCTGTCACTTAGACTCAAAACTGATCACAATTTAAGCAACTGAAAACAATTTCTCACCCTAACAATCCGTTTGTGATGGAAACATTAACCATATTTCAGAAGGCTCACGGCTTCACAAAAGACACCTAGTGACATGTACTTTGCACAAACATATTCAAAGATTGAAATTAAGCTAATATATCCTCCTCATACGAACCTATATCATGCACATTGACTTACATGATCTTGCATTGACTTTCCAATGTTGGGTAGGTCTTTAACTTGGTCCATACTTTGAATCTTGAAAGGTAGCTTCTCTATAACCGCTATAGCCTTGTAGTAGCTAAATGATCTTCGGTCATCACCCAAGGCTTTAATTTCAACACACGAAACAACCACACAACATCAGAATCCTGAAAAACCAAAATGCAAAGCAAACAAATAGATGTTAGATAAGCCCCACCTCTATATATATTGATAAGTTTCCCGAAAATCTCGGTTATGTTCCTGTTTAAATCAGGTGGGCTGTAGGGCACGGTTGACTCCAATGCTGCAACCCGATCCTTATTTGGGGCTTCGTGGGTTTTGGGTATTGAGGTCTGAACCAACTCATCACCAGGAGAAGATGATCTTCTCTTTTTCGGTTTTGGTTTTTCGTCATCGCTCGAAACATAATCACTGGAAGACTTTTCTGCTTCCAATTTTAGAGGGTACAAATCCTCAGACACCAATTTTCCTGAGCTCAAGCTGTCCTCAAGCCACTGATAAACCAAAACACTCTGCAAATCACCCAAAGTTTGGAACTTTGAAGAATTATTATCCTGCATTACACTTTTCAAAAGTACCCAATTGAAAATTAATTACAAAGACTCAAGGAAAATCAAACGGTGAAAAATTACTCACTCCTTTGAAATTAGCCAATTTCTCACTGCCCACTCGTTCTAAGAGGGCTTTTGGGCTCACAGCAAGTATGTGAGTGACCTTTTTGGTTAAGTGTTCCTCAATGGAGGCCCCCATTTGGACCAATTTTTGCTTCCAAATCTGAAATCTTACGGACCAATTTCTCAAAACACAAAGTAAGAAAAAAAAAAACATGGGTTATGGAGTGGAGAAGCTGTGAGTTTCAGACCTGTAAACGGCGACTCTGAACGCCGTTTTCGACTAAGAAGACGACCATTCCGGCGAACATTCCCTGAGGATCGGACGGCGGACTTTGATTTCTGGTTGCCTTTGGCGCCATTACTTTGACTTGGTCACGTTTATTCTGGCTGTTTCCAGGGCTTCTACAACAAAAGCCGTCGGGAATTTTACAGTTTTTACTTCTATGGGATTGGATGCGGTCGCTATCTAAGAGCTTTACGTGCAACCGCTATCCATAGCATATAATCCTGATCGTTGGATGACACGTGTCACGGAGAAGACACTTGGCAATCAAACACCATTTCTTCGTTTTTGATGAGTGGCAATCAGGGACCAGGATCCCCTCCTGAGCTAAGGGTGAGATCCTCCTGAGCAAGCCCATCGGACGGTTCAAATTTTATCAAACGGTTACAAATAGGGGCCCTCTAAAAGTTATAATAATTGTAACCGTTAAGATAAAATTTGAACGCTCTGATGGGCTTGCTCAGGAGGATCCTCACGCTTAGCTCAGGAGAGGATCTTGATCCGACAATCAAGTGAATTAAGCCAGGATGATGTTTTTTGTGTTCGTGTCATTTTTTTAATCATATTTGTTATTTTAATCATATATGTAGTTTCGTGTCGGGTTTACAAATCATTCAAGAAATTGGCATACCTCATGTCTAGATATGGCAACGATATTTTATCGTGTTCTTAATGAATTATTCGATAACGACCAAAGAGGTTAACGGTTTACTCAATAACGACTTCACGCGTTAACAGTTTACCTGATAAAGACCCCACACTTTAATAAATTGACCTGAAACTCGTTATTTTCGTATCATTTCGTATCAGATTAACAGATCGAGTAAGGAATTGCCAGGTCTAGTAATAATGTGTTAGTGAAACTCAAAAAGACTCAAGTGCAATAATAAGGAACAAACATGTCCCTTCATTTGAGTGCAAACTCTAATATCTCTCCCACTTCCTTCCTTCTTATTTAAACAGTTACAGTTAAACCACGTCAACATCTTGTATTGATTTTTTTCAGTGTTCTAAAAAACGGCCTAGGCGGCCGCCTAGGCGCTGGGCGCCTAGCAATCGAGGCGTTTTTGGGCAAATCTGGAGGAAAAATCGGGTTGGGCCTAGGCGGCGCCTAGGCGGTCTAGGCGGGCTGGGCGGCTAGGCGGGTTAGGCGGGCTAGGCGGTCCTAGGCGGTCCTAGGCGGCCCTAGGCGGTCCTAGGAGGTTTTTTTTTTATTATTTTTTATTAATTGCGTGTTTTTTTCTTTTTTGATTTCATGGTGGTATACTTATGGAAATGGTGTATCTAATTTGCAAATGATGGATTTACTACAAGTTCATCTAATACTTATGGAAATAGTGTACCTAATTTGCATTTTATCATTATTTTATTATCCATACAAGTATAGTTTTTTTTTAGGTGTCAATATGCACTTATTTACAAGATATACAAGAAATTTACCTAAATCCGCCTAGGCCGCCTAGGCGCTAGGCGCTAGCCCGCCGCCCGACTAGCGCCTAGCGTTTTTTAGAACCTTGATTTTTTTTATATAGAGAGAAAAACAAAACAAAAATTGTGAGAGAAGGGATGAGAAGGAGACAAAAATAAGACGGGAGAGAATCTTACTCCTCCAAAAGTACTCATTTGATTAACGAATGATCCAACGGGCCAAAATGCGTCAGTCACAAAACACGTCCACTATCGCTGTCACCGTATCCCCCCCTTAAACCTCTCCCTCCATTTCCAAACCCAATCTTCACACCAGCGAAAGGGTTTATCCACATTCCTTAAACCCTAATCCAAAACCCCCAAATGATACTCCGTCGCTCCGCCACAACAATGCTTCCTCTCTACAAACTCTCCGCGTCTCCGCCCAAGCTCCTCTCCCAATACCGGAACTCCTTCTCTCTTCATTCCAATTCTTCGTCTTCGTTTCGGATCAGCTTGCTCTTGCTCAGCCACCCCCGCCGGTTCGGAACCGCCTCCACTGCCGCGTACCGGAAGGAGGGAGGAGATACATTTTTCACTGAAGAAAGCATTTCGTGGACGTCCCTCGGCGTGTCCGATAAGGTTTCCCAAGCTCTCTACAACGCCGGCCTCGGCCAACCGTCTCTGGTTCAGGTGCAAAGTTCAGTCCTTTTCTTATATTCTTTCATTTCTCAATATTTTCCATCCGAGCAATGAAAAATGGAACTGGGTTTTCAGATTATTGATCCCAATTTGTGAAATCGCTTCAAAGTTTGAATTTTTTTATTGATGCATTTGCGTTTTTGGGATTTTAGGCTGCTAGCATACCGTCTGTACTTTCAGGGAAGGATGTTGTTGTTGCAGCTGAAACTGGTAGTGGTAAAACGCACAGCTTCCTTGTCCCCTTAATTGATAAGCTGTGTAATGAGCACCACGAGTTTGCGAATGTTGCTTCTTCTGATCAAGGAATGTCCCAACCCCGTCAGGTTTCTCTTGTTCTTTGTCCAAATGCGACACTTGCCGACCAAGTGGTTCGGATGGCCAACGGTCTTTGTGGTGAAAATGGTGAACCACTTCTGAGTGTTGTATCTCTCTGTGGGAGACAGGTATTGATGTTCTAGTTATTCTGTCTTGGATATAGAATTCTGCACTTGTATGGTGTTACTTGTATTTCTCGAAGGATGTGGTTATCTCTCTTTTGGGTGTGCCCTTGAATGTTTGCGGTACAGTTCTCTCACAAATAAGAAACGTTGATGCAGGGATGGCCAGTTAATGAACCTGATATTATTGTTTCGACACCAGCCGCTCTTCTGAATAATATTGACCCAAAAAATTTCCGTCGTATGGATTTTATAAGGAGTGTAAAATATGTGGTATGTTTGTTTTCTCCATTCAAAATCATATATCTACAATTGCATGAATATAGAAGAAGGAATCCCATGATTTATGGTCAATTTGGCATTGATAGGTATTTGATGAAGCGGATATGCTCCTCTCTGGGGGTTACCAGAATAAGGTTATCCGTCTCATACACATGCTCCGGTTTGATGAAAAGCTATTGTCACGGATAAGTGAAGGGAATCTATCAGAACCCAATTCATCACACTTTGAAGATGAAGACGACCTTCAGACTGAAGACATATTTGAAGAAGAGGGAGATTCTGAGGGAGATTCCGAGGAAGATGGTAGCGTACATGAGGAGGTTGAGGCTGGGCGTGTAAAAAGTTCAGACTGGAGGAGAGTGAGAAAAGTTTATAAGCGCAGTAAACAGTACATTTTTGTTGCCGCTACTCTTCCAGCAAATGGAAAGAGAACTGCCGGGGGAGTGTTGAAGAAGATGTTTCCAGAGGCCGATTGGGTTAGCGGAAACTACCTCCATTGCCACAACCCCAGGTGCGACACCTTTTTTAGCTACCAGTTACTGTTTATAATCTTCTTTGCCTCCTCCCTAGTTAACATATGTGCATTTTACAGCATTTTTTGGGTTTTGTTTGGAGTCAAGGTTGTTAGTAGTAGGTGTTTTAACATTGATGTGTTGTGAGTGTTTTTAATTTGTTGCTTCTGATATATTTCAGGTTAAAGCAAAGGTGGATTGAAGTTACTTTTGGTACTCAGGTAGATGAACTTATAAAGGCTGTGAAACATGGAATTGAGACGAGATCAGCTTCTGGTCAGTGCCGAACAATGGTGTTTGCAAATACTGTTGAGGCTGTGGAATCGGTAGCAAAGATATTGAAGAGAGCTGGAATTGAATGTTACCAATACCATAAAGATTGCTCCTTGGAAGACCGTGCAAAGACATTGGTTGATTTTCAAGAGAAAGGTGGTATTTTCGTATGCACTGATTCTGCCGCACGTGGCGTTGACATTCCAAATGTATCACACGTTATCCAGGTGTGTCTGAGTTTTTGATACTGTTTCAAGTATTCATCGGGTATTTATTAGCATGAACAGAGCTAACTCTTGGCATCAATTACTCATTTCAGGCGGATTTTGCTACTTCTGCCGTGGACTTTATACACAGGGTTGGTCGCACAGCCAGAGCTGGTCAGTATGGACTTGTGACTAGCATGTATACAGAATCTAACCGTGACCTGGTTGCTGCAGTTCGTCAGGCAGGGGAACTTGATCTGCCTGTGGTAATTATAAAACTCACAATTTGAAACAAGATATTCTTAATTGTGATTCAACAGTTTTTCTTCCTCCTAGTCCTCGGTTTTAGATAATGAATTGCATATTGTTATGTTTCTACTGCTCTGATTGACGATGGAGTCTTTTTGGTACATCTTGGTAGTGACTAGTTTGCTATCTTATTGTTTGTAGGAGACAGCATTTAGCAGGAAAAGAAGCTTCCGAAATAAGCTCAAGAAAAAAGGTAAATTTCTGATCTCTTTTTCCCTGAAAGCTCATATCTTCAACTGTCTAAAATGCCAAAAACTCGAGATAAAAATCAAGTGTATATGCTGAAAAACTGTAGTGTACTAGAAGTTCATTTGAATTTTGGTTCACTTGCATCTATGATTTGGTTATGATTGGAAACAGATTGGTTATTACATATGGGGCTTGATTCTATCATTCTTGTTTTTACAGCTGCTTTGCGAAGAATCAAGGATTCATCAGCTAATGAGGAGAGCGTTCTTGCTTAAGACCGGCAAGGTTAGTAGAATAGAACTTGCATCTTAAATAACTTCATTATGATTTGAGTACATATTTGTTATGATATAAGGGATGGCACTGGTTATCATTTTTATACTTGTAGTATGTATGCTGAAAAATCACACTCGTAGATGTTGATGAGGATGTTATAGCATAAGAAAGCTAGGTTGCGACGAAACTGATGTAAAAAGAAGCACACGCAATTCATATTCATAGATTTTAAACTTTTTACAACAATGATATTGACGAGTGAATCTCGTGATCCATAAGAAAATAAGCTCGGAAGAGGCATAAACTAGTTTAATTTGTGCCGTTCATAAACTCCTTTGCTTCTCCATTCCTATTAGCAAGCCTCAGATGCTCTACAAAATCACCAATGCTCTTGTTAGAGCTCCCCCCTTCACTAAATTCTTTCTTAGCCATCTCCCTCCATTTACTCGAATTCTTCTTTATGTCTTTGCTTCTCTCTCCCTCCATTACTTCCTTCAAGCACCCAACAAACTCTTCTTTCCTCACGACCCCCTCCTCGTCTTCCTTAGCTCTCACTCCAACCTCCCATATCTCCTCCACAAACTTAGCATTAGTCAGCTGATCTGCCCACTGCGGTACAGCCACCATCGGCACCCCAAGGCTGAGCCCTTCAAGTATCGAATTCCAACCGCAATGTGTCACGAAGCACCCAACTGCTTCATGTGCCAGGGCTTCCAGCTGGTTGCACCATGTCACAAACAAACCCTGTTCCTTTGCCGAGTCAACAATTCCATCGCACAGCTTACTGCGTTCTGATTCTCTTATCACCCACAGGAAATGCAGTCCACTTTCTTTCAATCCCAGTGCCAACTCCTCCATCTGCTTCGCGGTCAAAGACACCATGCTTCCGAAGGAAACATACACGACTGATTTGGGTAGCTTTTGTTCTAACCATTTGGCGCATTCTTCGCCGAGAGGCTTCCATAGGCTTGCTCCGTATCCTCTACCCCCCTTAATCTTCCCATCCAAATACGCTGAAGGCACCATGGGGCCAATCAACTTCACAGGCCAGAGCTCTGATATTCCTCGCGCAGCCTTTCATTTTTTTAACATAAAATCAATACTTGCACGCAATGTTGATAGTATGACGAGAAAACATGCGTATGTTTTCCATTAACGATAAAACGATAAAATTTGGCAGTATGATAATTTAACATAATAGTTTGACAAGAAACATAAGTTAAATTATCTAGTATTTGCTTACCTCGCCTTCGAGTGCTTCGAAGGTGTTTGCAAAGATCCAATCAGCCTTGTCCAAGTTAGGATACTGATTCAGCTTCATCTTCAAGTAAGCCGGGTTACTATCCGGCTTCTTAAGAAAGCTAGGCAGGTCAGGTAAGTTGAGCGGAGGCAGGCCAGGAACCAACAAGGGCATGTCCTCGAGCTTACACGGCAGTGAAATTAAACCGCCATGTATGTGCGAAAAAATGACGCACACAGTCGCCGAGTTGGTAAAGAACGAGGCTCCATAGACGCCATGTTTCTTGGCCACGTCAAGAGCCCACGGCAAAAACGAATCGTACACAATACAGTTCACAGGGAAATCAGAGCTTTCGTATTTTTGTAGGAGCTGCGATAGGGTTCTTGAGCCGTTGGTTTTGAATGACCGAAGGAAAGTGTCCTCGTCTGCGGCTTGAGCAAAGCCAGCCTCGTCGAACCCATCAGAGATGGGCTCGACTCCAACGTTTTGGACACGAATGGAGTTGAGAGTGTAAGTGGTGGTTGCCAACGTGACCTTGACGCCTTTGGAGGCAAGGCGTTTTGCAAACTGGAGGAGAGGGTTGATGTGGCCTTGGCTTGGATATGGAAGCACCACAACATGAACCATCCTCTCCATTTCTCCTCAGCTTTTTCTTGCATCCAGCACTTTCCTCACTATTTGTAGTCAAGAAAATGATGGGAAGATAAGCATTCAGATTATGTCTGGTTGAGAACAAAGTTACTGTGTGGTCAATATTAAGGACCTGGATTGTCGGCTCTCCTTCATCCCATTCCCTTCCCATCCTTTCCTATTTATGTGGTCACAGACTCACGGTTAAGCCATGTTAACATTTTATATTGATTTTTTTATAGAAATAATAAGACAAAAAATAATGAGAATATAAAATATTAACGTGCCTTAACCGTGACCACATAAATAAATAAAAGATGAGAAGGATATAAGATGAAGAGGGCAGACAATTCAGGTCCCAGTATTAATTGGTACCTGGTTCGAGTGTAAAAACAAGCAAGGTTGATTCCGTTGTCGGCACAAACACGGGAAGTCCGTGTCCCTTTTTTAAATATCAATATCTCCCTTAATTTGTAAGGGGATAGTGATGGGTAGACCTGTTAAGGGAACTTTAATGAAAAGCTCCCGGTACTGTTCACTTTAACGAAAAACCACATTTTTACACTAAAAAGTCAATCCTGATACTATTCATTTTACCATTTATTTTGTCATTATCATTAAAACTCAAAGTTTTCAACCCCTTTTCATTAGTTTTCCTACCTGTTAAACAGATCAGCTTTGTTGTGTTCGTTTTGTTTTTATATCATGCCTGTTATTTAAACGTATTATGTCATATCAAACTTGTTATCTTAACAGATGATCCAACAATGACACGGTTCGTTAACATGTCGTGTTGTTTTGTGTCAGGTTAACAAGTCATGCATGAAATTGACATGCCTTTTGTATAGATATGGCGATATCTTATCATGTTGGCAACCCGATTTGTTAACGAGTTCTTAACGTGTTGACTCGAATATGTTATTTTTGTGTCGAGTTAACAGATCGTGTAAAAAATTATCAAGCCTAGTGATAAGAGTTTTGAGTAAGGGCGGGGAATGGGGCACGAGAGATTTTTTTTTCAAACTGTTTTTGTTTTATTTTTATTTTTAATTTTACTCCTTTTTTAAGTTCTTATTTTAATGGTGACTACCATATGCCACACAAAGTGTGTGAAACTTTTTATACTTTATATTTTTTTAGACAAACGATATTATTTACACTAAATGGGAAGGGGTGGGTTTAACATCATAATGGGCTAACAATAATATAGTTCAAACTCGTCTTTGGTGCGAATCGAACCTAAAACCTAACACTTACAAGTGAAGAGGAATACTACGAAATAACTTTTTTTTTTTTAAATGGAAGGAGAGAGGAGGAGAGAGAGAGAACGTGGAATTGGAGAGAGAAGGGAGAAATGTTTTTTTTAATAGGAAAACTAATAAAAGTGGCTTGAAAACTTTGAGTTCTAAAGATAAAGACAAAATAAAGGGTAAAATGAATAATATCATGATTGACTTTTTAGTGTAAAAATGTGATTTTTTGTTAAAGTAAACAGTACGGAAGCTTTTCGTTAAAGTTTTTTTTTTTTTAATATTAGAGTTATGTTATAATCATATGTAAGTGATGCTTTAAAAAACTGCATAATTTGTTTTATATGAAATTACATTATTGCCTATGTTTTTATATTTATGTTCAATTTTGATTAGATGGTTAGAACATTAATTCTATAAGATTTTTATTGACAATGAGAGTTTTTTATTTTATTTTTTTTATTGAGAATGAGAGTTATGTTAATAAATAGTTTAGAATCTTAGATTATAATGAAAACTAATGAAAATGGCTTGAAAACTTTGAGTTTTAATGATAAGGACAAAATAAAGGGTAAAGTGAATAGTAACAGGATTGACTTTTTAGTGTAAAAATGTGGTTTTTCGTTAAAGTGAACAGTACCGGGAGCTTTTCGTTAAAGTTCCCTAGATTATAATTAATTTATTCTATTTTTCTACCCGACGCTTTGTCATTGATGTCCGTCGTAAAATGGCATACTCGTGTTGCACTCATTACATCGTGTAGAAGCAAACAAAAAGGTGCGGCCCAGATCGTCCCTACAGAAGCGTACGAGGTGGGAAACATATAATAAATAAGCGTACGAGGAGGGAAGGCGGGAATCAACAGCCTGAGTGCTTGAGGGAAATGTAAAAAATTAATAAAAAATATGAAAAAAAATTCAGTATTAAACAAAGTAAAGTTTGGGAATGAGTTGGAAATGAATTTTTGGGTTTTGGATTTTATATTATTGTTCACTATTAAATTTAAAAAAAAAATTCAATGAAAATTAAACAAAGTAAAGTTTGTAACAAGAATATAGAAGTGCAATTGGTCATTTACTACAATTGTGGAAATGTATTGAGTTTTTGCATTACGGTGTGGATCAAACTTCATCAGTGGCTAATCTAACAAAATCTATCATTTGATAAAAAATAAAAATAAAAGAATATAAAAACGGAGAATATAGGTGTAGAGCATCGACAGAAAATTTAAAATTCAAACGATAACGAAACAAAAACATCATACAGCATATAAGTTCCCCTTTCCTTTTGGCCATTTTTCACTTCCCGTGATTTCCGACTGCTTAAGGAGGTAATTGATAATTAGTGGTAAATTGGTAATTAAGGGTAGGTGGTTGTGGTGAGTAGTCATATCAGTGTAACAGGTCCCGCAGGCTTCTCTGTCGCCAGCGGTGCCGGGAGGAACACATTTGCACCTCATGCAGCAGGGTACCACATGCCCTTGTGCATACCAACAGTCGATCAATACGAACGTACCAAATCAATTGAGTAAGCCATGCACAAATAGGAGTGTACGGAAAGGGATCCTCTTTGGATCCTTTCCACCAAATTCTTCTCATCAACCAATTCGGACATTTGAAATTTGTTCAAACGGTTAAAGTTATTATAACTTTTAAAGTGAACCTCTGTTTTTAGTCGTTTGATCAAATTTCAAGGGCTCGGATTAGTTGATGCGAAGGATCTGGAGAGGATCCCTTTCAAGAGTGTACATCCACGTTTGTAACAGTTTTCTTTTTTTTTTTCTTTTTTTTTTCCAAAAGGATGACAACTGTTGGCAAGCCATGGTTATTCACCATTTTCGAGGGCCAAGAAGACTCACAGAGGTATTTCAGCCTTATCCTGACCACAAGTTTGGCTTCCACACCAACATCGGGTTTCGAACTCGAGACCTCAAGTTTTTAGTTTAAAGGAAGTCTCGCAATCCGTCTTTTACCACTGGACCACCAGCTCTTGGTTCACGTTTGTAACAGTTGATGTGCTCTTTATGTTTGATGTGATATTGGTTCACGTACGTTTGTTGCACCGGACTATCTCGGATTGGAGTAGCTTCAGAGACTAAGTTGGATTGGCTTAGACTAGACTAAGCTGGACTGACTTAGTGAAGTGTTTGATGCAGTGTCGACTAAAAAACAGGATAATAAAAATTAATTCACTTTTTATTTTTTAATTTTTTTCTTTTTCTTTTCCATTTTCTAGAACAATATGTCTCCCTATTTTTTGGTCTAACTATTTCCTTCTTTTTCTCTTGTCTCTTCCCTTTTCCTTATCCTGTCCAACTCTCTCTCCTCCTCTCTCTCTCCCTCTTCACTTCCTCTCACAACTTCATAATCTACTGCAAATCTTCAAAATCAAACCACAGAGAAAGAAATAAAGTGAAAGTTTAGGAGTTGGGGTTGGGGTGCATGTGTGATTGGCTCGAAGGTGGGAAATGGAGAAGGTCTGCAATCAGGGAGTTTCATGTTTTCTGGGTTCGGTTTGCCCTGCAGTCAATCCCATCGTTGATTTAAGCTTATACCCACTGCAGATTTTTTTTTTCTTCTAGGTTTCTGGGTTCGGTTTTCTGGGTTCTATTTTGCAGGTTGGATCTGGATTTGAAAAATGGAACGACTGCATATTTTTTTTGTTTTGAATTTTGCGGGATATGGGTTTGAAAATGGTTGTGGAAGCGAGGAAAAAGCAGATGGGATGAGCGAAGTGAGGAGAGGCAAAGCATATAGAGGTGGTCTTAGCAGTCCGCCCGATTTCGGGGGGCCTCGCTAAGCCCCTCTAGCGAATCGTTTAGTTGGGGTTAGTGTAGATGAGTCTCATTAACGCTAGTCCGTGTGTGCAACAAACATGGGATTACAGTGACATTTAGTCCAGTCCAAGCCAGTGAAAGCTAGCAAGCTCAAACAAACACACCCTAGTACTTTATCTTTTACCTTTGAATTACTCAATCAGAAAAAGATTTTAAAAATAAAAGTAATGCTAAGTACACTAACATTTTAGACCATAAAATCATGTGATGTGTCATAATAAAAAATAAACACGTTAATCAACTTGAGTAATAATCAATCATTAAGAGACACGTTATATAATTTACAAAATATGATCTAAATAGATACACTCTTCAGTATTGCCGTAAAAATAAACACAATCGTCATGTTCAGAAGTGATTTCTAAAGTAAAATCCAAACTACATATTAATGAAAAGCTTTTTGTCAACCAAATGAGGATGTTATAGCATAAGAAAACTAGGTTGCGAGGAAACTGACGTACAAAGAAGCACACGCAATTCGATTTTATAGATTCTAAACTTTTCACAGCAATGATATGGTGCTTGAGTAAGAGTTACTTGTCAATTATATTGACAAATGTGAATCTCGTGATCGATAAGAAATAAGCCCGGAAGAGGCATAAACTAGTTTAATCTGTGCCGTTCAGAAACTCTGTTGCTTCTCCTTTCTTATTAGCAAGCCTCAGATGCTCTACAAAATCACCAATGCTCTTGTTAGAGCTCCCCCTTCACTAAATTCTTTCCTAGTTATCTCCCTCCATTTACTCGAATTCTTCTTAATGTCTTTGCTTCTCTCTTCCTCCATTACTTCCTTCAAGCACCCGACAAACTCTTCTTTCCCTACTACTCCCTCCTCGTCTTCCTTAGCTCTCACCCCAACCTCCCATATCTCCTCCACAAAATTAGCATTAGTCAGCTGATCTGCCACTGCGGTACAGCCACCATCGGCACCCCAAGGCTGAGCCCTTCAAGTATCGAATTCCAACCGCAATGTGTCACGAAGCACCCAACTGCCTCATGTGCCAGCGCTTCCGGCTGGTTGCACCATGTCACAAACATACCCTGTTCCTTTGCCGCGTCGACAATTCCATCGCACAGGTTACGGCATTCTGATTCTCTTATCACCCACAGGAAATGCAGTCCACTTTCTTTCAATCCCAGTGCCAACTCCTCCATCTGCTTCGCGCTCAAAGACACCATGCTTCAGAAGGAAACATACACGACCGATTTGGGTAGCTTTTGTTCTAACCATTTGGCGCATTCTTCGCCGAGAGGCTTCCATAGGCTTGCTCCATATCCTCTATCCCCCTTAATCTTCCCATCCAAATACGCTGAAGGCACCATGGGACCAATCAACTTCACAGGCCAGAGCTCTGATATTCCTCGCGCAGCCCTTCATTTTTTAACATAAAATCAATACTTGCACGCAATGTTGATAGTATGACGAGAAAACATGCGTATGTTTTCCGTTAACGATAAAACGATAAAATTTGGCAGTATGATAATATAACATAATCGTTTGACAAGAAACATAAGTTAAATTATCTAGTATTTGTGTACCTCGCCTTCGAGTGCTTCGAAGGTGTTTGCAAAGATCCAATCAGCCTTGTCCAAGATAGGATACTGATTCAGCTTCATCTTCAAGTAAGCCGGGTTACTATCCGGCTTCTTAAGAAAGCTAGGCAGGTCAGGTAAGTTGAGCGGAGGCAGGCCAGGAACCAACAAGGGCATGTCCTCGAGCTTACACGGCAGTGAAATTAAACCACGATGAATATGCGAAAAAATGACGCACACAGTCGCCGAGTTGGTAAAGAATGAGGCTCCATAGACGCTGTGGTTCTTGGCCACATCAAGAGCCCACGGCAAAAACGAATCGTACACAATACAGCTGACAGGGAAATCGGAGCTTTCATATTTTTGTAGGAGTTGTGATAGGGTTCTTGATCCGACCGAAGGAAAGTGTCCTCGTCTGCGGCTTGAGCAAAGCCGGCCTCGTCGAACCTATAGATGGGCTCGACGCCGACGTTTGGGACACGAATGGAGTTGAGCGTGTAAGTGGTGGTTGCCAACGTGGCCTTGACGCCTTTGGAGGCAAGGCGTTTTGCAAACTGGAGGAGAGGGTTGATGCGGCTTTTGGCTTGGATATGGAAGCACCACAACATGAACCCTCTTCTCCATTTCTTCTCTGCTTTCGTTTAATTCTTGCATCCAACAGTATCGTCACTATTTATAGGCAGGAAACTGGTGGGAAGATGAGCATTCAGATGATGTCAGGCTGAGTACGAAAGTTATGTGGTCAGTATTAATTGGTACCCAGTTCGACTGTAAAAGCTCAAATACATTTTATTGGTGCGCTAACGAGAATCAATTTTCTTTATGCCTTGTTTAAGAAAGATTTTTCAGTGTGATCGGTATACGTAGTGGTATACCATGTGTCACTATACAAATGGTGGGATATGTGTGCTAAAAGGTTAATAACTTTAAAAACAAAAATTTCTCACTACTTCTATTAGAGCAAGTCCACTGGAGGACTTTTTGCCCAGCACCCAGCTGAAAAAATAGGCCAGGACCCAGTGAATTTGCTCCAGCCGATCCAATTGACTGGCACCCAACCCATGCCAGTCCACAGGCCGGCCTAAAATCGACAGACCTTGGGACCGGCCTATCTGATGCCATGGTGACGCCAGCATGGCGTCCGAAGGAAGTTTGAACTAGAGGTCGTCTCCCGTCGACCTCGTGAACGCCACCGGCCGCTTCGTCTTCCTGTACTCCATTCACAGCAGCAAGTTCGTGTGCTCTTGCGCCGTCTGGATCTTGCCCGGGTCCCGCTTCAGAAACCCGACGGCCACGAACACCTTGTTGAGGTGGTCCAGGTTGAGCTCCGCGATCGTGCGGTGAAGGTTGAAGCCCTGGGTGTCGAGGTCTTGCGGAAAGGAATAAAGAAGAAAGCAGAAAAAATAAATGATAAAGAAAGGACAGGAAAGGGAAAGGAAGAAAGAAGAAAACATAAAAAATAAATTAAATGATAAAATATTAATTGATATGAATAAAATAATATAATATTAGATAGGCTGGGTGCCAGCGTATTTTTAGGGATGGAGATGCTTTGGCCTATTACTGTTTATTGGGGTCTATTACTGTTCACTTGAGTGGATAAATGCGCTGGGTGCTGGCACAAAGTCTTCAGGGGTGGACTTGCTCTTAAAACATATGATGTATCACTCGTGTTCCGACCACAATGAAAATTTTCTCCTTGTTTAAATCAATACCCCTGAATTTCAAAGGGAATGGAGATGGGAAGACCTGGCAAAAGGGTCATGTTTGTCATATTTGTTAAAAATTTTGTATATATTATTTTTCTTAACGGATTGTATTGTGTCAAATTCGTTATCTTAACAGATTTTTACAAGGGACCATGTCGTTAAGGGGTCATGTCGTTTTGTGTCGGTTTAACGAGTTATACAAGAAATCGTCGTGTTTAATTTAGAGATCTGCCAAATGATATCTTATTGTGCTGTTAATGAATAACCCGATAACGACCCAATTTGTTTACCAGTAACCCAACAACGACTTGTATCGACTAAAAAACTATTATTTTTTTGTGTTCAGTTAACAGGTTGTATAAAAAAATTGTGGCATTTTGGGGAAGGACAGGGCATGGAGCATGAGGGATTTTTATAACTTTTTTGTTTTTCTTTATAATATACTTTTTTTTTTCGTTTTTAGTTCTTTTTAATGGTGATTATAAATTGATTTTTTTTTCTACGTGACGTTTTTTTATTGAACAATGGCAGAGTCAGAAATTTACAACAATGGAGTCAATAATAGTTTAAAAATCGATCATACTTTCATTTAAAAATAGCTCTCAAATATATCAAATGGAGATTGTGTTTAACTTTCAAAACCAAAGCCCGCATACACCGATAGCTCTCACTCATACAAAGAACAAACAAAGAAGACGAAAATACATAACAAATTCCTCTCCCAAAAACTACAAAACGTAGCATCAATATGAGTGATTGTTCAAAGTAGAGCACAAATAAAGCAGCCCAAGCATTAGAGGGTTAGGAACCAAAAGTATTAGAGGGATGGAACCAAAAAACAGCAAATGGCGCACTAAATTTAGCCATAATTCATCTGCTGCTGGTGGTATAGGGATCAAATATTTTTTTTTATAAGAGTAAACTTAGAAACTTATTGGGGTCAAGGGATCCTGCACCTTTTTGGCTCCGCTACTGTCATTGAATGTCCATCTTATAAATATTTATCATGTGTTTAAACAAATACAATATTGGTCGTAAAATTGTGTACTTGTGCTGCACATATTACATCGTGTTGACGCAAAAAACAGTGCAGTCCAGATGGGAAACAAAATAATTACCCCTGTCCTTCTTTTGTGATCGAGATAGAAACATGGAAATTTAAATCGTGAACAAAGAAAAGGATGAGGATCCTTTTTGGATTCTCTTTGTAAGGATTCTAAGGATCCTCACATCATGATCGTTCATCATACATCGTGCGACCAATCTTCGTTAGTTATTATTGATGTACAATAAACAGTTATGATGTGAAAATCTTTAAGATCCCAATCTGGATGGAATCCAAATCCATGAACAAAATTGTTACTAAAGATAAAATGTGAACAAAACTCTTTTTTTTGTGCGGAGGAGGTTCGGTTGAGAAAAGGAATGTACACCATTAAAAGCAAAGAAAAACTAATAAAAAGAGCTTGAAAACTTTGAGTTTTAACGATAAGGACAAAATAAAGGGTAAAGTGAATAGTACAATGATTGACTTTAGTGTAAAAATGTGGTTTTTCGTTAAAGTGAACAGTACCGGGAGCTTTTCGTTAAAGTAACTTAAAGCAAGGGGATACGATACACGTGAACAATAATAATGTGATACACGTGAACAATAATAATGTGAAAACCAAGTGTTCTAGAATTTGCGTTCAAATGATTTATGTGTCTCTAAAGAGTATTTTTTATAGCGTTGCTAAACTAATAAAGAAAAAGGTTTTTTGGAGTATGGTCCTTTCTACACTCCAACTTTTTATTTTTGACACTTGATTCTCTTTTAATTTCTTGAATTTAATTATTAAAAAATGAACACAAAAGTAGAAAAGTGGAGTACAAAAATGTAATCACAGTAAGTGGTCAAGTAGTAAGGCCGCGGACTGCAGCTCTCTAATAAACAAAAAAATATAGGAGGTCTCGGGTTCGATGCTCCGAGTTATGAGTTTGCTTACGGACAAGGTGAAATTCCCCATAAACTCTCCAAGCCTAAAAGAGAATAACCGTTACATACCACCAGTTGTCATTTTTAAAAAAAGAAAATTACAAAAATATTCTTTTGGAATATCGAAAAGTTAGAAGGTGGATTATAGCCTTTCCCACCTGATGGGTTTTTTAAAAGGAAAACTAATGAAAATGGCTTGAAAACTTTGAGTTTTAATGATAAGAACAAAATAAAGGGTAAAATAAATAGTACCAAAATTGACTTTTTAGTGTAATAAAAATGTAGTTTTTCGTTAAAGTGAATAATACCGGGAACTTTTCGTTAAAGTTCTTTTTTTTTCAAATGGATAAGGCCCGGGCTTAAAAACTCCAATATTTAGGTCAATAATTGTCCAGGCAATTGGACAATAAACAATTATTGCTTTAGTAAACATAATTGTTTGAGTGCATCTTTATCCCGTAAAATAAATTGTCCGAATTTAACACTTAAAAATAACGATGCCATCTCGTCCTCAACAACGCTGCCATCTCTGTTAGGAATATATGAAGAATGTGATGGACTGGGTTGTTGACAAATGGTATCAGAGCCAGGTTTATCCCTATACAACAATATCACCAATCTAATTATTATAACTAACTAACTAATCTAGGATTGTGACAAGTGTCAACAACCCAGTCCATCACATTCTTCATATATTCCTAACATTCCCCCTCAAACTCAAGATTGGGGCATCCAATCATGAGGTTGAAGCAGTCAAGTTCTCAAAGAATCATTAGTGCAGTATTCCTTGCAATTGGAGGTGAGGTTGCTGCTGCACAAAGTCTCTGCAATAAGAAAACCCTCATAGCATCTTGAGCTTGTATATTATTGCTATATCATGTCTACCATAGTAGCCAAATCAACACTAATGATTCCTTTTGCCAAATCAACACTAATGTTTCCTTTTGCCAAATCAACGTTGACCTGGTGCCCCCACCCTTGTCACAAATTCTCATATGATAGCCTAACTGAATATCGAATATACGTCCACCATTGCATAACTGGAATACATAAAATCTTCTGAACTCATGTGCAAGTGCAACAATTTGAGCAGGAACACTAATGGTCGTCTTGTTGTCAGAGTTAAGAACCGGAAATGTCACTTGAATACACGGTTGTAAACCTATTGAAATCAACTGAGATTATGTACCTTCGTTGTCAATACATTCAAAAACTTGGTCTTTGGCATCATCTAAAAACATTTCATCTTCTGAAACAATGAAGTCAGAGAGAGAACCGGACTTGCAATCATAAACCCTATGAATTTCAACATCAGAATTACTCTGTAAAGGTGTTTCATGTTTCTGCAGGATAACTGGACAACCTAGTTTGAATTGTTGATCCAATGTGCTTTGACATGATTCAGGGGTTGAAACTGAAGACTGAGCGTTATGTCTGGGATAACAATCATCATCAAAATGATCATTCTGTGAACAAATTTGATGTGTAGGAAAATCAGGTGGTGGAGAATTAAAATATGGAGATGGCGGGGAGCCAAGAATTCCAGGTGAACAATCATGAAAAGACTTGTAGGTTGCACCATTATTGTAATGGAACCTCCCTTTACTACGACTCTTGAATCGAAAATTTCTATACACACCATTATAACCATCAACATTATTACCTAAGCGTGATTGGCATGAACTAAAATTGTATTGAGCATGATAACCATCATTGAAACCAGCATGTAACTGAGAGCTAGAGAGACGAAAGAAAGAACCTTGTGTCTGACAGTCACCAAATTTAGTGACAGAAGCACAATCCACAATGGCTTCCTCAGCGAGTAATTGTTGACGAAAGTTCTCGAGTGAAATAACACCCTCACGCCCTCTGATTACACATTTAAATGTGTTGTATGTTGCAGGGAGGCCATTCAACGCAATGAGCACAAAGTCTTCATCAGCAAGTGTGACACCAAGAACAGAAAGTCCATCCCTTGCTTCTTTAATTCTTCTAAGAAACTGGGAAATTGAATCTGATCCTTTCTTCATGTTGTAAAGATAAGTCTGTAACTTGATTATACTGGTTTTTGTACTTGGTAAGAAAAAATGGTTTTGGAGACGAACCCACATCTCTCGAGAGCTCGTGCTACCAATCACATAGGAAATTGTGGATGAAGAAAGTGTTGCAGTAAGGAGCAACATCAGAGCATAATCGTGCATTTTCCATGCTTTGTAGTCATCAGACTCAATTCTTGAACCAACACCCATTGATGAAGCTTCATAATCACTGGAAGAGATAGACGAAAATTGAGATGGGCAGCAAGTCGAACCATCAACAAAGCCCATGATCCCATAACCTTCAAGCAGTAATTGCATCTGAAAATGCCATTGAAGATAGTTGGAATCATCCAACTTAACCGACACAGAAGAGATCAACCCAGTAATCGGAGACTGCAAGATTTGCAGTTGAGAAGCAGTAACCATGGTGAAGAATTTTCACTGAGGAATAAAAACAAACACTTGGTATGCAAGAACCACCCAACTGAATCGAAGAACTGAGGATGAAGAGAAATGCCCAGAAAATCACAGAAAAATCACAGAGAAATCACAGAGAGATGAAAGATTGTATCAAAGAGGAATCTGTCTGGATTTTATAATTGGTTCTTGAAACTTCTTGCTGATAGTTGCAGAAAGCAGTGCTCAGCAACTTAGAACCAACAGATGTCTCGATAAATGGTACAGGTCAAGATTGAAGCCCCATCAGAGTTACCATGAAGAACTGGGTAATCTTGATACACCCCACAAGACAGAAGAAGAAAGAATTTCGTGTAGCGGAAGCAAAAGAAAGGATCGAAGAAGCTGATCAAGCTTTAATGGCTCTTGATACCATGTTAAGATAGTTGAAGAAGAAGATAGAAGAAAGAAACCAGAGGGAGAGAGAACAATATGTATTTTGTTTATTCCTATATCTGAATAATGAGCACTCTGCTCTACAACTTCAGTTTTATCCCCATACAACAATCTCACCAATCTAATTATTATAACTAACTAACTAATCTAGGATTGTGACAAGTGTCAACAACCCAGTCCATCACATTCTTCATATATTCCTAACAATCTCCACCCTCGTCGTCAAATACTCCCTCTCCCTCATCATAAACACCCTCAGCCTCCACGTCCTCCATGACTACTACGACCCCCAAAACTTCATAAAATCTCCGACGGCTCCGTCCTCACCACTCTCCACTAGACCATTGGCCACGCCTCGGTTAATCTCGGCTTTGTCAACATCACTAATCTATGCAATGCTCGATTGAATCCATCATTGGCGACGAAAATGAGGTTGGCCCACGGCTGATGTCATCTTGAAGTCAACCTGTCGTGAAATAAACCTGGGTGCACACACAGCAGGATTTCCCTTCATCCTTGTTACTGCGGTGCAATTTTCACTTCTTCTCCTTATTCTATTAACTTTTCTGTGGCTTTAACTTATATTTTTTAAAATTTCTTGATTACTCTTTACTTCATATTCGAGTTTCTAGGGTTTTGCAATATTTTTAGTTCTCTTTATTAAATTTAGGTCAGTCAAATTTTAAGTAAATTATTTTAATTTCTCATGTTCTGAGTTTAAATTACCTATGTATGTGAGAGGTCTTTCTTCACATAAAATCCTGATTCAGTCACTGCTTGGTTCGAAAAGGTTAGTTCCACAAACCGCCCGACCTTTTGGGCTAGAGATGGTTAATTTTTTGGGTTTTGGGGGAATGAATTGTGCAATTGCCTTAGCAATTGGGTAGGGCTGAAGTTACCCTTGCACATTCTTAATTATTTTATACTATTAAATTAAAAAAATTCAATGAAAATCAAACAAAATAATTAAGAACATAGAATAGGAGAAAATTGGTGTAAAAACTATTTCCCATTTTATAATTCCTACTAAGCACTCCATGTATTAGACCATGGGGTAATGATTAGGCTGATGAATTTATTGATTTGTTATTTGTTAGTCCAATAAATTATAGGCGAGATAGTTGCGTCTCACATGCATCCTTGTTAACCTTACTAACGAAGATTTGCAACTCAAGTCGTTAAGAACGTTTAAATCATGTTTCATTGCTGTCTTCAAGTGGTTCTAAGTTTGGTAGCTGGGGGCATTACGGAATTGAACTCTGCGTTGTGATTTAGAATCTAGAGCAAATGACATGGGAATCAGCACAACTACGTACAAATTACACAATTAACATCCACAGAAAATTTAAAATCCAGATATATATATTATATAACGAAATACATATACAAAAACATCATACAGCATATGAGTTCTGCTGAAATTTATTTATTTCCTTTTGGGCATTTCTCGCTTCCCGTGATTTCCGATTACTTAAGGAGGTAATTCATAATTTGTGATATTAAGGGCACTTGAGGTGGTTGTGGTGAGTAGTCATATCAGTGTAGCAGGTCCCGCAGGCTTCTCTGTTGCCAGCGGTGCCGGGAGGAACACATTTGCACCTCATGCAGCAGGTACCACATGCCCTTGTGCACACGTTTGGCCTCGAGTGCTTACTGCACCTCTGATTGCACAACCCTTCACAGTCTGCAAATTAAAACAAGCACACTCATGCGAACCCTATTAATTAACACTAATTAACGGTTGCAGTATGTACTAAATCAATTGAGTAAGTCGTGCACAAAAAGGGGTGTATATCCACGTTGGTTAGAGCAGATGTGCTCTTCATGTTTGAATATGCCTTCCCAAGTAGTTCAAAATAAAATAAAGTGATTTGCATGCACTTTAATTTTCTCCTCAGTGGACTTAAGTACTGTTCTCGTTTGGATTATTCAATCCGAAAAAAGATTTTAGAGATATAAAACAAACATAATCGTCCTGTGCAGAAGTCATTTCTAAAGTAAAATATCGATTCTAAAATAAAAAATCAAGTCATTAGTTTTAATTTAATTAACTTCATGTATCAATATAGAAGGATCGGAATTTTGAAAGCAAATGAAAAGGCCACGCATGCCTACTCAGGAATGGTAAAAGCCTTCTGTTTGCTCCTTTCACCACCGCCTGCAATAAACAGAAAGTAAAACTGGTAAGAAATAGTTGCAGAAATTCAGAAAAAAGAACCCAAAGAGAAAAAAAAAAAAAAAACAGAAGCAGTCTTGACTAGTGGGTGGTGAGTAATTAGTTAACCTGCGTTTCATGGTCTTCAATGGTAGAATGTTCGGATGAAACCACCGCCATGCAGAAGAACAAAACCGCCGCAACAAGAAGCAAGCGTGACTCCATTTTCCGTAGCAATATGTATCTACTTATAACAGTTTACTCTATCAGCAGTCAAAACTAGTGTTTTCTGAAAGCTGAAGTCTTGAACTACAAAGACAGAGAGCTGCCCCTTTGTTTATATAGTCGTTATTTGACGTAGTAAAGTTACCTTATTGACCATGTCTCTTGTACCGTATTTGCTTGCGCCCATGTCATGTTCAGCACGTCTTGATCTAAGTACGACGCTGTATCGGTGTCTGAACCATGACGGACGGACCACGCACTCTGGCAGTACACAACATTTGACGACAAAAATATTCGTCGAAATTTCTAATTTGCCAGTGGAAAAACAAAACCCCATTTTAATTCCACTTCAGTTCTTTGGCATACGTGGCACCCAGCTAGCTTCTTGCTTGATGAATCATCATTCGCATGTAGAGGTTTGGTGCGTTTCATCGTTTGGAAGTGAAAAGTTTGGAGTTCAAATTTCGTAAACGTCAAATTAGATATTTACTCATCTCTTAGACCAACTTCAAATCTGGGCTAAAAGCCAAATTTTAGCCCAAAATTTCTCCCCAAACACCACTCAACCCAAGCTAAAATATTGGGCTAAAAGGGGAATGCTAAAACTGGGCTAAATTCCCCCCTATCTGCGTGGACTCGCCACAATTTGGGCCACTCTCGGCCCGCCCACTCGCCGACGCGCCCCACGAGCCTGGTTTGCATTTGCTTCCGACAGCGCAGGGTCCCACTGCCAGGGCCCTGTCGGCCACTACCCCCGAGCCTAACGGCTCTTTTCCCCATCCGACGACCATCATTTAAGGACCGTTGGTTGATCCAACGGTCCAAATTCAAATTTCATTTTAAAAAAATATGTTATTTTAAAATACATTGAATCCAATGGCTGAGATTGAATGTAATCAAATCTAACGGTAAAAAAAAGGATCTAATGGCCCAAATTTAAATCCAACGGCTAAAATAATTTAAAAAAAAATTATTTAACTCAAAATCACCCAAAAACTCTATAAATACCTATGTATTTGTTCAAACATCCACACAAAACTCAATTTTCTCCTACATTTCTTCCAATTTATCTTTCTACCATTTCTTTCCATTTCCAAATTATTCAGCATGGCAAGAGAGCATGTTAGAGGTCTTAATTGGACCTGTGAGGAAGATGTTTCTTTATGCTTGGCATGGGTTTCTGTTAGCGAAGATGGTGCAGTTGGCACAAATCAAAATAAAAAGGTTTTGTGGGATAAAATAATTGCAAAGTTTCAAGAAAACTGCAACGGCGGCGGGCGGGACGGTGGTGGTGTTTATGATCGGTGGAAGACTATCAACAAAGCATGCACTTCATGGAAAGGAAGCTTGGAGAGAGCCATGATTGGCATGCCTAGTGGAAGGAGCGCCATAGAAATTGTGAGTTTTTTTCTTGATATTTTATTTGTCATGTACATAATATTATTTTGCAACTAATTATTTTTATGTATTTTTTGCATAGGGTGACAAAGCAATGGAAATTTACAAGACAAGAGTAACACCAAAAAATCAAGTTTTTAAGTTGCAACATGCTTGGGACGTCCTCAAGGATTGCCCAAGGTGAGCAACCGATGCAGACCAACAATGGGGAAGATTATTTCAACGTGAAGCCGCACTGAGAAATGAAGGTGTCGATGAAATGACCCCATCTCATTCTTTAGCAAGGCCCCCGGGAAGAGATAAACAAAAGGAAGCAAGGAGAAAAGGGAAGTCCTAAGATTCGACGAGTGGAGACTTTGCTACCGGAATTGCAAAATTGCACGAAACTCATAGCGCTCGCCAAGAAGAAGCGGCCCGAATGCGTTTGCAAATGAAGGAAATCTCGGATAGGGAGGAAAATAGGTTTGAAATTGAATTCATGATGAAGGACCTCAGCAAATGCACTCCAGAGAGGAAGAAGTTCTTACATGATAAGCAAAAGGAAATTATGCAAAAATCTGCCTCAAGGAGTATGTTTCAAGATGATGAATCCTCTGAACCCTATATCCCAAAATTTCAACGAAGTCCATCACCAAGTGAAGATGGTGGATATGATTGTTAAGTTTATGTAGTGTATGAATTATGTGCTTTATTAATTAAGTTTATTAATTGTCATTTATTAAGTTTATGTTGTTTATTATGTGGTTTATGTACTTTATTAAATTTATATGGTTGGTGAAAGATGAACGGTTGGTGAAAGTAGTTTGCTTTGTGAAAAATTTAATTATTTTTCAATATTTATCGGAATTTAAATTTTTTTAGATTAAAATGTTCATAAAATTAATTTACAATAATCTACATATTTATTTAAAATTTTGATTTAAGAATAAAATTAGCCAAAATTCATTTTTTAATAATTCCTGGCTAAAATTTTAGGTCAGAAGGGTTAGAGCATAAAATATGTTTCTGGGCTAAAAGCCAAATTTTCCGGGCTAAAAAATTTGACTTTTAGCCTAAGGGTTGGAGATGGTCTTAATGTACTTATGGTTTTTCAAAAAACTTTTGGGTTAGCCTTATACTCATGCAAACCAGTATCAGTATGTAATACGTATGGCATGCACACAGACGTTACTACTTGGGATATTAACTCGGGAAAAAAATAAATAATTTTCGCACATATTTTTTTGTTATGCTTAAACGTGTTATTTTGTTTCTTAATATCGTTTATTGAACGTAAATGCAAGAAATATAAAGAATTGCGTGCGAAACTGATGTATTTCGATAAATACATGGGTAAAAGGAAATTGATGAAACGCCCATTCCATTTCCATGAGCACCAACCACGACGCATGGGATGGGATAAGAAAGGGCATGGCTTGGTCATGGCGAGGGAGGGAATATCTGTGCATGCATGCACATGAATGAATGAGTCGGTTGGAAAGTATACTGCAGAAGCCAAGCTAGCTATTGACAAATAGTACTGGGACCGTAATCTCATCTCGTATTCAGCATAGGACAGCTCAGTTCCAGTTGGATGGATTGATATCAAGAGAATGAGACGTCACTATCTTTGTCCTCGTTATAGGCATGGGAGAAAAATCGATACACGTTCGAATAAAATTGTGAAGATATCTCAAGTTAATACGCACTACTATATATTTAACTTTTTCATATGATAGTGCGGGATTAAATTTGTAATAATGTAAGAGTGACATCTTGCAACTTGGCAGCTATTGGCACACTGCAGTATTAATCTCATGTTGAGCTGGAGGAAGCCCTCAGCTTCTTCATACTAAACGAACTGCACAAAAAATCCTGCATTTTCCTGTTCGGGACATATTTTCAACGGTGTTATTCACATTTTCATACTCTTTTTTTAGAGGAAAAAAAATTACATAGAACAATTCATTACCAGGTAACATTTTATTTTAATAGTTCAATGTTATGTTTTAGAAAATTTATACGTGTTAATTGTTTTATTAAAAACGGAACGGCACAATGATCGTAAATCATTTCCTACAAGTCATTTTCCTCTATAAAATAATGTGGGTCGTGGGTTGGCACGGGAACTGAACCGGCGCATCGTCCAAGTCTTATATTTCCAAGGGGAAGGAGAGGCTGCAGAGTAAGCTCAAGTGAAAGGTAGGCGGTGACACATTGGTTTCTATGGTCCATGACTCCATGGTAGTATTATAAAAACCAGGTCCAGATGCCACGACATGAATGTTGTCTCCAAAGATTGCCACGAAATCTGTTCACCGCTTACATGTAATAAGATGATATTGATGGTGGGGGATAACTTTCATGGGTTCGGTACACTGTCAACAAGTTATGACGATTACATTGCAAACGAAGAAAAGTTCAAAAAAAATTATACACTCGTGTCAAATTAAGATCTTCAAACTTCGACGAATGAATTGATGCGGTGAGAAGCTAAATATTTTTCTATGAATAATGTTTGACTACTCAATAATGAGTAAGGACTCTTGTTCAAAACTCTTAATGTTTGAATCTTAAAAATTTGTACCTATGATCAAAGCCGTTCAAAACTAGAATCGTTTAATCAATCTATTATAGCAAATATACAGACAGTTCATCTAATTTCATTCATCTGTTTTTATACATTTTGATGAATAGACAACCTTAATTTTAATTGATTTTTTACAGAAGTGATCTTTATTGAGTAATTTATAATATGAACTGTTTTAATCACAAACACAAAATTTCTTGAATCAATAACGAACAATTTTGAGTAACCCATAACCATCTTTGACACTAAAAGATCATTACTGAGCTTGTCTGAATATTTAACAGTATATTTGACAGACACAAGCTTTTAGGGATGAACAACACCTCCCACCTCGGGTCCACCCACCAAAATTCAAAGAAATAAAAATGAAAACCTTTAAGAACAAACAATGCCTATATCTCTGAAGAGCTAACTAAGATCTCTCAACGTCAAAATTTCTAATTGTTCCCGGTAAGCTGAAGTTGATAAGAACTCAAAAACTTCAACCAAGAGCTTGGACTTCGGAATTCTTGCCAATGCTTCCTGGGGAAAGAATGAACCATGAGAACGGTGTTGTTTCGAGCTTAAGGAAAGCCCTCTAGAAAAAAATGTTGATTTCCTTTTCACTCATCTCATATACATGGTCTCTTGCATCTGTCAAAGCACTCTGCAGCATGATCCAAAACATCATTATAAAGCAGAAACAAAATGGCAACAAATGGTGAAACTCGAAGACCTTAGACGCCAAGAGGAATACCTGTCCAAATTTGGTGAGGAAGTTGCTGGCTACGTTCAGAGATGTGATTGTCACATCTTCATTAGCCTTGAGTGCTTGAGCAATTGCAAATGCCCCGTCGTCCTGAATACAAAACCGCCGTCAAATGTTGTGCAAAAGAACACTAACATGTGAAAAGTTAAACAGAACAACACATACCCTAATTTCGTTGAACCCTAGATCTAATGAAGTTAAAGCTTCATTAACAACTTTCAAGCTACGAGCCAGGCACGATGCACCCTGCATTTGTTAACGTATAAATTAACATAAGATTTGAGTGATCATAAGGTCCCAAACGGAAGAGATTTATTATCTACAGTAACGCACTTCATTTCGAAGTCCATTTGCCCGCAAGTCCAGAACACGTATTGTGGTATTATATTTTAACATATCTGCGATGAACTCTGCACCCTTTGCACCAATCTGCCAAAAACTCATAATCCATCGTTAAACGATCCTCTTAAAAGGATACGGAAAGCTTAGATCTTAGACTATAAATAGAAAAGCAAATGTGCAAAACTATAGATTACCTGGCACCAGCCAAGCTTAAGGGTTTCTATGTTTCCATGAAATTTGAGAACTTCTGATAAAGCCTTCACCCCATCAGGTCCCATGGGATTGTAACCGAGTTCCAACTGAGAAAGGAGACAACTGTCTGACATTACATTCATGAATAAAATGAATAGTGAAAAGACAAGGTAAAAGACAAATATTAAGGACTTACGAATGTAATGACAGAATTATCTTTCAATGCTTCAGCTATTGCAGTGACTCCCTTGGCATGGATGTTATTTCCCCCCTGTAAGAACGATCCCCATGTTTACTAAACTAGCACGTTAAGGACATCTCTTTCTTTTTTAAATAAAAAAAAACAAACATACAAAAAAAAATGCTGCTAACAAAAGACACATGCTCTTCTCACCATGTCTATGGTTGTTATCGTCCGGTTTTGCTTCAAAGCATCTGCAATTTTTTCAGCTCCCTAAATATGAACAGGATTTACACATCAGCAAGGAACTTGACTTGGATTTTTGAAGTTATAAAACTCTAAACATGCCTTTGAATTACTGATTAGTTACTTGGTATGTCGCACAAACAATGTACCGTTCCAGAATGGAAAATACTCAAACTAAGTTTTAATTCTTTTCTTTTTTTTCGGTCGGTCAAGTTCTCTGTACTATCTTAAGATTGTCAAATGCCAGAAAATCCAAACAGTGATGGCTGTAGCAGTAGATGGTTCAATGCAAGCTGATAACCTTGAAAAAGAAAAACATGCTTAATGACTTCAATCATCATAGTCGATAATTTTTTGGGGTACATGATAATAGACAAAATTCCCCGACATTCTAGATTGGCTTTTGAGTCATTTTAACAATTGAAAAGGAAACCAGACAAATTGTGAGTTCAAATAATTGTGTAGCAGAAGTGATCAACAACTTGAAAATACTATACCTCGTCGCCTATATCGTTCATGTAAAGGTTCAACCATAACAAGTTTTTGGTCTTTTTGATATATCCACCAACATGAAAAGCACCTTTAGCAGTAAAAGAGTTGTTGCCAATGTCCAGAAGTGTAAGTTTACCTAAGAAAATATGCATATCAAATTAATTGCAGGAAACCGAAAAAATCTGACCAAAAATTGGCAATTAATATAGTGAAATACAAACCTTTATGTAATGATAAACCTGAGATCAAAGCATTCACTCCTTCATCTCCAATAGAATTTCCATGCAAATGAAGTTCCTGCCATATAGCATAGCTATTAATATCAGAGCCCTTTGTAAAACTTAATCAATTCTGTTGCAAGCTCATATATTTTTATGCAGCAACATTGTGGCAGCTAAAAAGAAGAATAATGAGCAGCATTTCTTGGAAACAATAAACAGAGTTCCATCAATCTTTAAAATTGCGTAGTAAGAGTAGATTTTTGTTAACTATTATCACTGAATATCTTCCTCAGTATGACTTATTGTGTTTTCCAATTAACAGAGAGTCAGAGACGTAAGATACCTTGAAAATTTATACAAAATTCAGAGTCATCATCAACATAGAGTAGTAATTTAATTTTATCGCACTGCAAAATGGAAAGAAGAGTGGTAGTGAAGACTGAAGAGACAGGTACCCTTAAAGACTTGTTCCCTTCAAGTCCTTTAGCTAAAGCATTGACCCCCAGGGCACCACCATAATTGCCACTTCAAGCAAATAATACGTTGTCAGAAGAATTTCTTTAAAAGAAGCCAAAGCCGAACAAACGGTACATATAATGGTATAAACCTTAAAGTTTGTAGTACATGAGAAAAAAAGAGGGGGCTTGACTAACTTCAGATGTAGATTTCGTATTGTGTTATTCTCAGCAAGAGCTCCAGCAAGACTTGTAAATCCCTACCTCCATTTTGTAAATAATAAATAGAATCAGTTAGTGAACTATGACTGAACTCATTGAAGACTATTATCTTAGGATATCAGGAGGCTATTCCTTACAGAGTAGTCAATCATATTGTTGTTAAGTTCGAGAACACGTAAGTTTGAATTTTTCTTCAACATTTCAGCAATAGCCTTTGCACCCTGCACAGTGAAGTGAGCAGCACTGTAAGTGTATCATTCACGAACACGCCTTTCCTCTTCCATCTTTTGCAAGCACATGAATGGACTCATTAGGGCACCAGCTTGGATAGAAAAAGTAATCTAACCTCATCCCCTATGTCAGTACTGTTTAGCTGGAGCTTTTCAATACCATTATTATTCACCAATACATCACATAGGCACTGTGAACAGTAGTACACCACACAAATAATCAGCTCTCTAATTTACGAATGCACAAGAATATACACTTGTAAGTTGTGACTGAGGTGAAGCGAAAATTGTTAGCTGGAGGAATTTGTACTGACCTTAGCTCCCTCATCTCCAATAGGGTTTCCGGAAAGATTAAGAGTTTTTAACATGATGTTAGATTGAAGAACACCATCAAAGGCTTTCATTCCAGTTCCAGTTATTCCATTTGCAGCAAAACTTACTTCTTCAGCAGTCTGAAACACAATAAAGCACGCAATTATGGTCCACAGTAACAGTTTCTTAATAAATTAAAAAGATAACAAAATTATATATAACAAAAACAGAGAGCTTTAGCATTTGACTAATGAACTCATACCTGATTGTAACCCAAACTCTCTGAAAGAAAAAACAATCCTTCATCTCCAAAGTTACGTCCTGTCAAAACAAAGTGTTGCCATAATAGGCATGAGTTATTACATTTAGTTTGTAACTATATTAGAACTTTCAAATATTGATTTCTAGAAATTAGCGCGATTGCAGTTGGTATCCGGATTAAAATGAGTATGAATAAGAAAAAACGAAAATAATGTACAATGTCATTCTTTTAGCTAGCTAGTGTTTTCCAAAATGCCTGCAAAGATAGAGAAACTACATTCATGAGTACTAAGCAACTACCTGACAGGTCAACACTTCTGAATGACCTAAGTTCCTTGGCAAAGTCATTGAGCTTCAGCTTTGACTCTCTTTCAATCTTTGCCCCCAGACCCGATAACAGATTCGTACCGGCGGCAAAAGACCATTTCATCCCTTGTGCAGGCGTATTGCTCTCTACCGATGAAGTCCTCTGACGCTTTGGAACAAGAATTTTCTCCACCAATTTCCACAAAACTGTCAGCTGAAGACATAAATTAGTGCACCAATTTGAGCGACAAGGCAAATATAATCACTAAACAACAATGCCAGACCCAAAAAAGACTTTAATTATCACAAGCACATAAAGGTATCTATTCATTAAGACAAAAACTTCAAGCAAAGCTATTTTCCAGTTGAAATTTGCTAATAATTAAAAGTAAATGCATCAACTTTCTAATTTCTATCCGACATTTCAAATTTTCAACCAAGTTAAAGTTTTCAAAATTCTATCCAACATTTAACCAAATTAAATTTTTCCAATTTCTGCTCCACATTTTAACCAAGTTAAAGTTTTCAAATTTCTACACAACATTCAACCAAATTAAAGTTTTCCAATTTCTACCCCACATTTTAACCATGTTAAAGTTTTCTAATTTCTATCCAACATTCAACCAAATTAAAGTTTTCCAATTTCTACCACATTTTAACCATGTTAAAGTTTTCCAATTTCTACACATTTTAACCATGTTAAAGTTTTCTAATTTCTATCCAACATTCAACCAAATTAAAGTTTTCCAATTTCTACCACATTTTAACCATGTTAAAGTTTTCTAATTTCTATCCAACACAACCAAGTTAAATTTTTGCCTAAGAGACGGTAAAACAAAAAGGAATTGAAAGCAAAAGCAGTACCAAAAGTGACGGCCAAGAAGGAGGCGGCTGGAACAACGAAGGAAGCAAGCTGCTTGACAGGAGCAACAGACACAGAGCCTCCGCTCTGCGATTCTCTGTACACTCTTCGAGCACCGGATGGCCTAGAAGCGGCTTTTACCGCCAAGCATCTCCTCCTTCGCGGTAGGATAGCAGGTAAAACCACGCCCTGCCCACGATAGCCCAGAAAAGCACTCCCAGACCTTTGGGGCCGCAGTAAAATCTGAGAACCGAATAGGAGTTTTAGTATTCAAGTAAGAGAGAGAGAGAGAGAGAGAGAGAGAGTACCTTGGGATGAGAGCAGAGAGAGATGGCGGAAGTGGAGCCCATATGGTGAGAGCGAGCTGGAAGTTAGAAGGGCATAGAGATAGGGTTTTTGGAATGAACGGTTAAGGCTATGGAGGTTTTGTTGTTGCAGAGGGCGAAGCAGCGGCGGGGACTCTGTAGACTGTTATCGAACAATCGAGCGAGCAGACGACGACCACTCTCTATCAACTACCAATTCACTTCCCAAAACGATTGCTTCGGCTCTTGAATTTTGTTGGACCTTTTGCCTTTCAGGCCCAAAACGAATAGTCTAGAATTCGGCCTTTGCGATTTCTCTAAGCATAGAGAAATTTTTTGTGCCGGACGTCTTTATTAACGCTTGTTTGGATGTGTTTTTACAATGACTAAAAGTGTTTTTGATGAAAATATTTTTAGAACTAATATTTGGTAAAAATACAAGTAAATTCTGGAAAAGCGCTTAAAGTGCTTCCTGGAAGAAGCAAATAATTGGTGCTTCTTGCATAAAGCACTTTAAGTGCTTTTGGAATCCAAAAAACATTTTCTCTGAAAGCTCTTTCAGTCATTTTAAAAGCACATCCAAACGAGCTCTTAATTATTAGAGATGTCGATAATTTATTTATGATGTGTACATTTTATTGGCTACTTAAACACTATCGATGACATATTTGATAATATGCTTTGACGAACCATAAATAATTAGATTGTACACTGTATAAGATAATACAGTTTGGGTTATTTTCATTGGGCATTCGATTGCTAGCATGACTGAAACAAACCAATCGATCCATTCAATGATCTAATGCCATATTTAAGACTGTTTTAACATGTCTAAAAGCATTTAGTTATAAGTGCCTTTGATGGTGTTCAGAAAAAAAAAAATTGCTATTTTGGTCACTTCCAAATGATTTTCCATAAGCACTTGGGTTTTACTAAAAATTTCAGCGTTTTAGAAAAAACCAAAACGCTTATGAGCATAAATATTTTCTATATAAATTATTTCAAACTAACTCTAAACAAAAGAAATAATTAGTGGTGTTACCGTCAAGCTGAAAAATAACTCATACTAACACTAAGTTTTGTTTATTTTGTTGTTTGACATACGTAGTTTTACTCTTCTATTTTCTAACTTACAAAACAAGAACGACAACAGACAAACCATCAAGCAGCAGGCAGAATAAAATTGAAAAACCATGAGCCTAGATAGTACGGAAGGTGACGCCTTGTACATTTCTCCCTAACGATTAACGAATTCATAGAAACGCCCGACCAATCTCAGCCCTTCATCTTCGATATATGTACTCTCTTGTAGTAAGCCAAAACCAAAAAGGTCAATATCTTTCTGCTAGGCAAGCCGTCGTTCTATCAAAAATGGCTTATGAAATAGTAAAATCTGAAATGTGTTAACTTACTGAAGTTCTCTCCATTTTAGAGCTCGTTTGGAAATGCTTTCAAAATGGTTGAAACGTTTTTTATGAAAATATTTTGAAACCAATCATTAGTAAAAGTGCAAATGAATTCTGAAAAAGCACTTAAAGTGTTTTCTACAAAAAGCACATAATTGGTGCTTCTCATGAAGCACTTTAAGTGCTTTTGGAACCCAAAATTATTTTCTCTAAAAACAATTTCAATCATTTTAAAAGTACTTCCAAACCAACATTTCGCCACCTATGAGATTAATGGGTATGGCATTTTAACAAAATGGCTCAGCAATAGTGTGTGTTGGATGTGATTAAACCTAACAACGTGTCGTGTTTACCATATTCATGTAATGCAGTGTTAGTTGCAGTTTGAAATTTTCCCAATAATGGGAATGGGGTTTTAACAAAAGGGCTTGGCAATAATGTGTGCAGTATCACATCTTATTACCATCTGACCGACGTGATTAGACCTAACAACGTGTCATATTTTATTATATTCATGTAATGCGGTGTTAAATACAGTTTGAAATTTTGCCAACCCCAATACCGATTCAACTTATCCTATGCAAACATATAAATTGAAAACATGTACAAATCAATCGAATCGTATTGGGTTGAACCGAACAACTGCAAATTTAATTGTCATACTTGGTTATCAAGTAAATCCAAGTGAACTCTGCGATCAATTTATTGGTCCTTTAAATCATAAATCACAACATCTTATACATCATTTCAAGACAGAAGATACTCTGGATGAATCGATCTTTTTGATAACTTTTAAGGATCACACCAAATGAACATATAATAAGAAGATGGACTTTCATAAATTATGAAGGTGCAACTTCCCAGTTGAATCTGATAGAAAAGAATGGGCAAAAGCTGCATGTATGGCAGCCCCAATGGGAAGCACATCCTCATCGAGAATGTAGTGAGGACTGTGCGGTGCATGTATGGCTCCTATCTTCTCATTTCTTGCGCCTAAAAACAGCATGAATCCAGGCACCTTGTCTAAGTAAAAAGCAAAATCCTCACTCCCCATGAAGGTATGAGCTAATTTTATGTTTTCTTCTCCTACTATTTCGCTCGAGATTCGCCTTACTTGTTCATAAATTCTCTCGTCGTTTACAGTAGGAAGGATGGTAGGATGTTCCTTCCCAAAGAATTCGACCTCAGCGGAGCACCGGTGCACGGCTGCCTGCCCTTTTACAACCTGTACGTCAGCAAGAAGAATTTCAGTTGTATGTTTACGCTTAGCTAGACGCGGTTACAATTTACTAAACAAACAATAAGTTGCATAAATCAGGGTTTAGCGTTCATATGCAATTTTGTTTTTGATTAAAAATTTGTAACCAATTCGATATGTGCCTACTCCCACGTTGTTGGTACGTGTATTACCTCTTCGATTCTTTTCATAAGTCCATTGAGGTTCTTCTTGCTAAAAGCTCTAAAAGTACCAGAAATTGTAGCTGACTGCGGGATGACATTGAAGGAAGTCCCCGCTTTAATCACAGCAACAGAAACCACCTGTATTAATGTTCAACATTGCATTGTTCAAGCACAATCCTGCATTTTCTTCGAAATAATCACAGACGAAATTGCAGAAAAAAAATATATACATACCTGGGAATCTAGAGGGTCTGTTTCTCTCGAGATGATGTTCTGCAAACTAATTACAGATGTTGATGCTGCCAAAATCGGATCAATGGATTGCTGAGGAATTGCTGCATGACCCCCTTTCCCGTGAATTTTAGCTTTGAAGCTCCCACAACCGGCTAGAAATTCTCCAGGCCTCAATGCAACAACGCCAGTCGGATATATAGGCGCTACGTGCATCCCAAAAACTGCCTCCACATTATCAAGCACCCCTTCTTCAATCATGTCCTTTGCGCCTGCACCACGTTCTTCAGCCGGTTGAAATATAAGTACAACGGTTCCCTGCAAGGGTTTGATAGATTCAAAATATGACAAAATTGCAAAGTGGACCAAACGAGTGGTAAGCGACACATTAATAGTTAGCGTTCGAGCGTGCCTATATATATCAACAAATTAATGAGTTTTTCATTAACTGAATATTTCACATCACCTGTAATGTGTCTTGCAGTTGTTTTAGTACTTTTGCAGCGCCAAGAAGCATGGCGACGTGGCCGTCGTGGCCGCAAGCATGCATTTTTCCCTCCACTTTGCTCTTGTTCTCCCAGTCCACCATTTCCTATACTCATATTCAGGAAAGTACTGTCAACATGACAGTGCTTTTTCAAAAGCATCTTTTTTCAACATTCCACTTTTAATCACTTGTCGAAAACATTAAAATTTAAAAGCCAGTGAAAGGAATAAAGTAGCAACAGAATATATATCAACCTGATCAAAACTGACAAAACCCAACAATTTAAATTGCCTTTGAGAAAAGAAGGTTAAACAAAATAAATTAAATTAAATATAGCGAGATAATTAATTAACCTGAATAGGCAAAGCATCCATATCAGCTCTTAGAGCAACAAATGGAGGAGAGCCAGACCCAATCGTGGCAACAACACCAGTTTTAGCCACAGGCCATTTATAAGCAACACCGAGTTTATCAAGCTCGCGGCGAATGAGTGCACTTGTTTCGATTTCTTCATATGAAAGTTCTGGGTTTTCATGCATTTCCCTCCTCACGTTTTTCATCCAAATCACTGTGCTGGGTTCGTTGGCCAGCCTAACTATTTGGTGTTTCACTGAATAAGTCTGATATGTGGTGGATAAGTTGAGATGATCGGTAGGGTTAATTTGGAGTTTCAGAGAAAAGCACAAGGGCATGGCAAGGGAGATTATTAGGAACAAAAGTTGCAGAAGAAGAAAGTCCATGTTGCACAAATTGCAGATGGAATAATGTGCAAGTAGCTTTGCTAGGTATATTAAATTGTGTGTGTGTGTGTGTGAGTATATATAGATACACACACAAATTGAAAATAAAAATGCTACAATGATTTGAAAGACTTTTCAGCTTTGAAATTAATAAAAATGTCAAAAGAAATACTCTTTTCGTTGGGGAAAATCAAAAGTTCTACAGCTTCTGAAAAAAAAAAGGTTTTAGTGTAAATTTTAGACTTCTTTCACAACCTCTATCGCACTTTATTCTTCTTCATCTAGGAAGAATATATAACAAAATAAAAGAACAATAATAAGAAATAAATTCAAACGATAACCTAGAATCTAAGTGGAATTAATATTACGAAATAAATCTAAATCCGCACAACAACAAAAATCTGAATTTCAGAAGGAAATCTGGAAAATAAAACAAAATTCCTAATTTTACTCAAATCTTAAAATATTTTTCTCGTTTCTGTTTTCCAACAATGGCATGGCAGGCAATATGCATATCAAATATTATGTAAGCATGGATTTTATTCAGTAATTTCATTTTTTCTTCTTCTGACTTTATCCTCGATCGATCGGCCGAGGAATTGTTTGTTTGTTTATTTTGAGTGATGCCTGGGGTTGGTAGTCGCAAGAACAACAGCTAGCTAGTGTGGAAAATAGGTCACTAGCTAGTGTGGAAAATAGGTCACGTGATGCCTGGGGTGGGTAGTCGCAAGAACAACAGCTAGCTAGTGTGGAAAATAGGTCACCTGTTGAAATTTGGATTCGTGGACTTCTCAAATATAAGATAATTTTTCGGATGCGTTCGAAGTGTTACTGTTTCACTCAAATTAAGATATGGATATATATTTAGAAATTGAATATATAGATCATTGACCGTCAATCATATTATAGCATGTGGAATGACATGTGCAGTGGCTAAGCCAACATTGGATCGTTGGTTGTCCATGAATCCAACAACTTCAAAATCCTTTGTATATTTATGTGTGTATCATACTTGATTCTATAAACAGGGCAAAATCAGTTACAACCTCCCCCTACTTCTTCTATTATTATTTTTATCATCCTTGCGCACCAAATGCTCAATGAAATGCCTCGGTTGAGAAGTTTTAGCAATTTCCAACATTTTTTTACAGTTCCTGTAGCCACCATGGACAACCCTCTACATATCATTGTAGTTGTTGACATATGTTGACAAGAATTTACATGTTCCTATCAAGTGTTCAATGAAATAGTCCATTGAAATTTTTTTTATCAATATCATGATCCTATTATTTGAAAATTCTAATTCCACCCCTGAAGGTGTGGAAGATCGATACCATATAACAAATGTTTACTAAAAAGTAATTAAGAATCGTGAATTATATGGATTGGAAAAATCGCACTGAACCCCTTATTTACCTGGAAGAATATATGTAATTAGCCATGTTTTTGTTTTCAAACACAAAAAAACGTGCGTTAGTTTCCAATGCATATATCATCACATGAGTTAATTGTCAAGTCTTAAGTTGGACCTTTTGTCAATTTGCATGAGAATAATATGATTCATGTGCGCATTTTGGAAGACAAAATGTCTGCTGCCCAGGTCTATTCATCTTCATCTTTCAACTCTCCAGGACCAATTAATTTATGCTGGGCAAAAAGAAAAACCACGAGTTGCATGCATACAACGATGAAACTATTCATGCACTGTTTTATTCGGGCTGTTTAAGGAAGTAGATTCTCATTTTTTGAAAAAAAATAAATAGGGATTAGTAATGAGAGCTACTCTCTATTAAATTTTAACGATCTTGACCATCTATTTTGTATGTTGCACATTTAATTGTTAAGATGAAATTTTAATATTTCTTAAAATATAATGTTCGTCAATTTATTTGAACTCAATTAGATGCCTCAAATATTTTCAGTCTAGCTACTATTTTGTCAAGATGATACATGAGGTGCAACTTAAAAAATTGTCGATTTGATTCGTTGAAGTTCGATGTGTTATGAGATCCACAACTATTAGAAATTCCTTCCTTTGTTCTTTTATTATATTTTTTATCTTCTATGTAAGTCGTTATCCTAATACATTATGTAAGATCCCACATCGCCCAGGGGTGAAGATCTTATAAGCTTTATATGTATATTTTCATCTCTACCTAGCACGATGCCTTTTGGGAGCTCACTGGTTTCGGGTTCCGTAGGAACTCAGAAGTTAAGCGAAAAAGGGGTCAGTGCATTCCTAGTATGGGTGACCCACTGAGAAGTTCTCGTGTGAGTTCCCAGAAACAAAACCGTGAGGGCGTGGCTGGGGCCCAAAGCGGACAATATCGTGCCCAAAGCGGACAATATCGTGCTATGGCGGAGTCAAGCCAAGGATGTGGTAAGGGAGCGGACAATATCGTGCTACGTCAGAGTCAAGCCAGAGATGTGGTTGGGGCTCGGACCGGGATGTGACACATTAGGTAAAGGATAAAACTATTTCAACATATACTCTAATCGAAGTGAAAACACTACTTTAATTCCTTGGAGAATTAAATCGACCGTTCATCATTCATACTAGGAAGTCACATCATTCACCTTACCATCGCAGTTGTATTTAGTTTCAACAATTTTTTAATTCTATCACAACATACATGTCCTATGATTATACCAGGAGAATCCTCGTAGGTTCATCTTTGTGAGAATCCCAAGGATCATCTAATCATATATGTTTATATATCTGTTAAGATCTTGATAGACGATTCAAACTTATTAAAAAGAACTTTAATCAACATATATATTTAAGTTCTATAAACTATATTATATATCTCCGCTGATGATGTCTGGTATTGCTTTTTTTCAGTAGAGGTCAGATCCACCTAACTTTATTTGTCAGAGATCCACATATGATTGGAACTCTTACATTTAGTAGAGAGATAATGAAATACATCTAAAAGCATTCATCTTGGCATTGGAAGAGGTTGAGATTCGATCCTATTATATTGAGTGTACGAGATGCTCTTAATCACTTGTGCAATACGTCATTCAATCACTTCTACTCAATTTTTCTTTAACTTTTAATCAATTTTTGACATAGTGGGTTCTTTCAAGGTGTAAAATCATCACTTAAAACTTAAGTTTCTAGTCTAGGATTTTTAAATCGTCTCAAAACTTATAAGTTTTTTCCAGACGTCATCTTTCTTAAAAAACATGACATTCTCATGTACAAAGAATTTATGTTGTAAATTATACGATATATCTCAACATTAATATTATCATTCAGTTAACATGGTACAAATTATTATATTCAAAACATAAATTTATCATTATTTTATCAAAAAGTTGAAGAGTAATCGTAGTACAAATAACAACTCCGCTTTGTCAAGCAGATTCTTGCGCCTAGACCTATAATGGTGCACCAAAAATGGGGACATATTGCGAAAATAGAGGGAGTAGAAAATCATGTCCCCTAGCATTTTGGACTTGCACCAGTCCAACCCAAGGGTCAGCCGCATGCATGCATAGCCCTCCCTTCCCCTCCCCTGTAATTCCTCTCTTCCACAAAAAACAATCTGCAACTTTCTCTCTTCTATCTTCTTCTCCCCACCCTCCATTCCCCACCCTGCACAATCACAAGAGGGAAACACAACACACATTCCCCCATTGATTCCTGCACCTCTCCATCTCCAACATTCCTCTCACTAATTAACCATGGCATTCTATTCCCATTCCCTTTTGATCACCCTTCTAACCCTAGTATTACTCTTTCCCGCCGCGACAGCATCCCGTGCCCAGCTCACCGAAAACTACTACGATAAAACATGCCCAAAATTCAACGAAATCGTCCACCGCATCGTCACCGAAAAGCAAATAGCCACCCCCACTACCGCCGCTGCCGTCCTTCGCCTCTTCTTCCACGACTGCGTCCTCGAAGGCTGCGACGCCTCCCTCCTCATCGCTTCCAACTCCTTCAACAAGGCGGAGAGGGACGCCGACATCAACGTCGCCATCCCCGGGGATGGCTTCGACGTCGTCACCCGCATCAAGACCGCCCTCGAGCTCCAGTGCCCCGGGGTCGTCTCCTGCGCCGACATCCTCTCCGCCGCCGCACGCAACCTTGTCAACATGGTCGGTGGACCCCACTACACCCTCCGTTTCGGCCGCAAAGACGGCCTAATCTCCCGGGCCGATCGTGTGGAGGGCCACTACGCCAGGACCAACATGACCATCTCCGAGATCATCAACCTTTTCTCCTCCATCAATCTCTCCGTCCAGGACCTCGTCGCCCTAAGCGGGGCCCACACTATCGGTTTCTCCCACTGCAACGAGTTCGCCAAACGCCTCTTCAATTTCAGCACGACAGCGGAGACCGACCCCGCCCTCAATCGCAACTACGCGGAGGGTCTGAGGAAGCTCTGCGCCAATTACACTACCAACCCCGGGATGTCGGCGTTCAACGACGTCATGACCCCGGGGAAGTTCGACAACTTGTATTTCCAAAACTTGCAAAGGGGTCTAGGGTTACTGGCGACAGACAACGCCCTAGTGACGGATCCGCGGACGAAGCCGTTCGTGGATCTCTACGCCGCCGACCAGGCAAAGTTTTTCGAGGATTTCGGCCAGGCCATACAGAGGGTCAGCTTGATGAAAGTTAAGACAGGGAAGCATGGGGAGGTCCGACGCCGATGCGACGCCTTCAACAACCTTCAACAACCTCAAGACTCGAACAACAAACCCCAAGACTCGAACAGCAAACCTCAAGACTTGAACAAGAAGAAAAAAAATTCCTCAGCTTAATTCGAGCTCACCTGTTGTCAGCTTGTAATCGATATAATTTGCATTTTTTTCATTTGTTTGTAAAGTTTAGAAATACGAAAATGTTGCATCTCCCAGACATGTAGCTGCGAATTTTGTAAGCAATTATGCGCAGTTATGAAATTACAAACTTACAAATTCATAAACAAAAAAGGAACTGCTTCTAATATAATGTCTGTTTAGTAGGCGAAATCGCCAGTTACAACAAGAGAAACTTGGCAAAGAACAGTTGGGAGCTTGTGCAGGAGCAAATACAATCTTGCCATAATTTTTCATTCCTTAATCCAAAATGACTGGTACCCACGGAAAGAGTTCATCGAACAAATCGTGCCAATTTACATGTGCGATTTGATGACAATGCCGATGCAAAAAGAACAGGCTGATTGATTTAATGGAGCCAAATCATATCCGCTTATGCAGTTGTTGAACGTAATTCTGGTCAACTTGCACTTTGCTTCAATGGATGCCAAAACCACCGGAACCAAAAACTGGAAAGAGAGTGCCTGATTGACTTCCTGTAGCATAAGGAGATTCTCTTGAAGTAAAATCAAGATATCGTTGACATTGAACGCTGCAAAGCTAATAGAAGAAGCTATGACACTCACCCTGGTCAGCAAGGTTTTCTTTTGTCAACCTTTAAGCGAAGGTTGAACCATTTTTTCTTCTTAGATCTATCTCTAAACGAAGGTTTCTTATCTCTCACTTGACCATCCTCTTTGACCTCCTTAGGCTGACCCTTATTTCTACTCCTACTTGAACTACGCTTCATTGGAGGAGCAATAGTATAAGAGGCATGAATTTTATTCCTCTGCTTGAGAAGCTCGTCAATCTGAGGAGAAACTCAACATGGTAGGGAAAAAGAAAACGAAATGAAAACAGCAGAAACTGAGTGTAGTTCAAAATTATCAATATGCTTAAGCATTCAAATGAAGTTTAAAAATGTATAAAGAGCGTTACCTCTTGCATTTCTTGTGTGTATCTGGAGGTCATCTCCGTGAATTGTGCCAGAACCTGTCAACAAGCCAAGTGAAAAGTAAGGTAAAGGTATTTACAATTACAAAGGGTATATGCAGTGCTTATGTCATGTACATACCTCTTTGTACTCGGTTTCAAATTTCGATAACTCCACTCTTTTTGATAGTATTTGAGCTTCCACTGCCCTTAAACTTTCCTTTTCTTCTGCAAAAGGTCCACAAGAAAGAACTTCTATCGTGTAGCTTGCACTTTTGAAAAAATTGTCACCTAGAATCAAATTTGCCACGAAACCGAGGTGGTAGTGAGGTTTAGCAGAGTATGGTACAACTAATAAACATAGTAAACTCAACATAGACAAAAGTTACAAACCATAAACAGCAAACACATGGGTGCCTGCTTTCAGTTCGCTTAATTCACATGGCTGAAACCCATCCAGCTTTTTAAAGAATGCAGCATCAGGATCCTTTGCACTAGCCATCTAGAGCCAAAAGATTTATAGAAACCATAATAAGAACAATTAGGATAAAAAACCTGAAACAGAAACTAAAAACATGGAATTCAAAGGTAGAATAAATTATTACGATTTCCAAAAGCTCACCGAGTTCGATGTTGGGTCCAACCGATATACAGGAAAACCAAGAAAATACATCCCAGCAGATGTAACCTTTCCAGTTTTTGCACTGTCCTCCTGCACCAGAAGTAAATACAAATGAGCAACTAAGACAAACATGGTAAAACAAGCATATGCCCTCGCCAACATTACAGACATGAAAGGTAGGTAGTTAGGACAGTTTTGTCTAGAATAAAAATAACAGTGGCCAGAACAATTTATTTATAAGAAGCATCGCCAAAAGATCCCAATCATTATATTGCAGCTGATATGAAACCATAATTCTTACGCATATATCAGTTAGTAATTGAAAATACTAGCACTGTAGCCCCATTTTCATTCTTCCTTCCATGCCTCCAACCCCAAAGAAAGATCAATTCGGAAAGAAGATGATATTAACATGTGACCCTTGATTTTACATGACTTTGACTGAAAGCAAGAGCATGTTCTTATAAGATAAAAATCGTCCCACTCTTCAATTTATCCTATATGCCACCCAGCTCTATATTTATAGTTCAGTCATATGAAGGAGCTTATTGTGGTGCCCGGCTACACTAATGATCCATAACCCAACATAATTAAAGATGAAAAATCTTGGCACCTGTAGGCAAAGGCTCAATCCACCAGTCTCCTCCTGATCAAAATACAATAGCTGCAAAAAAAAAAAAAAAATCGTCCACAAAACTTGACAAGTTAAAAGAGCAGAAGATAATCGAATAGTTACTTTCCAGGTGACACGTGTATGAAGAGATCTAAGATTTAACCTTGAACTTGCTTTTGTCAGACGATTGCACTTGGCACACAAATCCAGCTTTTGCTTCCGCTTCCGCTATTGTAACAGAATAGAAGTGAGCACATTGCTTTTCAACCTGTTAAAAGACAAGAAAATGAGTGAATAAATAGAACACTATAATTAAAATAATAAACCAGGCCAAAAAAGGATAACTTACCTTTTTCGTTATAGACTGCCCCATTGGAAGTGGAAGGATAGTGACCATCCCATGTAGTGCCTCCTCCAAGACAGTAGCTGATACGGTGGTCTTTATCGGCACTCCAAGTTTACTGATGTGTAAAACAGTGTTACATCATCAGGAATTCTTTCATAAGTTCAGAGAAGGGAAGAAAATTCTGAAGAACAAAAAGAGCAAATAAACCAACCAAACCTGAAAAGGGCAGCAAACATGGTATTTACAGCACCCAAACTTGAAAGATCTAGCTCCAAGTCGTGGCTTTCTGTTTCAACAGCCTAGACAACCAACAAAGGAATCATGTTCAGCAAAAAATATTCATGTTAACCAAAAGGATAAAATGCATCGACATAATCCAAGTTAAATGCATGCATCAACAGAGGGAGCGACTGCAGTCTCGACAGCCCTAAAGTGTGGGACAAATAATTTGCCTCTGATCAAAACAAAGGTGACTGAATCTTCAATAGTTCACAATAATATAAGCACCCCAAAAATATCTCACCTGAAAGCCGGCTGTGTCATACTGACGTCGTTTGTCTGGATCAGACAATATATTATAAGAAACCGTAACCTCCTTGAACATATCAGCTGCTTTAGGGTCATTAGCATTTTTGTCAGGATGGTACCTGAATGATACATTGTAGCATTATCAACAATTTTTCTCTCTTTTACTCTGTAAGATTTGAACCCTTCAAGCCACCAAATGATCACATGGAGTCATGGACCAAGGCGCAGCACATTTTCAAAATTCTTTATATTATACAAGATTATCAAGGAAAAACATATAAGGAAGTGCAATCTGATGCCTTAAACTAACCCATTAGATAAAACTGAACATTCAATTTAAAACCTAGGAAACTTCAATCTTTCTACAGTAAATCCAATACCTAAACATCTGGAATGCCATTGTCAGAACCATCTAATATAGAGATAATACAATGTTAGCACGAATCTGTCCCACAAGCCTACAAGAAGATTTCACCACAGAAATCCGAGACTCACATGACTACGCAAAAGAAGTGTTGCAACGCAGCTGCCGACGATGCGGAATAGCATAGCTTATAAGATAGTGATTAGCAAATCTATGCAACTATCAGGAAACCTTTAATTTCGACCTAATCCTTCATCCAATCTACTCTCTCTCTCTCTTCTGCAGATGCTCCACACAAGCGATGGTCAACAAACCGGGAACCACCACTTCCAGCTAATACTAATTCTACAAAATTCTTAACCCTTATTCCTAAATTTCATGCAGTCAACTTTGTTTGCATCTAAGTTGCGTTTGACTTTGGATTATGCAAATTACCAGCATTTATTACAATCTAATTAGAAACAAGAATCCGTGCACCCAATTTCACAACTGATATTATTCTCAATTACATCAGCTACAAATTAAATACAAATTAACTTCAAAAATTACAGAAGCCATAAGCTCGAACTCATCGAAGAAGAAATAAACAAAGTCCAACAGTGCCTCAGAACTCAAAAACTGATAAAAAAAAATTAAAGAATAGGGATAAAACGGAAGATGAGCATACTTGAGAGCCAGTTTCCGGTAAGCACTTTTGATTTCCTGGTCGGTGGAGTTCCTACTGACGCCGAGGACCTCATAAGCGTCTCGCCGGAGCTGCTTCTCAGCTTCCTGTTTCTCCGATTTCGATCGGCTGCCCGGCATATTCAAAATTGAGGGCCGATTTCTTCACAAAACCCTAGAAATTGCCTCTCGATTACCTCCGAAACGCCGATTTCACGATTCCGGAGTGAAAATTTCCCTCATTTCAAAGAAGTGGAGGAGCCGAATCAGCTGTCGCACAGCACCGGAGCATCAGAAAACCAGGAGGCAGAGAGACTCCATGCACATCCAAGCTGGAGCCTTGGAGGAGAGAGAGAGAGAGGGAGAGAGAGAGAGACAAGAGTGATGGTAACTCCTGAGAAAATTTGAAAAGGATGGGATTCCTGATAATGTACGCCGGGGTGCGTAATACGCACGGTTTGCACGCGATCGGCGCGTGTGGTGTTATACAAAAGACGCATGTTTTTTTATCCGTCCTTTCTAACGTAATCTACTAAATAAATCACAATTAAGTTTGAATCTACGTTAATTAAATTTGAGATTTACTCCAATTAAGCGGGAAAAGGAGTTTCATGCAACAAAATTTCATTTTGGTGATGTTTTAAGTAAATAATACATTGTCGTGTAAAAAAGTTAAAACGCGTATTAGTATTTTATTGACTTCGCAATAATAAAATTCATTTTGTGGAGAAATTTGTCTAATTAAAGGATCACAATCATCTGTAAACAAAAGGCTAATTAGTATTCATATAAATCATTAATGTACAATCTCATCATTTATTCATATCATGGTAATTTTATATTTAAATACAAACGATAATAGGAGACGAATATTTGAACTTAAAACCTTGCAGACAAACGTGAAAACTCTTGGCCATTTTAAGAGTGAGAAACTGCGCACCGGGGTGCATGGGAGACACACCTCCTATTTGTTTGAAAAAATGGCTCGATGGGAGGTGGGCTGGATCATTGCCTCATTGACCATAATCAAAGCTAAAAAGGCTAATAAGGTTATTCAAATCGCAATCAGTGCGGTGGGACTGAATTAGAAACTTGACCTCAGACTTTTACAGATTATTAATTATTATAAATCAAAACTTATGGTTTACAGATAATAAAATATTTATTTATTTATTCTTCTTCCTTCTGGGGAAATTATCATTACTATGATTTATGAACCCTTAAAAGCATATGAAATAATGGGTGTGACATATCATCATATGGTCCGCTTGCTTCATACATGGAAAATAATAATATATAAATTTATCATCACCCTTTTGGTCGAATAAAATGTTTCATTTATTTATTTTTGGAATTATAAATGCCGATATGATTGAAAACATAAATATGACAGGCGAGATACATAGACATTCTAGAATTGTTGAAACTTAATTTTGTTGTTTTAGGGCAAAGTATGGGGGTGGGAGCAACAATAAAAGGTTGTTTGGGTGCCAAGAAAAGATTTGATGAAGGTGGCTCCAGGCAAGAGTGGATGTACATTGAGACCAAGGTGGTTCCAAGACTATCAAATGTTCGAGGAAATGTCCCGTGAATAAATTGAAATTTGTTTGCCCGTTTTCCGCTTCAAATCATAAATCCGCCACTTACTGCAGACTTGTATTATATATGGCTCATGCAATGCATGGTAAGAAAATCATTCATTTCTATTACACCTCAATTCCATATGGAAACAATGTTGAGTTATGTTTTGGAAGTTTGCTGTCATGACAGAGAGTAAAAGGTGAAGTAATAAGAACCAACATCAGCCAGCTTCATCATGGATGTGTATATCTAACAATACATTCAGTTCGTTGGACTTCGTATATAAAGATAAATGTTCTTAACTATTTAAGCTACAAATTGTGTTATTTCTTATTTTATACGCACATTAACCTTTTTTTATATTATTTATTTGCTTGAGTGATTTAGTTACAATTATGTATTAGGTTTGTTTTGTCGAGGTTGGTGAATCACCAAGCGTAACTTATTGTGCAACAAAGAAAAAGACAAGCAGAAGAATATGAGTTGAAAGAAGCATACATTGTGTTCTCAAATTTGGTTTGGTTGTGTTTAATATTCTTTTTTTCATTTTTTTTTTTAATGAGATTTGGCAATTGGCAACTTGGCATGAAGGTTTCTTTCTTGTAAGAAATCAGACTGTCAAGAGGGCGACCCTTTGCCTATTCGTGCGAGACGGAGCAAATGAGAGATGTAATGTAACGCCTTCTCATCCTTAGCTACATCGCATCCATTCTTTCGACGGCTCGGAAAAATATATCCTATGAAACAAATCGTTTACCCACACATTTTAGGTCATCTTTTAGATTCTTTGTTTCCTTATTCAGAAGATAAAAAAAGAAAATAAATTGATAAGTACACACTTTTTTAGTTTCTCATACATATTTGATATTAACCTTTATGTCCGCTTAATTTATTCAATTTCATGACAAAAAATCAAAAGGAGTGTGTATAGTGTGAAAATTATATTTCCGAAATAAAAACTCGCGAGACTACTCAGAGTTTGACATAATTGTAGTTAGTTTAAGTTGTCCAGGCCCATAGTGTAAAAAAAGTTGTTCGGCCCAAATCAATTATAATGCCAATTTATAGATTCGAGGCCCATTGGGATTTCATTCCAAGTTGAGTCTTGACTTTTCATCCTACACCCATCCTTCAAGTAATTTTCAACTTGGTTTAAGTAATTAGGCTTGTTTGCCATAAATGTCACACATAGTACTATAGTTGTAAGGGTTTTTGTGGCAAATGGTTATTGAAATTGATCTATTTCATTATTTTGGTCCATTAATTTGAAAATCAATTAATGTTGTCTCTGAAAGTGACTATCACACATCAATTTAGTCCTAACTGTTTAATTCCGTCAAGTTTTCTGTTAGTTTGCTATTGTGCAACACATGGAGTCTACAAAACCAACAATTTAGCTCCACGTGGACAATGCCCCAGGAAAAATCAATTACTGGGAATTTAAATAACAATTTGAAACCAAAGAAAATAATTTAAAAAGTAAATAAACATAAATCAAGAACTCAGTCGATGTCCAATCGTTCAATCGTTCAATCGTACGTGCTTAAAATATAAAATTGCATTTCATAATATATATATAGTAGAAGAAAAGTAAAAGGAAAAGGATTCACACCTCACGTGAATGTTTTTATATGCAATGTGCATGGACGTGTACTAGCCTTAGTTTCTAATTGTACGTAACTAAAAATTATATGCATAATTGCAATACTTAAGATTAATAAGGCAAATAAGTCAATTTATAGATAATTAATTTGTTGCTTAAACTAATAGTGTAAGCATATCTGCAATTAAAAATCAATTAGGTGAGGAGGCTTATTAGACCGATCGACTACCACTACCAGTTTTAAATTTTATTAAGAACGAGACTTGGCTGCTGAAGATTCAACAGCACCTCCTGCTGTCAACCAATCACGGCTGGACACATGTCAAGCCGTGATTGGTTGGCAGAAGGAGGTGCTGCTGAATCTTTTAGCAGCCAAGTCTTTTCCTTTTATTAATTAATAGACTAAGAAATTAAGAATGCATGATTTTGGGATTGGGTTTTTATTAATTTACGACTTATATGATATGATGAGATGGACAGCTTCATCGTAATCTTGAATCCAACTCCATCTATATATATGATAACTTTTTTATGTCCCAGAAACACGGCTTGCTACATCGGTACATTAAACGCCATGATACAATTGGTAAGAAATTTATTTTTCAAATTTTCAACTAATTAATTATAACACTTAGTATGTCGAATAGTGTGTTTGGCACACCAAAATATCTCTTATATGTATATATATTAACAATGACAAAATGTGATAGCTAGTCTGATAGAAAATCCATCGAATCAAAGCCTTTTATTTGCCACTAGAAAAGACCTCAACATTGTTGGAGTGAGAAGAATAATTCAAACAAGTTGTTCATATTAATAAAAAGATTATTCAAACAAACACTTATGTTAAGAAATAGTTAATACACAAGTGCTTTTAATTACTTAGACGACTGAGTGTTCTTTGTTATTTTAACATCCCATGATATGATACTCTTCTAGAGTATTGATCCTTTTACTGGAATGGGTCAAAAAACACATGGATTTGGGGATAAAACTACAATTGTCATACGTTGGCCTAGCTTTTCTAGAAATTTATGGGTGCACGTAAGAACATGTCGAATCATAAAAGCAAGGATCATGGGCTAAAGATAAAATCTCTAGTCTTCTAAACTGACATCATTCATGAAATTTGATCTTTTTAAATTTTTATTGTTCTAACTGTGAAAGAGGTTAAAGGTTAAAAAGTGTTAAGTGCTCATTTTTATTGGCTACTGATATATATTGTCCTAAGCTGCCATCTTAAGAAGTCATGAACAAGATCTAGAGCTAATATGGCCTCACAAGGAGTCTTGGGTCTCAAATAGCCTAGGTTGATTGGGTGCGTTAGAAAGTTTTTTTTTTTTTTTTTTTACAATTTGGGGCTAAATCTTCTCCTAGCCTAGGCTAAAGGTCATGCGTTAGATATGCTCTAACAAAAAATTGACTACCACAAGTGTTATTAATTCACACGTTATAATATCGCTAGTAATGCTAGGGAGATCATATTTTTTTAAACCAAATTTACAAACCAAATGATGTGTTTGTAGATGATTGGATTGTTAACTAAGTGTTGATTAACGTGTGTATTTATTATTAATGACACATTATTTGATTTAAAAATTTAATCTTTCTAACATTACCCTAATATTACGAACAACAAAATTAATGTTTTGCGAATCATTTGTCAAATACACGTTTTGTAACATGATCGAATTGCAAAACACCAGTCACACCGAAAATTTTGTTGTTATGCTATTAGCCTATTATGTAATTTTCCCTTCGAGATTTTCTTTCATTTTTTTTTTTCAAAGAAATGATGTCATGGTTGTTTGTTTGTTTTGCGGTTATTATTATTAATGGAGAGGGTAACTTCTAACATTGAAAAAGAAAATCACTAAATTAATAATTTCTTTTAAAGAACCAAGAGCTAGTTCATCGCGCTTCATTTTTTTTTTTTAACAAAGTTCATCGCACTTGAAATGAAATAAAAAGAATTCTTGTAACTATAGTTGACTCCTCAAGTCGTATACCTATAGTATTGCTGAGTTTTCTCAACAAATAATAATAATAATAATAATATTGCTGAGTTGGAAACCAAGTCATCAATCGTCGATGTAAAATTGGATCTGTTTTAAGGATGCTAATCTACAAAAAGTAAAAAATAAATAAATTAAAAAAAAAAAAAGATAAATCAACGCACACAACGAGTAGAGTATGGAATTTTCTCCATACCGACATGTCAAAATTATAAAGGTAAGAAAATTCCTTTAACATTAGAACTTTAGAACAGAAAGTTTAATATCCAGTTGTCCACACAAAAAAAATGCTAATACAATACAAACACTTGTCAGCAAATTAAGGACCTGAAAATCCTGCATGGCTTCATTTGCAGCTACTAAATATATGTATGTTTGAACGTATAAAAAACTATATATATAACGCAGTTCATATATTTTTGTTTCACTTTGGAAGATGAAAAATAAAAAATCTCAAACTACTGGAGAACAAATGGCAGCTTTTGTACTGAAGAAGAAGAGCCATGCTAAGCCTCACTCCTAGAAGATCTCCGAATTTTCGATGGCACACCGAGCCCTAACTGAAGATCCAACGGTTTACAGCTCTGATGAGTTGAAGCAGATAAAGGAGAAGGCTTGAAGACGATAGGCCTGCTTTCTCCCGACCTGTCCGTTTGCGTTAACGTAAACTTATTAGGGTTTATAACATGATCTTGTTCTCCCGTTTGGGAAGAAGGAAACTGCTGCTGAGGTGGCACTGAATACCAATTGGAAACCTGAGAGTGGGACCCGCTCGAGGGCCCATAACTTTGATCGAACGAGTTGAAGCTGATCTGAGATTCTTCGTGGAGGGTGAATGGATGGTCAGGATTGAGATACGATGAGGGGTCGTAGAACCACGATGGAGCCACCGTAGAACCATGGTGGTGGAAAGTTTGGAAAGGCTGGAGGTAATAGTTGATGCTGGCTTTTCTGGCTTGAAGCTGGAGCCTTTTTTTCTTCATTCTCTCCTTTTTGTGTGCATTTTGATGCCCACCCAGTGCTTGCGAATTTGCAAACTCCTTGAAGCAATATTGGCACTCGAATTTCTTGTCATCTGGTTCACTAGTCGAGCTCTTCTCATTCTCTCTGTATCGTTCCAATTTTATCGGATGTGAGACAGAGTTTGATGAATTTACACTTTCATCCCCACCACCTTCTGCTGCTGACCGTCCTCCTTTCATGGAGGTTTCTTCATTCCTATTTGGATTCAGCTCAAACCCGAAAAGCCTGAGCTTCTTCTCGGCACAAGCTCCTACGGTATTGGTTTCCGATTGCATTTCTAATTTTGTAATGTGGGGGAGGAAAAACTATAGGAAGATATTTTGAGTGGTTGATTTGTAGGGAGTAGTTGTTTGGCTTGTGCTCCTTTTATAGTAAACTCTATGGGTTTCCAACGATTTATTGCATCTCAATTTATATTGGTTTTTTTTAATGTTCATGATGGGATTAAGAAATGTACACCAAGTGCCAATAAAAAAGACAGAAAAAAGGAAAAGTCAGATCGGAGAAGCCGTCTCATGCATATATCAGTTTTTTAAACCCTTTCATATTAAGTTAGATGTAGAACAGTAGAAGTAGATACACACTTGGAAAAGTTCCAGACATTACGTTTTCATTGTTAAACAAGAAAGAAGTCTATTTATTTACTTATTTGAGCAATATTTTAATTAATTTATGGACGTTTTCATTGTTAATTATGAATAATTATTTTATTTATCTATTTATACGAGCGCTATTTTAATTGAATTATTATATCATGAGGAGAGCGATTCAAGAATTTGGATGCATAAGAAGGATAAACTGTGTTAACCAAATTAAGGCTATCTCCAATTGATGGCTAGACAGATGACTCGTTTTAGCCCTCTGGCCTTCCAAGATTCTCCAAGATATTAATATTTTAATGAACAGTACAGGGTCATATTTATCTCTGTCTCCAACCGAGGGCCAGAGGGCCAAAGGACTCGTTTTAGCCCTGTCACAAAAAACCGTCTCCAACTGAGGGCCAAAGGGCCATAAGGCCAAACATAATTTATTATTTAAAAACTACAACTTAAATTCAAATCCAACAGCTAAGTGACGTCAGCATGACGACCAAGAAGATCCAAATAGGTCAAGAAGGGCTCGTGCAAAAATATATGATGAGCCTAATTTGTACCTACAACAGGATCTTGTTGCACATCTTTGGGGCAAAAGAAGCATGGAGTAGGCGTTTAAGTTTTATGTTGTTAAATGTTTTTAAAAATGTTGTTTAAGTTTCATGTTGTTAAATGTTTTTTTATGTTGTATAATTTGTATGTTGGTTAATGTTATTTAATGTTATTTCATGTTATTTAATTTAATTTAATGTTGTATAATGGCTTAGGAAGTTATAGGAAAAAAAATATAATTAAAAAAATATGAAACAAATTTTGTGAAATAGAAGTTATAGGAAAAAAATAGAATTTAAAATAAAATGAAAAAAATTTTCTGAAATAGAAGTTATAGGAAAAATGGAATTTTAAAAAAAATATGAAACAAATTTTGTAAAATAAAAGTTATAGGAAATAATAGAAGTTATATGAAAATTTTTGTAAATAAAAAATAATAATAAAATTGTAAAAAAAAATAAAATCAAATGCAATGGCTAGCTAGCCGTTGCATTTGAATTTTTTCTTAAGAATTCCTGTCGGTTATAACCAACAGGAAATCCGACATATTTAAAAAAATTCTAGCAGCCCGGAGCTGGCTGGAAGTGGCCGGCCCTCTAGCCCTTTGGCCCTTTCCGATTCCGTGGGGCCCTCTCAGATTCCACAGCCCTCGGTTGGAGACGGTTTTCGAGCTATTTTTTGCCCTTTGGACCCTTCGGTTGGAGATGGCCTAATTAGGTCTAGATTTTCATTCGTCAAACTAGAAAATGTGATATAATTACACACTTTAGAATATATAAAAATACCATTATATACCACCACTTGAGGCATTTTAAAAACATTTATTCCATGATTAAAGTTACTATGAACATAATTAACTGCATCCAATTAACAAAAGTCAAAGAAAGATGGGAATTTTCAAAAGAAACAGGGGATTAACTTTGCAACAACCAACAAAATCTTTTTCACTGTACTTAAAATGAATATCTTAGATTATGTTACAACGACTCAATGAGTCATGAGTGGATTCGTGTATTGTCATCTACCCAAGAAGCCTAATCATAATATTTTTTTTTTTTTAAAAAGCGCATTAGAATATATAGTTTATTTTACAGGTGTTGGTGCCCAGTCCCATCCACTCCAGGACACCAATTATGTAATTAGAAATTTTTTAAAGAGACTCGCAAAGTGGGATGCTTTATGCTGTCAGAGACTCTCTGATACCTCACAATTTAACGTCAATTTTTGTGTTAATACTCTAAAATATTATGTTAAAAACATGAGGTGGTAGAAACTTCATGGAGAGTCCTACTTTTGAGAGAATCTCCTTAGCATTTTTCATGTAATTAATATACAGTTATGAGATTTGTAGATTTGTAGCTTTGTGATTAGTCAGCACTAAAATGAAACTTCTTGGTGATTAGAATGATTAATTATCCTAAACCAACAAAACACAATTAAAATATGTGTATTAATTTTGACCATGTTTCTAAAAAATATGTACTTAATATGAACATAGCAAGGCAGATTAGTTGCTAAACAAAGGAATATTTAAGAAGTGGGCAATGAGGTCAGCATATATACTAGTTAGGGTCTTGGAAGAGATCTGGGCATATCTTCTTAGAGCAGGCAAAACCCTAATTTTTTATATTATTACCCAAAAAACATATGTTTTCAGGTGAATCAAGTCATCATCTAAACATTATTTTTATGAATTAAGAGAAGCATTTGGGATGGACAGGTGTTCTGACTGGACCCCGCATTTTGTAGCTTTGGGTTACAGATTTTATAAACTTCTTAGATTGTGTTGTTATTCCGTTGTCTTTTCTTAAGATCTTGTTCATGGTGGACTTCTTCCACCAATAGAGATTTCTCTCATGCTCATCTAATTCCCACTCCTCCTCCTCTCTCTCTCTCTCTCTCTCTCTCTCTCTCTCTCTCTAAATTTCTAATCCTTTTTCCTGCTTTTGGGAGAAGAATTCCAATTCCAACTAGGCATGCTGTCATCAAGCTATTTTCAACAGCATGTGGAATAAAAATGAGGCCATTTAGAAATGGTGGGTTCGTTTTGATTGATTGATTTCATATGTTTCCCTTTGGTTTATCCATAATTGGGTTCATATTTCATAACTTGATCCCCTAAGACACCCTCCAAAAAGAAACCCTACTTCCTTCCACTAATCTTGCTTTCCTTCCACTACCCTATCTTGCTTTGCTTCCACTTCTGGCCTAATCTCCAAACAAATATTCTCTCTTATTTTATTAATCTACAAAGAAAATCAAAATTGACTGAGGGCAAGTAGTTCATCATGAGTAATAATATATGGATTACCTGTTTAATTAAAGATCAGAACTACCAAAGTTAGATGAGAGAGTGACAGTTTTATACATGTAGTCTTTGTATATGATATCACAAAGTTATGACTTATGAAACATCTGATCAGATGCATGCATTATACATATGCTAGCTAGTTAATTATATGTAGCTAATCAGATCAGATGTTTACCCTTTTAGGAGAACAACTTCTATGAACTTGGGATATCATGTTGACGACAATACAATATTTAAAGTCGTTCATACATTACTACATGAAAAAGTTAAAATAAATGGTAGTGTATAATTGGTTTATAATGCTACCAAATTGGTGTTCCAATTGCATGAAACTTCTTTTTATCCTCTTAACTCTTTTAATACGAGAGATTTTACCTTGTCAACATGTGCAAACATATGATGACACGCAAAATTTTCTAATGTTGGTACAACTGAATTTGAATCCAAAAAATCTATATACACACGGAGACACACAAGATTTTCTTTTGTTGGTACAACTTAATTTGAATCCAAAAAGCCTCCGGAATACAAACGAAGTTGCGTGGCTACCTGCTGCTGAAACAAATTAACCAATGCATTAGAGATTTAGTGCCTTTTGGTTAGAAATTTGTCACCCATAATTTTTATAAATTATTTATTCAACTATTACTTGGACATTGTTAATGGGAAGCAACAAGGCTGAGTCCAAACTGATGCCTCCCCAGTCATTTCAAGGAAAGAGGGTGGGGGAAAACTTATCTTCATATAAGTGGAGCCACTGCACAATGCACATGCCTTTATCATTTTAAACTATTAATTTGTATTCCTAGTTAAATTTGAATTAGGGTTTACTTGAAGAAAATCCAGTACTGAGAGTGACAGAAGAAACCTCATATATATGATTTTTTACATTCCTTTATTGAATTTGTTTTTTAAAATATGCTTTTAGAGTAGTATAACGTTGACATCTTGCCATTTTTCAGCCGCAGAGTGCAGATTATCCATATCCAAATATTGATCTGAAAGAATATGTTTAGGCACATAGCTAGCTTGGTAGAGCTGAAGTCTTACATATATATACGCAATCACTCTTTTACTATTAGACGTTCAACTTCCTGGTGCTTGGTGTGTATATACTATATATATGATTAGGATAGAAAACCGTTTCTAACAACGTATGTCATTTAAAGTTAAAAGTGCACAGAGTTGTAGAAACGGTTTCTAGGAAAGTCATCTTAAGGCTTTTTTGAAAAAAGCACTTGAATTTTAATAAAAATTTCAACGTAGTTAGTATACTACTCTATGGTAAAACCAACTTATGAGCGTAAGTATTTATAATATAAGCAGTCCCTTTTTTTGGTCAGTATAACATAAGTAGTCCCTAATAAACTCTTAGAAGGCGGTGTATTATCATATGTATTATGTAACGGAGTCAAGGAAAATGTAATCCCAAAATAAAAGCAAGTCTCAAACATGCTGTTTTATTGTATCCCGCAATTTTAGTATCCGCCTATCGAACCACATGGCCATGTGGTCTTAACTCTCACACGCAAGGTGACCCGTGTATTTGGTCCCATCCACCCACGACCGGTCCCACCCGATTCACAGGATCTCCAAAGGCCTAGGCAATGGCTAGGCATTTCCATTTTGCTGCACCACGTACACAACAAAACTACCATACGAGGAACTAGGCAAAATAGCCTAATGGGGTTTCAATTATTGCCTTGTTGAAAGGACTTAGACAAATCGGGTCCCACCATTATTTTAATCAAAACCATATGCTTCATGCTCCTTAGAAATCTGAAATTGAATTATATATTTTGTTTCTCAAACGATAAGTTTGATTAGATTAAATATTAATTAACCCACGCCATCATACAAGGACAAACACTGTGGTACCATTATTTTAATCAGAACCAAATGCTTCACGGTCCTTGGAACTTGAAAATGAATTATATAATTTTTTTTTTTTTGTCAAACGATGAATTTTGTTAGATTAAATGTTAAATTAGCCGTCACAAGATTTAAACTCATATCGTCATGCAAAAGCTCAACACTTTTCCACTACTATGGTTAATGACCAGTTGCAAATTATATAATTATTGAAATAAGCAAACTATAAACAAATACTAAAATAATTAAAAGCCTTACTTATTTGTCTTACCATTTGGTGGGACAAGTTTTAGAACAAGCGATAAATCATTCTACATCTCAAAAAATTTCTGGTACCATCAATTACTATAAACCAACAACGATCTCTAATTTAAAAAATGTGACAACTGGTTGAAGGGCAAATATGACACCCCGACTGGAGCAAGTACACGCTGATCATTTCATAAAAAGGGCTTTCTAATATGAGCTTTCAAACACCGAATAGTAACCGATGGCCCCAAGATTTCTTGGTTTTCAACGTATATTTGTCGCTGGAGGCCGCTTGGAACGAGGCAGGAGAGCAAGAAGAAGCTTCTTCCTAGGTCCCTGCAACAAAATCAATCTTCATGAGAACCAACAATACACCGTATGTCGAGCAGGTTAACTCTATATTCTAAAATGAGAAACTCTAATACATTCACAGCCACATCCAAAGGTCACAAGGCAACACGCACACCGCTGACGAGGTGCCGGGTTGATCCACATAAAAGTGGGGACTTGAACAAGTACCACAAAAGACACTTCCCCAGATGGTAGAATGCAATGCAACACAATGCTACTATGCACACTAATAAAGTGGGGGATTAAGCAACAAAACCATAAACCATAAAACACCGAAGTTGGACATCATTAGTAAAGCAAACTAACAAGAAAAAACAAAAGGGGGGAAAGGGAAGTACCATAGGTATTCCCAGCTCTTTGAGATCATGTTCTCCCATCTGCTTCAATGCGGTCATATCAATCTGCGTAAGATCAGATATATCAATTATAAGCTCAATCAGAGCGAAGCCAGTAACTTATTTACAGCCACGCAAGCACCAAAACTCCAAAATTTAGCTATCTGGGCAAGTCTGATAAAGGTTAAAACACTTTCAAATATTATTTGAGAAGCACGTGCTGTTTCACTAATATGGTTTAGAAACAATGCTTATAACACCACCACACCTCAAATGAGTGGCGCTATGCATAAAAAATGTGATGCCCAAGAAACAAAGAAAAAGATAGAAAGAATTCATCAAGGTTGTTCTGTATGCAATACAGTCTATAAACTTAGGAACCGAAAAAATGCATTAGATAAATTATAAAACTACAGGCCAAATGCTCATGAATTTCAGGTTTAATGTAGCCCAAGGAATAATCATGCACACTGACATAAAAATAAAAATAAAAACAAACAAAGATACGAAGCAACATACTTCCTCAGCCTTAAAAATAATGGCATATTTTCCCAATCCCAGCGTATGTAGCAAGCCATCTACAGTCTGCTGTTCATCACCCTGCAAACACCAAACACACAGAAAGTTTGTAAACCCATAACTGAGGTGGTTATTAATCCAAAGTTGAAACACTAGGTAATTATAATTACTAAGCATAAAAACATTCAAATACAACCATAGAAAAGTACTTAATCTCCTTTTAATTCCAAGAACCAAGGCTAAACAAAAAGCTGCCACAGACACAGGTGAGGCACAAGCATGGTGAAATTTCTCAAGTCCTTAAAAATTTTAACCTTACAACCACTAGCGAATATTTTAGAAGTGTGCCCCCAAAAACTAGCCTATCCATTTATAATTTTGGTGGTTTTGTAGAACCTACCACAAACTAGTAAAACTGGCATCTGCTACGATCTGAATGGACTTCTACATCTAAAATCACATGCAATGATTACTCATCCTCCAAATGTGGGCAACATAAGGGCAAGAACTAGCAAATTCCATATCGCCCCCTAAGTAGTTTTGTCAGCATTTCATACCGTAAACTAATAAATAACTTTTGTGTAGTGATGGACCAATTTTTAGAAAACAGCACCAACTTTTTGTAGGTTTTTGTATCTCAAACTTACCTCTCCAAAAACAATTATCTAATTTCAGCAAGAAATTGAGTTAACGGCCTCTGTTTTACCACTTAATCTATCTAATCTTGAGGAACTGCCTTTCCTAATTCCAGAACTTTGAAGGCAGCATACTGTTTTCTTTATCATGCAGACAGGGCATTTTTTTTTGCATCACGAAAGATAGATATGGTTCAAATTGTGTGATGGGGGTGGGGGTGAGGGAGCAGTAGGCATGAAAATGATGGTAAGATCCGCATTTGTGGAAACACAAACTGGACCTAAAGCATAAACAAGTTTAATGAGTTTACTCTTAGACCTTCCATTCAGTTACTATTACGTAGAGCTACAAATGCATAGCATATTTGGATATACAAGCAAAGCAGATAGCAAAAGGCAAGTAACATGTACCACAAATGAACTTTTCTGAACAATGCTGCTCGGTGGAGGAATTTGACTCAAGTGGGGTGGGGGTGGGGCCACAGGTTTCGCAGACACATGAGGCAACGGAGAACTGGACATGAAAGGAACAGTACTTGCAGGCCTTGTAGCACTGAGAACATCTTTCCTCATATATGAATCCGATCTGACATCATCAAATGCCCTGCTTAGTGGCCTTCTCTGCAATTCTTCATGATTCCTCGGAGGGGAGAGACCCCTAGAAGTGACTACAACTCTATCTGGGGATCTTCGTCTTAAATGGTCCAGAGTCCAAGGGGAATAAGAATTTCTTAACGAGTCCACATGAGGCAAATCATCTGCCCTTGAAGAAGGAATTCGACCCATAAAGCTAGTCTCTTTTATTTCAGGAAGGTGCTGACGTGAGTCGTGGACAGTGACAGGGCGCTGAACTGCCTTTGAAAGCTTCTCACGAAGGTCCCCATGCCTCTGACCATCATCACTCTGAGCTCGTCTAAATGCATTTTTTTGCATGAGTTTAAATCGAAGATCACCTTTACCAATGTGTGCATCTTGGAGATTTAAAGGTAGAGATTAGAAAATGGAAATTAATTCAGAAATGCGGTAATGCAGCAATATTTCAATTTCTCAAGAGTAAGCTCATTACCATCGTAACCATTGACATTCAAACTTGACGTACCATTGTCTCCTCGCTGGCTGCAAAAAAGGTAAAATAAAACAGTAAATTATTTTAGACATGACTGTGACTTCTTTAAGGAATTTCTGGCACATAGGATGTAAGAACCAATTACATATCAAATCCATTTGGTTCTGTTTTTAACACTACTCATACACATATTTTGCGACATACCAATATCTCCATATTTCATATCAATAGTACAATCTACTAGGAACAGAAGCACTAAATCAGACATGATTTTATTCAGCAAAACAGCAGCTTTTCCACAGCGGATAAAATATGATTTTCGAAGTAGCGAAGGGCATACCGTTTATTGTTGTGTAAGCTTCCATGCGACAAAGAACCGTCTACATTACTTCCTAATCTATCTCTAACAGACCGCTTGGTCCCAGCCACAGGTATAGAATCAGCTAATGAAGACCCCGAAACAGACCTATTCACTACCTGTCAAATGGTGATACAAAGTCAACGAACTTTCAAGGACACCAAAACCAGGAAAAAGCAAAATCCAACATTCTTAGCAGTTGTTGAAGTATAATCGAGTAAATACAACTAAATGCATAAAATTCAATTCCCCCACTTCAAGTTTGTTTTCACTAACTAAAAAAGTATGCTTGTTTAGTTCTACGGAGAACCCAAAAGAAAAAATATATATACATATTCATGCGTATATATATACTTCTCAAACTTGTACAGGAGAAAATGAGAAATTGGATACCTGGCCACCGCGCCCAAGCGTGATGGTGACTCGACCCCTCGAATTCCCTGACATAGTTTCGAATCAGAAACCCTAGGAAATCAATCAGCTAATCAAGCTTTTACTGCAAGGCATCACCGCCGCAGAAACCCTAATCCGATAGCCGATGCCAGCCAAAGAGAAGCTCGAGGAGATTGATTGATACGCGCCTGCTTGTCTATCACTTCTGGGGAGCACTTAGGGTTAGAGAGAGAGCGAGAGAGAGAGAGAGAGAGATTGGTGATTTCGGGGTCGAAACTTCGAAACGAAGGAAAACGATGACGCAGCGTCGCGGAGGAATATCAAAAGGCCGGAGCTGCGAAGACCAGAAAGAGAGAGATTGGTGTTTTTTGATCGGCCAATACGAGCCGTCAGATTACCGGACGCACTCAAATTCTCAAGCTTTCCTTCCACAAATCAGAACGACCTTTTTCAGTGTTTTGACTTTTGACCCCTTTTTCAAATGAAAGGCCAAAAATTAAAAACTCAAAAAGAATATATACAAATAAGCACGAAATGTAAGAAAATGAGTCAAAGGACCATGTTTTCTTTGGTAAATAATTATCTTTTTTTTGTTAATTTTTTTAACCAACGATATTATTTACATTAAGGATGTGTTAAAGACCGAGAGTCTCATCGGGCATTATGAATAAAAGGCCCATCATACACATACAAGGCCCAACTCGAAGTTAAAAGACGGCCCAATTATTAATAAGAACTTCAATGTTTGGGTACCTTTCGGAGTGAAGAACATCTTTCATGAAACGAAAATTTTGTCGTAGTACATCTCACTGAATTGCCTTTTGAAAATTTATTTTTATAGGGCGCCTTTTGGTATTTTAATTGGTATTCAATGAAGTAATATTGTTCTTAACCTTATTTAAATCACTTGATTGCAAATTTACCAGTGCTTAATTAATTTCTTATGGATTATGAAAAAGTGCACATCAAATGATCATTTGGTAATGTGAGAAATGCTAAAGAGGCTCTTTCAAAGTGAGACTTTTATGGACAAGATAAAATCTTTTTGCACCCAAAATGGGTATGTGGCCCCAATTATTGTTTGAAACATATTAAGTTTATGACAATGAGTTAAGAAAAATTAAGTTCATAAATACATGTCCGTCAAGGTTTAGGCCACAGAGAGGCCACGTCCATTTCGGGTGTAGAATATTTGATCTCTTTATAGACTCAATTTAACGTCAATTTTCGTGTCAGCATTATAAAGCATTGTGAAAAGAACATGAGGTGACAGAGAGTTCATGGAGAGTCTCATTTTTTAGGAAGTCTCCTTAGCATTTCTCTTGGTAATGTTTGAAACAATACTCATTTGCTTGGTTTTTTTTTTTAACTATACTCATTTATTTGGTAAGTTGGTTCGAGAATAACTCACAAGATCTTAAGAAGTGAGAATAAGTTCGAATCAAGAAAAGTTGAGAGTTCGATTGGTACAGTAACAAGCTCTCTCCAATGTGTGACCTCCGATCACACAGCATGTGAGAATCAAAAAGAAAGTCGGAGTCGAATAAGAACTAACCTAACCTTTTTACGCCACAATATGCAACACTATAAACTCTTCCACTCGATGGATGACCGTATGTAATGAAATGATTCAAATTAACTAACAAAACTATATAGCTCACACTAATCTCTGACCATATCATGACGCAGTTATATGATCATAATCGGAGAGCAACAACTTGATTATTATATAGGCTAATCATGACATGCATAGGGTTACATGCATGTGCATGGAGCAGCTTCATCATCATCATCATCATCATGCTGCACTATATAGCTAGAGAAAATGTAAGCTGGAAATAGAAGGCACATAACTGTGGTCCTTCGAAAATGTAATGAACACAAGAACGATTAAGAACCCTAAGTAATGATTAAGACTTCCTTAATTATGCACATATAAACTGTGCTAGGACCTGTATTGAGATTTGGAGGTTTAAAATTGTGGATATAACGTGAGTCACTCATGGAAGTACTACTTCTCCTTTTCTCTGTAAATAGAGATGGAAGATGAATCAAACTTAGTAAGATGAATTAAAATTTAATAAGGGGTCGACTACTTAAGATTAAACCACTCAAATCATTCACGGTTTCGAGTCCAGGCGTTAGGCCAATTAAGCTACGTGAAGCTGAATTTTATCCTGATCAGAAAATGTTTTACTACTAACTACATATATAGGTCAGACACAAAATTTAAATAAGATATGTAGAGGCCTCAAAATGAAGAATCCTAATGATAATTAATATATTGCAGATCTGTCTTATATGATCACTCGATGGATGTGCAGGCATACGATCGATACAGCTCTCTCGAAAATTGAATCCATTAGCATCCAACAGGTATGGAAATAAGTACGCCTGGAAAAATTAATTCAGCTACTCATTTAAGCACTCATACATGCATATGGAATTTCAGAGCTCCATCCATTAAGAAGAAAATGCACCATTAATATAGAGTCTTGACAAATAACAACCATAGGCTCATAGAATCACAATATTAATTTTGTAGGAAGAGATCGAAAGAGAGAACGCATACAATCTTTTACAGCACAAGCACACAACACAAACACATACATGGTATATTAGTTATTCAATCGACCAAACTTTTAAGCTCATCAAAACATATATATATTTACTAGCTATGTGTCTGACTGAAACCCTTACAAATTCAATTAAGATACCAGCAAATTAAAAGCAATTCATCGTCCGTGTAGAGACGAAAGTTTTCAACCTTGCGTAGAGATTTGCTTGATCTAGCAAACAATCGGACCACAACGCTTCAATTCCCCAAGAGACCTCAAGAGAAGAAAGAAACTAACATCAAAATCTGCTGCTAGTCTATATCGATCCAAGAAGAAGATAAGGAGAGAGTACCCTAGCTAGCTAGGGTTTCTTCTTCTTGAGTGAACCCATATATCTTCTCAGGCTAGTAGTCGTCTGACCTCTCTCTGGCTTTCTTCTTTCGCTTTCTTTGAGTGGAGGTGGAGGTGAAGGGCGGTCTTGGTGGGTGGTTTGAGGAGCACTGGTGATGATGATGAGAGTGAGGAGGGGTTAATGATGAGAGGAAGAGGGGAGAAGAAGACATGATGATTATTGCTGCAGATTGCTGTACGTGGTTATTGTGTTTATTTGCGTTGAAGGGAGTGAAGAGATTTAAAGAGAGAATTTGGATGGCTAATGTTACTTGTTCCACATGGATATATAATTATCACAATGCTATACCACCACACTGTCAACTTTCTCCGAAACCCCAGAAAGCTTTTGACCTAATAAGCCTTTGTTGTACTTCTACCAGCTAAAAGCCTAAAAGAGAGGCGGTGTTTTTGACTGTACAAAGAGAGAGAGAGAGTAGGGCACCGAAGAAATATGTTATAGCTTGTGTTTTTACCTTTACAATCTTTTACCTCTTTTCTGTTAAAACTATTACTTTTTTAGAAAGAAACATTTCTCATTTTTCTTGTTGGTAAATATTTTCCACTTTCAAGAGTTGGAGACATGTACTTGTCAAGGAAAATACTTATACAATCCACCTCATCTTACAACTTGTTTAAATTTCAAAAGGTTTACAACCTTAGACATTTGAGGTTCGCTTAGTTTTAGTTTTTAATTTTGTGTTAGACGTAGAGGGTAAAACATATTAGATGTAGAAGAGTATATGAAGGATGATAGGAGAGATGTAAAGCAAATGTATTAGTCGTAAAGATTGATACACAAAATAAAAACAAAAAACGATGTTAGGTTTTTTATTATCACTTTCAAGAATTTTTTTTTCCATTCATTCTTCTTTATTGTGCTCCTCTTGCCACCATTATCATTTCTCTCATATACTTCTTTAATATTTCAAGCAAAGCGCACAAAAATAAAAAACTGAAAAAGAAAAACGAAATGGTTTGTCAACGTGCTCTTAATTACTTAATTATATACATATACCCTTTTAATAGATGCCTGCTACAAATTATTGCATTTTAATATCAATTCGATGCAGTATATCTACGTTGTATAAGTTCTGTTGGAAATCAAAGTTTCATCTGTAATGAAGGTAGAATTACAGAAATGAAAGAGACTAGTTAAAAGGCAGATAAAATGATTGTATCACTGGGTCTTAATACATTAACTATCGTCTTTGCCCCAATCATGAGATGTTGATTGCGGTGAAAGTAATTACAAAACTGCTTAATTATCCTCCTTGCAATTGCTTAATTATCTGTTTTAACCCCTATGTTCCTAACCATAATCATTCAGTTTTGTAACTATTTTATTGACCAGAAAATAATAGGGAATTTTAACGAAAAACTATTGGTACTGTTCACTTTAACGAAAAACCACATTTTTACACTAAAAAATCAATCTTGGTACTATTCACTTTACCATTTATTTTGTCATTTTCGTTAAAACTCAAAATTTTCAAGCTATTTTCATTAGTTTTCTCTTTAATAATAATTACAAAACTGAATGATTATGGTTAGGAACATAGGAAGCTGAAGATGATTAAGAAATTGTAAGGAGGATAAAATAGATCGAGATTAATAGCTCAAGTTGATGAATATTTATGATTGTGATGCCTAACGAAATTGTTGTGAATGTATTAATAAAATTCACTTTTTATTTTAAAATGAAAATGTTATTATAACGAATTAATTATGTAGAAAATGTTATTTTATACGTAAATTATATGATCTATTAGAGGGAGTAATTTAATTTATGTTTGACCCTAAGTAAATTCACTACTTTTAATGGACTCAACTTTTTTCCACTTTCTTTCAGCTGCCTTCAGCTCTTGATTGGGGCCAGTGCTTCTGTCATATCGTCGATAAAAAGTGACCAGATACTTAAGTGCTTAAGTACTTTTTCTTTCTGCTTGCTAGCCACGAACTTCTACAAAGTTGAAGGGGGAAACTTAATTAAGCAGAACATTTGGTTCAAGGGTTAATTAGCTTCTACGATGCAATTAATCACTTTTGAGTAAAGTCCACAGATTTATGAACTTCCGCAAAAATGATAATAAATAGAATGCACATTTTTGGCTAATCGGATTCTTCATATAGATTATAGCACATAACTTGTTGCTGAACTTAAAATCCTTCAGAGCTAGAAGAAGAAGGTAATCATCATGTTGGGCTCCACAACAAATTTGAATTTGTCACGGCTATGATTATGATTCCATTTCCTGGGGCAACCCAAAAAGTCACACTCTTTGGAATCAAATTCGGAGGAGCCATGGAGTAGTATACTGCATATAGACCCAGCAGCCACCATGTTGGGCTCCACAACAAATTTACCCCAACCCTATAACTAATTCTTTCTTTATTCTCATATTCTGTCAACTTCAAAACCAATTAAAACGTGAGCGTAAAGTGAGAAACACATTACTCTCGCCGACTTAATTAGCTAAACTCATGTTTGAACATTGACTTCTTGATAAGAAAGAATAACTACAAGATTGAGGTCATTTTCCTGGCGAACTAAAGAGATTAGACACATACAATAGTTTTCTACAAGAGAGGAAAAACGAAAGTTATAAGAATGAACTATCTCAAAAAACGTACAGAGGTATATGACCGTTGATTTTTTAGCTAGGAGTTCAATTATTAAGGGCCAACAATCATGGGCTCCGGTCCATACTATGAGTAACGCTCTACTCGTTTAACTCTTCTCACAACTATTATCTCTTATGTAAGATCACATCAGCGTGAAGGAATTCATCTTTCTTGTCTTTTTACTTTGAGCTGAAAACCAGAGTACTACGAACAAACAAAAGATAAACTATGAACATTATTTTAATAAACAGAAACTATAAAATGACTTGTTATTCATATTAATAAGTTACATTTATAAAGAACAAAATCTAAAATACCGTAATTCAAATGGATAAGACCCAAATCCTAACTAACAAAAAACTCAAATAATTAAACAACCACAAAACACTAATGTTTTTCAACACTTTGTTTTGCTTCTCAGGTAATTTTTCTTGGTAGATTTGGAGGTGGGGACTAACTAATCTGATTCCTCATCTCAATTTTTAGGACAAAAGAGAGGAATTTGCGGTGCAATGAGAATGTTGGGTTAAAGTTGAAAAATAATTGTTGTGTGGTAGAGATGATAACGTAGGAAGTGGGACTAGGAAGCAGCTAGGAACCAAAAACTACCAGGAGTAAAATGTCAAACCACTTGTTGATTTCCCACCTTGCTTGTTTCTTTCTTCTTTGTCGGCTTTCTCGAAACGTCTTCTCAAACAAGTCCGAAAACATAGCCCAAAAGTTTGGGGTCAAAGGACAAGGCATGTAGCAATGAACTCGCCCAAAATACTTCCTCAAGGGAAATATTCTCACCCTTCGTTTTCCCCTTCGCACTTTTTGTTGAGAATATCGCTTTTAAGAATGGGAAAAATAAGAACAAACTCCGGAAATCGAAAAACAAATAACCAAGATAAATAACACCAAGAATTTACGTGGTTCGGCAATATGTGTCTACGTCCACGGGACAGCAACAACAATCTTTTACTATATCAATAATGAGTACAACCAATAATCTTGCCAAATCTCTAGAACTAGGACTTGACGAAAAACCTGAAAGAATAAGAACAAGAAATACACTATCTCTTTTCTTTTCTCTCGCGCACACAATATTCTCTCACTCTAATCCCTTGAGTGGTATACAATTTATTGTTTTGCTCCCTTCTCAAAACTAGTACAATAGGCCCTTTATATATACATAATAAAGGCCTTCTTCAATAGGGATTATTAATCCTAATTGGAATCTAGTTATGAATCCTACTCCAATTGAGAAACTAACTCCAATTGGGAAAACAACTCCAATTGGGAAAACAATTTAATCCTCTAAGACTATTAGTTCCCAATAGACTTAGGACAATTAATCATGGGCTGGAAAAAACCCAACACTTTTCATGGATATAAAAAAGAAGTCCTACAAAAAAAAAAATGAGAGTGCGGAATGAATTTTCTATTTATAAACCTTAAAAGTTAATTTGTGTGCAATGTGCATGCATTATGTGCACTCTTAGCTCAGCAACCAATTATTCTGACAAAAACAAACAAAATAATTCAGCCTGGTGAACATAAACTATATGGCACCAAACTGCACGTACTTAAATTTAATATACAGAGGATTTTTTTAATACATCAATATTTTTACACTAAGGGGAGAAGAAGTTCACCTAAGCCACATAATTGGCAACCTAATTTGGAATCGAATTCGCTATCCACGAGATTCGAACCTAAGATCTCTCACTTTCAAGTGAAGAGGAATATCACCAGACCATAGTACTGAGTGTCAATATACAGAGGATTAATCTGTAGTAAGTTAAGAATCAGGTTAATGTCGAGGTTTAGGGAACTTTGTTATGCACTATGCACATATGACACGGACAAAGCATCACTTGTGCAATTGATATTACTTATCCTTTTTACTATTATTTCATTTTTCAATTAGTTTGATTGGGATATCATGTTAGGTCAAGTGTAGTTTCTCCATCCACTCTCAAACAATTAATCAAATATTATTTTCAAACAATTAATCAAACTGTATGTTGACTTCTTCATTTGAAAAAGTATGGTGCTATCTCCACACTTCTTTTATCTCCTGCACTCAAATTTCGGTTGTCAGATCAAATGAAATGAAGAATATTATAAATGACAAAAATTAATAAGATGTGTATATGAAAAGTAAAAATAGGTATATAAATAGCACCATTCTTGCAAAATATATTTCAAATATAAAAGATCATATTCACACACTTACGTTAGCTAGGTTGAACCGAAGGTTAGGTTGAAACTTGAAAGTGGTGATTTTACTTTTATCAAATATTGAAGAATTTAAAACCCAATAAAGTAATAAACATCATAAAAAGGAATATTATCAATTGATTAAATGGGATTATCACCTTGTCTCCCAAAATTCCATCTCCAGAATCTTCACATGTAACAAAGAAAAGGAATACTTAACAACTTATTAAAAATTAGGTTCAAAGAATTTCAACCTAATTTCAAGTACTTCACTTGTTTAGAAAAGTGATCAATAATGTGATTAGTAACTACGAGTCTATGACTGAAACAACAATATTCTGGATATGTTAATGGCATACACAAACTTTATAATACTTGTTTTATTTTCTCATTTTGTACAGTTTTAGAAAGCTATGTACATGACATGTTTTTTCACTCGAATATGTTATATGAAAATACTTAAGTAATTATATAATCATCAACAATCACGTCATATAATTTATAAAATATAATTTAAATAGATTCTATTCCTAACATTACCAATATTGTATGTAAAGTCCAACCAAATTATGAAGGGGGAACCCGAATTTGCCAGACCTTAATATCACAATCCAAGCTGCCACTATAAACAAAATAAGAATAACCAAAATGATCAGAATCACTATTATCAAGAGCTGCAGTCAAACACTTCACCGGCCGCTTGTGACCTTCCAACACAGCCAGACAGCAATAACTCCTATTTAGATCACCGCCAACTAGCCCTGACGATAATCTCCTCCAAACCCTAACACTATAATCAGCAGATCCACTGCACAACAAATCCGCAGCCACCGCCAAACACAACACCGCCTTTGTGTGTCCCCTCAACGCACCGACCACCACCATGTCCCCACCGCCGCCGTCCGCACCACCATCTCTTTCCCAAACCAAAACCGACCGGTCGCAGGCACCAGAGTACAGCACGGACCCGTCGGTGCTAAAAGCCAACGCATTCACAGCCGACTTGTGCTTCTCTAGGGTTCCAACAAGCTTTACTGATGTTGACTTGTCTTTCCTCCACGTCCACACCTTTATCTTCTTATCCGCCGAGCCGGTGTACATAAAAGCTCCGTCACTTGACAAAATTACGGCGTTGATGGCGTCGTCGTGGGCGTTACTAACCGAGTCCAAGCATTTAAAGTCGGAAGTCCGCCATATTTTGAGCGCCCGGTCCCATGAAACGGAGTAGAGAAACGACCCGTCGTTGGATATCGCTAGAGCGGAGACGGCGTCGATGTGATGCTCCCAGGTGCCGTTCTTGTGGAGCCCGATTTGCACGTAGTTCTTGGAACATAAGAATCTTGTGACACGGTCTTTTAGAGTTGGGAGTGTGGCTATACATTTTAGTTTTTCATACGTGTCGTTCGTGTTAGTTTTCCAGACTCGGATTTTATGGTCTTGGTGAGCACCGAATAAGAGCTTGTTGCGGTCGTCCCCACTCCCAACAACCACCAGAAACTTGACGGTGCTGGGCGTGGCGACGGTGGCTACCACCTTGTTATATTGTGGATTTGAAGGGCGTGATAGGGTACTACTCCATGCTGTAATCTGGCCGTCGGATGAGCCACTGTATAGGAAGTTTCCAGATAGGGCTAGGGTACAGATGTAGGACTGGGATTGGAGAGTGGCTATGCAGCAGTGATGAACACTTGGGGATCGTAGTACTACTAATTGGTTGGATTTTGATGGGGTGAGAGAAGGAACAGAAGGGAGACTTGGCTGGGAGGACAGAGAGGAGAAGGTTGAAGACTCAGAGAGAAGACTGGAGGTGGAGTTGGAGGTTGAAGATTCTTCCTTACTTTCTGTGCTTGTGTGACAGGGCAAGGGACATGGAACGAGTCCCATATTATTTAAAGGGAATAACGAAAATGCAGCTAGAAGCCTAGAGCTAAATGAGTTGTTGGAATTTTATGGAGTTTACTTTTTATAGAGGGGAAGACTACAAAAGAAGACAAGCTTTTAACAAGTGGCCTCGATCGGCCCTTTTTACGGAAGATATTTTTCAATGTGACCGGTACACAGGATGATACATTATATGTCATTATACAAATTGTTAAATATGTGTGCTAAAAAGTTAATAACATAAAAAATAAAATTTCCCACCAATTATATTAAAACACATGATATATCACTTGTATTCCTGTCACAATTAAAAATTTCTCACAACCTAAAAAAGAAGAAGCTTATAACAAGTGGCCTCGATCGGCCCTTTTTTACCTATTGCTGCAATTTTACTATATTTTCGGTATGCTTATTTGACGATCGAGGATGTGCAAGTGCCTTCTTTTGTGACACAAGGCTTCCCATATATGTACGCATATATTTTTAAGAGAAAGCCAGATTCTTCCACCTTCTTTTGTGTAGAATGCAAGTTGAGTATTTGGACTTAAATCATTGGTTCCCTCGACCTTTTTTTCCCCAATACATTGCAAGCTTTTAGGTTGGCAAAGAGCTGTCCGATCATGTCAATTGGCTGGGCCTAATAATTAGTTAAGATTTTTTAGCTGATCCTTACGATCCTCTCAAATTATGTTTTACCAAATAAACAAGAAAAGAGTTTTCAAAAAAAAAAATAAACAAGAAAATATGACTACAAAAGTTCACACGTTTTCACATGCACAACTGATCTATGCACTCATCTAGCTCGTTGTTTACTCATCTAAAACTAAAAAGGTTGAATAATCTGAGTTCATATATGCGGTAGCAAACATGCCTCTACCCAACCTCTACCTACATTCTCCTTGTGAAATGCTTCTTCTGAGTTACCATGAGTTTAACTCTGTCAAGTCTTCTATTTTTGTAAAAGAGTAATACTACACTTATAACATTTTTAATACCACATTTGTACTACTCTCTAATAGAGATAAAGTCCACCAACGCATGTAAATTCCGTCTCTATTAGAGAGGTGATACATATATGGTATGAAGAATGTGATAATAACAAAAGCCCTAATTCCTCATCATATCCCTCTCCTTCACAAGATATTGTGAAGAAACCCACCTTGTCTTTTCGATCAAGTTCAAGCATCCCTTTAGGTTTTAGTTTTGATCTTCGTCTAATCACAAGGCAATGGAACAAATTCAGACACCCTTTTAGCTTTTTAACCCAGATGAGCATTTGGAAACCGGTGCTTAAAGTTTCAATTCCTAGATCCCCTTTTAAAAGCAATAGAGGAAGAGGACGTCAATTTTGTGGTTAATAAGATAGAGTAAGGGGACTACAACCGAGAGGAAGAAGCCAGATAACACCAAAGATAAAGGCCCAGTGTTGCGTTGTCTTGCCCGCATTGTCCAGGCCCAAAACAGAATCATTATCATTTCAGTGTTTTTTGTACGGATTCCACTTATCTTTTCTGAACAAAATTAAGCCACGTCAGCATTTTATATCAATTTTTTTAGAGAAAGGAAGACAAAATGGTTAGCGTGAGAGGAGAAAAGGAGAATAAGAGAGAGAATAATCCTACTTCGCCAAAGTCCTGCCAGACCTAAATAGAAAAGAAATTCACAAGGCAAAATAATAGAGTCAAAGAAATCAAAGCTTATGGTCACATCTCATACGTAACATTCTTATAATTAAGGGAAAATTTGAAAGAAATCTAATTTTATAGCCCATCTTAAGAAATAGGTCCAATTTTTAGTGACTTCTGATTTTTGAAATAGGTCCAATTTTTAGTCCAATTGGACCCATATCAAAAGACCTCATTAATTAATGATGGATTTATTTTAATTCTTCCGAATGCCTAAACACTCATCGTACAAAAAAATATAAATGATTTATATATATATATATATATATAAACTGTATATTCAATTGTAAATATATAGTGCTGAAAATATCTGTTCGTCCTAACTGTATTCAACTGTATCTGAGTACAAACAAAAAAATGTAATAAAATAATGGGTAAATCGAATCCTAGTCAATAAACCAGAATTAAATTTAAAAAAAAAAACTAAAACAATAGTAACAAAAATCCAACTGCTAACACGATATGGAGGGCCCACAACCGCGGAGTAGGAGTAGAACCGAGGTGGTCCCCAGCAGCAGACGTGTCCCTCGCCTGAGTGGACGGCGCGGATGTAGTCGTACCGTCGTAATTGGGATTGGCGCCGTATAGCGTCTGGATCCCCAAAACGTCGTCACTGGCAAGCTCCACCTTCTTCGTACGCGACGAGATCGTCGGGTACATAATCGCATCCTCCACCGACGAGTGCCCCAACCCCAGCAGATGCCCTATCTCGTGCACCGCCACGGACTCAAGGTCCACGGCTGACTCCACGGAGGACTTGCTGATGTCACCGGTGATCACCCAGTTCTCGTCGCCGTCCAGGTGGAACCTACCGCTCGGCGGGGAGAACGCGTGTGCAAGAGTCCCCAAAACCCCGTCGAATGGCTCGCCGTCGCCGTGGTCTCCGACGAAGAATCCGATCTTGATGTCCGCCGAGTAGAAGGAGGTAGTTTCTTTGAAAGTTAACGGTGTCGCCGCGGACCACCGCTGGAAGGCGCCGACGAACACGGTTTTCACCGCGTCGGAGAGCTCGTTCTCCGGCAAGAAAGCATAGGTCAGGTCGCGGCGGTTCTGCGGCCAGACGGGGGTGCTGGGGAAGAAAGAGTAGTGAGAGACGCTGTGGAACTTGGTGGAGTTATACGACGCCGGTTTTCCGGAGTTCATAGTGGTGGTTCCGTTGACTATGTCGGCGTTGCCGCATCGGGGTTTGACGAGGTGTTCGAGGGTGGGCTCGTCGAGCTCGCCGGTGACATTGAGGTTGAAGTTCTTTTGGTAGGTTTTGAGGGCTGCTTCAAGGTCTTCGTCGAAGTCGTCGGTGAGGTTGGTTGTAGGTAAATTTGGAATGTAACCGAAACGGTTGAAGTATTTTTTGAGCTTGCCGAGGCCGTCGACTTTTTCGCCGGCGTGGCAGTTGCCGAAGTGTTTGAAGGCGTCCCAAGCACCAGGAATGGTGGCGTTTGGGACGAGGTAGGACGGTATGGAGGAGATGTTGGGGAAGAAGCGAGCTGAGGTCTGTGAAAGTGATGAGAGGCAGAGAGCAATGGCAAAAAGGTGGAGTGGAAACTGAAACCTCTTCATGATTACCTTTAGGGTTTTGTTTTTGTTATAGGTTTTTTTGGTGGTTGTGGGGTTTTTGGAGAATGAGTTTGAGAATGTAAGAGTAGAGATGGAGATAGATATTAACAAGAAACGTTGAAGCCGGCGAAGACTTGGTGTAGGCCGCGGATTGAATGTTTGTCCAGCTTGGTGGATATATGCATTTGGAAGTCTTTGTCAACGAAATTATTGAATTGCATAATTGCATTTGCGTGTTGAATTCCTTTTATAATTTTTACGTTTTTTTTCTAGGTGTGGGTTTGAAATGGAACTTGGAATGCTTGTGTGATAGAAGCTTCTTTCTAGTTTCTTCCGGTTTTACTAGAGATACTTGTGTTGGATCACTCGGGCTACGTTATTTATGGGGATTTTTGGCATGCTATGGTGTGTTTTACATTTGAATGTTCAACGGTTATATCATTTGTTAGGAACGCAATGAATAAGATTTGACGATAAAAAAAACTTACATCGGAACTTGATAGAATATACATTTTTTGTAGGAAAGCTATAACAAGTTGTTTGGGCCCAAAATGACAATTTGGGCCGAGTGTAGAATCATTCTCGGCCCGGGAGGCCTTGCGACAAGAAGACCATGGATCGTTCAGCTCGTGGGCTTCCAAACCGAGGTCGGTTAGGTCAAAACGCAATGACAAGTCGAGTCCTAGTGCAACAAGGAGTCTCGGCAAGTTTGATAACCCGGAAGGGATCCGGCTCGGTTAAGGACTAGGTTCACAATCCTAGTGAAAATAGGACTGGTCGAGTTGGTGTTGATCTGGAGAGGAAGTCCTAGTCCGAGTAGGGTTTTAATTCAGATTCAAGGAGATCCAGTGCTATAAATAGGGGAGGCTATGCATCATTAAGGGACGACAAAATCAATACAAAATTGCCCTGCGCAAATCCTCAACAACTTGAGAACTTTTTCTTTTTCTTTTTCGCTGACACATCTTCCGTTGGCATCAACAGCACTGTGAAAGCAACCGGTGATATCTTAAGTCGGCATAGATAGCTCTGTCACCGTAGAATTGGCCGAACTCGCAGTACCTTCCGTTGGCATCAACAGCACTGCGGCGGGCACGGTCAATTGTCTATCCAAGTCTCGGTCGAGAAGGGTTTCTAAATCCTTTTTTGGTCGAGGTCATCTCATTAGTCTTCTCGACGAAGTGAGGTGTTACAGTTATTACATTCGGCACATTGAAAGCCGAATTCGATTTGTGAGCTTCGTGATAATAGCAACCTTGTCTTCAGGTTTGAGAATCCAGGAGGCCGAGACGTGTTCCTTTCTCGGCCGCAATCGCAAGACGCAGAAGTCAGTAGCGCGACCCAACGCGACATCAACAAATTTACTCCTCGGCCGAGCTCGGCCGACGAGTTGGCACGCCCGCATTCACCGAAGGACGTAGTTAGCTTTTAGATTACTCGGCCTGCGCGCCACGTAGGCTTTGTAGTTTTTAGGGTCAACATTTTGGCACGCCCAGTGGGACACAGTGCTAAAACTACGAAGTTCACATGATCTATCTCGATCAGGCTTCACGGGATGAGTGTTATCGCCTATTAAAGAAGCAAAAACAACTCCTTGAAAGATTGAGAAGAATTCCTAACAAGCAAGAGGTCGGGGGGCAAATTTCCACTCCGGCCACAATCAACATTCGGCCTAAGAAAATTGTCGAGACGGCCGAAGAAGAACAAATGCCACCTATTTTTTCGGTCGACACTGAAAGTGTGGTAGGCCTAGAAGAAAAAGTTCAAATTTCTGAGCCACAAATTGAGTCAGAAAATGATTCGTCAGAGGAGTGCTCCAATGACGAACAAGACCAATACACGGCTTCAGACCATAAAACCACATCAATTGATATGGTAATTGGAGACATGGTCTTAGACGCCGAGACTACTCCGATTGATATGATTATTGGCGATAAAGCTGATATGGAGAAATCCTGTTCGGTTAAGTTATTTGAATTAAAAGCTGAAATTATGCTTGGGGGGCATAATAATTGTTCCACCCATTTGGCGGCCGAAAATGAAAAATATTTCACCACATCAGAAATATTTGGAGATGATCTTTTATTCGGTTTTGGAAAATGTCAAAGTGAAAATTTTGATGTAAAAAGATCTCGGCTTGGAATAAAGCATCGGTGGCCTCCTCCTGACTATGTTTCGGCCACTTTTCTTTTCGTTTGCTAAAAAATAACTATATATAATAAATTATTTTCTTAACCATTCGGCCCCGTGACCGATACTTAAGAAAATAAGAGGGGCAACAAGTGGTGTGCTCGGCAAAATTTTGGTCATTTTGTTTTTAGTCGAGCTCGACAAACAAGCCGACCTGAGAAGAGTTATTTTCGCTGCTATCAATAGTACCATGCCTATGGTCAAAGTGTGGGGACAAGTTTCAAAATCATTTAATCAGGAAGATGCTAGGGTCAAAGTTTGGCCGAATAAGTCATGGCAGGCCGAGCTGCCAAGAAAAGACTCTTCTCGACCTCGGCCAAATTTATCCTCGACCCCAATTCCAATTCTTCTCGACCCTGGTTCATAACTGTTTGTCTTCGGCCATGAGTTGTTCTTTGGTCGAAATGGGCCGTGAGTAAACAGCAGCAAGGGATGACGGTCAAAAGTACATCTGGTTAGGCTGGAGATACTTAATTTCCTTAATCATTCGGCTTACGAGCCGAAGTTCAAGGAAACTGGGGGGCAATGTTTGGGCCCAAAATGACAATTTGGGCCGAGTGTAGAATCATTCTCGGCCCGGGAGGCCTTGCGACAAGAAGACCATGGATCGTTCAGCTCGTGGGCTTCCAAACCGAGGTCGGTTAGGTCAAAACGCAATGACAAGTCGAGTCCTAGTGCAACAAGGAGTCTCGGCAAGTTTGATAACCCGGAAGGGATCCGGCTCGGTTAAAGACTAGGTTCACAATCCTAGTGAAAATAGGACTGGTCGAGTTGGTGTTGATCTGGAGAGGAAGTCCTAGTCCGAGTAGGGTTTTAATTCAGATTCAAGGAGATCCAGTGCTATAAATAGGGGAGGCTATGCATCATTAAGGGACGACAAAATCAATACAAAATTGCCCTGCGCAAATCCTCAACAACTTGAGAACTTTTTCTTTTTCTTTTTCGCTGACACATCTTCCGTTGGCATCAACAGCACTGTGAAAGCAACCGGTGATATCTTAAGTCGGCATAGATAGCTCTGTCACCGTAGAATTGGCCGAACTCGCAGTACCTTCCGTTGGCATCAACAGCACTGCGGCGGGCACGATCAATTGTCTATCCAAGTCTCGGTCGAGAAGGGTTTCTAAATCCTTTTTTGGTCGAGGTCATCTCATTAGTCTTCTCGACGAAGTGAGGTGTTACAGTTATTACATTCGGCACATTGAAAGCCGAATTCGATTTGTGAGCTTCGTGATAATAGCAACCTTGTCTTCAGGTTTGAGAATCCAGGAGGCCGAGACGTGTTCCTTTCTCGGCCGCAATCGCAAGACGCAGAAGTCAGTAGCGCGACCCAACGCGACATCAACAAATTTACTCCTCGGCCGAGCTCGGCCGACGAGTTGGCACGCCCGCATTCACCGAAGGACGTAGTTAGCTTTTAGATTACTCGGCCTGCGCGCCACGTAGGCTTTGTAGTTTTTAGGGTCAACACAAGTACATGCAGCTTTCAATATTTTGGTCTTATATAATCCTACACTGATTTTAACTAATATGAGTGCGGACCTGCATAAATTAGTTTTTATCTGTTTCTACTTATGTGTAACGATAAAAAATAAAATGTTGGATCCATTATGTGTGAAAACATAAATTGTTTAATGATTATTCATACAAATCGTAAAAGGTTAATATAAGTTTACTACTTTGAAGTTTTTTTATTTTCAACATTTTGTTCATGAAGTTTTTTTTGTCCCATAAGACCATCTTCAACCCTTGGGCTAAAACCTAAAATTTTTAGCCCATAAAATTTAGATTTTAGCCCAAAAATAGTTTTTCTGCTCCAACCATTCTGGCCTAAATTTTTTGGCCCGAGATTATTAAAGAATAAATTTAGGCTAATTTTTTCTTTTAAAGCAATTTAAAAAAAGAATTATGTACACTATCATAATTTAATTTTATGAATATTTTATCCTAAAAATATTTAAATTCTGATAAATATTGAAAAATCACTAAATTTGGGTGAATTTTGAGTTAAATAATTTTTTAAATTATTTTAGTTGTTGGATTTAAATTTGGGCCGTTAGATCTTTTTTTTACTGTTAGATTTGATTATATTCGATCTCAGCCGTTGGATTCAATCAATCCTGGGGACATGCCCATGTGGGTAGGGTCCCATTGGTGGTGCCCACACCATTTTTTGGGCTAAATCCAGGGGGAAATTTGGATTTTGTTTGGCTTTTAGCTCACACATTTAGCATGGGTTAGGTTGGGTTGGGTTTAGAGGGGGAATAAAACCTAAAAAATAGCATTTAGCCCAGGGTTGGGTTTGGTCTAATGGTACCTAAAGTTATAATTTTGAAACACTTTCATATATCCGTTAAGTTTTCTGTCAGAATCTCTGTTAACTGATGATGTGGCACCCTCATGGACAATGATTGGGTGTCACGTGTCAATATGAGCCCATGTGGTATTAAAAAATTAAAAAAATTAAAAATAAATAAACCGTTCTCTTATCTTCCCCGATCTCTCCCACTCATCCCTTTTCACCCCTCCATAACCGTCAAATCGGCTTTGCGTTTCGGAGAAACCACCAAAATCATTGATATCCTCCAGTTTTCCAACACTCCTGAACACAAAAACACAAACCCAATTCACAAATCAACAATGACAAGCTGAATACACAAAAATATGTGTTATGGTTTGTGATCAGTTTTGATATTAAATAAATGTTGGGGGTTAATATGTTAACTTTTGGGGCAAAATTGTAATAGAACTTATAAGTTGTTAGATTGTTTTGCATTTCGCCAGCTGGCATTCGCAAAGCATATATGCTTTTGTATTTCAGTTGCAATGTGTGGTTGAAAATTAATACAGAAATTGAGAACTGTGCTTCATCTCATCTTCTCCGATTCCCTTTTCCCATTGTTGCTAGCTGCAAGGTTTGGTTGAGCAGGTCTGGAGGTTTGATTTCTAACATTGGTATCACCTTTCGATCCTGGTCCCTCCGTGTATGCCCCGTAAACCCGCAGCTACCCGTTCTGCTACCATGGACGATCGCCTCTCTTCTCTGAAATCTTCTTTTGCAGATCTTCAATCTATCATCGCCGATGTGGTGAAAACCTTTGTGCACTCCACTTTGGAGTCCGATCTCCCTGCTCATCTCGATCGTCGCCTTCTGGTGTACTTTGAGCAGTTTCGCCGTGAGTTTTCTTTTCACGGCGTCGGCGACACTTCTATGCCTCAACCCGTTCCGCCTCCACCACTTCCTCCTGATTTGGATCTACATCCACCTCATCGGCACCTCAATTGGGCGGGTGGGGGGCATCCTCATCGAACTCAGTGGCCATATCGGGTGGATTTTCCCCGTTTTTCCGACGGTGATGACCCACTCGCATGGATCTACAAAGCGGAGCAGTTTTTCACATTCTACAACATTCCGGAGAACCAACGTTGCAGTGGTTTCAATGGATGGATTATCTCACATCTACTCCGGACTGGTTGGCCTTCACTACGATTTTTTGTAGGGAATTTGGCCCAAATGAGTTCGAGGATAGTGATGAGGCATTATTCAAATTGAGGCAAACAGGTACCCTTCGCGATTACGTTGTGGAATTTCGTAGATTAGCCAATAGTACCAATGGAATTGGGCTTATTCTCCTTAAGAGCTGTTTTTTGGGGGGATTAAAACGTGAATTGAAGTTTGATGTTAAGCTTTTGAAACCAGTTACTGTACATGAGGCTATTGCTATTGCTGGGCAATTAGACTCTAAACTTACTGAGCTCAGAGCAACTGCACCTCGAACTTCTATCCCTGTTAAACCTACACCGCTACTTCTTCCTCCTTCTGCCTCTGCGGGTCCTCGAGCTGGTAATGTGCCTGTTAAGAAATTAACTTCTGCCGAGATTCAACTGAAGATAGACAAAGGAGAACGCTGGTTTTGTCCTGATAAATGGGTTCCGGGGCATAAATGTGGCCTCAAACAATTACTCATGTTGGATGTTGTTGATTCTGATGCTCATTGTGAATTCACTGATGTTGATGATGCTCCTCCTGAGTTATTGGCAATGTCCTTAAGTGAATGTGCTTTTTATGGAACCACTGCTAAACAGTATGTTCAAACTATCAAGGTTGATGGTGTGGTTCTTGGACAATTTGTCAAGATTTTATTGGACTCCGGGAGTACTCATAATTTCATTGATTCTCGGTTGCTTAAGAAATGGGGTCGCCAAGCGCAAAGTACTCAAGCCTTTGAGGTTATGATCGCTGATGGAGGAACATTCCGGAGCTCAGGTTGTTGTATGGACACTGCCCTTTGTTTGGGAGGGTACAATTGTGTAGTTGACTTATACTCTATTCCTTTAGGTGGTTGTGACGTGGTGCTTGGGGTCCAGTGGTTGTCTTCTGTAAGTCCTGTTCTTTGGGACTTCCAACTATTGACCATGGAATTTTCTGCCAATGCTCAGCACTACAAACTGACTCACAGCCCACCTACTGCCCCACTTATTCAGGAAGTTTCACTGCAACACTTGGATAAAGAGTTTTCTAACTCTCATTTGGGTCTCTTCCTCTATTCTATGGAGGGTCAGTTATTGCACCATTCTGCATTATCTCCTCAACAATCACACGAACTAAATGAGTTACTTGGGGCTTTCGAAGACATCTTTGTGTTACCTTCTAAGCTCCCACATTCTTGGGGTTATGACCACCACATTCCTTTGGTTCCAGGCGCCAAACCTCCAAATTTGAGGCCATATCATTATGGTCCTATGCAAAAGACTGAAATTGAAATAACTGTGCAAGAATTACTCGACTCGGGGTTTATTCGTCCCAGCCACAGTCATTTTTCCTTCCCTGTCCTATTGGTTAAGAAGAAAGAGGGCACTTGGCGTATGTGTATTGATCATCGGGGGCTAAATGCACTGACTGTGAAGGACAAGTATCCAATACCACTTATTGATGATTTACTTGATGAGCTCTTTGGTGCAGTCTACTTCTCTAAACTTGATCTTCGATCCGGGTATCATTAAATACTAATGAGCAAGGTTCTAAAAAACGCTAGGCGCTAGTCGGGTGGTGGGCTGGCGCCTAGCGCCTAGGCGGGTGGGCGGGGTCTAGGCGGGCGCCTAGGCGGCCTATGCGGATTTAGGTAAATTTTTTGTATATCTTGTAAATAAGTGCACATTAACACTTACAAAAAATTATACTTGTATTAAATCCATAGATAATATAATAAAAGAATGATAAAATGCAAAAAGAGTATCCAACAAGTCCAAAATTTAAAAACACATCCATATAACCATAGTAAAGAGTATTGTAGGATGACACATGTACAACAAGTTCACAATTTAAAACCATATAAAATGCAAAATAGGAGCAAAATAAGGAAATATAGTAATGTAACTTTTACAACACACGCAAAAGTGTTAAAAACTCCTATAATACTTGCAAGAATGACAAGGTTATTGTAGTATAAACGGATCTCGTAAGGTCGTTCTTGACAAAGATTATTAAATAATGTGAAGCAAACCAAATTCCTATTAATTATTGTAAAATAGAAATTTGAGATAATTGATTTTATGTCCTACTTTAATAAAAACGAACGCCTAGGACAAAGAAACTAAAAGAAAGGAAAAACATAAAATAAACAAATAACTTAAAATAAATAAATAATAAAACAAAAAGAAAAAAGAAAAAGGAAAGGGCTCACTGGATTCGAAACCAAGACCAGGAGCCATGGGAAAGGTGCATAAAAAAAATAAAAAAAAAAATGATGGGCGCAGGTTTCGAACTGGAGACCTGAAAGCTTGTGAGGATACGCTGACCAACACATCCAAGTCCACACCAGTGTTAATCTTTAGCAACAGCTACAATATATGCTAATTTAGCAGCTTCATGATCATTTAAAAAAAAAAACCCTAGCATCTGCTTGCCTCGAGCCCAGAGCCCCAAAGCCTCACTGTCTCTCCGTGTCAGAACGGCCCTCTCAACAAACATGGCATGCACACGTGTCATGCATCCATGTGGTGAACTTCTTAGGATTCCAAAACAAAGGTTAAGATGTGCCCCCATTTCTAATTACTTTTTAGAAACCCTAGGGCTCTCTAGAATATCTGAATGTGAGAGATATCTCTCAATAGCAGACCCCCTCTCATTTCACTCGACCATTTCTCCCATTTCTCTCAGACCTCTCTCTCTCATTTGAGTCATTTCCCTACAATGAAGAACCTTAGCCGCTCCTCATCTACCATTTTAGCTCCAATGCTTGATCCTCCTCTCTCATTTCAATACACCCACTCATCTTTAGATGCTCACGATAGTCAATATTCTCTGCAAAAACCAAAACTAGCGAGTCTTACCATGGAAATGGTGGCACATTGAAGCTCCAATATTCCCACAGAGGTAAGCATCGCCCCTGCCATTGTTGAATATGTGTTGATTTGATGATTTGAGACAGAAAAAATAAGAAGATTAACACATGCTTTTTTTTTTAATTTATGTAGGAGGGTGAGGAACCGCCGCCGCCTATAACCGCCTAAGCCGCCTAGCACCGCCTAGGCGCCCGCCTAGAGCCCGGCCGATTTTTCCAACCGATTTGCAAGAAATCGCCTCGGGTCACCACCGTCCAGCGCCTAGGCCGTTTTTTAGAACACTGCTAATGAGTCCTGAAGATGTTGAGAAAACTGCATTTCATACCCATGAGGGCCACTATGAGTTTTTAGTAATGCCTTTTGGGCTCATTAATGCTCCGACCACATTTCAAAACCTCATGAACGATTTATTCAAACTTTTTCTGCGAAAATTTGTTCTTGTCTTTTTTATGACATTTTGGTCTATAGTAAGATATGGACAGATCATTTGCACCATTTGCAATTGGTGTTTCAGGTTTTACAACAGAATCAATTATTTCTCAAACACTCTAAGTGTTATTTTGGGCAGAATTGTGTGGAGTATTTAAGCCATGTAGTCTCTCCAGATGGGGTGCAAGCTGATCCATCTAAGTTACAGGCTATCAAAGATTGGCCTCCTCCAAAGACAGTGAAAGGAAAAATATGTCAGCCACTGTACAATTTAACCAAGAGGGACGGGGTTTACTTGGGATGCCGCTGCCCAGGATGCATTTGACCATCTTAAGTCCCTTATGATGTCTCCGCAGGTATTAGCTCTTCCAGATTTTACACAGCCCTTTGAGATAGAATGTGATGCCTCAGGGAATGGCATTGGGGCAGTCCTACAGCAAAGCAAACGACCCATAGCTTATACAAGCAAAGCCTTAGGTCCAAAGAACCAAGCCCTTTCTGCCTATGAGCGAGAACTTATTGCCATAGTTCATGCCGTGAAGAAATGGCAAAATTACTTACAGGGGCGACACTTCATCATAAGGACTGACCACAACAATCTTAAGTATTTTCTCGGTCAACGGGCCAATACTTCCTTCCAACAGAAGTGGGTTTCTAAGCTCCTTGGGTTTGATTATGAGATACAGTACAAGAAGGGCAATGATAATGATGTGGCTGATGCCCTCTCAAGAATTCATGAAACACTACAATTTGATATTGGTGACCCTCCAATTTCTGCCATGGAAATGAGTTGTGCTGCCATTTCCTACCCCTACTTTGGGTGGTTAGACGAGCTCCGGCGAGATATCGAGAACGATAAATGGGTAATTGCCAATACCAGGGAAGTGCTTTTCCCCACCCACGGTACATCAGGGGCTTCAGTTGCATCCAAATATACTTTGGACAATGGGTTTATGTGCTACAAGCATCGAATTGTACTTAGTCCGAATTCTCCATGGCGACAGAAGATTATTGAGGAGTATCATTCTACTCATGTAGCTGGACATCAAGGCATTTTAAAGACTTATCACCGGATCAAAAAACGGTATTATTGGCAGGGTATGAAGAAGGATATCCAAGTTTTTGTGTCTCAATGTGGTATTTGTCAACAAAACAAATTTGAAACAGTGTCTCCTCATGGACTCTTACAACCCCTACCTATTCCGAGTAAGGTGTGGACTGCTATAAGCATGAACTTTATCGTGGGCTTGCCTCTCTATAAAACCAAGTCTGTCATAATGGTGGTAGTTGACCGGCTGTCCAAATATAGCCATTTCATGGCTTTAGCTCATCCCTACAGTGTTGCCATAGTGGCCCAAGTCTTCATTGATAATGTGTTTAAGCTCCATGGCATGCCAAGCTCTATAGTGAGTGATCGCGATCCCATCTTTTTAAGCAATTTTTGGAAGGAATTTTTTAAATCGCAAGGGTCTAAGTTGTCAATAAGTTCGGGGTACCATCCACAAAGTGATGGTTAATCAGAGGTGTTGAATAAATGTTTGGAGACTTACTTACGGTGTTTTGTTGGAAGCCAACCGAAGAAATGGGTGCAATGGTTATCTTGGGCTGAATGGTGTTTCAACACCTCTTATCACACTTCTTCTGGCTTTACCTCTTTTGAAGTGGTCTATGGTTACCCTCCTCTACATATCTGTCCTTACGAAGAAGGGTCTGCACGGGTGGAATCAGTGGAGCAACTCTTACAACAGAGGGATAGGATCCTGGATGTACTCAAGCATAACCTTGACTTGGCTTAAAACCGGATGAAAGTTCAAGCTGACAAGAGAATGAGTGAAAAGGTGTTTGAAGTTGGTGAATTGGTTTACCTGCGACTAGTACCATATCAGCTTCAGTCCTTAGCACCACACCAGTATCATAAACTTCAACCTCGCTATTTTGGACCTTATGAAGTGTTAGAAAGGATTGGAGTTGTAGCCTACAAATTGAAACTCCTTGAGGGTACCAAAATACATCCAGTGTTTCATGTGAGCAATCTGAAAAAAAAATTGGGCACTGATGTGGTTGCTGGTGCCACTCTTCCACATGTTACTGATGATGGCTTGTTCCAAGCTATTCCTAAGGCTGTTCTAGCTCGCAGGATATATCAGAAAGGCACTTTTGCAGGAGTCCAATTGCTGATTCAATGGGTTGATCGTGATGACAGTGAAGCCACCTGGGTGGATTATGACACCTTTACAATGAAGTTTCCAGATTTCTAAGTCTGAACCATGTGGACAAGGTTTTGTTGAAGGGGGGAGTATTGTTATGGTTTTTGATCAGTTTTGATATTAAATAAATGTTGGGGGTTAATATGTTAACTTTTGGGGCAAAATTGTAATAGAACTTATAAGTTGTTAGATTGTTTTGCATTTCGCCAGCTGGCATTCCCAAAGCATATATGCTTTTGTATTTCAGTTGCAATGTGTGGTTGAAAATTAATACAGAAATTGAGAACTGTGCTTCATCTCATCTTCTCCAATTCCCTTTTTCCCATTGTTGCTAGTTGCAAGGTTTGGTTGAGCAGGTCTGGAGGTTTGATTTCTAACAATCTGACATGCACGGCGTCATGAGTATTGGTCAAAAATCCTAGAAGTACCTACTTGTCCTGGTCTCCTTCGTAGTAGAACATAGCGAATAGGATGATGAAGAACACGAGCACGGCGTCGAGCCTCTGCCACACGTATATCAATGGCACCGGATCGATGGGCTATTGCAAGGATTTACTTTGCTGCACGTTTCGGGCGGGCGGGTCGTCGACGTCATACATGATCCGAGTCAGAGACTCGGGTTGTAGCGCGTACACGAGTTTTATGAACTTGGATCCGGGTTTGCCTGTTGATCGGTTGCCCGAACCGGGAGTGGAGTTACAATGGGCATCGCCAAATGAGCCCGAGTGTGGGACACATGCGGATTGTGATGGGAAGTCCACTTGTAGGTCCAACCTGGATGTCGGGGGTGCTGGTAATTGACGAGCAGGTTGACATTGAAAACGAAGACGATGATGCAGAGAACAATGGCGACGATGACGAGCGCGAGGTTGAAATCGCCCATCGCGGCGGCATCGTTTCAGCTGCTCTCGATTCGAATCGAATCGGTGTTATAAACTAATTGTGATTGCCTTAGTCACAGTGAGGTTTTATTTAATAGTAGTGAGGACTAAAGTGTAAGGTAGTTAAAAGGCATAATTGTAAGGGGTTGAAAGTATGGGGTTCGATTGTAATGGGCCAATACTTAGTAGAAAGTTTTAGTAATTGTCAGTCATTATCCAGGTGGCACTTTTGTATTGGGGAATTGCAGGCATGTGGGATATACATGCTCCCGAAATTATTGTAATGGCAACTTTTGGAAAAATCTGTTTATAATTCTCTTTGGTTCTCTCTCTATCCTATCACCCTCTCTCATTTCCATAGCTACCGGTTCTGGTTGATTCTCTGGCGCCGGTTGGGTTATAACATTTGTATCACCCTCTGTTCCTGGATTTTCCCATCCGTGTATGCCCCGTCCCAAACCCACCACTCGTTCCACAATGGATGCCCGCTTTGCTGCTTTCGAATCTGAATTTCCATCGATCATCCGCGAGGCAGTGGACTTCACTTTTGATGCTAAGCTTCCAGCCCAACTCGATGCGCGCCTTCCGGCGTATTTCGATGCGCGCATTCCAGCGTATTTTGAGCAATTCCGCCGCGAGCTTACCCATGAACTCACCTTTCGTCGAGAGGGTGAAGGTTCATTCATCCCAACTCCTTCAGATCCACCTGTTCCTACTGAGCTGGCTCAGATCCCACCACCGCCTCATCCTGGCCCTCCGAATCCACGGCCGCCGTGGCAACAGCGCCTCGACTTTCCCAGATTCACTGACGGTGATGATATCCTTGCTTGGATTTACAAAGTCAAACAGTTATTCTCCTTCTATGGGATCCCAGATGCTCAACGTGTTTTCACGGCCTCCTTTCATTTTGAAGGTAACTGGTTCTGTTGGATGGACTGCATCACCACCACCCCCACTTGGCCGGAGTTTACAAAAGCCCTTTGTCGCGAGTTTGGACCCTCTGCTTTCGACGATAGTGCCGATGCTCTCTTCAAACTTCGCCAGCTAGGTACTCTTCGTGATTATATCGCTGAATTTCGCCGCTTAGCTATTAGATCACCTGAGATTAGCCATCTTCTGTTACGAAGTTGCTTTTTAGGGGGGTTGAAAAAAGAACTTCGCTATGATGTCAAATTGTTAAAATCGACCAATGTTCATAAGGCGATTGTCATTGCGGTGCAGCTTGATACCAAGCTCACAGAGCTAAAATCGGCCCCATCTCGAAACCATACAGCTTCTAAACCTTTTTCAACCATTGTTCCACCTTCCTCCCATATTGTGCCACACACTAGCAACCTTGCTATTAAGAAGCTAACCCCGGATGAGATCCAAAGGAAAAGATCGCGAGGGGAATGCTGGTTTTGCCCTGATAAATGGGTAATGGGACATAAGTGTGGTCTTAAACAACTATTGATTATGGATGTGATGGATTCTGAAGTTGTGGAAGCCAATATAGAAACTGATCACCCTGAGTTGCAGCACATGAAGCTTTTTATGGCACTGATGGAGGCTCTACAAAACACAATATGAAAGTGCTTGGTCAGATTAATGGTCACCCTGTGAAAATTTTACTTGACTCGGGTAGTTCACACAACTTTGTTGACTCCAAATTGCTTAAACAATGGGGATGGCAAGCAGAGACTACCAAGGCTTTTCAGGTCATGATCGCTGATGGAGGCAAAGTTACAAGTTCTGGTTGTTGCAAGGCTGTGGAATTGTCTCTTGCAGGATATCATTGTCTCACAGATCTGTATTCCTTGTCTCTGAAGGGTTGTGATGTAGTTTTAGGGGTGCAATGGCTCTCCATAGTAAGCCTGGTGTTATGGGATTTCCAACTACTCACTATGGAGTTCACTAAGGACCACCAAACCTACAAGTTGTCCCACCATTCTTCAGATGCCTCAGTCATTCATGAAATCTCGCTGCACCAACCGGATAAGGAGCTAGTTAACTCTAACTTGGGGTTACTTTTGTATTCCATGGAAGAAGAGAAACTAGAATCCTATGACTTAAGTTCAGTGCAGTTGCAGGAGCTGCAGCAACTCTTGGGTAAGTTTGAGGCACTCTTTGTCTTGCCTACCAAGCTTCCCCCACCGAGAGACCATGATCACCATATTCCTTTGGTGCAAGGTGCCAAACCCCCAAACATCCGACCCTACCACTATGGTCCATTGCAAAAAACAAAAATAGAAAAGGCAGTTCAGGAGTTGTTGGAGGTAGGTTTCATAAGGCCAAGCCATAGTCCATTTTCTTTCCCTGTGTTACTAGTAAAAAAGAAAGAAGGCACTTGGAGAATGTGCATTGACTATAGGGAGCTCAATGCCCTCACTATTAAGGATAAATATCCCATACCCCTTATTGATGATCTGTTGGATGAGTTGCATGGGTCTCTCTATTTCTCTAAGCTAGACTTACGATCTGGATATCATCGGATCTTAATGCAACCTGGGGACATTGAAAAAACTGCATTTAGGACTTATGAATGACACTATGAGTTCCTAGTTATACCTTTTGGACTTACAAACGCCCCTGCCACATTTCAAGGTTTAATGAATGCTTTGTTTAAACCCCATTTGAAAAAATGTGTGTTAGTCTTCTTTGATGACATTCTTGTTTATAGTCGGACCTGGGAATCCCATTTAGCCCATTTGCATATGGTGTTTGAGATATTACAGACCAATCAACTCTTCCTCAAGAAATCTAAATGCTCATTTGGCCAAAATAGAGTTGAGTACTTGGGTCACATTGTCTCTAAGGAAGGAGTGGCACCTGACCCTCGAAAAATTGAAGTTATACAAAGTTGGCCTGCACCAAGAAACATCAAGGAACTCAGGGGGTTCCTGGGTTTAACAGGCTACTATCGCAAATTCGTACCAGGCTTTGGCAAGATTTGCCAGCCCTTATACCACTTGACAAGGAAGGATGGTTTTCATTGGGATGCCGAAACTCAACAAGCTTTTGACAAGCTTAAAACAGCTATGGTTTCTCCATTGGTGTTGACATTACCCGATTTCTCCAAGCCTTTTGAATTAGAGTGTGATGCCTCAGGCTGTGGTATTTGAGCTGTACTACAACAATGAGGAATGCCTATTGCTTTTTCAAGACAATCACTAGGTCCACGAAATCAAGCATTTTCCACCTATGAAAGAGAACTAATTGCAATGGTTTATGCAGTACGGAAGTGGCAGAATTATCTACAGAGACGACATTTCATAATTAAGACTGATCATAACAGTCTTAAATATTTCCTACACCAACGAGCTAATACTGCATTCCAACAGAAATGGGTATCTAAATTGTTGGGGTATGATTATGAGATACAGTTCAAAAATGGCTCCCAAAATGCAGCAGCTGACGCCTTATCCAGGTTACATGGGGTGCCTAGGCTACAAGACTCGTTGGAGTCAATGGGAGCATGCTATGCCATTTCTTACCCATACCATGGATGGATTGATGACATAAGAATAAACACTGAACAAGATGAGTGGATCAAATCAAAGAAAAAAGAAGTTCTTGACTCAGCACTCAAGGGCACAAGTGATTCTTCTTTGGGCAAGTACACTATTGACAACAGATTTTTGCTTTACAAGCACATAGTGGTGTTGAGTCCTCATTCTGAGTGGAAAAGGAAAATTTTAGCAGAATACCATTGTACTCCTTCTGCTGGTCACCAAGGAGTACTTAAAACATACCAAATGGTCAAGAGATGCTTCTATTAGCAGGGAATGAAGCGAGATATCAAGACTTATGTGGCAGAATGTCAAGTGTGCCAACAAAACAAAGTGGAAACCATTTCTCCACCAGGGTTGTTGCAACCTTTGCCTATCCCCCAAAGAGTTTGGACAGACATTAGCAAGGATTTCATAGGAGGATTGCCTTTATGCAAAGGAAAATTTGTGATATTAGTGATGGTTGACAGTATGTCCAAGAGTGCTCACTTCATAGCAATGTCCCACCCATATACGGCAATCACAGTGGGTCAGGCGTTTATTGACAATGTGTTGAAACTTCATGGCATACCAAGCTCAGTGGTCAGTGATCGAGATCCTATTTTTGTCAGTGTTTTTTTGCGAGAATTGTTTAAATTACAAGAATCCAAACTGTGTATGAGCTCTGGTTACCACCCCCAAACTGATGGGCATACTGAAGTGATGAACCGGTGTCTTGAGACCTATTTGAGGTGCTTTGTGGGAGGTCAACCAAAGAAGTGGGTACAATGGCTTCCCTGGGCCGAGTGGTGCTTTAACACTTCCTACCACTCATCTGCCAAATTCACACCTTTCGAACTTGTTTATGGTTATCCTACTCCCCAAGTTATACCCTATGAATTAGGTACTGCAATAGTGGAAGTCGTGGGACAAGGTTTAATGGAAAGGGATAAGGTCTTATCCATGCTAAAACACAACCTGGAATTGGCTCAGAATCGCATGAAGATGCAACAAGATAAGAAAAGAACTGAGAGGCAATTTGAAGTTGGGGAATTTGTGTATTTGAAACTGATTCCTTATCAATTGCAGACCCTATCTCCTCACAGCTACCATAAGCTTCTGCCACGATACTATGGTCCTTATGAGATTTGTGAGAAGGTTGGAAATGTGGCCTATAAACTGAACCTACCACCAAACACAAAAATCCACCCTGTTTTCCATATGAGTCAATTGAAGAAACACCTGGGAACTAGAGTGACACCACAGACTGTCTTGCCACGAGTTGTTGAAGATGGATTAGTAGGGAATGTACCTGTTGCAGTGTTGGCAAGGATAATCTATAAGAAATGAGATGTTGCTGGAGTTCAATTACTAGTACAGTGGCAAGAGCAAGAGGAATCAGAGGCGACCTGGGAGGATTTTGATGAGTTCAGAGCCGAATATCCCTCATTTCCTCTCTGAAACCTTGTGGACAAGGTTCTCTAAGGGGAAGGTATTGTTATGAACTAATCGTGATTGCCTTAGCCACAGTGAGGTTTTAGTTAATAGTAGTAAGGACTAAAGTGTAAGGTAGTTAAAAGGCATAATTGTAAGGGGTTAAAAGTATGGGGTTCGATTGTAATGGGCCAATACTTAGTAGAAAGTTTTAGTAATTGTCAGTCATTGTCCAGGTGGCACTTTTGTATTGGGGAATTGCAGGCATGTGGGATATACATGCTCCCGAAATTATTGTAATGACAACTTTTGGAAAAATCAGTTTATAATTCTCTTTGGTTCTCTCTCTATCATATCACCCTCTCTCATTTCCATAGCTACCGGTTCTGGTTGATTCTCCGGCGCCGGTTGGGTTATAACAATCGGAGAGATCGAGAAGGGGAATCAGAAATTAGGGTTAGGGATGTGAAATTGCGCGTTCGAGTGATCGCATATCTCTGTCGCTAGTCCGAAAATGAGCAGAGTCGTTGAGGGAAGAGAAAAGGGAAAGGTTGAGGGCTCGGTTCCAGTGAGTTGGTGAGGAAGACGACGAGGGTGGCGTAGTTTAGGTTGGGGTGGGTGAAGGTTGATTTGGGAATAGAGAAGGGAGGGGGTGAAAAGGGATGAGTGAGAGGGATCGGGGAAGAGAAGAGAACAGTTTTTTTATTTTTGATTTTTTAATACCACATGGGTCCATATTGACACGCGACGTCCAATCACTGTTCAATTGGTTGGCATCAGCAGATAATGGAGATTTTGACGGAAAACTTAATAAAGGTATGAAAGTGTCTCAAAATTATGATTTTAGGTACTATTCTAAGATGCAAAAAAATTCTTGTATCAAATATTAAAAACCAAAAAATTTCGAAGTAGTAAACTGAATTAATCCAAACGTAAAATATACAGAAAGACAGAGAAAAATAAATGGGAGATGGATATATATTTTGACTAGAAAGTGACGGATGATGACATGCGAAGTGACAGTAAGGGATAAGGAATGGTCAAAGTTGGGGTTGAACTGCTTTGCCTTCGTTCGCACTCTCGGGTAGGGTGGGTTCAAAAAATCGAAAATCGAAAAAAACCGAAAACCGAACCGAATTGAAACCGAAATAATCGAACCGAACGAAAAAATCGAACCGAATTGAAAAAACTGAACCGAACCGAATTCTTTTGGTTCGGTTTTAGTGATCTATAAACCGAACCAAACCGAACCGAATCGAATTAATTGAATTATTATTTTTATTTAATTATTTGTTTTGAGTATTATTTTCTAAACCCAATTTGTAAGTTAAAATTACAGTTTAACATAGAGATATCATTTAGCCTATGATTCAACTATAACGGATTGAAATTCGGTACGAAAAGGCTTGAGCTTAGGTTTAGTTACTTGGCCCGAACAAGTTTGAGCTCATCGTATTGATATATGTGTCCAATTGTTATTTGTATATAAAACATTGTACATGTAATATGGCTAACATTATCCATAAGGACCTAAGGTCATCCCCACCAAGTAAAATACACCCAGATCTATATACTCTAATTTGAATTGATTAGCATTAATGCAAGTAATGCTTAGTATCTTCGTCTTTAATCCAATTGTGTCTCAATTTTAAACTCTTTCTCCTTTTCTTAAAAATTAATTAACGAAAATTAACATAATGAACGTTTTGGGTCATTTGTAGAATAAAATTAAGTTCTAGATGTGGGGATTGAAGAACATTGTACTATGTTATGTTATATATGTAAGCATTAGACAAACATATACCTTGGCTCGGACACTACTTCGGACTCCCGGAGGTGGATGGCACGAGACAAGCGATGGGATGCTTTTATTTATTGGGTATTAGGATCTTTTCGGTTTCTTCAACTTTTAACCCTAATGCTTTTGCTGTTTTCTTCTCCTTGTTTGCTGCTGGTGGCCTTCTCCGGTCTCGCGTTTGCGGTGACGAGTTTGTGAGTCTGTGGGTCACGTTTGACCCTTTCTTTGGTCGCTTTAGGATGATGCTTGTTGGTGGCTTTGCATGGGATGCTATTAGGGTTTCTTTGTTTTCAATTTTGAGCTCCAAATTCTGTTTTGGTTTGGTTTGGAGGTCCGTTTTCTACGTTTGAGTTTAATGTTGTAAGTGGGTCTCTCTTTGTATAAATTTGCTGGGTTGGTAATAAATTTACCTTTGAAAAAAAAAAAGCAAACAATATGAACACAAACAAGCCAAGGAATTATAAGAAAGGTCAAAAGTCTTAATTTGCATTATATATATTTCTCTCATTATTCATTTGCTTCAGATGAACATCATCCATTACGTTATGTTTAGTCATATAGAAAATGGAACCTTCGACATCCGTAGTCCGGATGTGATAACTACCACGTTCCTAAGTTCCTTAGTCAAAATATTTCCTTTTTGGTAGTTTCCAGAAGGTTCAACAAGCTCCTGTTATTTATATTTAATTAATTGTTTTCTTGTAACTAGAAGGAACCCTATTTTGTATTCAAGCCCGTGAGAAGAAATTCTCTCCAGATCTCTTCCACCAAGACCACTGGATCAAGTAATCCGGGTGTTTGAAATTTCATCCAATAGCTAAAAATTATTATAATTTTTAAGAGGTCAAAACAGGTAGACCGTTGAATGAAATTTCAAAAACCGGATTACTTGATCCAGTGATCTTGGTGGAAGAGATCCGGAGAGGATCTCTTCTCCAAGCCCGTCACAGCCACATAAAAAACGTGTTTGCCTTAAAACGAAGAGTAAAGACTTATTTTTTGTTATACTCCTTAGATATCGAACTTAATCACATTTTTTCTCTCAAAATTAAAATACCAAAAAAAAATGGGGTTAAGTTCGAGTATTCGAAGACATACCAAAAAAAAGTCTTTAAGAAATACATGGAAGGGCCGCACTTTCAATTCAGGCTGCCACATGACGCATAAAGTATGTGGTTATATATATGACCTAATCCCTCACAAACCAAAACCATTCATTATTTACTTACAGAATTAGAAACAATTGTTCATCTGTCTATGGCAAGTATTCCCACTCACGAAAACTCATGGGCCGATCAGTGGGACTACAACCCCGATCCTCTTCCGGCTTCCGTGACCAAGAAGAGCTCCGACGGCGGCAGCGCAAAGGCGAAATATGGTAAAAAGGTGGAAGAAGGGTTTGGGAAGACTAAAGCAGTTGCAGCAAATGGCATGGCCAAAGTGAAGGTAGGGGCTCGTTTTGGACTCCACTGGATCAAGGACAAGTTCCAAAAGACTACCGGAAAACAGTAGGGGCTAGGGCTACCTAGCTACACAGCTTGATCATTCTCTGATTTTGTGACCATTTCTTTGTTGTTTTTGTTGTATATTTTGTGCACAGATTTGATTGTTCATACTCTGGTTAATAAATGATTTTTTTATTTGTATTGGAAGAGGAGTAAGGATTCATGGTTTTTATATAACTTTTACTCGGTTTAAGCTTCAAATATTTTCGTTTAATTTGTTTAATTCTGGATCCTAAACAATTGTACTTGATCCATACTACCTAATTCTCTCAACCTTAGATCAAATCACAGTTCATCTATCGTCTCAACCATTCGTCGTCTCTCTAAGCGTGATTATTCAATTAGTTGGAAAATCTCATGTGCAACTCCACCGATCAAACCCATATGTCATTTTGATACTTAAAGTTAAGGACAATATCGATACTGGATTGGATTAAGTAGCGATCTACCTTGCTCCGATGCACATGTGCAATATTCTATGCATATTGCTGCAGCTAGTACGTACCTGCATGCTGGAGGAAGCTGGAAATGGAGACAAAGAAGAATACGAAGAGAGTTCAAACTCCTTTTTTTAGTTCGCAATAACAAATATATCATTAGCCAGATATGAAAACCAATTTACATCGGCTGTTTTGTTTATTTAACAAGTGATTAAACATAATTTAACATTTCATTGGTCCTCTGTTTACTTCGTCATCACGTCAAATAATGAAAGTCCTGTATATTCTACTGTTCAGTCTAAATCCATATCCAAAAAAAAATATTTAAAAATAAATAACGTTATCTGAATCTGAGGATTGTCCTTCCAAGCAAATTCCTGGTTCGTCTGTTTGTATTTAGATACGCTTTTGTTGACTTGTAGCTTCGAAAAAGGAACTATATTTCAACTCCCTCCCCCTCCTTCCAAAAAGGGAAGCTTCCACCAGGCCAGAGGTGGCAACTACGACGGTCCCATTACCAGAGCTTTTAATTTATTACAAGAAGGTTCAACGATATCAGTTATTTACTTGTGTGGAAAGAAAGTTCTTCTGTTCCTTTGAGCTGTGCCTCTTTCTGGTTTCTTCTGTAACAAGATTTTGTGACCGTGATTTCAGGCAGACATATGCATATATAAGGACCAGCCCTCTCACAGCCAAAATGATTACTTGGCATACAAGCAAATTGATTCCCATATTTTGATTTCCTGAATCCCAAGAAAACTCTTATTCTGCATCTCAATTGAGTGCGGATAGAAGAGTTTGTCCATGGAATCGACTCGGCCGAATCGGACGAGGGCAGATCAAGGGGCCGGCAGCAACCAAGACTCGGCTCCTGTTTCCGACACCAAGGCGAGCTCCGGTGAAGGCGTAAAGGTTAGCCATACTAAAAAAGTGGAAGAAGGGTTTGAAAGAATAAAAACCGCGGCATCAATTGGTATGAATAGGGTTAAAATAGCAGGTCATTTGGGCATCAATTGGATCAAGGGCAAGTACAAGTCAAGCCGAAAGCAGTAGAACCAAGCAACAATCGAAGAAAGAAATCCTCCACAATTCTTCGATATTGCCCTTTTTTTATCTCCTTCTATCGGTTTGTTGTGTTTTACGTACATATTTGCGCGATCACAGTTGGTGGATTTCTTTGTCTCCAAATCATGCTTCGATTCATTTTGCTGTTAAAACTTGTTCCTAACTGAATTTCCAATAGTTGAGGAAGGAACCCTCTTGGGTTTCTCGGAGAGATTCTTGAGCGTAAACAGAAGCGTGCGACGAGAGATAGGAAGCGAGAAACGTATTCCCGCTTGCATGGTAGAATTTCTTGACCGCACATCAAACTCAAAATAAATAGATAGAGTATCTATGGAACTTACAAACTATACAATTCCAACCATTTTATATAACAAAGTTCGTAAACATGTCTCCTTGCTTGTTCCACAATTTATGTACATTTATTTAGCTAAAGTGAAACAACACAGGCATTCCTTTCCTTGTTTCACTTTAGCTAAATAAATGTACATAAATTGTGGAACAAGCAAGGAGAGAAATGCCTGTTTCCTCACTCGAATGTGCTACGAATTTTTTAATAGATACCTGCATCTTGATAAATTGGCATACCTACCTACGTGGGAGGTACAAATCTAGTGGAATTCGGATTTAGCAACGAGTGGGTCTGTCGTAAGTAGGAGGTAGGGAGGGGCAGTGCTCGTTCATGTTAGCGTACGGCTCTAATGTGTTATATAGAGGCAGTTCCATCCGGTACTCACCAAGGATCTGGCAGAATGGGAGCTTTTCGTCCTTACCGTTGCACCAACTTGGCAAGCGGGTTTGGTTATCTTCAAAAATCTTAAGCATGTATGCATCACGAATCTGCGAGCAAGTATAATAAAAACCATGTCATATGTAGTAATATTGGCATAGTGCACTTGTGAAAGTGAATGAAAATAAATTTAAGTGCAAAGTGACTTACAGTGAACTCAGTAACTTGAATAGAGTTGGAAATAGGTCCGAAAATCCCGGCTTCCTTATACATTGCAAGAATAAAAGCAACGCATGTGGTAGATTTTCCATCGCTATATACCCATTCATCTTGTTCAGGAATTGTAAGCAAGTGATCAAAGGCCATTTCGCGACTTTCAACCTCACCTAAAATCTCATACAGGTCCAAACCCTACGAGGAAAAACACAGGTGAAAATTGAGAAACAATTCAATATGAAGCAAGTAGATAAAATACTTGAATAAACTTGGAAGATGATTAGAATTCCAAAAGCAGACCTCTATCCTTCATTTCTCAAAAAAAACAACAGAAGTAAACCGTACGGCGTAAGATGTGAAATAACATGATTTAATAGCAACCTCAAGTGAAGCACAGTTACCTCTGTACCAAGCCGCTTGTTGAGAGCCTCATTCCACATATTTGCAGCATATGCAGGCTGCATTCTGGTCCACATAGACATGACCGAAACAACCTGAAAACAGGAGTTCCAATTAGAATACAAAACTCAATAAAACCAAACACGCTACACCCAAAAAACCATACATACCTACATAGTAGTATGTGGATAATAATCATACTAAGCATTATGAAGCTTGTGTGTGTGTGTGTGTGTGTGCAATAACAATATAAAATAAACTGACGACCAGCACAACGAGACCGTGCTTCATTTACAAACAATTTCTATAATGCTTATTGTACTACACCCCATAATTTTTTTAAAGAAATAAATGCCATACCAAGTGAGTATCAAGAGGAGGAGGAAAGTTGTCAGCCATGGTGTCAATCCAGCTAAATATCATGTTGTGATAACCATATGGCTTCCCTGACATGCTCCGAACATACTCCCATGCTGCAGTAGAGTTGAATTTTGCACGCACCTCTGGATGCAAGGGAAGCAAGGCTATTTGTGGATTAGAACTATCCTTGAGTGTCAACTCCCACCACTCATCCCATGGAATCACTGCTATAATTTCTTCACCCTGCAATATTAAATTATTAATAAATGTAAAATCACCAAAAAGAAAAGAACCAAGCACAATAACTCTACAAAAAGAAAGGAACTAAGCACAGTTTAAAATAATTAAGAATCTGTGCAAGATTGTCATATATTTAATTTTGTCCCTAAACAAACGCTCATCATATGTTCATCACTACGATCCTGATTCAACTATTATTCCACTATAGGCAAGAACCAAAACATTTAGCTTAATTTCTATTCCTAAGAAATCCCAAACACATGAAATGAGTTGCTTCCGTAAGCATGTACTCAATTGAAAATAAGGTATAAAAGGCAACAAAGAAACCTACACCACAAAATCCAGACCCAACAAGCAAAAGGAAAACATGAAATGTACATAGTGATGTTTATTTACTAAAGTTCTTGATGTGATACTATCCCTTAACATTTTAACCACTATGACCTACAAAGGTTCTTGATGTGATACCTTTTCATTCTCGTGTCCAGATTCACCAACCCATAGGTTGCCCATCTCATCCTTCAAGCACACTGCTGTATGGCCAGCAAATGCTCCTGTTACCCATTTTTCCAATGTCTCAAAACCGCCCCATCTACCACGGATCTTTGAAACTGCTAGAAAATCACCAGTATGAACATCTGCAGGATTTATAGTTGTCTGCCATGGGCGAGAACGTTTTTCAAATGTTGCACCCATGTGCTTCTTCAAAAAATCCAAGTTTGCACTTTGACCCCAAGCAGTGTTGGAAAACAGAGGCAAAACATCTATTAAAGACAGCATCGTCCCCAGCATCCCTGATGGCATGAGAAACACAGAGACCCCGTGCTGCTTTACCTGCTCAACAGTCATCAGTGTGTCAACTTGAATCAAACAAGTTTTCCTAGCTTATTCAAACAGATTACGGATATGAATGCACATACATATTCCAATTCTGCAGCCTCTTCCCACGAGTCGAATTTCAACGTATGTTCTCGGGCAGAGAAGTAGTAATCCCATGTAATCCGATATGGTGTTGCAAAAACATAAAGATCCATACAGGCCCAGCTGTGTGCCTCAGAAGTCTGCAGATTAACAAATTTGATAAAACCAACCCCATTAACCATAAAATCTACAATAATTTACAGCTCAAAGTTCAAACCAAGATCTCAATAAACTGAATTCAGCTAAAATTTTACTCAATTCAAGATAAAACCAATCAAAAAGCATTCAATTATTCAAGTACCCACATAAAACCTAACAAATTTCAAATCAAATTTAAAGGAACAAAAGCAAAAGACGGAACCTTTAGATAAAGAACGCCGCCTCCCAAATCGGGTTTGCCCCGATCGCCTTCGGTGAACTCGAGCCGGGCCTGGTTACCGGAAAAGCAAGCTCCCTCCCATTGAATCGAGCTGTTGTCCGAAGTCACCGACCCGATAAAAGAAGGCAACAAATCCACAGCACTATGGAAATTGTTGAGCACCGGCCACGATATCTGCCTCGGCAGAACCGGAAGCACGTCCTTGATCCTAAGGGGCACCTTCAGAGCGTCCCCAAATCCTAATACCAATCCCAGAAAGCATAACAGAAGTAACAGCAGCCGTGGTGTGGGAGAGAAGGGAGACATTGATCGGATTGATGGGATTTTCCGGGCGGGAAAATCTTAACCCTAACCCTAGATTTGGGGACGTGAAGAGAAGTCGTTGGTCAGAGGTGGTGATTATCCATGTTCCTTGTTGGAAATTTTTGGAATTTTGGGTTTTTCATTGACCGACGTTAGATTTTGTTTTAGGTAGTTCGGACCGCCGGCTACGTTCTGTTATGTCCGTTGGATGATTAGTAGAAACGACACCGTATGCTGCACATTGCGCTCTCCGTCTCCTTCCCTAGTGGGGTCCGTTTGGAGAAATTTTTCCATGTTACCGGAACACAGATCTCACCATTTGTGGTGGAAATTTTTCCATCACGTGTATCTATATAAGTGGTGAAAATTTGTATTTTTTAAGTTATTAACTTTTTAACACACATATCTCACCATTTGTATAACGATATATGATGTATCATTCTGTGTTACAGTCACATTGAAAAATCTCTCGTCCGTAAGTTAAGCAGTCGTCTAAAACTCAATCGTGAGAATCAAGAATAATGACGCGTTGTTTGAAAATTATGATCGCGGAAAATAATAAAAGAAAGACGCGCACCTTTTTAATCTAAAAAACTAAAAGAGAAATACATTAAGCCCCGAGTTTAGTCGATATGGTGAGCGTGGGAAGGAGAGATCGAGTTAGAATTACGTGACGTCAATTGCGTTAGTTAATTTTGACAAGAACGTACAACATCAACCAAGCTCTAACTGCAATAAATAGATATTTACATGGTCAACTGAACTTATACAATTTTGTCAAATCTCTTGACTGAGATATCACACAATTTGAAGAGAATCATCACGAAATGGGTTTCGTCTACCTTGATAACTTGCCCTCCTTTTCGTCAAGAGACGCGGCAGACTCATTTGAAGCAGCCGGCGATCTTCAAAACAATGTATGATTTTAGACCCACCAATTTGACATCCCGTAGAGGAAGCAATTCGAGTAGCAAGGAAGAACAAGAACACTGTCTTCCACCACCATCGGCTGCCTAAACGGATTTAACTGAATCTACATGGCAGAGGCATGGATTTTGGTATGATCAGATTAAGCGGCTATGGTTTAATGCCAGACTATAATAACAGTTGTGTAAGGTTAACATACAGGGATATTGAGAGGACGACCAGTTACGCTGCTTATGCAACGAGCTCCAAGATGACAAGCTTCTTTGCAGTAATCGGAAAAAACTGCTGGGATGTTCATATCCTTTATTAGCTCCTGAAACACACGGCCATGCAACCAACAAAACTAAGAGAGAAGGATTAAAATAAAGGAACCAAAACAAGAGACGATTTGGTATCAAAAACTGACAATAGTCGGTAACCAGCTTGAATAGGCAGCAATTCCTGCATTTGTAGCAATGACTAAGTGAGGTGATGAATCCTACACACATTTGAGAAGTCATGAGAAACCACAAAAAGGAAAACCGATAAGGCTAAAGAGAAAACATATGATCCTTAGCATGAATTTATGTCCATAGAAAGAGATAAAGTATATAACCTTAGTTATATCCCTGTAACGGTCATGATAAAAGCCGCTTCTAAGTTGCAATGTTACTGCTGAAGGTTCACTAGTATGTACATCCCCGCTGACAGTCTTACTTGAGGATTTACAAATGCAATCTCTATCAATGCAATGTGCATAATCGGACAATGTGATCATCTTGCCATCTCTATCCATCTCAAAGAGGCCAGGGAGAGTCAAACACGAATGAGAGATAATTTCATGACAAAAGTACAAACACAAGCAAGCAACCCTTGTTTTATCTTCATGAGTGAAGTTCAATAAAAAACGAATATAAATGAATACCAAGCAAAACATCATTTCAAACTGTAGAACTGACCTATGCTGTGGAATCGAAGGCCCAATAAGCTCTAAATGCACGTTCCTGTTAGGGAAAAGCGCACGCAACTCTGAGAAGAGAGAAAGCTGAAGAAGCTCTTTCTCAGGGCCTGACCAAGTTCAGATCATGAAAGAAATTTCAATATAACAAAGATAGTAAACCATAGATATCAAACCAGACAACTTACAGGATGACTATCCAAAATTTGCATTGGTCGCAGAGTTAGAAATTTGAAGGAAACACATACCAAGATAATGTATGTACAATTTCCCGCTGATTCCAGAAGTCCTGCTTCCCAAACCAGCTACTTGAGTGGCATAGTAAATTGTAAGAGGCTTAAATGAAAGACCAGATGTTAATATTTAGACACAAATCCACATATCCAAAAACGAGCAGGTCTACAGCATTTAAATTGGATGGGAGCAAAACCTAAATTAGGCTTCCATGTACTCAAGACAATTAGGTATCTTTCCTTAATATGCATTCTCCCAACTGTTTAAAAATTGTTCGGGTTTGATTTTATACACAAATTCTAACTCTCAGCTAACACACCTATCATACCCAATGGAGAAGCAATGCAACAGGTGAATGCAGCGGGATGGACCTCCACTCATAGTACTCCTTCCAACTGGTTAAACACTCTGATATCATAACTGAAGGTTCTGCATGTTGATATTATAAATAGAGGGTTTGCAAGTGTATGTCATAAATCTACAAACATCAACTTCTCTTGAATTATCTTAGTAAGATGAACAAGACGATACCAGTACAAGGGCAAAAGGTATTCGAGAGATCCCAAGAACTATTCAACCTGCCAATGGAAAAATATGAAGGACCGGAATTAGAATCAACGTGGAAAACGATATAATACAGAGAAATTCAGATGTACCAGGCAGAACGAAACCTTAGACAATCAAACGAAATAACTGAATCCCCGCAACAACATTCATACAACCACATTCCCCTTTGATGGACCCCTCTTTTTTCCAAGACTGAACACCTCGTCTCCTGCTTTTCACACACCTAACAAGATCAAACCCGAAAGAGATATTATCAGTGACGACACTCGGATAGTACACCAGCTAATAGAAACGACATTACTCAATGTTTTCCGTCTTACAAAGAAATCGTGGACTACCTGAACTGTAGCTTCTTGAGTAAAAGTGAATGGAAACTCATTCAAGGTGTCCATATGCTTCATATGTTGTTCTAACCTTCCGCACTCTTCTTTGTGCTCAGGCCAATGCGCAATCTAGGCCAAAAAGTTATACAGTAGGACGGGCAATCGCTTAAATTCAAAGAAAATCAAACCAATTATATAAACTTTTCAGCTCAACTGCAATACAATTTTGTTGCGAGCAGCATTACCACGATCAACACCCTAAACCCAACTCAACAAACAAATTAAACCAATTTATCCCTTCCACACAGGCCATTTCAGCACAAATTAAGACTAACCCAAGTGCTATTTTCTTAAATTAACCGTGATTATGCTGTATGATTTGCATAAAGCAGAGAAAATCGAAGAGAGAGAGAGAGAGAGAGAAGGGAGAGAGAAGTACCTGGTGAGCTACGGCGCAGTAAGCGACGGCTCCACAGCGAGCACATCGTCTGGTGGGTGGGCCCGTGCACCGAGTACCCAGTCCCTTCCCGGCACACTCCATGGTTTCGCAGAAAACTCTGCTCTTCCTCTCTCTCTCTCTCTCTCTCCCTCGTTTGAACTTGGATACGTTTATACGGTACGAACTCCGGACTACGGACCTCGGACTGAACAATTATGGGCCTTTCGAACCCGACCCAATGGTAACTGAGCCCGTTTAGTAATAAAGTTTGAAACCCTGGATATGTTTGTCGTGAAAATATTTTTGCCCTAAGCATTTTTAATAAAAATGTTTTTTTTAGTAGTACGGCACCATGTATGATAAATTTTAAATGATTTTTTAACTCGTAAGTACTTTTAGCTTTCAGCTCAAACATTGTCATAAACACTTTTTAATATCTAAAAGCGTTTTTAACAATTCTAAACAGGTTAATTAACGGTCGTTTTCGTTCCCTTTTGAGAGGAGGATGAGTCAATAAGCAAAAATACACATCCCACTTTTTTCTCTGCTTCCATTTCCATATGAAGGAATGAAAAATAGGATTCGATTTTAGTGGCTGTTGTAAGATTCTGTGCTTTTGTTTTAAGCTTTGTGTCATTTTCCTAATAATAAAACCCAACTGCTGATTTGAGTGTAATTAGTTTAGTAGTTTAAGCATGCACAAACAGAACACTAACTTTTCCTACCAAAAAAAAAAAAACATTTTGTATTAAAATCAACCCAAAATATATCCATTTATGAACATTATAGTAAAAAACCTTAGATCTCACTAGTGCCATCATGTTTGGTACAAATATTCTTGTGTGCGTCCAATGTAATGCGCTGAGTTCGTTTGTTTCAAGTAGTCGATAGAGTTTAGTGTTTTTGGTAGACGATAAATATTCTACTTTAATCTGATCTACTTACCGAGAGAAAGTTTGAATCAAAGTGATAAAAAAGTATATCCATTCCACTGGCGGATCCATTCATGAAACCGGATGCTCTCGGGAATAGTGGGAAGCCCGAAGAAGCGCATGTGAGGACCACGCAATGGTATGGGTAGGTGGTGGAAGAAATAAGAGTATCATGGTTGTGCATATGATGTGCAACATAAGCTTTGAACCAATAAGAAAGATCTAATTTCAGACGAAGAGGAACACATAGAAGACTACCACGGGTCTGTTGTTATTGGACCTTAGTTCCAATGAAAAAGAAAAAGAAAATAACCCTCTCTCCACTTCCCACGCGACAAACTCCTCATTTTTCTTTGTCTTCTTTTTAATTGTGGACCAATCAGTTTGTGTCATCTAACATTTTAATTAATAAAGGGGTGATTTATTTAACCAATACTTTTTATACCATATGTTTGACACCATTATTTCTTGTAAAATTCACTATAAATTCATAAGAAATTTAAAAAACAATTCGTAAAATACTATGAACTCGTAATCACTTGAACTTTCATATCTTACCATCAAATTAACTAAAATACTAAAGCAAAAACTCTGACATTTTTCTATGTTGTATATTAAAGAATAAACCTAATTAAATAACCCCAATATCTCAATTAGTGTTTTTTAAGTGTAATAGGCAATTATTTATATGATATATAATAAATTTATTTAAATTCACCTAGTTCGTCTAGGTCCTATCTAGGCTCAGAGGCGCTACACCTCAGCCCGTCACCCAACTAGCACCTAGCATACCTTAATTAAGACCACCCAATATTAAAATCCTGAATCCATTTACGAGAACGTTGCTTGGTGCGCATTGTTTATTTAAATAAAATTGCCAGCCTACCACACGATGTTTTCACCTTTAATTGTTCAGCAGCACCTTCCCTAAATGCCATTGGAATGATGAGATTCCATTTTCCTAATCTTATTAATCAATAATATTTATATTCCCCTAATCTCCCATTCCTCAGTTGAGTCAATTGTCCCTCTCAAATCTTCCTTTTGTGGTTGAAAAAAAAGAAAAAGAAAATTTGTTCTCATTGCCTGTTTTGTAAAGAGAGATCCATTGCTCCAATAAATAATTTGCTAGTACAAGAACAAGATACAACAACAAAGAAAAAGATGCCACAATCCCACTCGTATTACAAAAAGTGAGATGCCATATCTTTAAAGAAAAAGAAGGATCATTCACACCGTGATTCTCCTTTTTACCTCCAAAAGTCACTTATGAAAGTAATTTCTAGATATGCATCTTCATTAAGTATTATAAATAACATTTGTAGATAAAAACGTTTCTCGTTAGGGTAAATAATAGATATTTTTACGAATGAAGTGTAATGCGTATGTCTTTTTTTTTAATGTCATTTGAAAGTAATTTTAATCTTTTCAAAATCAATGTCAAGCAAACCAAAAATTCTAAAACGGCCTCGTTGCATGAACCGATAGCTAAAAAATCAACGATCATGGATCCTAATATGTGGTATGTTTCGGTTCATAATAAAAGAAACTTGAAAACAAAAAACAATTATAAGTATGAGAGATGTGTTTCAATTGTGATTAGTTTTCAACCTTAATTGCATGACCGAATATGCTCCATACATCTTTTGATAATCATGTAAAGGTGTCGGGGCAATATAATTTTGTGGGACCTAATTGATGCCCTAAACATTAAAATTGAGATTAAGTTTGACTAAAATGAAATGCAGTATTATTTTAATTGACTCTAATTGTAAAAGAGAGGTCGTTTAATGGAAATGGCTTTCATGATTACGAAGTCAACCAATTCTTAAAAATACCTCTTTCCAAATTCAAGGCAAAGATTTCAAGCCATAATTTAAGACAACTTAGCGATGAGGTGGGTCTAAATGCATGTATCTACTTGGCTAGTAGTAGTTGGAATATGCATCCTATACAATTTTAAATGAAGAGTTAGAAGAAGAAGATCATTCGTCTTAAGCCCGAGTTTTTGTATAGCATGGATGCGTGTAACATGTCGATTTGGGATTCTATCGGCGAATTATACCTTTCACTTTTTTATCACGGATAATGTTAAGGAGATTAACTTTTAAAACCAAATCTTGTAAATCATATGACGTAGTTGTTGATAATTATATGATTACTCGAGTATTGATTAACGTGCTTAATGCCTACTAATGACACATCATGTGGTTTGCAAATTTAGTCTAAAAAGTTGGTCTACTTATCATTACTTTTTTTTTTATAATAAGTTTATGAAAACATCACGCACTAATAATTCATCAATAAAGAATACGATTACAACATGATTACGATAATAGTGTCAATTGGGTGCATTTTCTCTAGTGACCAAATCTTTGATCTAGATAGATTAAAGGATAACAAGCAATACTAAATCTTCTAAATAGTCATCATAAGAAACAAACAATAACACTTGCACAAGAACCAACAGTGCAGATCTACCACAATAGATCAATGGTGACATATTCAAAACTGATTAAAACACAAAGTTAAATTGCTAAAAAGCGAGGCTACATAAACAGTTAGGCGGCTAAAACAAACATAAATCACACTAATTCGAGAAGGAAAACACCATTTGGATCATCTCCACAATGAAAAAAGATACGATAGTCTTGACATCTGCAACTTTGCCGTATAGATCCGCAACAATCATGGCAAAGCAAGGAGAATCCTCACTAATCTAGCCATGGAAGGCTGCTTAGCCACTTCGTGGGTCTACAAAATTGTTGAATCAATAAAGATTCACATCAGTTATGACCAATGAACTCCATTCAAACATGGAGTGTTGCTTACAAAATGTTGGTAAAGAGATAGGGAAGGGGAGGCGTGGGTGGTGAAGGAAGAACCGTAACAAGGGTCCAATGACCAGAGAGAAAAATTTAAGATTTTGTGTTTTTGTCGCACAAAAAAGGGAGGGAGAGAATCCGCATAGATGGCAGAACCACAAAATGATGTGTAACTAACACATCACAAATTAATTGAAGTAATAACAACTTAGTGGATGTTTGGGTAAACTAATGAAGTGTGCCAAATGCTGGGCTGAAATTGTGCGACACGTTGGACCATAATCGGATGACACCGAGGGAGCTGGGATTCTGATGACAACAATCAAATCGTTTGCCCAACAATCCGCACTGACTAGCTGTAAATATATACATATATTTTATATTTATATGTATGTGTGTGTGTATGACTACGAGAGAGATGGGTAATGATATCCCAAAAGATTTGATATGCAGTGTGTGGAATTAAATTTTGAATTTTGGAAGCAAAAGTCCAAGCATTAGAAAGGGTGATGTTGGGTCCCACCTCCACATTATTTTGGGACTCCCAAATCTCCTCGATTCTATTTCTTGTCTCGTTGCCTTAAACAATAAACACCAATTGTTGGGAAATTTCGCAAAATATTACTTCTTTTCTTTTAAGAGGAATGTTGAGGGAACCTTCTCAAATTAGGATTTTTATATACTTTCGTCACCTTATCGTTTAACGTTAATTTTCGTAACATTATAAAAAATTGTGTTAAAAATACATGATGGCATAGAATTTGCAGATAATCTCATTTTTTGAAAAATCCCACTAGCATTTCTCTTCTTTTAAACTATGGTTCCGTGGTCATTGTGATTACACACAATAAAAAGCATTTTTTTTATTTTTCTAATTTCTTGAGTTTTTTTTTAAATAAATTTGATTTTATCTGCATTAAGATTGAGATAGTGGGTCGAACTTCATAATTGTTCATCTATAATAATTTAGTTTTAATTAACATAGCCCAACGTTTGGTACACTTCATTAGTTTTCCCCAAAGCATCAACTAAGTGGCCTCATATATGAACTGTGAACTTGTATATGATAATTAAAAATCGTTTGATAAACATTTGTTTTTATTTAAAATAAAAAATTATTTTTGGAGATTTGCGACTAATAACCAAATGAATTTTTAATTTTTTAAAACCTACAAACTGAAATAATTATGAAACTGTTTGGACCCAATTTTACACAATCGGCCCGAGTAATCAAGGCCGTTGAGCGAGCATGGTTCTTAACAGTCGGATAAGAAAGTTAAGATAATTTTGTTATGGTTAAGAAATAATATTATGGTTTTTTAATCATAATAATTATCTTTTAATAATGAATTATCTTGACGCATGTACACGTATAGATCAGAGCATCAGAGCATAATGCAACTTGAAATGTCTGGGAGGTCCACATGAAATTGTTTGGTGGTTTGAATAACGAGATAAGTATCGAATCCAGCAGCCAGATTAATGATGTCCTATTTAAAATAGGATTATACCGCAAGGGTGGACTGACGGGATAAGGAGATTTTCAAGCACGAAAGATGAGATTGCATACAAATCGGATGGTCATAATATAATATTCATAACAATATTATTGGCAATTTACACGGCGAATAGTTTTACAAAGCCATCAAACTGACTGCACTGCTATAAATACAAGAGCATCAGCAACATCGAGGGGCCCATCCAATTAAACACACAAACTGCCCTGCGCAAACCCTCGCTATACGCGAAACCTCTCAAACATCTTGAGATTTTTTATTTTCCTTTTTCGCCAACACACCTTCAGTTTGGATAAACAACATTGTTGCCGTAGAATCAGCTGACCGTGAAGCACATTCAGTTTAGATAAACAGCACTGCGACAAGGCCGATTGGTTATCTATCAAAGTCTCGGTCGAGGAGGATTTTCGAATCCTTATCTGCAGAGGTCATCTCGTTAGCCTTCTCGGCGAAACGAGGTGTTACAAGTTACTATACTCGGCACATTGAACATCGAGTCGTTTATGATTGGTTATTCGCAAGTAGGTTTTAGAGTTCGGCATTCTGACGGCCGAACCACTTTCACAATCAAGACATACATTTGTTTTGAGTATTTGTGTCCCTATACTTTGGTGTCGATTCGGCGTGCTTATACTCTCACGAATATAATCACCGTGACCGAATCCGGCGCCGACGATTTGTGAACTTCGCAGAAATAGTAGCTTTGTCTTCGAGCTCTAGAACCTGAAGGCCGAGTCGTGTTCCTTTCTCGGCCGCAGTCGCGAGATCAAGAAGTCAGCCGCGCGCTCAACGCAACATCAACACATTTTACTCCTCGGCCAAACTCGGTTGACGAGTTGGCACGCCCCGCATACAACAGAATGACGTAGTTAGTTTACTAATTACTCGGCTTGCGCGCCACGTAGGCTTGGTAGTTTTTAGGGTCAACAGAAACAAACCTTCAATAATCATATTTTTATAATAGTTATGACAAATGGACCAAGTGATGCCAATTAATGTAACAGCAAGTGGTAAACTATCATTAGTGGTTAAATTCTTCATCTTCAATCGACTGTGTTCCAGATTGGAAACAAAGCGAGGACTTCAACTAAAAATCAAATACTCTTTACCAAATTAAATTATGAACCCCTTGTTAATCATTCACTTGAGTTAATTCTAAGTTCTTGAACACCTTAACCACAAAAATTAGTTAATGACAACGTTTAACCAATAGAAAGTAGTCAAAAAACCAATAGTAATATTATTTGTTAAGAAAAAAAATGGAAAGAGGGAACGGAGCATGAGGTAGCACGTGGAAAGAAGAGGTGTGGGCCCTGTGGGGACAAGCCAAGATTCGGGAGGAGATACTGCTTGCCAAGTTTTTTTATTACGTCATATCCTTTCATCAAATTCATTAATTCTGATTTTAAAAATTTGATTTAAAGATTAAAATTATTATAATTTTTAAAAGATTTTATGTTTTTAGTTGTTTGATCAAATTTTAAAGATAATGAATTTAGTGGATTTGGTGGAAAGGATTCGAGAATGATCCCTTTCCTTTTATTATAACCTAACAAAACATTTTTTTTGGTAAAAAAACCCACCAAAACACGGGGAAGCTCACCGGTCACTGTGTAGTCTGTACCAAACTCAGCAGTCAACGCGTCTTCGTGCAGCCGGTTCGGTACTCGCGTACCCGCTCAAGGTTTTGACGGTGCGGTCCTCCGCTGACCGCCGGTCAACACAGCCGCCCTGTCACTCCGCACAAACCCCGACGTTGACCATAATCTCGCTTTACATTAACCATCATTTTCTCGTCTCGATCACTATATCACCTTTTTAATTTTGTATGAATATTAAATCTCAACTGGTGAACAACAAAACAATTAAAGATTAAGAATACATTAGTGTGTTTTAAATTAGAGTAATGCTAAAGAGATTAAATTTGTAGACTAAATTTTGTAAACTAAATGACATATAAGTTGATGATTGAATTATTACTTAAGCGTTGATAAATGTGTTCATTTCTTATTAGTAGCACATCATTTAGTCTGTAAATTTAGTCTATACTAAATTTAGTTTCTAGAGGGGTCATTTTCAATATTCAAGTTTGAATTCTCATTTATATATAAAGACAAATAATCCTAAAAATACTCCTTAGTCATAATCTTAAGATAAAACATTTAATTTAAAAAAACTCAAACTGACAAAATATAAAAACATATTTTAAACAATAAAAAATAAAGGAATAGAATTAGGAGTATAAAATAACAAAAATGTTATTCGTACCTTCTATTTGTACCATCTGTTTGTATCATTTCGTTAATAGAGCTGGAATTCACATGCGTTGGCAAACATTACTTCTATTAAATATATGATATAGTTTAAATTAATTTTAGTGTAACTATCATATTTTTTTGTCAAAAAAATAAAAAATTCAACCACCTAACAAAGCGAATAATGATTATAAACGATAAAATTGATTATTCCAACCATTGAAATTCGAAAATGTTATTTGGACCCTTGATTAATTTTTCAAGGTCTGATTGGGAAGACGGCATCATAGTGGATTTGAGGATCTCAGCGTTTTGTGGATTAAAATTAAACAAATATTATAAAGTAGATTTTGAGATTTGTTAGAGAGAGAAAGATTTGATTTGGCGAAAGAGACCAATACTATATTAAGAGAGAGAAACCCCCCACACTCCGTGACGCAGACAGACAGACAACTTTCACCTCGCCATTTCTCTCCACCGTTTGTCCACTGTATAAAACTTCGGCCACAGAAAGCAGGGCAACCTTTGTTTTTTTTTCTTCTCCGATTTCAATCCGGAAGATGGCGAGGAACGGTGCCGCTTCGTGGCGGAGGAAGCCGGAGAAGCTCGATCTATCGCCGCCGTTGATTTCGGAAGAAGCTCACGTTCTCGCCGTCGACGACAGCCTCGTCGACCGCAAGGTCATCGAGCGATTGCTTAAAATTTCCTCCTGCAAAGGTAGAGTCCGAAAACACAGTTACATTTTCTGGAAACGTCGTCGTTTTTTTGTTTTCTATGTTTTTGAATTGGACTTTTTTGGGTAAAGTGACGACGGTTGACAGCGGAAGAAGAGCTCTGCAGTTCCTCGGCCTGGACGAGGAGAAGAGCTCCACCGCCGGATTCGACGTAAGTTCGATCAACGGCTTCTGGTTTTCATCTCTTAAATTTCAATTATTTTCGAATAAAATTTTTGATTCTCTGTAATTATGTGCAGGGCTTGAAGGTGGACCTGATCATCACGGATTACTGTATGCCTGGGATGACCGGCTACGAATTGCTCAAGAAAATCAAAGAATCTTCCACATTCAAAGCAACTCCCGTCGTGATTATGTCATCCGAGAACGTTTTGGCGCGCATAGATCGGTAATTATTTCCCCCCAAAATTAATGTATAATTATCCAATTTTCTTCGCGTTTATGCAATTAATTTGGATTTTTAATTTAAAGTTTTGGTTTTTTTTTTTTTTTTTTGTGTTCGGCAGGTGTTTGGAAGAAGGTGCGGAGGACTTCATAGTTAAACCGGTGAAGTTAGCAGACGTCAAGAAGCTGAAGGATTACATGACGACGGCGAGGGATTTCGGAGTGGAAGAGAGCGGTGGAGGAATGAACAAGAGAAAGCTACGCGAGCCGTGTGATCCGACGATGCCTCCATCACCGCCGTCCAGTTTTCCGTCGTCGCCGTCGTCGTCCTCATCGTCTCCGTCTAAATCCCCGTCGCCTCCTTTGTCTTCGTCGTTCTCGGCTCCGTCGTCCCCCACGTCGCTTGATTCTCCGATCCGACGGTTGAAAATGACCAACGCTGATTAGATCAATCGGACCCGATAGTACCGCAATCGCGCTTTTCTTTTTCGGGGCCAAACTGCAATTACCCGTTTTAACGGTTTTTGATGAATTACTTTCCTTTTTCGTTTTTTTTGTTTTTTCTTTGCCTTTGATTTATTTTGTTTGTTTATATGTGACTATGAGTTACAATATTAATACTACTAATTAACTGATTACATTTCTGATGTTCAACTATATTTCGAATGACTGGATATGTGGTTTATGGTAGTTTTACTAAAAACAATGAGTTATCGGTTTGGTTCGATCTAGTTTCTAAATTTTCTCAAAAAAAAAAAAAAAAACGAGTTAGGATAAGAAAATAGTGTCCGTCGATGAAACCTAAATTCAAATAAAAATAAGGAATCTTAACGAAACACTTATAGAACTGTTCATTTTTAAAGTTAAATATATTTTTACTCTAAAAAGTCATTTTGATACTATTTATTTATAATACATTTTTGTCATTTTATTTAAAACTCATAGTTTTCCAGTCATTTTTATAAAAATAATACTATTATCACATATTTATATTATTATTAACATATTTTTAATAGATATGAAATTCATATATGTTGGTGGAGCCTATCTTTATAAGAAGCATGGTACAAAAATACGATAAATGTAGTACTATCAAATATCTCTCCATGTGTATTAGAATAACTTTGAATATTGCTTTGTTAAAATAAAGAAATTGTAAGCAAGCATTAGAGAATGTAAATTGGGAAGGACACTACTTGATTGCCGGAGGTTCAGAAGCAACTCCTGCTGATATCCAACCACATTTGAGCACGAGTTCAATCAGTGTTTACAATTTCAATTATTTGAACACATGTCCGAATGTAATTGGTTATCAACAGGAGTTGCTGCTGAACTTTCAGCAACCAAGCAGTGTCCAATTGGGAAATGTTAGCTTTGCTTCAAAGTTGAGAGATAAAATTTAAGAAAATAGAGGGGAAGAGAAGAAGAAAAGGGAGGTGTATGCATTGCACAGGGTGGGGATTGGAAGGTTGAAATGAATAGAGATATGGTTTTGATTTGGTTGAGTTGGAGAGATAAGCATGCAAGATCTTGTCTGGTAGAAAGAATATTGGAATGGGATTGTGAATTGACGTGCTTGAAATGCCCTCCCTTTTGGGAGGGACTTTCTCTAGGACCCTCCCCTTGGGTGGGGGACCCTTTCCTGCCCCTTGAGCTCAACTCCAGTGTTTTTTGTCTCTCTGTCTCTTTGGAAGTGGCATGCTTATCATATTCTCTGCTCCCAAAGCCTCCATAGTTGTTATTTGAGTTGACACCCACTCATGCTCCACATGCTGACTACATTTTTCACTTTTTAATTTTGAGTCCTAAAATTTGGAAAGGGATCATCTCCAGATTAATTCCTTCCCCCTAATTCATTTAATCAATCTATTCGGATCTTTAAAATTTGATCAAACTGTTAAAAATAGGGATCTCTTTAAAAATTATAGTAACTTTAGTTGTTGGATCAAATTTCAAGGGTCCAGATGAGTTGATTAGGTGTAAAGGATCCAAAGATGATCCATTTCCTTAAAATTTTGACATTGTATCGATTTACATCTGTTATATATTGAAGGGAATCTTAACGAAATACTTCTGATACTGGTCACTTTTAATGTTAAGGACATTTTTACTCTAAAAAGTCACTCTTGGTACTGTTCACTTACAACACATTTTTGTCTTTTTGGTTAAAACTCAAAGTTTTCAAGCTCGTTTCATTAGTTTTTCTATTGAACTAATGTGTTTTATAGGCTACATAGTCTAAATGAGGCTTAAATGTCAACTCAATTACAGATTTCACACTCATCATGTCATTAATTTAATAAAGATTAAGATAATTCATTAGACAAAAGGTGTAAATTGATACAATTTCAAAATTTTAGGAGGCAATATGAGAAAAACAAATTTACTTATTTGAAACGAGAGAAATCACAAATTAGAGAGGGACTAAAAAGTAAAAATTCGAATCATTATGGTACTCATGTTCTAGTAAACACGTGCAGAAGTTTATTTTGATACTCATTCTATGTAAACAAACACGTATATAAACAGTGATGAACAGATGTATGTGAACTTGTATCCCATATTTATTAACAACAGTACATAAAATTTAAAAATTAGAATTGAATGGAAGAGATTATGTGACATATATAGGTGGCTAATCTTTGAGAAAATATAATATGGACCCCACATGGGAAGGTGAGAGAGAGAGAGAGAGAGAGAGGATATTGCAGAGCTGTAGTTTTGTTTTTGAATCTTTTTGATTGTGAACCAAGAAAAAGAGAGGAAGCGGGTCCAGTGGTTGTCACTCGTTTGCCTTTTGGTGTCACCAAAGGCATCTCCATTAAGGTGCCACCAAAGCAACAAAAAATTAAATTTAATCAAGGAAAAATTGCTCTTAATTTATCCTTAAATATATATATATTTTTAAGACTTTGGTAAATGGTATCAGTATGTGATTCGATATTCTAGTTGATAGGATGTTGAGTTTCTGCATGCATCTTAGGTTTGAATTTTCCCCTCCTAATATCAGTAAATTTTTAGAAAAAAAATGGGGTGGTGCTATTCACACTCCCATTTTTACCTTTGACACACCCCTCTTAATTTCCGGTTGTCGGATCGAATGAATTGAAGAAAAATCAATAGACGAAATTAATAAATGTGTGTGAGAGAAGAGTTTGTGTACAACACTACCCAAAAAATGACATCATCTTTTTTTTTTTTTTTTGCCTATTGGTTATGAGTCAATGACTTTAAACCGTTGATTTAAGTGAGATTTGATGTGAAAACTCATGCTAACTTCGACTGCACCCATCTATGCATATAGACAAAAGAGGTTGGGCTTTCTCCCAAACCTAATTTCGGAACCATGATTTAAATGAAGAACTTGAGCACACTTGAAGAACATTTTATTTTTCTGATTTGGGAAATAAAAGAGAATAATATTATTGTCATGGTAGTTAGGGCTTTCTTCTTCAACTCATTACATCTCTGGTTCAAATCCTCGTCTCCTAACTGCAGAATATTGCTTGTAATCAAAGGAGTATGAGCCGAAGGTCGGTCCGGTCCATGTCGGTTTTTCGGTTTGGCAGTTTAAAATGCCCATCCGCTACCTTCAATCAACTCTCTGTCACAAGAAAGCGCTTTGCTTGAAGCAAAGCAAACCCATGTCACCTTGTCATTTGCAAATTGGGCCGTTTTTAAATCTATGGAAAATAGCCTATAAACCGCAATTAAACATAAAAAGCCAACCGGCCCAGCCCAAAAAAGATATACAAGTCCATAGAGAAAAACAGCAAAACATAAAGCCCATGTATGGAGGAGGCCCTAATCCGACACAAATTGTGAGAGAGAATGCTAGGAAATGGTTGAAGTAGAAGAAGTGTTTTTTTTTCTTTTTTTCTTAAGCACTTTTAGCACTATAGTTTATTAAACATTCTGACACTATTTCTTTTTTGCTAAAAGCACTTTTAGCACTATAGTTTACCTCATCTTTTTTTTCACAACTGTTTATTCTCACAGCACAACAGAAGCAGTTTTGAAAAAAAAAACACACACAGCAATTCCGAACTCGACCTTAATGTCTTGGAGGAAAGCTGTATATTTGTCCGGAAGCTATGGTCATACAATGGAAGGAATAAAAAGACTCTTTTATCTTTTTAATAATGGCAGATCGATAGACATAATTGGAAATGACTAAAATCTCAAGCATGCCAACGTCTAGAAAAACTACGCGGCATAAAAAGCAAATCAAGTTATAATTGTTGAGATCATTGCTATAAGTAGCCATTTTGAACACGCTTCATTTGCTTTACTCATCTTCTTCAGAGTTAGAACATTTGTTTCGAGATATTTTTTCTTGTATTAATCCACATTTAGATGCTCAAGGAAAAGTTGGAATATTCCACAAACTTGAAGACAAAAATGGGTGAGAAATTCCTACTCATATTTTCTTCCTAAGTAGACTTGAATTTCATATCATAAAATACAAATTCTTTCTCTAATTTTCTCCAACATATAGTCTCATGTGGCAATGACGTCATTCTCCCGAAAAAATATATTTAAAAGTATTTTCAAACATCTCATTGACTTTACCAGTGAGAGATTTTTCAGCATGACCGGAACAACGACACGTGTCACTGTACAAATGATGAGATATTTGTGTTAGAAAATTAACAACATAAAAAATAATTTCCCTCTATTTATATAATGTCAAGTGATAAACTATTCGTGTTCCGAGCACAATGAAAAATTTATCCCACTCAGTTTCAAAAATTGAAATTCATAATATCACCTCTGACCCAAGCAAAAGTACTAATTACCTTAGATAAATTCAAATCTCATTTGAATACAACGTCTTAAACATTTTTACGATTATTCTCGCAAATATAAGCTAAAATCAAAATATTATTCTCATAAATTTCACTTTGATCATCAATAATACAACAACCATTTGTCCTACAGAAAAATCCAATTTTATTTCAAATTCCTGATTTAACCACCTTGACGCAGAGTTTATCAATAACCCGGCACTGTTTATAAGGGTATGAGACGACACTTTATCCAGATCTACGAATCCCTCCCGAGTCAAAGCGAGACCCCCATCAAAATCTGCCACTTGTTTTTTGAGGGGTTGGGGAGAAATAGGTAATCAAATTGTGGGTTATTTTCCAACCACTATGGACACTCACTTACGACAACGACCTCTAAAACAAAACAAAACAAAACAAAATAAAATCATCCAATGTCGTCGGTGAAATGAATTTGGTGAGCAACTATTTCTCTAATTTCTTCATCGTCTAGTCAAACCTACAAATTCGATTTCTTAATTTCAAATATGAAACCGAACTCGTTGACCAAATTATTTCGTCGTCTTTTGGTTTAACATAGTTTTCTTCTTCAACGCGTCAAAACTCAAATGCCTTTCGAACTGAACAAATCATTGGGGAAGGAAGAAAGGGATCGGGAAAGTTCCTTTCTCACTGACTTTGTTCGTTGATTTAACTAATCGTTAATTACTAGGTCGGGCAGGTTAAGTAATCTCCATTATATTTCATTAAAATATCATATAAAAGGTTAGGAACGAGACTTGGAGTTTCACCAAACATGTTGGCTTTATGCTCTAGATACAGTGGTGGATCCAGGATTTGAACTTCGGAGGGTCTCAGTGTTAAAGGTCTAAGGTTTCTAGATAGAAATAGAGCCGAAGCGCGCAAAATTTTTTTTTCAGTTTATTCATTGAGGCATTTCATCAAACACTTGGTGGGCTTGTTGTCGTCAGCGAAACCATGTTGTGCACGTGTCAGCAAATGTCGACATATGCCGAAGCAAATTGATGAGTGATGTCGAGATATTTTGTCTAGTGTTGTCGACATAACATGTTGAGATATCCCTAGCAAGTACTACGTCAAACACTTGTTAAGTATAAAAGGGACCCGTACCAAACATTCAGAGTGTCCACGAAAGACCTTCACATGTATATTTATTAGACTCCTGGGACCAGGTGCGTCTATCCATGTCTCTACATATACACTCGTTAGAAATAAATCGAGCGTGCAAAAATCACTTTCCATCTTCTAAATGTTTTGGATGTATCTATTATTGATGCTACTTTCTTTGCAAACCAAGTTCGAAACTTTCTTCTCTTAGTTTAAATTATATTAAAACATAGCTTGAATCCAAATGATATTTAAAAAAAAAAAGTTCTACATTAATTGATATTAAAGGAAGAGAGAGTGTTTGAACATAAAACGCAGTGAATTGAAATGAAAAACTGAATTCATTTTTCACTCAAGTTTACCAAGATCTATTAAACATAATTATAAAACCACACTATAATAGAAACAAAATTGGGTGATTTGGCACTTCAACAAGCTGTCCACAATTTCTGGTTTGAAATAGCAAACCTAACCTCCACTTTTCTCATTTGTTTAGTTAATTTTATGATTTAAAACCCTAATCTTGAATTACTAAAGCGTGGATTTGTAGTTAGTAGTGGGATGTGAACATAATCCAATTTAGAAGCCTCTTTTGAGTTTCAATTAAAAAATAAAATAAAAACAAAAAAGGGTTTTTGAGTGGTTGAATTATATACAAAAAAGCCCGGGAAGAAATTTTGGAAAAACAAACAACTACTATCTTTGAAGCTTTCAGCTTTTCGTCAACCAACACCCACCAAAAGCACCACGACAAATCCATCCATTACACTTTTGGATTTTTCTCCTTTCGATGTCAACAAATTTACAGAAACTTGCAACCGATTCAGTTTCCAAAAACCCATCTCTCCAATCTTCCCAAAAAGCTTCATGGCTGCCAGGATTCGGCCATGGCTTCTCTCTTGTTTTTTCACTCATGGTTTTTTAATTATTATTATTCCTTTTTGTCATGGCCAATCCCCTCAAAATATTGAAACTTTCTATCCGTTTACAGCTCCGCCACCCGAAATCCCACCTTCATTGCCTCCCGAAGACTCTCCGGCGCAACCGGAAGCACGGCCGCTGCCGGTTCCTTTGCCGCCAAGAAAGTCTTCGTCAAAGAGTGAGATTGCCAAGGCTGTGGCAGCCACCGCAGCCTCTACTCTGGTGATTTCTGGGTTGGTTTTCTTTTTTGTGCAGAGGTACCTTGTTGCCCGGCGCAAGAGAATTAAGGGAGGAGGTTATGGTGGTGGCTGTGGTGGTGGTAGTGGAGGTTCGCAAGGTGGCCGGCCTCAGCCGCGGCCTCCTGTGGCGGATCAGAGTGAGTTTGGCAGATATGATGGGAATCTCAAGGGGTTCGTTGTTGATGAGGACGGTCTCGATGTGCTTTACTGGAAGAAACTCCAAGCAAAGAACTCGAAGAAGAGTTTTCGAAAAGATGGTGAAGAAGACGAAGGGAGTAGCAGAAGAAGAAGGCAAGAGCGTACACAGGATGTTTCTCTCCTCAGAGGAAAGTCTTCAGCTTCCCACATCAATGATGTGCCAGAAGTAGTGAATGGTCGAATTCTAAATGGATCAACGGCTTTTCAAGCTGTTGAAAAATCGGAGGAACCAGAAGTAGAGCTAACTGTTGGATCATCAAGTCCTCCGCCTCCCCCTTCTCCACCACCAACACCGCCGCCTCCGCCGCCACCTCCTCCGCCAATTCGAAACAACAAAGGCTCCTCAGCGCCTCCTCCTCCTCCACCACCGAAAGTTTCAGCTAAGAATGGTCCTGCACCACCGCCTCCTCCACCCAAAGCGCGGAGTTTGAACGCGCTGCCAAAACCGTCTCCGGGGCAGAAAGGTGAATCAGGGGAGTCTTCAGCAGGAGCAGGAAATGTTAAAGTGAAACTGAAGCCACTGCATTGGGACAAAGTGAGCACACATAATACTCAGCATTCCATGGTGTGGGACAAAATTGATGGTTCATTTAGGTAACGAAAGTGATTTCCGCACACCATTTATCTCCTTCTGCACACCACTCTTTATTTCGGGTTTAGCCGTGTATTGTTTTCCATTGTATTTGGTTTTGAAGTTTCTGAAAACTTACCAAGTTTGCTACTCTCAGATTTGATGGTGACCTAATGGAAGCGCTTTTCGGCACTGTTGCCACCAACCGGCTATCCCCCGGAAAAGACAGCAGCCAAGCGAGTCCCAGTGGCACCAACGTCGGTCCATCACCGCAGATTTGTATCCTGGATAACCGGAGATCCCAGAACATTGCAATTGTTATAAAATCGCTGACGATTTCTCGAAAGGAAATCCTTGATGTGCTCATGGAAGGCAGGGGGCTAAATGCAGAGACTCTTGAAAAACTTGTAACAATTGCTCCAACGGAAGAAGAACAATCCCAAATCCTCGAGTACAGCGGAGATCCTACAAGGCTTGCTGATGCTGAGTGTTTCCTCTATCACATTCTCAAAGCTGTTCCCTCGGCGTTTACTCGATTCAATGCCATGCTTTTCAGATACAACTACGACGCAGAGATTGCGAGCCTCAAGGAGTCTATACAAACAATTGAACTCGGGTGCAAGGAGCTTCGAACTAGAGGGCTGTTCATGAAGTTGCTAGAGGCAATTCTCAAGGCTGGAAACCGCATGAATGCAGGAACTTCGAGAGGAAATGCACAAGCATTCAACCTCAGTTCTCTTCGAAAACTATCTGACGTTAGAAGCAGTGATGGGAAAACAACGCTGCTGCATTTCGTTGTGGAAGAAGTGGTGCGGTCTGAGGGGAAACGGTGTGTCATCAACACGAATCATATCTTGAGTCGCAGCAACAGCCAGAGCGATAACAGAAACTCAAGTGTTGATAATATAAAACCGAAAGAGGAAAGAGAGAAGGAATACATGACGCTAGGATTGCCCGTCGTTGGAGGCATCAGTGCCGAGTTCTCTAGTGTGAAGAAGGCGGCTAGCATAGATCATGATAGCTTTGCAAAGATGTGCTCGGCTCTCACAGCCCGCGTGGCGGAAACCAGAGAACTCCTGCTCCAATGTGAGAACAACGGCGGTGGAGGATTCGTCAGGGACATGAATGGTTTTCTTGAAGCAGCAGAGGAAGAGCTTAAGGTGGTGGGAGAAGAGCAGAAAAGGGTGATGGAGTCGGTGAAGAAAACAACGGAATACTATCAAGCAGGGGCTTCTAAGGATACAGGGGCTCACCCATTTCAACTATTTGTCATTGTTAAAGATTTTCTAGGCATGGTTGATCGAGCGTGCGTTGAAATTTCTCGAAATGTACAGCGGAGGAGGAAGAAGACGGTTACAGCGAGTTTAGGGTCATCGTCAGCAGACTCACCGCCCAGGAACCCCGTAAGATTCCCAGTATTGCCTAAGAATTTCATGTCGGAAAACTCTACGAGCACTAACAGTGAATCAGATAATGATTTTTGAGTTGGCTTTCTACAATGTATATAGATTACAAACTCGATTACCATCTGAAAATAGCTGAGTGTTTTTTCAAAGTTTCAAGGGTTTATTCCAAACCGCGGCTTCGTCTTCATCTTTCCTACTAACGACTACATGTTCCATTCACAAATATTTGTTCTTTCAGTTGTTCTTTCGTCAGCAATTACGGTGTAACCATTTATGATGTCCAGATTTATGCAACCAACTTTGGATTACCATGTAATTATAACAGTTCCAACAGTTATACCTTCGAATACAACAATGTGTACGTAGCATTTCTAACTCCGAATACTATTTGGGACCAGCAGGGAATGAAAAGCATAACCCCGACCTGTTTCTTATCATCTGCAGATTATTACCATGCAGTAGATCTGTTCTAGCCATCAAAATATACAGGTTGTGACTCACCATGTTCACTTTGTCATCGTCTAAGCGATAATATTAAGCATGGATCTTCCATAAGAAGCAATTCCTTCACGTATATTCTCCTTCCTTGTCGATCCCCTGAAGTAGACATGGTTCTTGGAGGACGACGAGTGACCTTGCAGCCGCCTGAGATTTTTTCACCGATGGGTTTCATTGTTGGAACTCTCCTACATAAGTTGTCAGAGTTGGCATTAGAATACGGAAAGAAAAATATATTAAAAAATACTAATCACACCGATAATTTCAGAAATGCAGTGCAGTAGCACATTGTACAGGTTGAAATGCTAGTGTTAAGGCATACACATGCATCTTTCCTTCTTGCATATGTGTTTTGAATGTGTTTAACTCGTCATATTCTACGCATATGCATAATTAGCTTTTATACTTGTTCTGAAGTACACAGCACACGGGAGGCTACAAACTTCACGATATAGAAAAAAGTTATCCCCAAAACATGCCCTATACTCGACTTTCAAGCGTATTCAGTGACATAATAAGGAGGAACTTCATGAAAGAAGGATTATAAGTATCGCTAAGATGGATCGTATAGTCTGGTTCTATTGAAATGGAGTGAACAGATCTTATGCCATAAGATATAAACAGAATTACACTATACCTTTTCTGAAGTACTTTTTGACAGTTTTGGCCCCCGATAAACGCCTGGTGTGGGAGTAGCCTTAAAATTAAGACTCTGTCTGAGCTTTTTTATCTCTGCCTCCTTTTGATCCTATGTCAAGCATACAGTTCCGAGAAATAATTCAAACTTTGCAGGCTATATAACATAGTTATATTTTCTATGAATTGTATAGCAACAGTCATAGGCTATTAGCACATGAACATTCATACAAAACTTGAATTAGACATGTAGAATATTATTCTCCTTAAAAGAATAATTGTTTGTAAGATGATACCTTTGACTTTGGTTGGGAGTTTGCTCTCTCTGTCACTTTTGCATTGGATTTTGCCGCCAATTTCTGTGAAAACTGAAATGTATTGCTTAATGAGATTACATATGTATAAGTTAAAACAAAAAGAGTTCGGGGGTTTGTTAATGGATACCTCTCTTTTATCTGCGCTTTCATCACTTCTCAAGCTAACAGATGATGGAGCGGCCTTAGCAGTTCTTTTTTCTAGATACCTATGACGAAAAGAAAATTAATGCAAAATAAATTAACAGAGACACCAATTGAAGTTTGAATCGACAATTTGAAACATGATAGTATATTATCATGCAGAGACTGATATTATGCAAGAATCTCAAGCACACAGGATACACAATCAGCAGTCAAATATGAGTTTAAGGCTTTACCCTCCATTCTCTTTTGTCAGGGGTACAGAGGAGGAAACCCTTGATTCTTTCCCCTTCGTAGAGAGCTGCTTTTTCATAACAAATTTTCCAGAAATAAAATTTGACATTAGATGCTCTGATGCCAACCCTCATAATAAATAAAACTGAGGTAACCGGCCATCTCTTCAAACGAGAATATGTACTAAATTGACAAACCTGCTTTGGTGTTGGAGGTTTCTCTTCAATGGAGGGTTTCGGTTGGTTGTAATTGTTTTGAAATGACTTAAATGCTCGTTTGACGATATCCTTATCTCCCATATTCTCCATAATGAAAGACTTTCTGGTTGTGGTGGTCACAGAAGTTGACATTGTGGGACTGGATTCCAAATTGAGTGACATGTGCAAAGACTTGGGAGGAGCTTTCTTGGTTTCCTCAGTTGAAGGATTTTTGCTCCTAGGGAAAGATGAAACATTGCCCTTCTTTACCGAGGACCACGATGAAGGTGTTGCAGTAGAAGTTGATGGAAACTTAGCCACTCTAGGGGTGGAAGTTGATATAGACTTAGCCACTCTAGGTGTGGAGGTTGATATAGACTTCGAAACTCTAGGGGTGGAAGTTGATAACGGCTTCGATGCTCTAGGGGTCGGAGTTGTTGTAGACTTCGATGCTTTAGGGGTGGGAGTTGATATAGACTTTGACACCCTAGGGGCGGATTTCTCTGGTGTTTTTGCTATTGGTGGAACTGCCTTCTTCTTAACACTTGCCACATTTCTCTCCTTGCTCATTGGAGTAACCTATTCAACAGAAAAATGCAAAAGATATACGAAATCAGACGTCAGGCAAACAATTTCTGAGACTGACATATTGACCATGGTAGCTGCAAACAAGTTTTCATAAATAGATTCAACAGTTAAGTACATCACCTTCAGAGGTACCTTCCGTAGATCCAATCTGGGTTTTTCCTCTTTCACCTCTTTGACTTCTGGAGCACTTCCTACATCATTGTCCAAGGTCTTTGGAATCTCCTGTACTCCTTGAGATTCAGCAGGGACATTTTCTACTTCTTTCACCAAAACAAGTTCCTCCTCCGGATTGTCCAATTCGGGATTATCCGTTCTGCCATCTGTTTCTTCTTTTTCTCCCACAGCCAATGAGTTTTGACACACTATGGCAAAAACATCATCCTCCTTGAGATCATCCACATGAGTTTCACTAATCTCGCTGTCGAAATTCGCTTCTTGATCATTTCCTTGGGCATTACTTTGACTGTTAGCCAAATCAATTTCGAAATGAGCCTCGGAATCCATCTGATCTCCGCTCTTCTGATCAGATTCCGACCTAAAGGTATCACCACCTTGCATTTGCTTCTCTTGCTCCATCAACTCCTCGGCTTTTCGAGCAGCAATCCTCTTGTAATGGGCTTCAAAGTAAGCCCTTTTCTGGGCCACCGAGCCAGGAGTGGCACACTTCTCAACTTCCTCCAAGTACTTATTCTGCGAAAATGTCGACCATTTCTCCCAGGACAGAGAAGAATCATTCTCAAATCTTCCGAAAGAAACCGACACTTCCAGTTGAGGGTTTGAAGAATTTGAAGCTAATGTCTCCCTCTCCACCACCTGTTCATTTAACACAAAACCCAAAATCCAAAACATGTTCTGAAACAACAATACAGTGGCAAAAACATGCAAATCTAGCAATTATACAGTGAATCAATCAAAACCCACAAAGCACAATCCCCAAACGACAACAATTGCAGACAAAATCGAACACAAGGGTTATGTTTTTCGACAAATCCAAGGTAAAAAGTGTGTACCTTTTCAGCATCCTTGGCAAAATCGACTATTGATTCACCCATGAGTTCTAAAAGAATTGGAAGTGTTTGGAAGCTACCAGAGGGCTACAGAGCAAGAGCTTTGGCTACCAGCAAGCATGAGGGCACATCACCAATCAACTGGATCACACACACATTAAAAAAATACCAAGAGTGAGAAAAAACCCAGAATATGGACAAAAAGAAAAGAATAAAAAATTAAAATTAAAATTAAATTAAAAGAAAAAGAAAAACACATCCATGTGGTCTTTTTTGTTTCTAAATTAGCATATCATGGCTTCACCTTTTTCTTCCTGTTTGTGGCACTTCTGGGAAATCCTAAGATGATAAAGGTAATCAATCATAAAAACCAGACAACTCCAATTGTATGATGAGAAATTAAAAAGGTGGAGATAAAGGGGCTTAGGTTTGAACTTGCAGTTGCAGATGATGACCCACCAAACACCAAATATTATTTCCCCAAGAAGATTTGGCTTTTACTTGCAAATTTTGCAATTACTCTCTGGATTCAGAAAAAGTTGAACAGTTTGGGGACCTTCTTTTACTCAAGTGCATGATGGATTAATGTGTAAATGGGATGATTAATTAGTGGGAAAATAGAGATTAGTTGGGTAAGTATGAAGCTTCAACAAATCAGAGTGGGCGTATACGTATTGAATAAACAAAGATATGAGTCTTGACTACCCATCTTAACTAACTAAGCTTTAGATATTATTTTTGGTAGGAACAAAGTTTCTTTATTTACGTTTATCATACGCTGAAATTATAATTTATAAAAATCTAATTTGAGACGTTATAAGTGGTGAATAATACTATTAGATTGTATGATGCAAATAATTTATTGTAAAACAATCTAAAAATATCAAGAACGAAATTCAAACTCAGTTGCAATGCAACTATGCACACATCTAAGTATTAATATTATTGGTACATGTGGATTTCTCACTGGGTACTTCAAAGAGACGAGATATTTTTCAGTGTAACCAGTACACGGGTGATACATCACGTGTTATTATATAAATGGTGAGATATGTATGCTAAAAAGTTAATAACTTTTTTTTTTTTTTTTTGAACAAGCGATATTAACTACACTAAGGGGAGGAGGTGAGCTTAGCCTCACAATGGGCTAATAAATTGGTTCAAAATTCACCTTTGGCGAGAGTTGAACCTAAGACCTCTCACTAATCAGTGAAAGAGGAATACCACTAGACCGTAGTACGTAGTGGCAAAAAGTTAATAACTTAAAAAATAAAAATTTTCACCATTCCTATTAAAACACAAAACACGTAGTGTACTACTTTTATTTCCGTCACAACTAAAAATTTATGCGAAGAGACATCCAAGAGGTTCCAGCAGTAGTGATCAAACTGAACCACTTGAGATAGAGAGAGAGAGAGAGAGAGAGAGAGAGAGAGAGAGAGAGAGAGAGAACTAGAGTGGAAGGACATGATAGTTAAAGTTGCATGTGACAGGTCCAAGCTTCTAAAGTTTCTAAGCACCCAACACCTTGAATTTAATACGCGTCCATCTACTTAGGCTGCATGTGGTCCCCCCATCTCATTTAGTTGCTTCCATCAAACAATACAAAGTACATTGCACCAAACTTAAGAGAAACGTTGCCATTTTAGTTGGATCCAATCCAAGTGGTCATACAGGAAAATGTATTGGGTAATGATTAAAATAGGTGAAAAGTTCGTTTTACTTATATAGAATTGAGCAAGTTGAGCAAGTTACGAATCAAAACGATATTTTGTTGTTCAAATATGCGATAATTTACCTTACCTAATTGTTATGCTATCTAATCACTTAAGTTTCAGATCATTGATTTTCAAGTGTGACCTCGATTATTGTTGATTAATTAGTGAACGCATGAGAAATTATGAATCATATCTCGATAAGTAAAAGTGCCACCTAAGTAACAAAATAAACGGTGTCATTTTACGGACAAGAAGTGAACATATGGGCCCAAGCCCAAAGAAGCTATGGATAGCAAAATCGTAACAATCTGCATCATTAACCTTTGTGGGCCTTTTACTTGCCTTGTATTTTCCTCCTCCAATAGGCAATACCCCCTAAGCTACTCAATCACCTCACCCAATTAACCATCAATTTTTACTAAACATCACAATCCAACATTTCCTATATATAAATATCCAAAATTTGTAGGTTTAAGCAAAGGCAAAAACATGAACACAATCAATTATCTCTTTCTCCAATTATTCCTCAACCTAGCTCTATTCGGCCGGGCCAAATCCGACCCGGATCCGCTCCAGGACTACTGCGTAGCGGATCCGGAAACCCCTCAGACATTTTCCCTCAATGGTGCACCATGCATTGACCCAAACCTAGCAATCTCTTCCCACTTCACCACATCAGTCCTATCCAAACCAGGCGACACTAAAGCCAACGGGTTCAACGTGACCCTCACCAACCCGTTCAATCTGCCCGGGCTCAACACATTGGGCCTGACCATGGCCCGAGTTGACATAGATGCCAATGGGATTGTGCCACCTCACTTGCATCCAAGGGCCTCGGAGGTCACAATCTGCCTCACGGGCTTCCTTCTTGTGGGCTTTGTGGACACATCAAACCGGGTCTTTACCCAGCAATTGAGGCCCGGTGAGTCTTTTGTGTTCCCCAAGGGTTTGATACATTTTCTGTACAACTACGACTCGGAGGAACCGGCTGTGGCATTGGCCGGGCTCGGTAGCCAAAACCCTGGTGCACAGATTGCGTCTATGGCCTCGTTCACATCCGAGCCTTCAATCTCCGTCGAGATTTTGAAGAAAGGGTTTCAGATTAGTGACCTAAACGCTGCCTGGATTCGAAGGAACCTCGGAGGTTGATTTTGCAGGATAGTTGCAAGATGTGAGCGGCTGCTCAACCGGATATTGTACCGGTTGACTGACTAGTCACATCCTGTAACTATTCCGTCTCTGGAAAAATCCCGATTGAGCTGCATACCAAGCGCAAATATTTATTTGTTTATGGCAAAGAATATAGTATTTTGGAAAGGGTATGCATCTTGCTTGTGCCAATATGGCTGCGAGGAAAGTGGAACGTTAGCTTAGGTTTTCGCATACATGCACTTGCCAACGGTCGTATATGATGTATTATGGAATTGTTTAAAGAACCCAAAAACTTTGTTTTAGAATTCTAGTCATGAATATACAAGGACTTAATATGAGGGCAAATCTTGGCGTATCGAAAATGTTTTTTGTTTTTGTTTTTGTTTTTTATCAACAAGTTACGGGTTTGAGTCGTAGAAACATTCTCTTCGCAAAATAAGGGATAAGGGCAGGACTGCGTATGATTGATGTTCCTGCTCCGACTCTCGCAAAGCAGGAAACCTACGCCCTTTTTTATACAAGGACTTGATATGTTTCACTGTTTGAATAATAAAGCCAATTCATACGATTATTTAGTCTAGCTACAATCGATCCTTGTTTAACGGAATAAAATCTTGAGTTCAAATCTCGTGTTCTGGAGAAAATTGGGGGGAAATGTGAAGCATGTGTGTAGGAATTGAAAGAATAAAGTGATTGGATCCCAGCTCAGCTCATATTACTGTGCTCACTGCTGCTGCAGTAACAAGTGGCACGAAAACAAGAAAAAGGACATTGTAAGTGAACTTTGTCAGGAATTTTTTTAGCTATCATCACTAGGTCTAGGTCTGGGACAAGATTGTCTGCCCTCCCACTTCTCGTGCCCTCCTGTTTGTGTGGTCGCGGTTAATCTATGTCAACATTTTATATTACTATTTATTTTTGTCTTATTATCTCTATAAAAAATAATATAAAATCTTCACGTGGCTTAACTGTGACCACATAAAACATGAGGGCACGGGAGGGCACCGGAAGTGAGAGGGCAGACAATCCTTGTCCCTAGGTCTGTATTCAAGGTTTTGTCACCATTGGGTAACGTACAAATAATGACTAAGATTAAAAAACGTGTGGTAATAACTTGATTCCGCACGGTAAAAAAATAATATCAATTTTTAGAGTAAATATTATACTATATATTTTACCATATTATTAGTTATAGTTTATTGGTTATTTTGATAGAATTTTGATATTTTGTTATATATATTTCAATGTAGGACATTCGACTACCTCTGAAGCAAAAAGTGATAAAACAGATGAATTTTGGAGTGATTCAAATTGGAGGATGTTCGTAAGTCTTTCAAGATGATTGTATCAAAGTTTTAGATTTTTCTACCAAGCCGTTTGACCGTGGCGAAGAAAAGAAGGCCCAGCACCCAGCTTTTATAGATTGAAAGGTCAAGATGACATATATTGAGGAAGATTCATTCTGATGATTTGTTAGGGACGTCTCAAGCTTTTAAAAGAGACTTTTGGGACCAAATCGAAGTTTATTTGGTCGGTCAAAAGTCTGATTTCCTGAGAAGTCCGAATTTCAGTTTAAATAGAAAACCTTTTATTTCCCAGTTATCTTATTCTATTATGTTTCCTAGTTTTTAGAAGACATTTTTTAGGTAGGATTTTATTTTGTAATAGTATAAATAAGGCTTTTTAGCCATTAGAGAAAAGAGGCATCAATTTAAAGAACTTAGCTAGACTTTGACGATTTGTATTTCAAGGTGTTTTCTATCATTTTTCTATTTCAATAAAATTCATTTTGTTTTATGGTTGTTCGTAACTAATTTCACTTTGCTAGGGCGATGCCTTGAACCTTGTCATGAATATGTAGTTTTTATTTAATTGCTTATGATATTATGCATGCATACTTTGAATAATTAATCACTGTATTTAAATTGTCTCTATATCTTAATGATTAGCTATCATTATGATGTTTAGATAAGTAACTGGATGCAATTCGGTTGGAATGCCACCGGAGGATTGAGTATTGCTTCTTGTGATTGATAGTTGTAAGTTCATCTAGAGCGAATGCCACGTCTTATGGATTGCATGGTTTTTCAAAGGGTTTTCACAAAGCGTAATGAGTCATGCATGTTTATATTTGATATGAATGCCACAAACGGATGACATGTTTGATATATGTTCTAGCTTGACTGCCACAAGTAGAATATTTGATATAAATTAAATACAAATTATTCAATCAATCTCCGTGGAAACGACCTTACTTGAGCTGATATACTATGATAACCTTGTACTCTTGCAAGTATTTTTAAGTGTTTTTATCCCTACTTTTGCATGTGGTAAAAATCCTATCACACTCATCATGTCGCATCACAAAATAAAAAATTACAAAATCTGAAATCCCAAAGTTTTTTTTAGAGAAATTTCAAAGGTTGTATTTGATTAAAGATTGAATTGATGAGATTACATAAACAGCCAAACAACTTTTAAAGACACTATTTCAGTCCCAGAGAAACTCAGAGGCCTTAGAAAATTAAAACGAGATAATCCGAACGTAAATCGAAAGGTTTGATATTTTATTATAGAATTTCAAATGCTGTTTTGGAAGCCTAAACGATTGCGATGACGTTCCCTTTCCGAAACGTATTATGGACTCAAATTGGAGCTCAGACGCCAAATTTGCAGAGTCCCGCCGCGTCCCTTTGTCTTCCGTCAATCAATTGCTTCTTCAATCCACTCAGCCATTTGCTCTACATCACATCATTTCATCACTTGGTACCCATTTACCAGTTTATCGACAATCTACATAGTATAATTGTAAAACGGTAAACACATGAATTTTTCACGGTTGAGCCGCCAAACTAATGGTTATCCATAACTGATCAAACAATGTCATGTGTTTTAACTTTTTCATACAGTAGCTCATAATTAGTTTAAGATAACTAACATGTCGACGTCCCAATAGTAACTTCTGCCCCACTTCATCGCTATAACACTAACACATGTGAATTAAAAGTCTCGATTTTCTTAAACCAAATTAAAGAATAGAAGCTTCAACCAACCAAACTTGATGCGAGGAAATATAGAGAGGGAAGGGGACGGACTTGGCAGCTTATCGGCATCATGACATGATACGTGGTGAAGAATTTTGCAAGCCACCCATTTAATATCTTTTCTTGACGCACATCTTCCACCAGAAAACCAATGGGTTTTTGCACTAGAGTTTAAGCCCCTCCTCCTACTCTTAGCCACCCAATTAAATAACCTGATAATCTGAAAAATTATAATACCGAACTAAATAAGAAAATGAATTATAATTGGATGGAAATCGAAAAATGTGAGTAAAGTGTAGAGCAGACTTATCTACCCTTACACCGCCGTCATCTTACACCGCCGTCATCGGATTTTTAAGTCAATCACGCACTGTTAGGATTTGATTTGGAAAGCCAGTCCGGTTCGTAAGTCAATCACGCACCACTAAGGATCGGCAACAATGGGGTTTTTATGCCTATCACGCACTTATATGGGTTGTTTGAAAATATCAACACGGTTCCTTGAAACTACCGACACCGTTGTTTGAAACTACCGACATCGTGACATCCCAATCAAAGCTCCCGAGAGAGGCCCGTGAACCCATTGAGCCCTAACACCATTGATTTCAGCTCATCACCGTTCAAATCTCGCTGTCAAGAGTGTCCCTTGTATTCTTTGGTCACTTTGAAAATTTACAATTGTGAAGAGAAAGAAGCAAGAACAGGAAGCGTATGATTTTTGAGATGACAAAATTCTTCTCCTCTTGGGACCCACAGACATTTACATTCAAGGAAAATCATTCATTCTCCAAAACGGCTCCAAAAAATGGAACCCCAAAAATCGAAAATTGAATTGTTTCATCGCTTATGTGAAATCCGCCGAGAAAATTACAGAAACAAGCAAAAAAATATTGTAAATTCACCTAAAATTTCAATTAATCTGTACAAAATAGCTATCGAAAGAATGTCTGAATGAACAAAGTATGAAAGAATTATCATAAACCCAATCATCTCACGACAAATAGCTGGAAAACCCGATCAATGTAGATGCGGAAATCGACGATAAAGATTGAAACTTCGCCGGGTTAAGGTGGTGGATCGGCTTGTAGAGATCGTACGGCACCCAGAGGTGGTCCAGCGGGCACGGGTTCTTGGTTTCGAGTCTGACCCACGGCTTGCCCTTGCCGCTCCAATGGAGGAGACTGACCGGACCAGGGTGCAGAGACCGGCAGCTGCCTCTGACATTGTCGCCGCCGAGGCCGTGTTGGTTCCACCGGTGGTCTATGGCCTCCACGTTTCCGGCGAAGACGAGCAAGAACGGCGGTAGAGAACCCAGCTCGTAAATCCTTCTCTTCCTCTGTAATTCCATCCAGTTCTCTATCCTCTTTCGGTAATTTCCCTCCCTCCACCTCACCAGGTCCATCACCATCACACCGGTGTTGAAATAGCAGGGGTTTCTTGAGGAGAAAACCCGGGAGAGAACCGGGTCGGACCAGAACCCGTCGGTGAAGTACTTGGTAAAGTTGGCGTGGCAATACTCCGGGGCTCCGATGACCCGCGACCCGGTGAGCGAAATGTTCCAGAGCTTGTGAATGTCGTCGACCAAAACCACATCGGAGTCCAAGTAAATGACCCGGTCCACGCACTGGCCCAAAATATCGCCCAGGTAATTTCTCGCGTAGTTGAGCGGGTTCTCGAGCGCCAGCCGAATCGACGACGAGATGAGATTAATAACGGTGTCCTCCCGGAATATGTAAACTTTGAAATTGAGGGAGGGGAAGGTGGATCGGACGAGTTTGGTCAGGACCCGAGGACTCGCCGGGTCGAACTCGGCGGCGATGAAGTGGAAAAAGACGTTTTCCGGGCAAGAAGCGTGCTTGATGACGGAGTGCACTGCAGCCACTGACCCCCGGAGGTACTCGGAGTCGAGAGTCATGGCGATGTGGACCAGGGACGGGTCGCAGGAGGACACCATTTCCCGGTTCAACGAAACGGCGCATCCGGCGCCGTTTCGGTAGTCTGGGGCTTCGGAGAATCGGGCCCAGGCGGCGGAGCCGTGTTCGAAGGCATCCCCGCCGTCGATCGCCCTCGTCGGGAATGAGCGAATCCCGATGCAGAACGGGGGGGAGAGGAGGGAGATACTGAAGACGAACAAAACGGCGGCGTATAGCCGGAATGGGAGCATTGCTCGCCGCTTTTCGTGGTGGGGTTTTAGTTATCTGTTTTCTTGCTGGGTTTATGATGGGTTTTCTTGCTGGGTTTATGAGAAACCGGAGGGAGCGAAGGAGTAGCAGAAATGGTGGGTGGGGTGTGTGCCTGGGTGTCTGTTGAGGAGAGAGATAGTTATTATAGAGAGAGATAGGAGAAGGTTGTGGGAGAATTGCGAATTAGCATATAATATTTTCGCTAATTAAGAAGGGATTAACGAATTAATTAGACACGTCAATGCAATCAAATCTTAATAAATCCTAATTTGTGAAATTACATAAAGAAATTTAAAAAAAAATTGGAAAAGGAATATCGAAATGTAAAAGGAAAGTGAGAAAAGCCAAACACGGACAGATAGAGTACAAAAGGTGTTTACTGTTTTACTATTTACAGTAATCGTTGACTCGCTCCTCTCTGTAACAGCTGGTAAATAGTTTGCTGGGTTTCTTCTATTTTTCTTTTTCTAGGTAAAAAAATTGAATTCTATTTTTACTAAAACACATTTGAAAATAAAAAAAATGGGTTTAGGTTTAATTAGCAGAACGTGAGATGAATTTTTGTTGTAGGCCTATTTCACTGGGGAATTATAAAGAGGAGCGTCAAGGATACAAAGAGAAATTGGTGAATTATGAGGTATGTTTTCTCAGTCTTATTGTGCCTTGATTTATAGTAGTATGACCCAATCGGATTACAATTCAAATACGATAATGGTAGAATCCCATAAGGAATATGCGACAAATACACTAAACTTATCTCAACCCAATTTATTTGTTCCTTTTCTGTCGTGTGTACAACTGTACATCAAATTTAACGGATTATATTTGAAAATTAGAATTAGCAAATAACAATGCAATTACCTTGTAAACGAACAAGAGAGAAACCAAGTGTCAAAGTGCCAGGTCAGAAAAAGCTGCAAGGAGGAGGGATGGACAGCTCAGCAACATGGGGTGAGGCATTCACCTCCCCTTATTTTTATTTTTATTTTTTAATTTCGTTGCAATTTAATTTTTGTTTTTTGGAAATTTGGAACAAGTTATATTCGTTGTTGGCTCCACTGCCCAAATGCCAGCTGTTTCCTCATGTTGTTGTTCTCGTTCGGAACCCGATCTTATCCGGATCCATGGGAACTAAGTCCAATAATCAATTAATCCGGATCATTAAAATTTGATATAACGATTACAATTATTATAATTTTTATAATCGTTTGATCAAATTTCAATGGCCTAAATGCATTGATTAGTAAGCTCAGTCCCTTTGGATCCGGAAGGGATCCGGTTCCTCTCGTTGGCGGCTACGTTCAGCCTGGCAATTCGCTTGGCATCTCTCTGGCTGCATCTTTCAGCTTATGTCCCACGTGCTCCCCTACCAAAGTGGAGTTTCTATTTTCCGTTTTATCCCTTTTGTTTTCTTCTTTTTCTTCGCCTCATATGTCTCATTTTTGCATTAATCGTCCGGAATATGCTATATTTATGTCAACTTTGCTGAATAGTCAAATGAGAAATGTTCAATTCTCAAACGGTAATGAATCTGAATATATGTTATATTTATCTCATATTATTAATTTAGGGCTTGTTTGATAAGTACTTTTAAATTGCTGGAATCGCTTTTGAGAAAATATTTTTTGATTTCTAAAACACTTGAAATGCTTCCTGCTAAAAACACTAGTTATGTGCTTCTTACTCAGTGACGGAGCAAGAATTTTATGTGAGGAGGGGCCTCACAACATGAAAAGTTGTAGTAAATTACACATTTGGAAAACCAATCAAATTTAGTACAAACTAAAAACATTGTACAAACTCAAACACTTGAATACAAGGTAAGAGTTAAGCATGAAAGATTTGAAAATATAAAGAAATGACAAATAAAAGTTGATAGCAAAAGGAGGGGAAAGGAAGTTTGCACTGAAATTAGAGAGATGAAGTGAAAAACGGGGCATGGAAAAGGTAAAGAGAGTTTAGATTAAGAAGGGGCACACTTGAATTTAATGGTATTCCACTGATAACTAGCAGCAACAACAATATGTTATTGTATCAAGAAAAAAGGCAGAATGGGCCCAGGACTATTCTGGTCCCTTAGTAGCTCCGCCTATGTTCTTACTAGAAGCACTAGTTATGTGCTTCTTACTGAAAGCACTTCAAGTGCTTTTTCCATAATTAACTTGTATTTTTACTAAGGTTTGATTTCAAAAATATTTTTTATCTAAAAGCGCTTTCAGTCGTTAAAAGCATTTGCCAAACGAGTCATTAGACACTTGTATATGAAAGTATGAAACCACAACAAAGTAGCCCAATGGTTAGAGATAAATTTTAGGCACATATTTCACATTGCACATCGTGTGTTCAATTCCTGACGCTGGTGAATCACACGGTGGTGCCCAGAGAAAGACTGAAATACCTCTACGAGTCTTCCAGACCTAAAATAGGTTGACTATTGTAGCGAAGCCGGCAGCTGGTTCCCTATATATAAAAGGAAAACTAATGAAAAAGGTTTGAAAATTTTGAGTTTTAACGATAAGGACAAAATAAAGGGTAAAATGAATAGTATCATGATTGACTTTTTAATGTAAAAATGTGGTTTTTCGTTAAAGTGAACAATACCAAGAGCTTTTCGTTAAAGTTCCTATATATAAAAGTACCAGAGTTTCATTATCAATAATTTGTAATATTCCGTCAGCAATTGGTTTTCTTTGACGATAATAATTCGTAATATTCCATCATGTCAATTAGCAATTGGTTTAAGTCTTAATCTAGCTCTACTTGACAGAAACTTAACACCCTATGTCGAATGTCATATTATAAATTTGAGTTGAACATTTTAATAAATTTATATAATTGGTTAAATTAATAATTTGACAATATAGCATATTAGATCACACAGTGTGTTGAATATTTTATTTTTGTAATAAATTGATAGGTTGGTGTGATAGGAACACGTCACTAATATTCTTTTATGGCTATTTTAATTTCCTTTTTATAGGATAAAATTATACCACAAGAAAATGCTCACGGCACGACTAAAAGTAAGAGTGTGCATTAGACGCTATGGTCTACCAATGTTACAACGCAGCAACATGATGTGACAAATTTCACTTTCAATTGTCTTTTAAAATATTAACTATTTCTTTCAATACTTTTGTGGTGGAGTGACATGATTTGTGAACAGCCTAAACGACTTCTTATTAAAAGTTTATACAAGTCATCGATATGAGAGAGTTTGCAGTGTGTCGGTTAAGTGTTATAATACAAGTCGTGGGATATTTAAAAAAAAAATTTCAGCCACTTGTATCATGATACTTCTAAACCTTAACCTGTACGTGAACCTAAACCCTAATTCCTAAACTAGTTGAGCAGGGGCGGTGCCACTAAGGGATTAGAGTAGTCCCAGGCCCATCCTGACTTTTGTGAAAGGTGTATGAAATCAACCAGTGACTTCAAGTTTTTATTCATGGAAGAAGATGAAGCAAACAACGTCATTAGGCTGCTTTGGTTTTGAATTTGTTTGACTGTTTAATGAAATAATGAATTTGGTAGGGGAGTTTTTAGAAGAGACGTGCAATTTCATTTTAAATGGAAAAAGCAACTCCACTACTGGTTTGATTCTCTCATCTAACGGTACTATACACCCTATAATTTTCTAAAGCAACCCCCTTTTTTCCTTATTTGCAGACCTCTTCCCCTAATCCTTAATTTTCTACTTCTTTGTATTTTCTTTAGCCTTCCACAGTCTACCTCTTACTTGGTTATCTAGGTTTGTGCATATTTTCCTTCTTAGTATTGAATTTAATAGAGGTTTTCAGTTTTGTGAAGAATACACAAATTGCATATATTAACATGTTATGAATTTAACTTTTACACACACGCATATATATATATATATATATGTATATATATTTGTGAAATGTCCATCCTCACTCAGAATTCTAGCTCCGCCACTGCAGTTGAGTCCCCACAAACATCCCCACCACTTGTATTATCACACTTAGTATATTTGACCATGTTCTCGGCATACTGAAAATTTTCTCCACTAATATATGACAAATACATTTTGCAAATCAAATCACTGTGCATTCTCTAACACTCAAATTCATGATAAATATAAGACAAATTTAATAGTGTGTTCATTCTCTTACACTCAGTTTGTCGTTGACAACAAATTTAAGTGCAAAATTTGCAAAAATAACATATAATTTTGTTTTGAAACAAATGCGATTTAGTTGGAAAATACAGATAATAATTATTAGTTGAGTGTCAGCCAAGAATTAGACAATTCTTTGCTTGTGTGTGTTGGTCTACTGTTGCAAGTGGATATTCAGTGAACTTTCCGTCTCCAACAATTATTGTATCAAATTCTTTACGTCCAAAATGTTGCAATTATTCCATTATTTTTCTAAAAGCATTGCTTGCGTTGCACAAGAAGAAGCCAAGAGAACTACACCAAAAGGATGGTAAGCCTAAAAAGTTAATTAAAACGGTACTTAACGACTAAGCAAGTTGACTTGGCATTTGATTTGGAAACCAAACCGACGCACTATTGCCTTCTTATACAAGTTAGAAAAATGAGTTGATTAAGTATTTTGTAATACGTATGAGGCGGGTGTTCGTCCTATTTCACAACTTCTTAGCAAAAATGATCAATTTTGCATCACTAAAAATCTTATATATATTGTTTTTAAATGTTGTCGCATAGCTTAGAATCAATTGGTAATGCTCTGCACAAGTTAAATTTGAAGTTGAGAGTTCTCATGTCTCCGTCCGCTTCCGAATTTGTCGTTTAGTAGAATGCATAAGAGCGAGCAACGCTGTTTAAAATGATTGAAAACACTTTGGTGAAAATGTTTTGGGTTTTAAAAACACTTAAAGTGCATCTTTGAGAAGCACCGGTTATATAATTCTTAAATGTTGGTCGTGTTTATCGTGTAGCATTTCAAGTGCCTCATGAAACACTTCTATTATTACTATGGATTGGTTCCAAAAGCATTTTTATCAAAAGTGTTTTCAATCATTTTAAACGTACTTCTAATCATATCTATTGTGTACTCACAACATGTACCTTGAACCAAATAAATGACGTTGTGCATAAAAAGCAAAAGTTAAACATCTTTTTCAATTAAGATGTCCGATTTAACATCCAAGAATATCAAATACGAATTTAATTTAATGGGTGAACAACTTAGAATAAATGAACAATGATATGCTAATTGTTAATGCCTCTGACGGAAGCACTTCACCAATAAAACATGTTAACTCTATAATTTGCGAGTAAATACAAATGCAAGGCTTAATTAAGCTGGTATCAAGTCCTATTCATTATTATTTTTTTAAACGAAAACAAAAATCACAAGGAAAGTCATGTACATTCATTGCACTTGACAAACTAGTCTTGTTTATTGTGTTAATGTCGTTTTCACGTCATACATGTTACTTTAACAAGTTGTGTCTTGTCAAATTTATTATCATAACGGATTATTAACATGTAACCCAATAACGACTCTATTCATTAACGAGTCATGCCAATAGTTGGCATGCCTAATGGAAACGATTTCTTATCGATTCATAATGAGTAATTCGATAACAACCCGATTCGTTAACAAATTTTTGACGAACAACATGATAACGATCCGACTTATTAAGAGATTGACCTAAAATAATTTTTTTTTAACCGTACCAAAAGTGAAGCATAATATATAAACTAAAAATAATATAAAAAAAGGAAAACTAATGAAAAATGTTTGAAAACTTTGAGTTTTAAAGAAAATGACAAAATAAAGAGTAAAGTGAATAGTATAAAGATTAACTTTTTAGTGTAAAAAATATGATTTTTCGTCAGAATAAACAGTACCGTGAGCTTTTCGTTAAAGTTTCCTATAAAAATTGTGGAATTGGTCCGTCAACTTTTCAACTAGAAAGCTGTGCTGTCCATAAAACACTAAAATAAGGAGAGTGGCCTACGGTACCCAATCCCAATCCCAATCATCTGTTTCTGATAGAAGACAAGTCATAATATTTAATCAGACGTGACAGGTATTGTAAAGTGAACTTTATAATTTATGTTTTTAATTTTTAATCCAACAGTCAGGTGAAAACGATTAATTAACATTTTAAATAATATTGGAATTGGGTTGATTGGGAGTCCGGGTTATTTCTGTTCCCAAAATTGTCAGAAATTTTGAACTAGAATTGACGGGACCCACCAACAAAATGTAATTTTTATTTATTTATTTATAATATTTTTATTGGATCAAGATGAAAATTTTACATGTTTTCATTTGAGAGTTTTCCGGCCTACATAAAGTGTAACTTATAGATTTCGGGTGACGTTATCTCTATACTCATTTTTACTTTTTATAGAATTTTTATTATTTTCTGTCTTTTGATCATCTTCAATTCATTCAATTCAATAGTTAAAAAATTAAAAGAAGTGTGTGGATAACACCACTATAATTATGCGATCGATTCATTATATCAAACTTAATATCAGTAGATTCATTACATATCGTCTTCGTATTTGTGCGAGTCGGACCTAAAAATTCCTCGAGCCAACTGATCACATGCAAAGTAAAATCAATGTTCAAAAATTCACTTTTAGGTGTCAAATAACAACAAATAATTAAAAAATAAAAGCTAAAGAGCATATACATTTCTTTTAATAGGAGCTATACTATACATGAAGGTGCCTTCAATTTGGGACAAGAATTAGCTTCCCGGTTTTGGAGTCGGATTATCTTTTTCTGGCACTCTTTGGAGATAAAACAAAAAATTAGTGTCAAATTTAGCGGACAAGGATCATCTCTGGATTCTCTTTGTGGGGATCTAGATGATCAATCAATTGTGTTTGTTCATCGTATATCGTGCAATCAGTTTTCATTAAGCATTATTTATATTTAATTTAAAATTTAAAATGATTTATAATCGTACGATCTCTCCGAATATGATCAACTTTAGCAGCTGGAACTCCAATATTATATACAAAACTCATCAGAATGTCTGCTTCGGTTTCTGCATTCATGATTAATCAGACGGTCAGGATTGGTCTGCAAAACCAGGAGGTCAGAGAAGTCAGGGTACAAGAACATGAATAATTGACTGCACGTGTGGGAGGTTGGAGGGTCAATGAGCAGGAAAACTTTGCAACAAAACAAGATTTTAATTGTGTTTAATTTGGGATTTGGTTTTAATTAATTTTTAATTGTGATTAATAATTGGGAAGGTGGGGAAGTTTGGTTGGGAAAGTGCGGTGCATTGGATACCCTGAGACTTTGACGGTGGCTTCACACCACTGAGTTGCAAGTTGAATGATGCAACCACCACAGTTGCTGACTCATCACTCGTACGGTCTTGTTTGTTCACATTCACCTCACCTTACATGTAGGCCTTGTTTAAAGGAGCTAATCTCCTTCGGATCCAAAGGAATTGAACATACTCATCAAATAATCCGGACCATTGAAATTTGATTCAACAATTACAATTATTATAATTTTTAAAGGGCACCTTGTTTGTAGCCGTTTGATCAAATTTCAATGACCCGGATCATTTGATGAACGAGCTCAATTCCTTTAGGTTCGGAGGGGATCCGGTTCCGTGTTTAAAATACCCACAAAATTAACTGATATGAAAAGCGGGAGAGAAAGGGTGAAATGCAAACGTCACCCAATATCGAAGAGATATATAAAATCAATGAATATTAATGATATTACTAATTCATTATAAAATTTTTGCATAAACTCGTTGTTGATTTGAACTTTTGATTTTTTTTTTTGTTGAGAAATTTTTCTCTTACTAAATCTGAATGAGTTGGCACATTCATCTTATTGTAAATTTTCATAATTTTCGTCGAAGACAATCGATATCTTTGTAAATTTGCACATCGATATTTTGAACACTGCATGTAGGGAACAATTTTATACAACTTGAAATTCGCATGAATACCAAAAACTGCCATCTACACACAATTTATGTTATCCAACTAATATTGATTAATATTACCAGTATTACAATATACTGTTATAGGGTTATTGCTTCTGTATTTATATGATGTCTTACATTTGAGTCGCATAAATAGTTAGTGTGGTATTAAATTATTAATGACCTGACTCCTACGGTCCTACCTCCACATCGTTGTAATATTTTATAAATAAATCATAAAAAATTTCCATTTTTTTTGTTTTGAGAAATAATTTGTTCGTTAATTAATCCATGGGTTGTAGAGATTATCAAGTACGACTGTCGGTACGCCCAGGGGCCAAGACGCGTACAAGGAGACTCCTCCATACACATGGATCTCTTGCGAACTCATTTTGGTGGGACCGAATACGTCGGGCTAATGTTGTGTCTGTCTTGGACAAGAGAGAAACATCGGTAGAACTAGTTTACTAACGAAGCTCTTCATGACCACGAGGTTGAAAATACTATCGTGGTTTGGGCTAGAACAAAATAACGTGATTATGGTGACGGTGTTGAGTTTGACCAGTAGAGTTGCCTTGTGAGTTTATCTTTTATGTTGGTTAGGTGTCCTGCGGTTGAGGAATTGTACCTCTAGAGAGTTTGTTTTGTGTTGTGTTGTTTTTTTTGGCTTTGGTTGTGGTTTCGTTGTCTGTTCGCTTGGAAAAGGACTACGAGAACATTTTTCGTGATGTCCTCTATGAGTGTTTCTCCAAATGGAGACGAACAGAAGACGGAAATAAGGGGCTCAACTCGATAAGGATCCCATCGCAATCTCTGATTCACAAGTGACCTTTTTCTATCAAGTAATGGCACGTGGGTGTTCACCAATTTGCCCAGTTGTGAAGATTAGGGATCCAGATTAATCAGGACACTTGGTGGCCCGTGAAACAACTAACAAGCGTGTTTCATGTCTCCCTTCTCAGAAATCACAGTTTTCTCATGTATCCATTGCTTTGTTTCGTTACGTACGTAAGGCCTTCATACTTTTCCAATTTGGCAACACGTGGCAACCTCTGGAAAGTTCTCTAATCTAACGCTGCTGCTTCTTCTTCCACAGACATACATATTACGGACTTGGATTATCTGCCCTCCCCATCTCATGCCTTCCTATATTCTGTGGTCACGGTTAAGTCACGTCAACATTTTATAGAAATAATAAGACAAAAAGTAATGAGAATATAAAATATTGACGTGGTTTAACCGTGACCACAGAAATAGGAGGGCATGAGGAGAGTATGAGATGGAGAGAGAGGTGATGGCTTTATTCTACCTGGACCATTACCGATGGACACTAGAGAAGAGGTGCCGGAACCAAGTTATAGAGGCCAAACTAGCTACATACGAGTTTTTTAGTATGTTTCGGGATAATCTACGCTTCCAAGTTTTTAGTTGTTATTGATTACAGATACAATAACCAACACTTAAAAGTTAAAAATCCCTACTTATAAAATAGGGTGAAGTGTCGATTTAGTCCCTAAACTATCACCTCAGTGAAAATTAGGTCCCTGAATTATTTTTTTGGTAAAATAAGTCCCTAAATTCATTAGAAATTGCTAATTTCATTCATACTATTATATTCAAAGCTATTTTATCCAATTTTTCGTCAACTTAAGTCACTAGACACATTTTAGAGTGTAATACCATTATTTTCTTGTCTATAAGCCCTTAACATTTCATATAGGTTGCGAATTTACGTCTAATTTACCCTCAAAAGTTAACTTACATTATTTATTTATGAAAAACTACCAATTTATCCTCCAAAGTTAACTCCATACACTATTTCTTTATGAAAAACTACCAATCTACCCTCCAATGTGTATCACTTGCAAGTAATGTGACTTAAAAACTACCAATCTACCATCCAATGTGTATCACATGCAAGTAACGTGACTTAAATTGACGAAAAATTAAATAGAGTAGCTTCGAATATAACATTAGGGATGTAATTGACAGATTTTTATAATTCAAGGACTAATTTTTCTGAAAAAATAATTTAGGAACTTAATTTTCACTAAGGTGATAATCAATGAACTAATTTGGTAGTTTACCCTATAAAATAATCTATTTGGCCATATACATAAAAAAAAACTCACTGTAGGATACGAAAAATCGTGACGTGATTACAATGATTAGTACATGTAAATTTGCACTCCCAAACATATTGATTGGAATTCTTTGAGTATAACACTGACATACTCATTACAAACTCCTTGTCCACCGTTATTATAACACGTACATTAATAATATCATACAATTGTAAAACCGTCAACACGCTTAAATGTTTCATAATTTGAGATTTAACCTTGGAAAACTAGTAATAAAGAGAGATTAGTTTAAAACCAACATACAAAAAACCTCTCCCAAGAATCGAATGGCATGCGATGCCCGTTAATAAGCTTTAAATACAACTGGGAAAAGCAGATTTCCCATGACCATGAGCTGCAAACGAGTAATATGTTCGTATCGATCCCGAAAGTGTATAACCTCTCGAGCTTCGAGACCTACATCTCATGAATGCAAATCAGCAATCCTATACAAAAAAGAAGGCGAGTATCAAAATGTATAACCAGGAAGAGATGGCCATCTTGACTCGAACCATTATTGTGTTTTTTTTTCTTTTCCGGGGGAGGGACCTTCAGGGTGGAAGGACGACATCATTGGTCATCGGCAACTTTCCGCTTTAGATTCAGGGGAGTACAGTTCTGACTTCTTTCCTATCTGCTCCGAATGACTGCAATTAAACAGAAAAACTTTCATCATTAAAAGGGGACGGTAACCAATTCAGATTAAGTAGAGATTCGATGTGAGATTTTAGCTGCAACTGGGGCAAGTAACGTTCATTTACAACATAGTCAATGACGTCGTAAGTAACCTAATCAAGTGATGATACCAATCAGCTACTAAAAATGACTATATGTATCTCTGTTATGTCTCTTTTTATCTTTTAATGCTTCAGACATTTTTATCAGTCTTACAAATCATAACCTCAACTTCTTGAAAATTTATCAGACAGAGAGAGAGAGAGAGAGAGAGAGAGAGAGAGAGAGAGAGAGAGAGCTTATACCAGAACCCGGGACCCAACTCGACCAATAACTATTTATCTTTAACATATCGACCGTCAAATTAGCATAATGATTTCTGTATGTAAAAAATTTATCTTTACAAGGAAAAAGGTTGCGAAAGTTTAGAGCCTGTTTAGTACTCTACTTGAATCCAACTTTTTAAACTCAAAAACAATTTTCAAGTTTTAGGCCTTAAAACTTGTTTGGTAGAACTATTTTCAAAAACTAAACTCAAGACTAACTCAAAAATATAGTCTATTATCTAAAAACACAAAAAGTGAGTTTTTAGAGTTTTTAAACTTAAACTCACTCCTTTCTTTTCTCTCCCTCCTCCCCTCTCACTCCAAATCTCTCTCTCTCTTTTATTCTTTCTCTCTCCCCCTTCTTTCTTTTTTTTTTTTTTACCTTTTTCGTCTCTCCTCCAATCCGCTCTCTTCATTCTCTTGGTTCTTTCTCTCATTCCTCTTCCTCTCTATCTCCTCCGATCTTCTCACTTCTTTCTCTTTCCTCCAATCATCTCTTACTTTCTTTCCTCCTCTCTCCTCTTTCTCTCTCGACCTCCTTTTTATGGATCTTTTTGTCCAGTTTAAGTTGTAAGATTTAAAAAATTTAAATCGCATACCAAACAAGTTTTTGAGTCTCAAACAAGTTTTTGAGTCTTAAAGAAAATTGTTTTCAAGAAAAATTCTTAAGAAATGTTTTGAAAAATTATAAAAATTTTCAAATAGGATACCAAACAAGCCCTCTTTATGAAATTATGATTATGGTTCCAAGTTTGTACATTTACAGAATGTAAGCTATATCATGATCTCACTTTCACGTAAACAGATGATGAACAATAACTCAACGTTTTGCAATGATTCTATGATATAGATGGTCGAAATTCTTCTATACCCAAGGAAAACTATAACCAAACACTTTAGAAAACTATAACTAAGCTCAAATTCAGTGAAACATAATCACACAAGTATTGGTTAACAACTTAGCATCAGATACCCATACAAAGCGGTAGAGTCTTCACTGACAGTAACACGCTTTTGTTTACTACCCATAAAGATACAACAATAACAACAAAGAAAATGAATATTGTGTGCTAATCTGTGTGTGAAATACAAGGGATTAACTATTACCTCGGTTCCATAGCCTTTCACATAGATATTTGTGAAGAGTTCAGAGGGCTCTAGCATTGGGCTTTCCTGGAAAAGGGAACAACAGACATCAAAAACAGTGTGAGAGAACGATATCTAGTAAAAATAAAAAATGACTGCAATGTTTAAAAAAAAATAAATAAATTAAATGACAACAGAAAGTTTCTTACTTTGGCTTGAGCAATGGCTTCATCAACTTCTTTTCTTACTTCCTTCTCAATATCCTAAAAGAAGAGTAAAGAAAGGGATAAATACATATACATGTATACATATAGTTTTCTCATAGTCCTTTATAGCGTTCAAGCAGGGATCAATCCCCCAACAGCAAGATGATAGACATGAATGGGACCATTAAACTAAACTGTGCCCTCAATAGAAATGACGGTAAATTTTATATATAAGTGAGTCTAGTTGAATCATACCTTTAGCTCCTTCTCAGTAGCTAGATCATGAGCAAATATCAGCTTTCTTATTCTATCAATTGGATCACGCTCCTAGAAATCACATCATGATGTAAAAATATAAAAGACACACTTAAGAAATTGTGGCATATAATCTCCAAAATAGAAAAAGGGGAAAAGGTTTAGGTACGCATATCAAACCTGTCTTATGCCAGAAATCTCATCACGTGTGCGGTAGGTGCTACCAGGATCAGACATAGAGTGACCATGGTACCTGTAAGTGTCCATTTCAAGAATCTGACCACCAGTATCAGGAAGATTTGTCAGGCAAAAAATATCATGTAGAGAAACAACAATTCAACAATTATAACACTTGAAATAGTTCCATGAGTTCCATGAATGTATGAATAACAAGTATGCAAGTAAAAGCCTGAAACACTATCGTACGACTTTGTATATCACACTGAACCAGACCATTTCAAAAGGACCAATTAATTCCTAAGGTTCAAAATTCAATCTAAACAAAACCCTGGGTCTGAATGAAGGTTACAATTCATCAGTGAACCACACAAACTTCAATTTACAAAAAGGAAGAATCTAATACGTGTACCAAACATTTTGTTTCATGCCCTTTTTCATTCCCAGAGCATTGTATCATTCTTTACTCCACAAATGGTGTACAAATGCTGGAAAGGCAACTCTACAAGTAGAAATGAATTGCTGTATACCCAAGTTTATACTAGAATCCTAACGGGACATTTCCCATAACCAAGAGAATAGTCATACATTTACTGTCACAACTGACCCTGGACTAGAAGCTTAGACATGATTAATTCATAGACTACATGCTTGATGACTCATTGTAGCGTCAATCTAATATACGATTAACATACTCTGGCTGCTGTAGCACAAATTGCATGCATTTGCAATCACAACGGAATTAGTGGTTTTCCCACAAAAAAAATTCATTTGCCATACCTACTACCAATCGAGTTCTGCTTTTATACGTGGGATTACGAACTAAAACAATAGAAAAAAATATTTTGATTGTCCTAACAGTATAGCAATTCATGTCACCATAGTTTACACAAGAACTTCAAAACACATGTCAAAACAACAAATAAATAACTCACAATGGGTCCATTTTTCAGAGCATGCTCCTTTGCAAATTTGCATGCCTGCTTTACGGCAAACACATCCATACCGTCCACCTGAAGATTGGCCACAAACCATGAGCAATATGAGCAGAAATTAATACCAGAAACAATAATCTTATTATCATCTACAATCGTCCACCCATGTAATTCGCACGATAGACTCAATTCGGTAGAACTTTACAACTACATGCTTTACCAGCCACCAAACCATCATTTCTTTAAGCAGCTAAAAATTCAAAGCAAATGCACTAGCAATAAGTTAATAACCAATAAAATTCAACAGTTCAGTAAACAAAAATCTATCCGACCTTCAAGCCGGGAGCATAATCACCGCGCTTGTAATATGCGGGACTCTTCGCCGCTCTCCACTCGGCGGTACCCATTCCGTCTGTATCAAAGCTCACACCGAAAGCATTCAGTATATGTAAATTGACAGTTTCTATTGAATTAATCCTTGGTTTATGAAGAACCATTTCTACAATTACTTACAGTGATTATTCTCGCAGACCAAAATCGCAGGCAGATCCCAAAGCGCAGAAATGTTAAGCGCCTCGAACAACTGCCCCTGATTGGCCGCACCGTCACCATAGAGAGCAAACGTCACCGTTTCGTCCTTGGAGTACTTCTGCCCAAAAGCCAATCCGCATCCCAGCGGAATCTGAGCGCCCACAATGCCGTGGCCGCCATAGAACCCGGCTTCCTTCTTGTAGAAATGCATCGACCCACCTTTCCCTTTGGAGCAGCCATCCTTGCGCCCCATGAGCTCCGAGAAAATTTGCAGGAGGGTCCCGCCGCGGCCGAGGAAGGTGCAGTGGTCACGGTACGCGGTGATGATGCAGTCCTTTTTGGTAATTGCGGCCTCCATGCCGATGGCGACGGCCTCCTGGCCGTCGTACAGGTGGCAAAACCCACGGATCAGCTTGGCCTTGTAGAGCGAATCGGCGGCGATCTCCATCCGGCGCATCAACGCCATGTCGCGGAAGAACGTCATAAGCTCCTTGGGAGTGGTCTCGAGCGTGCGCGACGGCGGCTCGCAGTTGTGGGAAGTGAAGGGAATAGACGTCTCGATCGTGAGGGTAGTGGAGTCATCGGCGGCGGATGAGATCGGACGGCGGAGAGATGGGGTGAGGGATAAGGCGGAGGTGAGGGGCCTCAGGAGATTGGAGCCGGAGGAGGAAGCTAGGCGGGATAGAGCCATCTCTGACCGTTGAATCGTTCCGGCTGTGTGGGACGATGGGAGCTTATAATTTGAGACTGGTCGAGAGTGGGGGAGTTCGGTTGCGATTTGCGAAGTACGACAGGGAATCGAAAATATCTTATGACTGAAAAATGAAAGCTGTCGTGTTTTTTTGGTGGGCGGAGTGATTTCTTTGACTTTATAATTTAAGACTTTACTTTAATTTATTTTTATTGTTCCATCTATAGTTGTACGAATTATGCGTTACTCTATTTTTCTTCTTATTGTGTTTTTTATTTAATTTGCGGAATTAAGTATAATATTTATACATTATAAGATAGTCAAATATATATATTTAATATAATCATCATCTGGTGATCGAGATGATGATTGACTTAAATACATGTAAGTAGTGTACTGAAAATTTTAATTTGAACTAAAAGTTATGGATCATTTGATAACTATTTTTTTCATGAACTAAAAGTGAAAAACTCAAGAATTTTTAGTTTTTGGTTTTCAAGTTTTTTTAGCTGAAAATAGTTACCAAACAAAATTTTAATTTTTAATTAAAAAAAAAAGAAACTGAAAACAAAAGGTGATCAAACGGCTCTTAAATTTGTGCATATGTTTTGAGCATCAACAAAAAAATTATGTACTGGTGTGGAAGTAATGCCAAATGGAGTTGAGAAATGCTGAGAAATGCTAAGGGACTCTTTATAGATTATTTGTCACCTCACAGCTTAACGTCAATTTACCTCATAATTTAATGACAATTCATGTGCTAATATTATAAAATATTATGTCAAAAAATAAGTGTAAGAGAGTCTATAAAGTTTCTACTTACCATTTCTCTATGGAGTGTGGCGGAAGTAATCAAAGATGTGCTTCATGTGGTTTGGTGGGTGTATCTCTTATAAGGTATAAAATATTAAAAAAATATAAGCTCCATTGAGTCTTTAGTTCGAAGGGTATAAAATAGTATAGCTTAGACATTTGTTTATACAATAATATTAGGAGTGGAGGTTGGACTAAAAGAAATAATTTTCACACTTCTTTTTTAATTTTTTTACATACACATCTCTATTTTTGGTCATCAAAATGATAAATCAAAAGATAACGGTCATGATTAAACAAGAGTACATGAGAGACTAAAATGAGTATTGTATTTATCATATTCTTTAAACTAATTCAAACAATAAGTTAACAATAATTTGGTATTCAATTCATCTTTTTTGTTAATAAAAAAACATTATATGCTTATTTTGGCAAAAAAATAAAATTATATGCTTATAATCACGTGCAACAGAAAATTTTAAAAAAGCTTACGAGTTAATAGTTATAGAAGTATTTTCTAAATAAGCACTTATTAAAAAAACTATATGGATTTCAACAAAATGATAACTTCTCAAAGCCCATGGAGGTTGATTTGGGCCCAAATTCGTTGGCCCATCTTGAAATCTCAACGGTTACCTTTACTTTGAACTTCCCGGTCACACTAACCGACAGACGGTCTAAATCAACGGTACTTAAACCAAAAATGGCATACGGAACCGAAGCGACGTCGTGTGGTGGTTGTCCGACTCCAAAAAATATCCCACAACAATTAAAACGATAAGCCAAATCACTCTCAACTGGGAGGGTGGTTTGCCAAAAAACTCTCTCTCCCGCCATGGACACTCTCTCTATCCTCACACCCTCCCACATCTTCACGCGCCTCCTTCCTCTCAGCCGCGCTTCCCATCCCCTCCCCCGCCACCCCACCAAAACCCTAGGGTTTTGCACCCCCAAACCACCTCCCGCACACTCTCCGACCTCACTGCGATTCCGAGTCACTTTCCAGCGCCCGAGCTCCGCCTTCCCCGCCAAATCTCAGCTCTACGATGCCGATGAAGAAGAGGAGGAAGACGAGTACGAAGAGGAGGAGGAGGACGACGATGACGTTGCCGCGGATGAGTACGACGACGTTACTGGGGATATGTCGGACGGACTCGAGCAGAGCGACGACGAAATTGAGAGTGCGGTGTCTGATGCAGAGCCGTCGACTCGGCCGGAGGAGTTCAAGTGGCAGAGAGTGGAGAAGCTCTGCGGCGAAGTCAAAGTGTTCGGCGAGGAAATGATAGATGACCACGAGCTCGCTTCTATCTACGATTTCCGAATCGATAAGTTTCAGGTGAATTTCAATTTCGAATCACACATTTGAAGATTTCATGTTTCATATGAATTTTGGAATGATTTTTTTTGAATAATTTTGGATAGAGATTAGCGATACAAGCGTTCTTGAGAGGTTCGTCGGTGGTGGTATCGGCGCCGACGAGCAGTGGAAAGACTTTGATAGCGGAAGCTGCCGCCGTCGCAACGGTGGCTAGGCGGAGGAGGTTGTTCTACACGACTCCACTTAAGGCCTTGTCCAATCAGAAGTTTCGCGAATTTCGGTATGAGAGATTGAGAGTAATATAATTGCTTTGTGAATTTGTGGTTTCACAATGTAGGTGATGCACTTGTTATATGTTGAATCGAATTAGCTTATGCGTTCTTGTAATTTCAGTGAGACTTTCGGCGATGACAATGTCGGCCTTCTCACCGGAGATTCTGCGGTAAATAAAGATGCTCAGGTTTTAGTTATGACCACTGAGATCTTGCGCAACATGTTGTATCAGAGGTACATTTTGTATCTTGCACAATACCTTTTTACGCATTCATGGTTTCAACTTTGTATTTCAACGTCCGAGTGGATTCTTGGGATTAAGGATGGGATTTCATTTAAGCTTATTGATGCAGTGTGGGAATGGCTTCTTCTGGGGACGGACTTTTTCACGTAGATGTCATCGTCTTGGATGAAGTTCATTATCTGAGTGACATGTATCGGGGTACAGTGTGGGAAGAAATCGTAAGTGCAGTTTGTTGTCAAGATACTCCTTTTACTGCCAGTAATGCTGCCATAGTGTTTAGTCATAGAATCTTTTCATATCTTATCATATATTTCAGGTTATATATTGCCCGAAAAAAGTTCAACTCATATGTTTGTCAGCAACAGTCGCAAACCCAGATGAGTTGGCTGGTTGGATTGGTCAGGTATTTTGGTCCTTGGTTGATTTGATGCTCACATAGACTGAAAATATCTTACATTGTCTTCCCCCTACTTTGTTTTTACAATTTCTTTTACATTTTGATTTGGAGACATATACGGGGTTCAATTTTATGCTCCTTTCATCCTACTTGTAGATTCATGGTAAAACTGAATTGGTAACTTCATCAAAGCGTCCAGTACCATTGACTTGGCATTTCTCGACAAAGACTTCTTTGTTGCATCTTCTTGACAAGACGGGAAAACACATGAATAGGTACTTTGTGTACATTCTTTTCATTTACAATGTAAATTCGAGGTTCGTTATTTTTTATTTATCAGTGTTCAGCTTGAGAAGGGATGCCTTTCCATTTTAATTTATTTTTTCATGGGTAGATTGGACTAACTGCTTTAAGGTGCTGTTTTTCGCTTGGGGTTTCTTATGAGATCCCCTTTCGCTTCTTTAAGCTATTTAGAGTTATTCCGTTGATGCAATTTTTTGAAGGTTTAACTTGCATTGCCAGTTAGGAATATGCTTATATACCAATATTATGTTTTGGTTATCACTTATACTCAATAACTGGATTCAATCTTATTCTTGTGTTGTTCGCTCTGAACTTCTTCCCTGCATCTCTTTCCTTTGAGCATATGATGGACATCTAATAATATAAACATTTTCTTTATATGGAACAGGAGGTTGTCAGTCGATTTTCTTCAACTCAATGCTTCCGGAACAAAATCTTTCAAAGACGATGGGTCTAGAAGGAGGGGCTCAAGAAGACGTGGAAATGAGATGAGTTATGATGACAGTAATGGTAACATGTCTAGACGACCACTGTCAAAGAATGACATCAACTTAATACACCGTTCGCAAGTATGATTCATGCATTAATCTTGTGAGACCCAGAACAAGTTTCCTTTTCTTTTCCTAGGGACACGGTGATTTGATCCTGTTCACTATTTTCTATTTTCCTTTTAGGTACCTCAAATTACCGATACATTATGGCAACTTAAGACTCGGGATATGCTTCCAGCAATATGGTTTATTTTTAGTAGGAAAGGATGTGATGCTGCTGTTCAGTATGTTCAAGATATCACACTCTTGGATGACTGTGAGAAGAGTGAGGTTGAATTAGCCTTGAAGAGGTTCCGCATCAAGTATCCTGATGCTATCAGGGAGACTGCGGTGAAAGGTTTACTGCATGGGGTTGCTGCACATCATGCTGGCTGTCTACCTTTATGGAAATCATTCATAGAAGAGCTGTTTCAGCGGGGGCTTGTTAAGGTCGTCTTTGCAACAGAAACACTTGCTGCAGGAATCAACATGCCTGCTAGGACAGCCATTATTGCATCCCTCAGCAAAAGAGGTGACACTGGACGTGTCCAATTAAGTCCAAACGAACTGTTTCAAATGGCTGGGCGTGCTGGACGTAGAGGCATTGATGAAAAAGGTCATGTAGTGCTTGTTCAAAGTCCTTATGAAGGCGCTGAAGCAGGTTGCAAGATTGTTTTTGCTGGACTTGAACCTTTGGTCTCGCAGTTTACAGCTTCATATGGAATGGTGCTGAATCTTCTTGCTGGTGCAAAAGTTACTCATAGATCAAATGAACCAGATGACACTGAAGCCTCCCTATCAGGGCGAACTTTGGAAGAAGCTAGAAAGTTAGTCGAGCAAAGTTTCGGAAACTATGTTGGCAGCAATGTTATGATTGCTGCAAAAGAGGAGCTTACTAGAATTCAGAAAGAGATTGAGACACTGTCTTCAGAGATTAGCGATGAAGCCATTGATAGAAGGAGTAGGAAGATATTATCTGGACCAGCATATAAGGAGATTGCAGATCTACAAGAGGAATTAAGAGCAGAGAAACGACTGAGGACCGAACGTCGAAGAAGAATGGAATCTCAAAAAATGTCTTCACTACGACCCTTGTTAGAGGAGTTTGAAAACGGACAATTACCCTTTTTGTGCCTCCAGTATAAGGATTCTGAAGGAGTTCAACAGTCTATCCCGGCTGTTTATTTGGGGAAAGTTGACGCGGTCAACAGTTCAAAGCTCAAGCACTTGGTTTCTGTTGATGATTCATTTGCACTAAATGCAGTAGCCTCGGAGTTTGAACCAAATGTGGTTTTCGAACCATCATATTATGTGGCTCTTGGTTCAGATAATTCCTGGTATTTGTTTACAGAAAAGTGGATTAAAACAGTTTATAAGACGGGTTTCCCAAATGTTGCTTTAGCGCTAGGAGATGCTTTGCCTCGGGAAATTATGAGCACGCTTCTGGATAAGACGGAGCTCAAGTGGGAGAAGCTTGCTGAGTCTGAACTTGGCGGTTTTTGGAACATGGAAGGATCTCTTGAGACATGGTCTTGGAGTTTGAATGTTCCAGTCTTGAATAGTCTTTCTGAACATGACGAGCTTTTGCATAAGTCAGAAGCATACAATGAAGCAGTAGAACGTTACAAAGATCAAAGAAACAAGGTTTCACGTCTGAAGAAGAAGATCTCGCGTACGCAAGGCTTCAGAGAATACAAGAAAATTGTTGACATGGCCAAGTTTACGGAGGAAAAGATTAAACGATTAAAGAGTAGAGCAAGGCGTTTGACTAATCGAATAGAGCAAATTGAGCCCTCCGGTTGGAAGGAGTTCTTGCAGATCAGCAATGTCATACACGAGACTCGAGCATTGGATATCAATACCCATGTCCTATTTCCACTTGGTGTAACAGCAGCTGCCATTCGGGGAGAAAACGAACTCTGGCTTGCCATGGTTCTTCGAAACAAAATCTTAATAGGTTTGAAGCCCCCAGAACTTGCTGCCGTCTGCGCAAGTTTAGTATCCGAAGGGATCAAAGTTCGTCCTTGGAAGAACAACAGCTACATATTCGAACCTTCGAGTAAAGTAGTCGACGTGGTCAGCTTCTTGGATGATCAGAGAAGCTCTTTTCTTGAGCTTCAAGAAAAACATGGGGTAAATAAACCTTGCTATTTGGACACACAGTTTTCAGGTATGGTTGAAGCCTGGGTTTCTGGGTTGACTTGGAGGGAAATCATGATGGACTGCGCGATGGACGAGGGTGATTTAGCCCGCCTCCTACGGCGAACCATCGATCTGCTGGCGCAAATTCCCAAGTTGCCGGATATTGATCCGCTACTGCAGAGTAATGCAAAGACGGCGTCAAATATTATGGACCGTCCTCCAATTAGTGAGCTGGCTGGATGAATAACGTTATGTTTATAACAGAATGAATCTTGTAAACCCAACTGATGACATTGTATCAGACCTTCCCATTCTTTTTCATCTGAAAAAATAAATACAAAACAAAAACATTAAGGGCTCTTTTGGTACGTTACATTGGATTGAAACTAGACCTATAAACGGGTCAGGTTTATCGGGTTTGAGTCGGGTTCAATCCGACCCGTTAAGCTAATGGATCATCCGAACCTGACCCTTTAAGCTAACGGGTCACCTGTTTAATCCGTTATCAATTATTATTTTTTTTTTTGCAGTTTATTTTTTGTTATTAAGACTTTACTGAAATTACTAAAACATCTTCAACTAACGGGTGCTAACAGATCTAACGGGTTGACCCAAAGTGACATGTTAGCAACCCGACCCGTTACGCATCCACCCAAATATTAATATTAACGGGTCGGGTCCAAAATGCCAGGTCTAATTGAAATGGATTACTCCTTTTCTTCAAGGCACGTTGAGGTGAGGAAAAAAAAAATTATGACCAACTAGAAGATAGAAAGATGGATACTGAAAACCTATCCATTTCAATCGTATCTGTATTAGAAGGGATGAATTTTCTCCACATTGAGCAATTTCAATTTATTTCTCCTCCCTCGTAGTGTAATATATCGTTGCTTAAAAAACAAATCCTCTTCTAATCCCCCCTAAATTAGGGAATTATCATTGCAAAAGGCCGCTCAGGAGTTTGTATTAGTTCCAAATTAGAGAATTACCCTAAATAGTTGGAAGTCAAAATGTTTTTAAACAACGTAAGGATTAATAATATAACCGGTTCTATCACGACCGTTGATTGTCTACAGTCGCAAATTCCCGGATCACTATTTCACAATGCATTTTGTCGACATTTTTCCCCGGACAATCTCCGCCCCACCCCAGTGAATGTAGTCGGGTGGACAGATCGACTCTCGCATGATCGAGTGTTAAGGTAGGACATTCAACGAGGTTTAAACCAAACACCGACAGAGACCTTAAACTAAAGACGAAATGATTATCAAACTTTCCCAAACAAACCTTTAAACATATTGAAAGAGCTCGTTCATCAACGCCTCGCTTGGATAAACACACAAAAATGGAAAGTTTTACGATTGGATTTCAGCAAGTAAATATCGGGCAGGCTGGTTGGCCGGCCTTCTAAAACAAGACAAATCGGCCAGGCAATTTCAACGACCGGCGACACACTAACTGTCCTGTAAAATCAATTAGATCTTCCGATACGCTATTACAAAAGATTTAACAAAAAATATTGATCAATAAAATGAATCCCAAGTTTACAACACAAATTACCTCTATTTACACGAAAGGGGCTCGAAGTGCCAACTCAAAAGTATACAACTTTCGATCCACATCCCCCCTTCCTCCCTCGTCAATTCCTTATTAGGTTGGAGAGACAGGTCCATGAGAATACAAAGGTAATTCCACAAAAAGTTTTTCGCTCACAGCGACTCAAATTTTTCGGGTTTCCAGCGCCACTGTATGTAATGCTTGCAAAATGCTACTGGAGAAACAAATGTAAACAGTGTCACAAATAGTTAATCAGGGTTCTCTCCTTAAACGATAGAAGTATCAAATATCGCAATTAAAAAACCGAGCACATACCATATATTTACTTGATGGTCAAAACATGACATATCATGAGCCAGAAAGCAACCGCTGAAATCGCTCTACTCTACTAGAACCGTTAGAAGACCTAGCCAGGTTATGGCATGAACTGTTCTGGTGCAAACTTTTCCTTTTCTTCTTTGTCCGAAACAGAAAGTCTTCTGTATCTAAAACGTATGAGACCTACACACACAAAATTTTAATTGATTGACAGATGCAGACCTAATCATAAAATGGAAACGCAGAGTGGCTCGATTTAATTCAAAACTTACCGTCATAACGTATTAAAAATGTAACTAGCTAATTATAGACAGAGGAGTGAATTAAGTACCTTGGATGAATGGTAAGCAATCTTACACTCCAGACCATTAGCGACTTTTAGTCCTTCCATGGCCTCACAGATAGCAGACAAATCATCGCTGCCATACTTACGTTTGTTCCTGCAAAAATAAGCAAAGAATTTATGGTCACAACAACTCAACTTAAAAAACTCTGTACTCCTAAATATAGCAAACATACCTCATCAAGAAGATCCCGGACTTCTCCTTTTTGTCAGGAAGAACTGAAAGGAATTCATCATGCAGATACGCGGAAAAATTAGGGTCCATAGAAACAGCAGTCATTTCTGGCTTATCATGCCCAAAATCCATTAGCTGAATAGACACCCGGGTTGGAGAGGATGCCTGCAACAAAGAAAGTAGTGATAATTAATTTAAGGAGTTGAAATTCTACAATTGTAGACAGTATTAACTTAGAATGTCACATAAAAGACCTACACATTCGATGCGGTAAATGTTCTCATCATGAAGAAGAACACGAGCATTTTCGTGATAAACCACATCTACAAATCTTCCTGGTTTTCTTGATTTTTCAAATGCATAAAGCTGGACGAGTTTGTTGTCCATCTCTTCACCGGCGACTGTTTGGAGCTAGAAAAAAAGGGAAATGAAGCAAAACTTCTGGGGTAAAAAAAGGAAGATGGGAAAGAAACTTGAAGAAAGAAGAAAACGTATATGGGCATTTACCTGCTTAACAAGTTTGTAGATCAGCTTGTCTAATGTGAATAGAAGATATGACTGTGTCCCAATGATGGCTCGACAATCATCTTCAAATTTCGTATTGTCAGAAGAACCGTCAAGTAAATTGTAAAGTGCATTCATGAATCTGTACCATAAAATATGGAGTTAGGATATATATACTCGCTTAGTTGTGAACAAACAAGGAGACCAAAGCAAAACTACCTAGCATAAGAGTCTGTAGGGCTCGTCTCATTTGAAGAAGCCCGCCACTTCCTCTCAGCAGATGATGAGTTAATCTTTGCTGATTGTATTCTCTCATATAATGTCTGTCAAATAAGTGAAACAGTTGGGATACACGTATATCAACATCTACTAAACTCAAAGAGACAGACACACAAAAATGATATTTTGACCAGAGTACTTGCATATACTCCATTAGACTAGATATGGACGGTTGAGATACATACAACCCACTATTATCCATATATGATCTAGTGGCTGAACTACAAGTACTTGAGTCCTTATTCACCAGTACACACGTACAATTTTGTATACTTGTCTTAAAATGAACCTTACTTGGTGAAGCCTGAATAGCACATAGAAAGAATCATTTCCATAAAATATCCGAGAGTCCTTCTCCTTGTCATGTAAAGCTGGAGAAACATACTTTGCAAGAGGCTTCACAGTTGAGAGAAAACGTTCTGAAAGAGGCAAAGATATTCCATCTCCTTCAACATCATGGGCATCAGCCATCCCTTCAGCTTCACCTTCACTCTCGGCCTTAGTATCGTGCTCATCATTATCCCCATCTTCCTCATGCTCTTCACGAGAACATTCCTCTCCGTCACCAGATTCACTTCCAGAAACATCACCATTCTCAGAGGCATTCTCACTATCCTCAGATGACCTCGGAGCACTTTCCTCACCTTCATCATCAGCATCAGCTTCATTTTCTCCACCTGTCTCTCCACCGCATATTTCTTCTTCCCCATGCCTGGCTTGATATTGCCTGCTGACAGTACCATCCTTTGGTTTTTGAACAGCCTCTGAACCAGCTTCTCTATAATTTGCAAAATTATCCTCCTCGAAATCTCCATTTGGAGATATCTCGCCTTCTTCTCTATCAATCTTGAAGTGTCTAGCAGACTCTTCAAGATATCTGAGACCTACGGCGCCTTCCGCTACTGCTCCATTTGAGGAAATACCTGGTCTTGTAGAATCACCACCCTATGACGTAAATAGGAACACAATTATCTTCAGCACACATTTACCATGACAATATTATTAGAGATAATATCCTGGACCCACCACAAAGACCACTAGCAAACAGTTTGTCAGCTGTAGCTAGTCTAAGGACCATGATTTGATGAGTAGTGAATACAATCAAGGAATTGACTAATCAAAAGCTGATATGTACCAACAACCCATAATGCCCATATCAACCAGGGTTCTCAAAACATCAAAATATTACCAGTGTCAACCATACCTCTGATGAAGGTAACTCCAGCCCAACATCAACAGTGCCATTACCAGGTCTGGACGGAGTAGGACTATGCCCTAGTAACCAACAAGAAAAAGGATTTCAGAAATCTAGTTGCAATTTCAGAAAGAAAAAAGAAATAGTAAGAAATAAATAAATAAATAACAAAGCAATATGTCCAAGTAATATGGATAAAAACTCAGTAGTTTATAACATTCTACAAACCTGATGAGTGCTCTACATTAGTTCTTCCATTACTTTGCTCCAACCCAGTGGCAAGTGATACATTAGAATTCACTAATCGTTCATTGAAATTGTCTTGTTTGCTAACTCCAGACGTTTCCTCAGCTGGAGATGTATTACTCTGCACTTTACCTTGTCGAGAGGTATTGTACAATGTATCCCCTTCACAAGCAGCACGATCAATGTTGAGACAACTTTCTTCTTTGACCCCATTAGCCCCATTTACTGTCCAAGTCCTGCAAGAGCTTGATTGTTCAGGTTGAATGCTTTCATCTCCATTTCTTGATGAATTCAACTGTTTGGAATTCGTCAGAGTAGCATCACCATCAGGACTACCATCACTCTCTCCAGGACTCACAGAACCACTCTTTACAGCAAGATTTTTTGCTTTCACACCATCTTCGGTATCCTCTGCACCTTGAGGCCGTGTAGGAATACCAAGTATTGGTTCAAGAAAAGTTGTCCATATCTTCATAACTTTATCCAATTGCTCGGTTGTGCAAACTTCTCCACAAGAATATTTGACGAGTTGATACAGATCTTCATGGATTTCTGGGTCAGGGTACTCAAATTCCAGATTCGGAATAATAGGTCGTCTATTTCCAGCAGCAATAGCAAGAAGAACATCATCTTCCTTCCGCTTCTTCTCACTAATCTCTTTAATCTCTGCCAACAAGGCTGCAAAAGTTTGTTCTCATCAATGAGAGTAAAGTGAAAAGCAATAAATTCCGTAAGTGGAAAGAGCAATTGCAAAAGAATGGAAGAATACAGAATCTCAATATTCTAAACTAAAATATAAATTTATAGCATGACCTGCCCAAAAAAATGATTAACAGTGTAGATCTCAATCTCATAGATGGTTTGGCACTCAATTAACATACACAGTTATTACTATTATCATGGCCTATATAACCGCCATTATTAATTTCGTAAAACTAAAAACTCTCGGTCAAAGAAAAAAAGGAAATAGAAGATGGGATTTCAATTTTTAAATTACCTTTTGTGCTTAAGCTCTTGGTGTCTTGTTGCTTAAAGTAGAAGCTACGATGATCAAGTGACTTGTGATAGTTCTTGGCATATATATCAGCCCAAACTTTATTAAAATCTGAACGACACCTTGCCCACTCTTCTTGCTTTTGCTTCAAACGGGTCAATATGACAGGCAAAGCTAGTGGAGCATTTTTCCTCAACACATCCATCACATCAAGCCCATGGTCACCATATAATCGCTCAATGCACCTTAGGTTCAGAGCTAGAAAAGAAGAGAAAAGGGAAAAGTCCCGTCAAAAATATATCCCCAAGAAAATGAAAATCAACAACTGAGCTTATATCACATAACCAGGTATCTTCAATTCAGTCATTAAAAGAACATAACCTGTGAAGTGATCTTCAATACGAATTGGACTGTCCATCTTAATCGTATTGTTGTTGATCTTTTCTAATAGATCTTCCACGCGCTTGGTTGTTACGTTCACTGACTCCAACAACATATCCAGTTCAAACCTAAGAAATATAAGAAGATGAATTACCAAGTGCCAAAATCAATAAAGCCAATAGCTGGAAATATTTACAAGCAATTAGTAGTGTAATGAAGGGCAAAATGTAGAAATAAACAGCACGACACAAATCTTTCCCTCTCGAAAGACAGATGCCAAAAAAACCCCTAGGTTTCCTTATTTGTAAATGAGCATACCAAAGTGCCAAAATGGCAGCATGAACCTTGATGACAATAAATACAATTTTGAGGGAGGTGGGAAGGGAACAACCACCTTGAGTTAATGTTGCTATAAAACAAATAAATAATGGGAAAACCATAGTAGATACTGAAAAATCTTCGACCAACCTGTCATCCTCACACCGAAACAGGCTTTCTTCATACTGGTTTTTGCGCATGTGTTTAAAAGAGTAATCCTCACTTCCAGAAGTAACGGATACCCAGTGGTCATTTAATACTTCAAAACCAAGCTCTGTTCTTTGGCTAGCAGAAGGTATTGGATACTGCATGACATGAAAATAAAAATAGAAATATCAGTAAAAGCATCAATACCTCCTTAAAGGGGAAAAATAGATAATTGTCTAAGAAAGCACCACATACATTCTTTGGCAGGAGACGATAGCTCGGAGTGCAGCGCTCACAATTGGAGAGGTCAAGCTCATTAATGGGTTTTGCCAAATATTTATCCTTGCTGGTATATAAACTCTTCTGGCCTCCAACTTCTTTGATTCCAAAGGCACCATTTTTATCAAGTCTATCTCTTTCTCGAGTTTCATGCTCTCTATCTTTAACCCCATCATCCCTTTCACGATCTCTATCCCTATCCCTATCTTCTACCTTCACTGATCTGGGTAAATGTCCTTCATTCCACAAGGATTCTGTGATGAATTAAGAATCAATAGTTGGTTTGCAAGTCTATTGACAAAGGACAAAATATAAAAATAAAAATAAAAAACCCTACAAATTAACCCTCAGATCAAATTAAAAAATAGATTAAAAAAAAGGTTTGTTGAAGCCTGTGCCAGTGCCCGAACTCTTCTAATTAACTAAGAGGAGGATCTAGCTTATATGGAACAAAAAAAGGGAACAAATCATGTTACGTACTTTTACTCATGACACCAGCAAGGAACCCATCTGCAGGACAGGACTCAATTAGATAGTGTTAATCACACATATATAGTGTAGGTAAAAGAATAGATTAGATCAATACCTTTCTTCTCACAACATGCCAAAAAATCATCGAACCCATCCATAAGTTCAGGATATCTTCCAATTAAATCAGCCACCTACACAACCAAAAATCTATACATATTAGAGATTGTGTTCTGTAAATTTCCTTTTAACAGGTAAATAAATTAAAACAGTTTATAAAGTTTTACATGTATACGACTTACCAAAGACTGCAATTCAGAGCGTGTAATAATTTCCTTGCTATAAATATGAAGGCATTTCAAAAATTCCTGGTAATCTTCAGGATTTCGTAACTTCTCCTTCACCTTCTCACAGAAAGCAAACTCCTGGCCGTACATACCTGCGATGATATAAAATAAGTAAAAGAGCTACCGGAGGAAGTAGACCAAACAGGCAAATAAAGTGCTCATCTAAAATAAAAAGTGCAGAAACAACTGACCCTTATCATGCACACACAAACGCACATAGGAACAACCGAACATATCAAATTTTGTTGATAGATAGATTGCTATAACGTATTAAGTTATTAATTACCAGATGAAAACCAACTTTCATTAATGATTATGTAAATCAGTTCAAAAATATCATATAATTCTCACTTTTTGCATAATTTTTATCATCATAAGAGAATGAAATGAGATTTGCAGCAAAGTTTTCATGGCCTTCCCCACCTGGCTGCAATTGTTCAGTGTCTTCAGTCCTACGAGCAGATTTCTGTTTGTGGGGAAAACGCTGCATATTGAGGTCTCTACTGCCATCATGGTCAAAATCCCTATCATCCCGTTCTCTTCTTTCTCTGTCTTCTCTCCTCTCCTTCTCCTTCTCGCCACGCCTCCTTTGCTCTTTGTCTGCTTTCATCAGAGCTTTATCATGGTCAGGATCAGGACGGTCAACACTGAGATCATGGTCAGCATAAGAACCCATGGTCCTTTCTTTCTGGCAACAATGCACGTGTACCAGATGTTAGCATTAACAACAATGAGATATCAATACGAAAAAAAATAAGTAATACAAAGGTGTGAGAGAGTGAGAATGGAAAAAAAAACCTTGTCTGCATGCATCTGCCGCATAGTAGGCATTGCAGAGCTCCTATCCCGAAGCATTGAGTTTCTGTGAGGTGGATGAATGGAAGCTGTTCCTGTAGTATCAGGTAAAAAGTGGGTAAACTCCACAAGCAAATCTGGGTGGTCTTGGAAAAGTGCAGCAACCTGCAGAAGTTCAAAGTGAATTCTTTAGAACACGAACTAAATGAACAACATCAAATTAAGCAATAAGGTACGAAAAAGATGTATCAACACACCTCCTGGTAAACCTCTTGGATGGACTTGTTTTCCTTTCTGTACATATTCAGAATGTCTAAAAAAGATTTATAAACATGGTCGTCGCCTTGAAATCGTGTCTGCAGGTAGAGAATTCATTAGGTTACTAAACTTTAAAGCAACCAGTAACGCCAAATTAAGATACAAAGTAATGTTCCGACCTTAATCTTGTTCACGAAATTGATGGCTTCCTCAAATTCAACAGGCTTCTTTTGAGGAGGTTGTTGGTCATCATCAAGTGGGAGGGTTATTTCATATCCCTTTGGCAAGAAGGTATTGAAACCTAATATTAGCTCTCGATGCCCTTTAAATAAATCTTTCACCCTCTCTATCACACCCGCAGTGTCAATTCTACAATCAACACAACACACAAAAACTCAAGTAAACACAAGCTCGCATAAGCAAATTACCAAGCCATCATCCAGCAAGTAAAGTATTTCAGTATAGCATATAACATGATCGAACCTTGTGGCCTTGAAGTCTTTCATGACTTCAAGAAATTCTTCGTATTTTCCCCTGTTTTTGTCTTGAAATATATCCTTCACCGCTTTTAGATAAGCTAAGGCATCATTTGTTGTTAGCTTTTGGGAAGCTGCTGCTGCTGCTGCCATCATCTGGGGTTGCCCAGAACTTCATTGCAAAAAAAGAAACTTACAAATTAGTTAACGTACAAAATTCCCGAACTCTTCCAGTAGATCAATCGCCAGAAAACAACTTTTTCAAGTAAAATTAAGCAGCATCCTAAAATTTTGTTTTTTGTTAAAGGAAAGATAAGAAAATCCGTATTTCAAATTTAAGTTTCTCCCGAGTCCACACCTGAGTAAGATTGAAATTTTCAGAGATAATTGGTCTGAAAATCAAACAAAAAACTGATCTTTCCAAGGTAAGTCAAGCCAAACCGGTTAATTTCGTAGCCTCTAACTGATAAATAAACGTTTAATTTTAAAATTAAAAGCACACGCAGTAAATCAACAAGCACCGACTCACAAAATTCGACCAATAATCAACTTAATCTCATAATTAACAAGCATGTACTAGGATAATCAAACACGAAAATTAAAAAAAAAAAAAATTAATACAAAAACAAAATTAAAACAAATAATGAGAAGAGAATACAAGAGATGAAGAACGTACGGCTCTCCTCGAGCGGAAACCATGGGCCGCTTGAGTTGCGAGCTCATAAAAACATCGTCTCTGGACCTCTTCATCTCCGTCGTCGCCGCCGCCGCCAACTCTTCCCCTCCTCAGCCACAAATCATGCTTCAAACTGCGATTCAACACCAACTCCCTCATTCAAACACAAGCAACAAGCACAAAGCAGATCTAAAACCAAAAACCAAAAACTCCAAAGCAAAACTCGACGAAAAGCTACCTACACAACCAGAATTCCAATCCCGATGCTCCGAGCAGATCACCTCTCCGACGCCAAAATCCTAACCACAAAACAAAACCACACAGTTATTAACATTTACTTGAAGGCAAAGCAATGCTCAGACCAAATATCTCAAATTTTCCCGATAAAATCAGGAAACGAAGATTACGAAGAGATCGTCGAGTCGTCGTACAGCCGAAGTCTTCTTCCAAAACAAGCTTTTCTTCCAACTCCGAACAAAAAACGCAGAGGAAACGTTTTGCTGCGGAGATTGTTGTGATTCTCTGAAGCCGCAGCGAGGGAAGACGAAGCCAGATTATAAAACTTTTCACCTTACGTTTTTATTTTCTTTTTTATCTTTCTCGAGAAACAAACAGCAAAACAGAGAGAAAAAAGAGAGAGGGAGAGAGGACGAGTTTAAGAAAATGCGGTTTATATAACATAGGGACATAAACGCCACTCTCTTCCTACAGAGACAACGAAAGAATTGGGGTTACTTTTCCGGTCACGTTAGGGATGGTTTACCGGCTGTAGCCGGTTAACTCTCTCCCTCGTAATGAAAAATTAGGGATTTTGTCTCGATTAGGAGGTGATTAACTACTCAAAAGCATGGATTAATCACAAAAGAGTGGTGGCAATTTGGGTGATTAAGTGGAGGTGTTGGGGGTAAATGTGTCCAAGGAATTTTGAATTTTGCTTTTTTGCAATTTAGGGTTAGGGCTAAGGACGTAGATTTTGATCTTTTTTCTTTTTTTTTTTCTTTCTTGGGTTTTTTATAGTTTTGATTTATGGGTGCTGCCGGTTTGGTAAGACTCTGGGAGTAGTTGTTGCAAATGGAAGTGGGTTTTAATTAGATCATGATTTTTTATGATGAAATTGCGTCCAACAAATTAATTTTTCGGATTTAGGTTTTATTTATTTTTGCTTATCTTTGAAATTGTCAGTTTTTATTGTACGTTGTGAGAATATCTCAACGACTAGTTTCTTAGCGCGCGCTTACGCGCGTACCAATTGGTTTATCGTCTTTTGTTGTTGTTTTTATTAATTTGTTTGCGTTTTAAGAGTGGCAATCGATTAGAATTCTGGTGTAAAAGAAATGTGAACTTGTTTTTGCCATTTCACCATCTTTAAATCTAATGGATTCTCCTTCTCATAGTATTTTAGCTAAGTGAGGACATTACCATTAGGGTTTTTTACCATATATATTCGTTAGAGTGAATGTATTTCTCCCTACTAATATTCCGCAGTTTAAATTGGTTTAAAGTAAATTATCGTTCGTGTTAAGATATATGGCCGAGATGGGCTGGGCTGAGTTCTTAGAGTGCTTTGGTTTTAAGCAGAAAGTATGGCATCCAAACAGGGTCCTAGGATCCAAGCTGAACTCAACCATGTAGTTGACTGTTGGCATGTGAAGTAAGATTTGCTGTCTTGATCCAATTTTTTAGTGTGAAACAAAAAATCTGACATTGAAAAGAAGGCCTCAAGTGGGCAATTGGATAAAGCCCAACAAGAAAGTCATGGATTGACCAAGAAGCCCAATGGACTCTGATTCCTCTGCAAGACTCACCATCTTTTGGATCTTGCGTGATAAGGAAATGCGTGAGCCCTTCCTTTATAAAGCGGGCAGTGCTATACATTTTACACACTTTGTTAAATTTCGTCTAGTAATTTTCTTCAATTTATTCAATCTGACGATTGAAAATTAAGAGAGATGTATAAAAGATAAAAATGAGTATTTGGATACAATTTCGGTTGAAGAAATCGAACCGGAACGAAAATAATGGTACAATTTCGCTTTCAGATTCCATAAACTAAACCAAACCGAAGAGAATGAGTATAAATCAATATATTTTTTATTTATTTAAGTCCGCTTTGATTTTTTTTATTTATTTAACTGAAATCAAACCAGTCCGAACTGAAATAAACCAAATGAATTCGGTTTGATTTTCGGTTTTCGCAAAAATTGTTGTTTTGAATACCGAATCCGGATACTAGTTCACATTTTGTCTGTCCGAGTCCAGTAGTATTTGAGCTATACGGCTGCATGAACATTAATATAGTACAGAAGCCTAGCCCATCTTTGCAGCTTTATGGCATAAGGAACAAGTCCAACAAGTTTACATGGACATCAAATTCGCATTTAACGATGATTGAATTTAAAGACCTCTCACTTATAGAAGTAATGTTATTCATACCATGTTTTTATATCACATTTCTATACCATATTAGGTGGCATATGATGTGGACAGCTACATCATTTGAAAATTTTGCAAAACTCAAGGAAATGAAGGAGAAAGACTTCTCGTATACCACAATCATCATTTAATTAACTAGTTTTTCTTAAGGGATACTTTGGATGCGGTCTCTAATCCTTAACAGTCTTTGACTAAAACCTTAATGGTATTCAAAGTTTGATCAAAGTCCCTTGACTTTGTACACCTCATTATATTACAATTAATATTTATATTTTTATAGTTTTGACATTAATTGTTTGATATTTTATGAGATTTATAATCCTATAAATTTAAAATCTTTCATTATAATACTATTAGAAACAGTTACAATAAAAAAATTCAAACATTTTGATTGAATAAATGGATAAAAACTATGTAAAAATCAGAAATAATAAATGGCAAAAGAATGTATCCATTGTGACAGCCCGTCCCTAATTTTAAGAATTTTTTAAAGTTTAATAAAGGATTTTACAAAAATGGTCTTTGAGGCACGCACGTCATTCGAGGTTAATCGTCATGTCGTGCCATCTAAGATTTGTTTTCTTGGCATATCCTCGTAGTACTCGTCGCTACGGACGCGTGGGCGCAGGCGGTTCGTGATTTGGATTTATATCGAAGAAGTTATTAACGTTTGAAAATTGGGCATTTAGGAATTTTAATTTTAATTAAATCTGGAATTTATTTTATGAAAGTGGATGGCCCAGATTTAATGAAGATTTGAAATGGATGGCTTGGATGTGAGGGAAAGAAATAAAAATAAACATAAGGTTTTGTGTGTGTGTGTGTGTGTGTGTGAAGAAGAAGAAGGATTGGGCAAATCTGCCCAACCAGAAGAGAGAGAGAGCCGAAGCTCCGGGAGAGAAAGGAGAGAGAGCCCAGCGAATCAGGAGAGGAGAGGGGGAGTTTCTGGCCAACCAGAAGAAGGAAAGAAGGAAAGGAGGGAGAAAGAAAAGGAGAGGATCGACCTGGCGACCCGCGCACCCGACCTGCGACCCGCCGGTGTTCTTCACCAATTTTCGTCGAACTTTCTCCATTTTTCCGACGAATTGAGCCATGATTTCACTTAGTAAGTATCCTACTACTCCTTCCTCATCATTTTCATCTCAAATTTGGAGAGATTTGGTATTGAAATTGGGAAAAACGCACCAAAGGGTGCGGCAACTTTGTGTCTTCGATTCTCTTATTTTTGAAACAATTTCTCTCAATTGTTGCCATCATTAGACTTCCCTTGAGGCCTAGAACAATGCCCAATTGTTGGTTGGAGCAACGGAGTTGAATTGAGGACGAATTGAAGATCACCCAATTTTAGGGTTTCGTACGGGTTTGATGAAATTGAAGTGTTTCCAGGCCAAATTGGCCCTGGCCACAGGTATGAAAGTTACTCTACTCATTGAGATCTTCAAATCTGCAAATTTTGGTAATTTTTGGAAATAGTTAGATTTTCCGGCGAGCCGGGGCGGCCAACAGTCACCCGCGGCGGCCCGTGCGGCGGCGCGTGGCCAATGGCCCGCCAATGTCATCCTTAGCATGTGTTTAATGCTCTAGGTTCAGTTTTGATAATTGATGGACGTAAATTGAATAATTGAACCTAAGTCGGTTACGATTCGGGGTTAGGTGAAATTGTGAATTGACGATCCGACCGTTGGATCGTCACCAAACTTTGATACGTTGTAATAAGTAATATTTGAGGATTATAGGAACTTACGGATCGGGAATCCGATTTTCGGATCTTTCGGAATTGGAGTTGTAAGTTCATAAAATAGAACGTTAACCGTCACTTGGTTTTGGAAATTGACGGAGATCCGACCGTTGGATGGTAATGAAATTTTAGGATGTTGTCCTAGATGTATATTGTGGACCTCTGGAAGTTATGGATTGGAAATCTGAGTTGCAGATCTTCCAGATCGAACTGCGTAGTGACGTGTTTTATATAAGTTGTATTCTATCGATATGATTCTGAGATTGGATTTGATTATGGTTCTAGGCACCGATCATCTTGACGCGTTGATGTGTTGTGCTGGGGAGTTGTAGGGCGAACTCCAGGTGAGTGGGCAGTTTTGATTTCATATTTACCTATATACTATTGTTTTCCCAGAAAATGCTTTTATATGAGAAAATGAATTTAAATTGCCATGCATGAAAACATTGAATATTTTATTTGATAATGGATATATGTATATGTACATGAATTGATATATGATGCATACATGTTGCATGGTGCTGTGGAGGCGCAGGTAAGTCAGGTGAGTCATTATGCATTGAATTATTGATATTGAAATGTTTAAGCTCATAACCTGCACCCTAGGTGTTAGTGCTTATATTATTTTCACCACACCGCACGCTCGCCTTGGATCCAAGTAGGTGGATGTCGTACATACCATGTGAGGGTTCCGGCATGCCAGTTGTACAGACCATTAGAGGGGTTCCGACTGGTGGGTGATTTTAGATTATGTGCACAGTTGATTGATGTGAGAAGCACTAGAGCGTAATTATACACCTGTCATCGTACAGACTACCTTATGTAGTTCCGAATGACTTGCAGAGTTAGACCGTATAGGTCACCGAGGTGACTCCGGTTAGTGAGAATGTTGAGCTTAGAATTAATCGTATATGACCAACTGCATGGTCTCCGATTGATTCCTTATTATTCACCTGATTTATAATTTGATTCATGGCATGGCATGTTTTCTTGAAAAATGTTAAAGATTTGGAAAATGAGTTTTGAGATTTTTTATATATATATATTATTTTCTGGGAAAGTATACAGGTTTTACAGCGAGGGGTTAGAAATGATTTTAAATGAAATGTTTTCGAAAAACTTTGTTTTACTGACCCACTCAATTTTGTTTTGCGCCCCTCCAGGTTCAAGTTAGCAGAGCTTTGGTGGCCACGAGGAATCCAGCGGTGTTCTGACAGAATTCACAAAAGTAGGATTCACCCTCGGGTGTTATATCTTAGATATCGTATTCTTTAAAGCTTCCGAACTGTGTAAATGGTTACGTCACTCTCACGTGACGGCCAGCATGCCCTCCTTCGGGACGGGGTGTGTCATCCATAGTGTTAAAAAAATTGGTACATTTCACATATAACAAAGTGGTACATTAATAAAGAAGAATGGGTACATTGTAAATAAATTATGGTACATATAAAAGATTAAAAAATTATGCGTACAAATGAATTTTAAAAAAATATAGGCGCTAAAACATAAAACATGGGTACAAACACAAATATACAATGTCACGTGACGGTATACATATGGGTACAAACACAAATAAATTTTTTAAAAATATGGGCACAAAAAGAAACTAATATATGGGCACGAATTAAAAATGAAAAAAAAAATTGGTACAAATTAAAAATAGGTACAAACTAAAAATAAAAATATATGATAAAAAAATTTAGTCATAAATATAAATATACTAATTGTAACATTTTTAACACTAAAGGAATATATTTAAAAATAAAAATATTTTATTATTCAAATAATTAATGATATTATTAATACTCAAGGACATTGATCAAAAATTGAAAATAAATAGGATTTTAATCAATGGAGTAGCAAAAAGAAGGATGTAAACATAATTTCTCATTTTCTTAATTATTAGTTTATTACATAATAAACTAAATTTAAAAATCTGATTAATTCAAATGATGTGGCTGTCCACATTAAATGTCACCTAAGATGGTATGAAAATGTGGTACAAAAATATGGTACGAATAACATTACTCTACTTATAAATAAAAAAATTACTATTTAACTGTAGTATTAAGTAACTAAAATTTTGAATAATTGAATAAAGAATGTTTGCTGGATAAGACATGAACCAAAAAACAGTGGATGCTTGTCTTTGTGTTGCAGCCACCACGTGGAATTATTGAATTTCCATGATACACAGATTCCGAACATGAAGCGTGATACGTAACTAGTAGAGTTGGGACACGCACAAGACGAACTCATCAGGTCCCACAATATTGGCCAGTGGGGCACTGTCCTCCAACTCTAGGACAGATCCATTACATAGCCGTAATCATACATATTGTTAGATTCTTAATCATATTGGGCACTGCCCTACAACTCTAGGACAGATCCATTACATAGCCGTAATCATACATATTGTTAGATTCTTAATCATATTGGGCACTGCCCTACAACTCTAGGACGGATCCATTACATAGCCCTAATCATACATATTGTTAGATTCTTAATCATATTGGGCACTGCCCTACAACTCTAGGACAGATCCATTGCATAGCCCTAATCATACATATTGTTAGATTCTTAATCATTAGGGAAGACCTAAACTCCCATGCATAGCTTTCGCCTACGTGAAGTCATTAATTTATGTTTGATACAATTATTTGATGGGAGGTGGATTGTCGGCCCTTCCATTTTCATACTCTTCCCATTTTCTTTTGTTTGTGTGGTCACGATTAAGTTACGTCAATATTTTATATTAATTTTTTATAAAAATAATAAAACAAAAAGTAATAAGAATATAAAATGTTGACGTGGTTTAATCGTGATCACACAAAACATGAGAGGATGTGAAGAGTATGAAAATGAGAGGGCAGACAATCCATCTCCTATTTGATGAAGTGTATAATGATGTTGCTGGCTAGCGTGTGAAATCAACGGCCAATGTTTTTATATTTGATTCGGCTGAGTCCTTTTGTTTTGTATATGTTAAAAGGTTGAATAAACTATAATTAAGTTGTTCGTCTTTGATTTTTTAAAAAAAAAGAAAAAAAAAGAGCAACAGACACAGAATAAGTGTAGTTATTAATTAACTCTTGTAAAAAGCGTGACAAAAAGTCAAAAAATATGCCAAAAAGTAAAAATTAGTGATATTTTTGTCAAAAATTTTAACTGGTGTCACGCTTTTAACAAGAACTACCTTGTTCCAAGAGGACACTATCGTATCTGGCTCCTTGAACCACCACCAGTATCCATCTTTGGACAAGCATATGGCGCCCGAAGAAACCATTCCCTTATATATATACTAGTAGATGCTCTGTGTGAACAGTTTTATTTCAATTTTTTTTTTATTATGAAGTGTGATTAGTTTTTAAAATTAAAAAAAATATCAGTTATGAAAATTGGGACAATGAAGAGCAATTTGTTTTTTTTTTAATTTTCAAATAGAGCACGCTATACTAACCTGGCTGTGAGGTTGTTGTGAAAAAATAGTAAAATTTATGTTCATGTAATTACAAAATTGTCCATATTTTTATTTTTATTTTTATATTTGTTCAGTATTGATGAGGGGATTAAAAGTATAATATCCTTGAGTTTTGGTTGACAACCGAGGTTCTATTAATAGATTGTTTTGATATATATGGTCCATAAATATTGTTGGATCGACTTGGCCCGTCATTCTAGTTTGTACCAAAATAGACGTTACATGTGAGATTGTCGCCTGTGAGAAGGAAAACACAAAACACATGGAATGGAAGGGACAAATATATAAATGCAGGGATGGATAGATATTAATCATCGAAATAAAGAAAGAATTCGATGGTTTTGGTTTAAATTTTGGCCTGGCCTCCCCATGTGAAGGGCCGCCGAGCTATCCCGAGTTACTATCCAAGGACAAAGCTTAGCTCTCAGATGGGGTCTGCCTCTCAGTCAAACAACATGGCCGCTACTGCTTTTACATGCAGCATGCATGGACCACATCACACCAATGACACCATGCATGCACAGTCGTCCAATATCCAATATATCCACGTACATTTTAGTTCGACCGATGATCTCTATCTTCTCTCTCAGCGACTTCTTATGATCTTATCTATCTGCTTTCTTTGTCTGTATATCTATGTTTGCATATCCACGCTCATCGAGTATATTTTGTAGCACTTTTGTTGAGAATATCTATTTAGAAGTTTTATTAATTAAGAATACAAGATAGAAAGTAAAATTATTATTTTGAATTATTTGACTATTAGGGCTTTTTTTATCCTATTAGGTCTTGAATTCTGCTAATGAGAATATATATCCGATTAGGTCATGAATTTTGAAGGTATTAAAGATACGTACCTATTAGGGCTTTCTTTATGGGTAATAAATTTAATATTCTCATCTATAAATATAAGGCTTAGATGCCCACTCTCGTGATTTCAATGACTTCTCAAAGTTAGTACATTTAGTATGCTTATTATAGATTGATGACTTAGATCATTGTCGTACGTGGAGAGCTTGTAGGTAGGAACCCCATCCAAAGTTCTCTCTTAATAATTACAACTAAATTATACATACGTAGCTCTAATTAAATTGTGCATCATCGAGTTTTTGTAGCTACGAAGACATTGAAGAATTTACGTAGTTGACAACTAATATAAATAGACTTATCTTATACGATGTACAATCTTTTATTTGTACTGAGATATATAAGATCTTCTGGTAATTTTTAGTTACAAGTCTGAGATATGCATGTTTCGTAAACCATTCCAATATTCTACGCAAGCAAATGGGGCATGATTAATTAAAGTAATTGCAGTCCAAAAGCTGACATCGTTGCAGTATATATTTACTGTGTGCAGACTTATTTTATTCAAAAGCAAAAACTAAAACTGATGATATTCCAAACACCACGCTCAGCTGTTGCCTTTTTAGCATACATTAATTTAACAATTAATCTTAAATAATATCGTTGAAAATTCCTCTCCGGTTTCCACTTATTTTGTAAGATATAATCCATATGCTGCAACATTTTTTATGACCCTTAAAAGTTAAATCTAAACATTTTGGAACTAGTTCGTTTTTCTGAATTTCAAAAAGAAGGATATATTATTTTCACTTGGTGTGATCTCAATAGAACTACACAAGTGCGAAAGCAACTGATCAGTGCCGGATAGTGCCAAACCTTTTGCAAAAAATGAAAGATGCCACATGAATTCTAACTTATTTAGTGTCCCAACATACATATACATTCTGTTTGGATCAAAACTTGAACTTTGGGCTCAAGAAAGGGGCTGGCCCAAAAGGATGCCTAAAGGAAGAGTCGGCCGAAGCCCAGCCGAAACCCAGAAAAGCAGAAAGGGGCTTTTCTGACTTAGTGCAGCTCATGAAGACCACTTGCTCACCTACCCAAAAGTCAAGTGGTATAGACTGACTAGCTATACAGCCCATAAAGTACTTTATAATGGCAGAACAAGTAAAATAGCTGATGAGTCACTGCCCCTCAAGTTGCATTCGGGCAAGGCTGCTGATACAAGAGGCCAAGCTGAGTTGTCTATAAAAGAAGAAAGAGAAATCAGGAATAATGACACTCAAACAAACAAACAAATGCAAGCACAAACTCTGCTCAAAGCCAGATTTGCCTTCAAAACGAAGTTGTAGTCAGCCCAAGCCTTCATCCCTCTCGGGATAAACCTTCATTCAAACCCTTGTAATAGCTATGCTACCTTGTTCAAACTTGCTGTAGTATCGATTTCTCCTTATAAACTCATCTCCTTATCCCCTTTTCTAAGACTTCAGACCCCTGATAAACCACAAAGATAGGACCTTGCAAGACGATCAGACTTGCCCGACAAGGTTAAACCTTGCCCGTCCTTCTTTGTTTCTTGTCTTTTCATTCATTAGCCTAGCAATATGTTGTGTACTTCCAGTTGTATTCAAGTTATTTCTACTAAAATGACTATCAAAAGACTCTCTCAGCACTTGAATCCGATTTGAATATATCTTCATTGTTCAAACCAGATCTAAGTTCTAAGCCCTCGAGCATGTAATTATTTGATCATTTAAAAGTCCTTGACTTCAAGGCATAAAAAAGAACCTTATGTGGACTTAACCCATCCACGACAGTCCTTGATAAATAAGAAGTCCGAAGTTACTTGGGGCGCAAGTAATCGACATATTCCTTAGTTTTATTTCTATTATATTATGATTACCCTATAACGCTTGAGCACGGAATGAGTTCTGATAGGAAGCCTCAAGGCCTACATCTAAGGCCCCACAAAGGCACCTATTTGGGTTCATTCCGTTCTGCGGACTAGAACGTTTGAGTATAAGAACGAATTCTGATGGGAAGCCTCAATGCCTACACCTAAGACCCCACAAAGGCACCCATTTGGGTTCGTTCTATCTATCGGACTCGGGTAATCAGAAGTATAATAGTTATAAGACTCCTGCAATCAATGGAACAAATATTGTGTGTTCAAGCACTGGTTTAGTTATTGATTGGAAGCATCAAGGCCTACACCTAAGGCCCCACAAAGGCACCTGTCATAACTAACACAGTTTCTCAGGCATATATATATATATATATATATATATATATACAACTAAAACTCGACATCCATTTCAGATCTGCCATGCTGAAGATGGCAGTGGCACGCCTGAGCACTTAAAAGTTAATCTTGATTGTGAGCCTCAATGCCTACATATAAGGCCCCACCAAGGCACCTCTCAAAGTTAACTCTGTCCTTCTCTTTCAGCCTTGCCCGACAAGCCTTGCCCGACAAGTTTTGCCCGACAAGCCTTGCCCGACGAGCCTTGCCCGACAAAGCCCGACAGTGAAGCAGAAGCCCGACAGCAGCCCTCAACCGGCGCCAACCATCCCGGGGAGCTGTGTGCTCGTCGGCCAGGAGACATCCCCAATGGAAATTCCTGACGCGAACATAGTTTTGGCACGCCCAGTGGGACACAATCTTTTGATCTTGCATGTCCAAAAAGAAAAGCCATAAAATTGGCAAAAAGAATCCGAATGAGGGTTTCTCTCAACCTTTGCTTCTATAAATGGCAGATCAATCAGGAAATCCTTCTTCCCCATCAGGACAAGTGGTCTTAGAAAGCCCAACTTCATCTGAGAGATCGGAAGGAAAGGGAACTAGTGAAGAACTACAAGCTACTATGATCCAAGTACTAAAAAGCATGGAAAGAATCTCCTTGGAAACCAAGGGAGAAGTGAGCAGACTCTGTACATTAACAGGGAATCTACAAAGAAGACTTGATTTGGAGTTTTCTACTCCAAAAGGGGCTCAAAGAAGTGGGATGAGCCAAGTTACCATGAGAAGTGAACCAATCATTCCCTTATTCCCACTATTAGAAGAAGAAAAGGATAGGGGAAAGAATAAGGTAGTTCTTGAAGAGAGTCAACCTGTGATAGAGCCAGTTCTAGAGAAAGAACTTCTCAGCTTCCCATTATTATCATTTAATAATAGGAGGCAGAGCGAGCAAGAGAGAACGAAGTACGGAATGCCTGTAATAATGGGAGAGACTAGCGGAAAGGGAGGCACCACTACTTCAGATAAACCTTCACCTTACAGGCCACCCCCGTTGGCTAATAAAGGAGGATGAGCTAACTGGAGGAAGCCCGAACCAAGGAGAGAAGCAGGTGCGGGCAACGACCGGAGCCCAAGGATCGAATCTGCTTTCATCAGTCATAATGATAATTCGGCCACTCAGCAGCTGAGGGAAGAATTGGCTGAGCTGAGAATGACAGTGGCTCAAAATGCTCAACCACGGGCTCGCCCAGTGTTTATGGTCACTTACCAAAAGCCTTATCCTGAATATATTGACGAGCTAAATCCATTCCCTCTCAACTTCAAGATGCCCGCATTCCCAACGTTCACATGTGAAGACAGTAGCGTGTCCTCCAGATACCACATTTTCAAATTCTCCAATCATTGTGTGGCATATGAGGACAACCTAAATTACAAATTGAGGTTGTTTGGGAATTCATTGGCGGGTTTAGCATCCCAGTGGTATTCTTTATTACCCCCTAACTCTATTGCCAATTGGGGGCAAATGGAGATGGTTTTCCATGAACAATTTTACAGAATAGAGCCGAAATTGACTATCAATGACCTTGTTGAAGTCAAACAATACGATCATGAATCTACTTATGACTTCATGATGAGGTTCAGGAAAACAAGGATGAGATGCCAGTTCCCCATCAACCAAGCGCATCTCATATTAATTGTTCAAATGGCTCTGAAATTACCTTTGAGGAAGAGATTTTATGATACACAATTCAACGAGCTGCAAGAATTGGTAATTGCTGCCACTAAGTATGAGAGGCTGTTGCAAGAAGAGCAACAAGTGAAGCACACTTCCAAGGTTCCTCCCTTCTACAAAAATAAAGCTGCAATTCATCATGTGGAAGTAGGAGAAACCAGGCCAGAGCATGAGGGTGGCCATGATGAAGAAGACATTGATGTGTGTGCTGCTGAAATGACCACACCTTTCAAACCACTGACGGTAAAATGGCTAGTCCAACCTGTCAAAGATCAGAAGATCGTAATGAACGATGATGGTTTCGTCCCCATGAAACCACCCAAGTACCAGAGTTATTCGTTCGATCTGACCAAGGCACCTGAGATCTATGAAGAACTGGTGTGGGCAAGAGTAATTTTGCCCGACAGTACCAAAAAGATGCCTAAACCAGAAGAACTCAGAGGGAAGAAGTATTGTAAGCTACATTATACCTTCAACCATTCCATAGTCAATTGTGTCCAGTTTAGAGATTGGATACAAGACCTGATAGTGAAGGGAAAACTGTTACTTGACAAGCCTCAAGCCAGTATGATGGTGGATACAAACCCTTTCCCGGAGGCTTCTATCCATATGATCAACCTCATTTAAAAAGAAGAGCCAGGGTCACCAGTGGGTACAACAGAGGAAAGAAAAGGATCCCGGGTTGTCCCAACACACCTGCATGAATAAAAGTACCATGAAGGAGACCAAAGAATCAAGATCAGGCCCTAAGATTGGTGCTGACGAGGGAAGTAGAAGAAAGAAGAAAGTAGACAAGGGGGCAAAGAGTTACCCGAAGTCAATTCAAACAGTACCAAGAGCATAGCAGGGGACAAAACACATGTTCATTTCAATAAGAAAAGGGTTACAAATCATCATATTCTAAAAATTTAACATCTTCACTCAGGGTAACTATTCGAGAATGATATGTCTGCATAATGGCAAATATCATGTTGGGTTCGGCCAAAACAGTATGGCTATTTACAAGTTGGGACCTAGTATGCTCTAACTCCGAGTTTGACTTCTCTACTCCCTCAATTTGGGTTTCAAGGGTATCTAGAAGAGTTGCTTGTTCAGCCCTAAGAGCAACCAGTTGTTCCTCCAACTTTTGGATTTCAGAAGTAACAACTCTAACTCTTTCTTTTGTCTGTAAGCTTTCATCCATCAACTGATCAACTTGAGCGGAGGTGCTTGACTCTTTCTCCATAAAGCATCTTGCCCGAGTAGCTTGTCTATCAGCTCTCTGGTATTGCTCCATAAGAGCCCTTAAATTCTCAAAGAAAGAAAGAAAGGAATCGTGCTGGGGTTTTGATAGCCGACCAGTTTTGAAAGACTCAATTGTGACCTTTTCTAAGTCACAAAGAGCCTTGAGGCTGAATGATGCAGTGAAGTCCTTCCTTGCCCATTCTTGGAAGACTCGTTGTTGCTCTGAAGAACTGGAGGTTGCTGAAGAATGTCTTGAAGATTTCAACCTCGTCTCAAGCCGCCCGAGTGCTTCAAAAAGTTTGGGCAACTTAGCAGGGTTCGAGGATGGAAAAAGAGGAGGATCCTGCACTACAGCTCCCTCTAATGGAGCAATGCCCACTGGGGGGCAATCTCTGTCTGCCCGATCTTCTTAATTCCAGAAGAGGGAATCTCAGTACCTCCAGAAGATAAATGAGGACGGGAGCGCTTTGACTTACGGACCAAACGAGGGGGGAAGTCTCTTTCAGGACTTGTTGCGAAGAGCCAAAAAGACCAGGTCAAGACAAGAAAACAGTTTGAGGCAAAGAGAGGCTTTAGAAAGAAGAAATGTACCTGACTTAGCCCTGGGGTTTCACCAGGAAGAGTACTAAATCCTCGTTGGGGGGGAGACTTTCCACCTCCAGCAAGAGAAGAAGGAGCTGCACTTGAACCTACACCAGTGCCTTAAAGATATCCCGAGGTAGCAACAATTGTTAGTAAACAGATGGTAAGAGGAGAAAACAGGAAGAAAATACTCTCATACCTGAGTTTGATCCTGAAGAGAAGAAGGAGGTTCATCAATATCAACTGTCGGGCAAGCAGGCACCTGTGAGACTATTACCTCTGAGGTTACAGGAATCTCAGGGACTATGGGTTCATTATCTGATACCACCGACGGAGGGGGTGGCTCATATACCGGATAAGGCTACAGAAAACGTGAGTAGGAGTTAATTTGGAAGCAATGTACAGGAATTCAATTTGGGAATAATGGCTCACCAAGTTACTGCCCTCATCCACGAAGTGCAACATAACTCATGTAGAAGGGTCAAACTGAGAGGAAGGAGTTGCATCCAGGGCATGAGAAGAAATCACAAACTTCAGAGGAGGGTCATGACTAGGCAAGGAGGCAGATGCCCCAGCCTAAATACAGATAGAAGAAGAAGAAAGATTCAGGCATTAAGTCCAGAAACTATAGAGTTACCTAAGGGTTGAAAAAGGAAGAAAAGGTACATCTGAAGGGTTAACCTGAGGAGGAGAAAGGCTGGTTTATCGGGCAAGTGGTGGGGAGGCCTCGGGCGGAAGAAGCGTTTCCTCTCTTACGGCTTGATTCAAATAATCAGATTTAGAGTTCTATAAAAGCAGGAAGGGGTGTACATATAAAAAATATAAGTCTTGCCTCGAGTTCTTTAAGGGCAGTATTTTGCAGTTCTTCAGCCTTTTTGTGTATAGCAGCTCTTAATGGTTCCTCTTTAGAAGCAATGATTGGTCTTTTGGATGCTTGAGGTCCTGTTTTTCAAGGAAAACAAGAAGCAATTAGATAAAGGAGAAAGGTAGCAGTTTGGTAAAGAAGAACAGAAACTTACTTGAAGATTGTTGCTTCTGTCTACCTGCCTCGGGGACTGGAGCAGATGGGGCTGATGACTTAGGAGGAGCAACAATTCTTGCTCTTTTACTCTTTCTAGTAAGAATTGGTCGTGGGGTTTTGGATAGAAGTGCAGGATCATGATATGAAGCCTCGATCACAACCGTTTTCTTTCGCTTTGGTGCTTTAATATTTGCCTCGGGTGTTTCTTCAGCTTCTGAATCTCCAAATGATTCCGAAACATCCACACATTTCCCAGCTTCTCGTCTTTCAGCCTCTGCTGCAGCTCCATAGAGAATTGCAGCATCAGCTGAGTCATCCTCGGACTCAATGGCTTCTGATTCAATATCCACTGGGGCTGCAGGGTCAAGCAAAAGTAAGGTTAGAATGACTTCAGAAGGGAAACAAAATCAGGTTAAGAAAAGAAATACCTATCAGAAGTGACCGGTTCTTTTCTTGGATCATCTCCTTCCAATTTTCAAGCTCGCCCGAGTTGGGGTATGACTTAAGGGAAAATTGACTGAAAAGACGATCATGAGCCTCTTTCAGATCTCCTCCATACTTCTTGGTCCATCTGTCTTCCCACCAAGAAAAGAAGAGCGAAGTACATTCAACGTTAAGGATGATGAACTTTCGGGCAGCCTGACTCATTACGTCAAGACTGCGTCGGGCAGCTCGGAAGATCACCTCAGGGGGAGTTGGTAGTCGAAATGAAGTGCCACAATGGATAGAATCGAAGAACGGGACGGGAATGGCCTGCCTGAATCCTAACTGCCTGCTGCAAAAGTTAGGATGGTACACCTCAAAACCTCGGTCATATCTGTTACCCCGAACTCCCCAGGCAAAGTCCCTCGGTTGAATGCAGCTAATGAATTTCTCCCTACAAGAGGGGGTAGCGTCTTCACCAGAAGCATCTTGAAAGACTTGGTCAGAAAACCAAAGGTATCTCCTCAAGATCGACGCACCCCATTCTAAATCTGATCGAGTCCTACAAACTCTGAAGAAGTAGAAGCAGGCAAAGGTGGAGTGATCTATAGGGGTAGCTTCGGCCAGGATTCGGGCAGGGGCCACACCCTCCGGGAACTCCAAATTGGCAGCCCGAAACTCTGGGAAGTACCATTGAATCCAGGTTTGTATCATCCAGATAGGCCCATTCAGGTTGGTCTCAAATGGCTCGCTAATAGTCATTTCGAAAAGAAGATGATAAAGATGAGAAATGAGGAATGGGCATGTAGCTACATCATTGAAATTATGAAGAACTTCTACTAAGGGGATCCTTTCAACCCGCACCCCTTTAGACTTGTTGGGGAAGATATGTTTGTTGAGCGAGTATAAGAGGAAATACATGTGCTCTTGATCTTTATCCACCCGAGAAGAGCTTGCCCCAAAATTCGCCTTTACGAAAGGAATGAAGCCTTTGAAGGAGGTCTCGTAGCTCTTGAAAGTTGCAGAGTTATAGTTCAGAGAAAGGAAAGTAGTGGATGAACCTGAGCTTCCAGTGGTGGAGGAAGGAACCCAGTCTTGAGTGACGTCCACTATCCTGCCCGATGGCCTTAACCCGAAGACCTGGGCCATGTCAAGAAGGGTTGGAGACATGGGGCCCATGCGGAAGTCGAAAGTATTCGTGCCCGAATTCCAGAAAAGGAGGGCAGAAACAAGCAATTCGGGCTTGGGAGTAATGGAAATTTTCGAGAGCATGATTAATTCGTAAATACCATTACTCATCCATTTCTTCTTAAAAGTGGGCTCTAATTCATCAATCCACTGAGCCCAAGCAGGATCGTTCATTAGAGGAAAGCCTCGACGGTATGACGACCACTTGGATGAAGAGATGTCCGACCTAGCCAAAAAGGGATTTGGGGAAAACCAATTATCCCTGGGCATGTTGCTTTCTACCACTGAAGGGACCCGGGAGATCCATGCGGGACACAATGATTGTGCCCCATGCACCTCAAAGAAGAGCTCGGAATGCAAACCTGCCCGAGGGCGATGCAGCCCGTTGAGTAGACGACGCAGAGTGGCGATTCCTTCGCCAGATTCGTAGGATGGTTGGGTTTGGCTAGATCCCGAAGCCATTTGATGAAGTTCGAGAGGGGGATACCAAAGAAGATGACGAGGGTGAAACCTTATCGAGCAAAAAAGTGAAAGAGAATCTGAAAGATTCAAGAGAAGAGAAATAACTGGGAGAATTAGGAAATTTTCAAATTACAGAGAGATTTCTTGCTGTGAACACAGGGGATTGGAGGGTTCGAACGCAAGGGATTCGTGGGTTTTAATAATGAGCTTTTCAATTAATATTGGCGCCTGGAATTCCAGGCTAAATATCAATTGAATGGGGCACTGTTTGGATCAAAACTTGAACTTTGGGCTCAAGAAAGGGGCTGGCCCAAAAGGATGCCTAAAGGAAGAGTCGGCCGAAGCCCAACAAATTGGCCGAAGCCCAGCCGAAACCCAGAAAAGCATAAATGGGCTTTTCTGACTTAGTGCAGCTCATGAAGACCACTTGCTCACCTACCCAAAAGCCAAGTGGTATAGACTGACCAGCTATACAGCCCATAAAGTACTTTATAATGGCAGAACAAGTAAAATAGCTGATGAGTCACTGCCCCTCAAGTTGCATTCGGGCAAGGCTGCTGATACAAGAGGCCAAGCTGAGTTGTCTATAAAAGAAGAAAGAGAAATCAGGAATAATGACACTCAAACAAACAAACAAATGCAAGCACAAACTCTGCTCAAAGTCAGATTTGCCTTCAAAACGAAGTTGTAGTTAGCCCAAGCCTTCATCCCTCTCGGGATAAACCTTCATTCAAACCCTTGTAATATCTCTGCTACCTTGTTCAAACTTGATGTAGTATCGATTTCTCCTTATAAACCCATCTCATTATCCCTCTTTCTAAGCCTTCAGACCCCTGATAAACCACAAAGATAGGACCCTGCAAGACGATCAGACTTGCCCGACAAGGTTAAACCTTGCCCGTCCTTCTTTGTTTCTTGTCTTTTCATTCATTAGCCTAGCAATATGTTGTGTACTTCCAGTTGTATTCAAATTATTTCTAGTAAAATGACTATCAAAAGACTCTTTCAGCACTTGAATCCGATTTGAATATATCTTCATTGTTCAAACCAGATCTAAGTTCTAAGCCCTCGGGCATGTAATTATTTGATCATTTAAAAGTCCTTGGCTTCAAGGCATAAAAAGAACCTTATGTAGACTTAACCCATCCACGACAGTCCTTGATAAATAAGAAGTCCGAAGTTACTTGGGGCGCAAGTAATCGACCTATTCCTTAGTTTTATTTCTATTATATTATGATTACCCTAGAATGCTTGAGCACAGAATGAGTTCTGATAGGAAGCCTCAAGGCCTACATCTAAGACCCCACAAAGACACATATTTGGGTTCATTATGTTTTGCGGACTAGAACGTTTGAGTATAAGAACAAATTCTGATGGGAAGCCTCAAGGCCTACACCTAAGGCCCCACAAAGGCACCCATTTGGGTTCGTTTATCTCTCGGACTCGGGTAATAAGAAGTATAATAGTTATAAGACTCCTGCAATCAATGGAACAAATATTGTGTGTTCAAGCACTGGTTTAGTTATTGATTGGAAGCCTCAAGGCCTACACCTAAGGCTCCACAAAGGCACTTTTCATAACTAACACAGTTTCTCGGGCACATATATATATATATATATATATACAACTAAAACTCGACATCCATTTCACATCTGCCATGCTAAAGATGGCAGTGGCACGCCTAAGCACTTAAAAGTTAATCTTGATTGTGAGCCTCAATGCCTACACCTAAGGCCCCACCAAAGCACCTCTCAAAGTTAACTATGTCCTTCTCTTTCAGCCTTGCCCGACAAGCCTTGCCCGACGAACCTTGCCCGACGGAGCCCGACAGTGAAGCAGAAGCCCGACAGCAGCCCTCAATTGACGCCAACCATCCCGGGGAGCTGTGTGCTCATCGGCCAGGAGACATCCCCGACGGAAATTCCTGACGCAAACACATTCCCTTCAAATTTGGGCTAAATATGGTGTACCCAGTTTTGAATTTTTTTAGTTTTTGTCGCGATACATTTTTCAGTATTTTTAGTATACGGTATTCTGAGTATACGGTATTCTAACTTATCCACGTGTCCCAACATACATATACATTTCCTCCACCTGTGGTGAATTTTCAAGCCAACCCGTGAATAACACAAATCGGATGACGTGAAGTACGTGTAGCCGTTGAGCTTCACACACAACGTGCTTTGATACCATGAAAAAAGTTGCCACCGTAAAATCAATCAATAATATGGAGAGTAACCTGATTACTTAAAAGCACATGTAAGGTCTCTTATTTCCCGAACATGGAATTCATCTCAACATTTTGTAGTGTTATTATTTAACTTCAATTACGATATGTATACTTATTTTTTATTGATATACTCTAAAAATGAAAATATTAACCGTATCGCTTGTTTATCTTATAACATATAAAATAATATGTATGTATTTCGAAAACACATAAAAATCAACTAAGTCATGCTTTTCATAATTAATCTCATTCATTTAAACTTAAATGACGGGGGGATTTACACCAACTTGGGGCCCTTTCTGTCTCACTCAAAAAGTGTACACACACACACACACATAAACAGATGCTGTAATAATATTGTGGCATGGCATAACCCTGGCGATTAGGTTTGGTGGGTATAGATAGATAAAGGGTCGACTTTTGGGTATAGAATAGATAGATAAAGGGTCGACTTTCGACGACCCCACAGGCCCAGTTAAATCAAGTTAATCAACCCTATTAACATCGTGATTAGCATAACATGATACACTAGTCTTAGCAGTCGTAACTAAAAAAATGATAAAAGATGAAACAAACGGGGTGGTGGGTCCTATTCTTGACTAGCACATCAAAGTAAATCTGAAGTAAAAGAATCATCTTCTACATCTGGACTCGAATCCAACCTAATTCTTCTGCTTTAGCTAGAAGAGACATTGTTACTAGATTTGGTTCATTGAATATCAAAGCTTCGAGTCACGCGATTACCTTGTTTTAGAAAAACAATTTACATAGAATACGTGTACTGTTATTATTTTTATATCAATAATACAACTTCATATGTAATTTTTTTACACATTTTGTTTTATGGATAATACTTGTGTCCTCCTATGGGTGAACTTACTTGTCTCCTACTTATGATTAACAAACATTTACCGTTCGAATATCGTAATCAGAATCGGTCATTCTCTTTATCATCATCTAAAAATCATATTTGCAAATTGAAGGTCGTTTAGTTATCCATACGTGTTAAACCAATCAACGATTTTGATAATAAATAGCATTCTCATGACCGTCAATTTGTTTTATGTATATGAATAACTAAAATATCTCTCTTTTTTATATGTATTTAGATATTATAAAATTAATAAACAGTTTCGATTATAATATTCAAATGATAAAGTTCGTTCATAAGTAGAAGACAAATAAAATGAGACACGAGTATTATCATCGGCGGGAGACGCGAAAGTGGACGTACACGTGATTATGGAGTATGGACTCCTCCTTTGGTACGTGGGACGGGACGGGACGGAACGGGACGAGCTGTTCCGTCCCACGTTTGGTGCGTCTAAAAACTGTGGAACGGGTTGTCCTATGGGACGAAATTTGGCTGATTTTTCGTTCCACCTCTTCCCCCTGGAATGACTTGTTCCACATTCGTGGAACACAAATTTATAACATTTTATGACAAAATTTCTCTTTATCTTTTTCAATATTTACATCATATGTTCCGTCCTATTCCGTCCCGTCATGTCCTGTCCTGTTCCATCCTGTCCCGTCCGGTCTGCGTACCAAACGGTATAGCCTTGCGTACCAAACGGTATAGCCTTTCAGAAACTAGGGTTTTCTCTTTCACCTCTCCAATCATTTTTTCACCCGCAGAGCTGTACTGCAGGAAGATGCTCGATCTCCTCGATGACGTAATTGCATGTGGAATACATGTGTGGAGGTCGTGCATTTATTATTCCCAACCTTCATGCATAGCACATTGCCTAATGAGTGAGCTCTGGCCGGATTCTATTTGTAAGGATCCTGGTAATCTTCAAATTATATTCGTTTATCGTATATTATGCGGTCATAAATTATTATAAATTTTTTTATTTAAAATTGAATATAAACAGTAACTGACGAAAATTAACCACACGATTTACAATAAACGGATGTAATTGGATAATCTACAGGATTCTCACAAAGAGGATCCGACCATGATCCTCTCTCATTGCCTAGAGTAACATGCATGTTTATCATACAAGTTTTGGATAAGAGGTATATATTAATAATTAAGATGCTAATTAAACAATAATTGGACTGGTCAAACCTTAATTAAGTTGTAAACCTTCCCATCATTAGAAGCCGATTGGCTCTCGGTAACGTGGCCTGCTAATCCTGTTCAGTAACCTAATTTGTTTTGTGTATGGCTACTCATGTGCCATCTGAATTTCTATGCTTTCATGCATGTGCATTGGCCAAAACTACAAATTTCATTCAATAATCCAACTGAAAAATATATAATTTTACAAATTAAGATTCAATTATTATCCAAGAAGCATCTCCTGAACAACTCAACAGAAGCATTCCATACTGTTTAAACTGTATTTTAATTAACTATCAAATAAGTTAAATATCAAGGTACACAACGAACTAACTGAACATAAAAACTTTATTAAACAAAAAAAGTGCATAATTGTCAAAAATACTACATGAATCGAAGATGCTACATCTTGATTGAGTTATTATGATCTACAAGGTTAAAAAATATCATACATATAGAGAACTAACTTTATCATAATAGGCAGGGAAACAAAACCCTAATTCTAAGGCCATCTCCAACCGAAGGAGGGCCAAAGGGCTCTCTTGGGTTCTATAGCCCTCAAAAAAATTAATATTTTAATGAACATTGTCAAACCATATTTCTTAACATCTCCAATCGAGGGGCCATATGGTCAAATGCCAAACATAACCCTGTGACAAAGAACCATCTCTAATCGAGGGGTCAAAGGGCTATAGGGCCAAACATAATTTATTATTTTAATTGAATTAATATGGTTACTTAAATTAAACTACCTCAATAAGGAATCTCAATAATTTTGCGTCTCGGATTTCGGGTGCCACGTGTCAATATCTGAGTGACTTTGCAGATTTCTTGTAGAAGAGGAATCTCAATAATTTTGTGTCTCGTATTTCGAGTGCCACGTGTCGATATTTGAGTAACTTTGCAGATTTCTTGTCGATAAGGAATCTCAATAATTTTACGTATCTTATTTCGAGTGCCACGTGTCGAGATGTAATTGGTTGTAGGGATTTTAGATAGGATTTTTATAAGCGCGACACTTATTATCTTCAGCTTCCAATGTCCATAGATAAGGTGGATATTGGGCTATAATTCACATACCTTCAGATGAATACATGAGGCGCTATAGGATGATACGTTCCCGTGCCACAAACAAGTACCTACAACAGGATCTCGTTGCACATCTTTGGACCAAAAGAAGCATAGAGTAAGCGTTTAAGTTTTATGTTGTTAAATGTTTTTAAAAATGTTGTTTAAGTTTCATGTTGTTAAATGTTTTATTTTTATTTTTTTATGTTGTTTAATGTTACTTAATATTATTTAATATTGTTTAATATTGTTTAATGTTATTTTAATGTTATTTAATGGTTGTAGGAAAAAATAGAATTTTTATTTTTATTTTTATTTAAAAAAATTGTAAAAATAAAATAAAATAAAAAAACATACCCGCTAGTTGACGTCAACTAGTAACTGTTGCCTTCAAAATCCGGTTCGGCCTGGGTTGGGCCAGCCGGTTAGTCCTTATTTTTTTTTTGGGCTCGGTGGGGCCCACGAGCCCTTTGACCTAGCCCTCGGTTTGAGACGATTTTCGTGTTATTTCGGGCTATTTTCGATCCTCTGACCAGATTGGTTGAAGATGGCCTAACTGACTAGACCCAAAATATTAAACAAACAAGCAAATCCAAATAATAAAATAAATAACTAATATTATCCAACAAAAAATACTTTAAATCATTCTCACTAACAATGAAAATATGACTGTTTGAGACTTATTTTGTAAAGGTTAAGAATGTTTTCTTACAATTAAAAGCATTTGCGAAAGCGTTTGACTAAAAAGGTTAATTTATTTTAAATTGATAGATTTTTATTTAATAACTATAACAGTACAAATTTAACAACTTAAAAATTTAAAAGTTGTTCGAAGCACAATATAATTCAGAAAATGATTTTCATACCATTTTTAGGTTCTTACACACTTCTATTTAATTGTGGCATTCAATTTCGTTTGATTTGTTCAATCTAATGGTCATAATTTAAAAAAAAATAAAAAGTGTTTTTAAGGGAAAATTACGTTATTCATTTTTAAATGGGTTAGAAGTTAAAAATAATGTGTGAAAATAATTTTCCAATCATTTTTGTCCTAACGAAAAAATTCAGGGCAAAACTTGGTAGTTTTCTTTTCCCCGCGAAAAAATAAAGAAGTTACTGAGATGCTGCCTATACGGTATACACTGTAATAAGTCCACTCAGGTCCACTCAGCGATCCTCGTCCCTCTCAAATATTTAAAACCCCCGGAGACCCAGTCCAACTGCTACAACACCCATATAACTCTGCCGCCAAATCACTCTCCCTCCACCGCTTCAACCGCCTCCCCCTTCATCTCCCCCAATCCCAATGCCCACAAACTGACCTCCTCCCTCAATTACTCAACCCCCTCCCAGTTCACTGCGGCATTCCATCAAACACCTCGCCAGCAATCACCAATGGCGTCTCTCTCCCGGCGAGCCTCCTTCGGCAGCTCGCCCCAACCAACCGCCGGATCTTCCACTCCGGATCTGAAGCACCGCGTCATCACCTGCCTCAACAAGCTCGCCGACCGCGACACGCTTGCCATGGCCTCCGCCGAGCTCGACTCCATTGCCCGAACCCTCGCCCCCGGCTTCTTCGCTACCTTCCTCATCTGCATTCACAACACCGACTCTTCCACCAAGCCGCCCGTCCGCAAGCAATGCGTTTCTCTCCTCACCCTACTGTCGAACTCTCACGGCGACGCCCTCGCTCCGTTTTTGTCCAAAATGATCTCCACCGTCGTCCGCCGTCTCCGCGACCCCGACTCCGTCGTCCGATCCGCTTGCGTGGAGGCAGTTTCCGCCATGTCGTCCAAGATCACGACGCCGGCGTTTTCGTCGTCATTCTTAAAGCCATTGATGGACACTCTGGCGACGGAGCAAGACTTGAATTCTCAGATCGGCTCTGCGCTGTGTCTGGCCGCCGCGATCGATTCTGCGCCTGACCCGGACCCGGTTCAGCTGAAGCGGAGCCTGCAGCGGCTCTCGAAGCTGGCGAAGAGCGAGAGCTTCAAGGCCAAGGCGGCGCTACTGGTGCTTGTTGGGAGCATTATCGGGGCTGGTGGCGCGTCGAGCCAAGGCGCGTTGGACTGGCTTGTGCCGTGCGTGATTGAGTTTTTGAGCAGCGAGGACTGGACAACGAGGAAGGCCGCGGCCGAGGCTCTTGGGAAGGTGGCTACGGTGGAGACAGATTTGGCGCCGATTTATAAAGCGTCGTGCTTGAATGCCTTGGAAAGTCGGAGATTTGATAAGGTATATTGCCTTCCCTACCTCCCAAATCGGTTGTTTGGGGCTCTGTTTGGTTGCTGAGAAAGGGTAGGAGAAGAGGAAAAGTACTGTGATTTCAATCATATCAGTTATTTTCTTTTCTTTTTCTTAATAATTTTTTGTTGGAATTTTACTAATTCGTTCTTTAACAGGTGAAGTTAGTCCGGGAAACTATGAACGAGACATTGGAGCTGTGGAAGGTTCTTCTTGCCGGCGATTCCGAAGAGATTCCTGCTCCAATTCAATCCAGATCTTCAACTGGTAAAGGCCTTTTCTTTGTTTCGGAAACACAAATTGTAGCAATAAATGCCTGCAAGTTCTTTACTTGTTCAATTATTTGATCAAACAGTTTTAGAGATTTATGACATGAATCCTAATTCGAAAGCTATTTTTTGAACTATGAAACTGTTGTTACTATGGTGTTAATTTGTCCAGTTTGAGTAAGCTCTGTTGTGGTCTTTATTCTGCAATATATAATCTTTAAAGTTAAACAACTTTGGGACCCGTCTAATGTCATTTAATCTTCTGTTTTCTGTTGGATTTTCTCTTTCCGATGGGACCAGATAATGGGATTGGTCGATGCTCTCCTCCCTCATCAAAAAGTTCCGATGATGCCGGTTGTTGTAGGATTCCTCAACCAAAGAAAACAGTCCCCACAAACAGGTCCCCTCCATCAGATGCTTCTTTGGTGACCACAGCTAAAAAGGGAAGTCCTTTAAGTAGAAACGATAGAAAACCAGACACTGCCGTGTTCTCGAAGCAGGACCACAAGAAACCCCCCGATTGGAAAATTGAAATTGCTACGCCAAACTCTCTCTCCTCAAAGGTGACCCATAAGGATGATATTGTTAGGAGTGACCCTAGAGATCCGGAATCAGGAAAGAATGACCACATTGGAAGTGGCGTGCTAGAAACTAACAGCTTACTCTTTAGTAAGAATCCTGGTGAAAAAGTATACAGATTTGGTGGTTTAAAATCCGGTTCACTCGTTGTTCCATTTAATGATCATGAGAACTATGACTCAGATGTTGAAATCAGCAATGATGCAGAAGAAGTTTATGAGAAACTAAAGGATGCTGAGGATCTCAGTTTGATCCGCGAACAACTTATTCAGATTGAAAACCAGCAGTCCAGTTTACTAAACCTACTCCAGGTATGTTCCTGTAGTTGTTCACCTTTTCTCTCATAATTGGAAATGTTAATTGCACCACGACGAGAGGTGTTACTTCATTATTGTCTTCTTTTTAACTTTATCTTTCGGGTGGTAGTATTATTGTTAATCAAAATTACTCTGCCTTACTTTTCATGAGGCTCTTACCGCTGCATTGTTGCCTGGTCTCTTCAAACTTAAAATTTGATAATGGGGAATGAGATAATGCAGACATTGTTATTTAGTCTTGCCATTCTAAGATTTTAGATGAAGTGTAGTTTCACGATTTATCTCCTCGTCTCTGCTTACTGACTTTGTTAGTCAGTTTTTGTATTTTCAAAGTTTCATTCTTATAATTCGTATCCTGTTCGGAACTTAAGGCTTCAGGCCAATATTAAATTATTCATAGTGATGCACAATGTTAAAGAAGCTTCTGGTCTGCTACTTAATCCCCTTTTCTACTTGTCTACAGAGATTTATTGGGAGCTCTCAGAGTGGGTTGAATGCTCTTGAGTCACGTGTGCACGGCCTTGAGATGGCTCTAGATGAAATATCTTACGATTTGGCAATATCAAGTGGAAGGATCCCAAACGCAGAATCTGCAGAAAATACCTGCTGCAAGCTGCCGGGTGCAGAATTCTTGAGTTCCAAGTTCTGGCGTAGAACAGATGGGAGGTGTTCTACTTCAAGGCTCACTTCTGGAACCATTCCCTCACTTAATGCTATGCCTAACATAGCTAATAAAAATACAAGTGCTGAATCGTGTACTTTTGACCGCGAAAGGTTTCAGCACCAAAGTAGAGGTGCATCTACCGGTCACTCGGTGGCAAAAATGCAAGATGCTGAGAGGGTTCAGGCTTGCAATGCTAGTCGGTATGACGGGGTTTCGCCAGCTACTTGTACATCATCAAGGAACTGAACAAAAGGTAAGGATAACTAATTTTAGCACTTTATCTTTTACTTCTAGTTGTTTCATCATATCTTCTTGTCTGCCTGTTTACAGATTGGTAGTTCACTTTTTCGTGCATTTATAATTAGCTGGAATTTTGCTCAAAATAATTCTTATGCTGAACTTCATAGTGGATCTTTTGCAACACTTTCATGAGTACATCTTTCTACTGAAAATGTACTTTTCCCACAAATTTGTGAAAGCGTTCTTTAATCATCTCTGGTGGACCATTGGCTATAGAAATCTATGAAGCAGATTATCTGTTTAGCTTTCAGTTTTACTGCTTTGGTAACTTTAAACTGGTTACCTCTGAAATTAGAACAAAATTCTTCCAAGACATCGCATAGTTCAGTTGTGGGTTACCTCTGCAAGGGAGCCAGATACAAATCCTATACCCTTCCCGTGTCCTGCCATCATATCTGCAAAAGAAAATAGGTTCTCAACAACGCAACTTCCCACATCGAAGGAAGTCTAGCATACGTGCTTAAGCGATATTGTGCCTCCCCGCCTATTCCCAATTGGTGTTTGGTTGGACGTTCACATTCCATCAATTACAACAATAACCTAAGTAGTTTGATTCGTAGGAAGTTCGTTTTTTATTTCAAAACGTCAGGAAGTTATGATTGCTTAAATTTTTCCTTTCCGTGTTTGACCATAATCATTCTTCTCCCTCTAGCTTAATTTTGTAATGTGCACTTTATCCTCAAACAAGCAATTTCTAAATCAACTCTTTCTTCTTGTTTCTCAGACCATCTGCTTAGAACGGAAGTGGAAATTGTTGGATGGATCGATTTTGGTCTGAGATACAAGCACCATAATGTGGGTCATCGAAGGACCCGAACACATTCAATTGACTGCCGATGCCGATCAAGTCAGATACGTAGGTGCCCATACCTTATTAGATTTCTAAATCAATGTAGCATTTGATGCACAGGGAGCATAGGGCTCTCCTTCTACATGTTAGTATGTTACCCTCCCTGCAAGGGGCAGCTTTCAGATAAATGCAATACCCAGAGTAGCCTTTTGTAGCATGTGTTCTATTTATTACTTGCCTGCACCATTGCCGGTATGGGAAGGAGGCTATAATCTGTACAGAACTACAGATCCAAGTTTGCTCATCTTTTCTTGGATTGCTGGTACTTGCTGTAAATGATCAATAAGTTTTTTTGTCGCTATAAATTTACAAGCGATCTAAAAATCTCCGTCTAGGTGCTAGGCGGCTTGACTACAAATGCCTTGGTAAATTTTTGTCTGGTTCCAAACCTATTAGAACAAGAGAACGTGGGCTGCAAAATTGAAGCATGCCATCTCGCTCAAAAACAGTAAGGTCACATGGTGTGTGCAAAATCATGCCGTAGTACAGCTAGATTTAGCTTCAAGCAGTCCGAGTTCCGTCCACATTGATACTTTAAATCTAAATTCCCACACCATTTCACCGCTACAGCAACAACCAAGCTTTATCCCACTGAGAGTGGAGTCGGTTTTATGAATCTTAGAAAGTCACTGTGCTCGGTTTTGCGCAAACTCTTCCATTTCACCACTAAGGAAAGAAAAAATTAATCTCCATGAAAATTAAAAAGCACATGCATGGTTTAAACAAATAAAGCCCGTAAGAGATAAAACAATCCTCTCACGTTTAGGAATGGCTCAAACAAGGCAACAGACGAAATTAAACTGGAGCATGTAGCGGGAGAAAAAAAAAAGGTGTGTGGTTATCATTTCACAGGTGTTATATAATATTGAAGGTGCTTTGAATGTTTCGCGCTCTGTAAGCTGGTTATGTAAGAGCAAGTTCTATCCATGGATTCCTTTGATGCTCCCAATTGTTTTTGCCATGTCCACTAGGACTCCATTCATGTTTTTTTTTCGAACTGATCTGCACAGTCCTGAAGTCGTCTCTCACAAAAATACAAGACTATGTTGTATTGTAGTTCCACTTGATTCCACGCTAACCTACTTGCGGTGAGAATTACCCTAATCAGACAATACTATTGAAAGTTCTCCATAAGCTCTTATATTCTGCGGTCACCAAATGTTTGAGTGCATTTAGAAACTTCTTTTATCTCTAGGTCGGTCTGAAAATGACCTAATCCTTTGGGGACCAAAAAATTTTGGCTGTGGAGAAGGCACTTGCCCGACTTATAAGAAAAGTAATGCTACACTTGTCACATTTTTCATAATACATTTGTACCACGTTTTTAATAAAGATATGGCACACCGACACATGCGGATTCCATATCTATTATAAAATAGTACAATGCGGTATTAAAAATGTGACAAGTATCATCTTGTATAAAAAAATTATAAATATTCTAATATTTTCATAACATCCACGCAGTCACAGCAGTAGACCCAATTTTAAATATACATTTCCAATAATTAAAACATGAACTGGATTTTTATAGAGGACCAATACCTAATTTCATACACTTTTTGCATTTTATTTTATTAATGATTGAGCAAGATTTGTTCTTGCTGTAACTAGATAATTATTAATATGCCCCCAAAACGCCTAATGTGTTAATTTACAGTCTTAATAATACGAAAACGACTCAAAATTTTCCGTCGTTTTCTAAACTGTTCAAACCTGTCAAGTGTCAACCACCGAAAAACATTTTCCTAACTTTTTTAAAATTAATAAAAAAAAATTGACCGGATTATATTCCGTACTACTATTCTTTTCCTGCATTAAATTAAATATTTAGAGTAGCTAAATGCTAATCATAATTTGACAGAAAAGTTGGATAAATTCCTTGAATTGTCATAAATTCCCTTGAATTATCCTAAATTCATTTCAGTCATCCTTTTCACGAATGGTTTTATTCGTTGGCTTATCTAATTATTATGTTGAATCAGACCACAAACCCATCAAAAGCAACACTTAAACTCGATTGACCATAAATTTATAGGAAAAATAATGAAAAAGACTTGAAAACTTTGAGTTTTAACGATAATGACAAAATAAAGGGTAGAGTGAATAGTACCAAAATTGACTTTTTAGTGTACAAATGTGGTTTTTCGTTATAGTGAACAATACCGAGAACTTTTCATTAAAGTTCCCCAAATTTATTGCATAAATTCAATATGAAAGTCTTCATTTTAGAATCTTTTATGTGCGTTGATAACTACTTTGGGAAAGCTAACCACTCTCAAGTGGTGGTGATGCTCACTATATTTTTGCTGATCACTCTCAAGTGATGATGATGCTCACCACCCAATTTATCATTGTTAGATGAGTTTAAACTTCGAGAAATATGTAGTGGATAAACACAAATCTCAAAATGTACGCTCATTCAATTGAATAAATCACCCTTTTCACCACCTATTTATCACACTTTTCTTTTTATGGACCTTGAATTGAATAAATTAAAGCAAATTTAAGAGACGAAAATTAACAAGAGTGCGCACAAAAAAAAAGTGTGGATTTCATTTCTCAATTTTTCTACAATACAGTTAACTCTTTTTTTTTTTTAAAGGGAATTGTTATTAGCACTCCAAAAATCTCATTCTACACTCCAAACTTTCTATATTTGGAAAGAAAAATACACTTGTAAGGAGTGTAGAATGAGATTTTTAGAGTGCCAATAACACTTCCCTTTTAAAATGCGGATATATCGTGAATGCTATTGATATAATTGAAACTTTGACCTTACTATTATTAACTTGCAGTCAATACATCACTAATAAATTTGACCTTAAATGTGCAATTACCGTGATGTAAAAGAACTGGTCAAGTTATCTCACGGGCCATTTGACGCATTTACTATTTTACCTTGGCTTTTTATTCAAAATAATTATGAGATTGTCATAACTTCTCATTTTGATATCTGACAATGAAAATCAACATACGCGGTTCCTAAAGTTTGTCCACTGTAAATCATTTTGCTTATTCTGTAAAAAATTTGTCAATACCTCATTAAATTGTCACATAAACGATCATATGACCACATTTTTTAGGTGATTTTTATCAAACAAACTTCTCCACTTAACGAGAATATTGACAAATTTTCCTGGAAAGACCACAATGATTTACAATAGACAAATTCATGAATAACTTCTATCGATTTTCATTGACAAATACAAAAATAAAGAGTTACGCCGATCTCAATAACATATTTGGAAAAAAAAAAAAAGCTTTTACTTTGTAGAGAATATATGTTTCCTAGGGTGCAAGAAATGAATCAAATGACGGTGAGAATGGTGGTTCGAATTATCGTGGGAAGCACATGGAATTATGCAGTTGCTTACACGGTTTTGTTCCAAGTCCTAAGTCCTAACCTTTTGCCAGCTAAGCCTCCTATTCGCGTCAGGAATTTCCGTCGGGGAGGCTTCCTGGCCGACGAGCACACAGCTCCCCGGGAGAGGTTTTGACGTCGGTTGAGGGCTGCTGTCGGGCTTCTGCTTTTACTGTCGGGCTTGTCGGGCAAGGCCCATCGGGCAAGGCTCGTCGGGCACTGCTTGTCGGGCAAGGCTGAAAGAGAAGGACAGAGTTAACTCTGAAAGGTGCCTTCATGGGGCCTTAGGTGTAGGCCTTAAGGCTCACAATCAAGGTTAACTTTTGGATGCTCAGGCGTGCCACTGCCATCTTTAGCATGGCAGACGTAGAATGGATGTTGAATCCAATTATATATATATATATATATATATATATCCGAGGGACCGTATTGATTATGACAGGTGCCTTCGTGGGGCCTTAGATATAGGCCTTGAGGCTTCCAATCCATAACCAATCCAGCTCTTGGACATATACACTGCTGGTTCCATTGTCGCACATAGTATTACCACCGTTATACTTCTGACCAGCTAGCCCGCAGAGCTGAACGAATCCAAATAGGTGCCTTTGTGGGGCCTTAGGTGTAGGCCTTGAGGCTTCCCATCAGAACTCATTCCATACTCAAACGTTCTAGCCCGCAGAGCTTAGAACGAATCCAAATAGGTGTCTTTGTGGGGCCTTAGGTGTAGGCCTTGAGGCTTCCTATCAGAACTCATTCCATACTCAAACGTTCTAGCATAATCATAATATAACAGCGGTAAAACTACTAGATCAGTCGATTACTTGCGCCCCAAGTAACTTCGGACTTCTTTGTTTATCAAGGATTGTCGTGGATGGGTTAAGTCCACATAAAGTTCTTTTTTATGCCTTGAGACCAAGGACTTTTACATGATCACTCTTATATGTCCGGGAGATTAGAACTTAGATCTGATTTAAATAGTGAATACATCTTTAAATCGGATTCAAGAACTGAGAGAGTTTCTTAATCATCATTTTACTAGAAACAACTTGAATACAACTGAAAGTACACAACATACTGCTAGTTTAATAAATGAAAAGACAAAACCAAGAAGGGACATGCAAGGTTTTCACCTTGTCGGGCAAAACTGGTCGTCTTGCAACTTCTTGGGATTGGGGTTTATCAGTGGGCTGAGAGTTTAGAGGAAAAGAGGTTTGAGAGGTGAGTTTTCAGAGGGAGATCGATACTATGGCAAGTGTTTTAGACAAGGTAGCAGAGCTTACAAAAAAGGTTGAGTGGGAGTTGATCCCGAGAGGGATGAAGGCTTTGGCTGACTACAGCTATCGTTTGAAGGCAAATCTGGCTTTGAGCAGAGTTTGTGCTTTGTTTGTTTGTTTGAGTGTCTTTAATCCTGATTTCTCTTTCTTCTTTTATAGACAACCTAGCATGACCTCCTGTAGCAGCAGCCTTGCCCGAATGCGGTTTGAGGGTGATGACTCATCAGCTTTTTTACATGTAATGCCACCATAAAGTACTTTATGGGCTGTGTAGCTGGTCAGTCTATACCACTTGGCCTTTGGGTAGGTGAGTAAGTGGTCTTCATGAGCTGCATAAGTCAGAAGAGGCCCTTTCCTGCTTTCCTGGGTTCCAGTTGGGCTTCGGTCAAATTGCTGGGCCTCGACCGACTCTCCCTTCAGGCATCCCTTTGGGCCGGCCCCTTTCTGGAGCCCAAAGTTTAAGTTTTGGTCCAAACACCTCCCTCCCTATTGAGTCTTGACCAAACCAAAAATAAAAAGAAAAAGAAAAAGGTTACATGCTATTTTGGAACGAAGGTCGACCAGCTCCTTAGGCAACACATAGACCACCTAAAGTCAATGTGCATCAAACATTTTGCTGCTACAATTGTTTGTAAGTACTGGTTTGATACTGATGTGCTTTTATAAAAAATGGGTATAAAAAAAAGCTAAGCTTAAAAAAATGTTTGGTAAACACTTAAAAACAGCTTATTCTCACAGCATAGCAGAAGCAGTTTTTTTCAAAGCACAACAATATCAAACCAGCCCTAAGTATCACAAGATAAGAAACAAATTTGAGGTTTATGTTATTAGCCCTCTTGACATGCGCTTACGCTACGTTTAGTAGGTTTTTATCAGAATAATTAAGGAGGGCTAGAAAATTGAGCTATGATTTATATGAGTATGTCCCATATAGGCAGAGTGAAGGGAGCCGAAATAACTGGTTAATGATTGAATTTTTTTTGGTTTATTGCGTAGGATTCTCTTTGTATTATTTCAGATTTGCGTTTAGATTCGTTACAAATGTGATATTGAAATTGTTCGATAAAAAAAATGGATTTATATTCAGCGTTATGCTTGTTCATTATGTTTATGTCGATTATAATTTGATGAAATCAATGATGGATGCATGAATTTTTTCTTTCATATTTCGCACTTTGTTTGTATTTTATAAATTAGAACATTTAATGCTGGACCTTCCAAAATTTAAATCATGAATCCACCAATGAAGAGAAAGCAACTAAACCGTAAATAAAACTTGCTTTGTTAAAAGCCAAAGAACAATCATAGAATAATCATACATCAATCGCGGTGAGCCAATAGATCCTTGAGCAAAGGAATAAATTGGTCAGTGACAAGTGGACGCCATTTATGGTTGTCACTTGTCACCATAGAAGAATAAAAATAAGAAAAAACAAAGATTGTGACGAATGCCACATTATTTGGTACTTATTCCAAATAGAACTTAAAAGTGCTTTTAAAATCTAAAATTAATTTCACCAAAATTGGTTTCGGTTATTTTAAAAGCAATTCCAAACGAGCTTTTATTTGGACATGTGATTCTAAATTTAGTGATCTAAATGACATCGTCCCTCTCAAAGTGAGACTTTCTATGAACTCTTCGCCACTTTATATATTTGGCACAATATTTTATAATGTTAGTACGGAAATTGTGTCATAAACATGAGGTGGCGAAGAATGAAATATATATGTGGTTAGTTTCAATCAAGGATTAAAATATCGATATTATCGGCGATATTTCGCCGATAATATCGTTTTTTTTAGATAACGATATTTTTACATATATCCACTTAATTATCGTCCAAATATCGCGATATTATCGATAATATCGCGATATTTTCGATATTTTCGATATTTTCGAGATATTTTCGATATTTTCACGAGGAGGATGCTCCCGACGAGGAAGAAGAAGGAGCAGAGCTGGAAGAGGCGGAGGAGGGCTTACTGAACGGTGGAAAGGGAGTGGAGCCGCCAGAATCCGCCGAGCGCGAGGACTCCTCCGGACCGCCAATCACTATCACCACCGCCGAAATTCCCCCAAATCCCCAAAAACAAACACGAAGTTGAAGCAAACCCAAATTCCAATAGATCAAATTATGGAATTACAGTGCATAATGATTCAAAAATTACCTTAATTTACACAAAAAGCTTCAAGATCTAACAAGAATTACATATCCAAAGTAGGGAAATTTAGGGAAAAACCCACCGAGTGTAGTTCATCTTCTCGTAAAACCGAATCGAGAAAAGCGAGAGCGACAAATTCACCTTGTCACCGAATCGAATAGTCCCCCGATGATGCTCTCTTCATCGAACGATTACAACCTACCAGTCCGAATCTTCCTATTGATCGCTTACAATCGGAGGTTTTAAAGTAATTTTGGGAAGATTTGGTGGGTAATCGGAAAACCCAAAGCCTAAATTGTATGAGCTGTGGGGGTGTGTGGAGAGAAGGGGGTGGGTAATGCGGAGGGAGGAGGAGGAGGGTGGAGGTGGATATAGAGGGTGGGGAGGGGGTGGGTAACGCGGAGGGAGGAGGAGGAGGGTGGGGAGTGGGGGACCTGTTTTTGTGCGTTTTGGAAGACGAAATTTTTGTGAAATGTCGATGATGTCTGTGTGTGTGTGTGGGAGAACTGGAGAAGGGAGAAGGGAAGGGAGAAGACTCAGAAGAGAGAAGGAAGGGAGAAGACTCAGAACTCAGAACTGAAGAGAGAGAAGGAAGGATCGAGAGAGAGACTGAGCTCAGTCTCTGTGTGCGTGCGTGGTGTGGGGGGTCTCGAAGTGAGTGTGTGGTGGCGTGTGAGTGTGACTCACTCTTTGACTCTGTGAAAAAAAAAAAAGCATCCAATGATCCAAATAATTCAAAACCTGTCTCTAGCTCTCTGATCCAATGATCCAAATAACTTTTTGCAATTTCAGACCATGGACAATGTTTGTCAGCTCGCTATATAATCAACTTGATAATGTTAAATCCATCATGCAATGCATTTCCTTCCAATTTTTTGTGATAAACTAATAGATAATTGACTAAATAAACATCCTGAAAAGTTTCAATAAAAATTTCCAAGTTTTTCTTACAATTTCCGTGGTTTCCATGTAATTTTTATCGATATCAATATTATCCCGATATTTCCATCGATATTTCTGTGTTTTCGGACTACCGATATTTCCGATATTACCGATATTTTCTTCCTTGGTTTCAATTGAGTAAAATATTTTTTATTGGGTAACAATTTTCATACTTCAGTTTGTTCATGGACAAAATCAAATAGAACAAAATTCAAGTGGCTGAAACAAACGGTAAAAAGTATGGCTAACGTTTCTCTTTTCGATTAATATAAAATCAACATTTTCTTCTTTCGATCAGCAGTTCTCGTTCACGAAATTTAAACTCAAAATCTTCTATTAATAAAAACGAAACTGAGTGGTACCAAAGGAGTCGCCTAACATATACGTGTATCCGACATAGTCAATCATCGTCTCACTGTTCATGTGGAGATGGAGAGCAGTAAACAAGTAACAACAAAAAGATGAATGAAATATGTAGTTTCTGAGCAACCTTCATGCATGCCTGTCTTCTACCTCACGCCATATAATTACAAATTACAATACAATATTCATATCCACCTCCCCCAAAAGCGTCCACCTCAAATCTCAATTATTGCGGTCTTCTTCCTGCCAAAAATCCCTTAACTAATCAACGTCGACAGCTTTAACTAATCACACTTCTTAATCCTCCACCTCCTCCACAACCAGCACCACCCTCTCTCTCCCTCTCTCTCTCTCAAACCCCCGAAAGTTCACAAATTCCATAAAACACACTTGTCGGGAGTAGCAGATCTGCAAAACCTAGTAATTATTCGCCAACTTTTTTGGGCTTTTTTCTCAGTTTCCACTTTTGGCAACTATGGAGTTGCCAGAGCAGCGCCGCAAGCGGAAGCGCATGGTGCGGTCCTACTTACAGGCGAAGCAGTATTTGTCACTGAGGCGACCCATCTTTCTCTGCTTCTCGTTCTTTATCTTCTTTCTGTTCGTATTATCCGACCGCTTCCGCCCGGGGTCGTTTCGGCCAGTCCTCAACGCCTCCTCCACCACCCTCTCCCTCCTCTCCTCCACCGCCAGCAACTCGATACTCCAGTCCTTCGCCGCCCATGGCAAAGAATCGCAGCCGTCGTTTCGAGTCCAAGATCGAATCTTGTTTCCCGACCACGTGCTTCTCATTGCGCCCAATCGGTTCCGCCAAGACGACCAGTTGGAGTGCGTTTACCACAAGCAGTTCAACGGTTCGGGTGACGGCATTCTTGAAGGTAAAGAAAAGAATAAGCACCTGGATTTTTCTGTTCGACCGGTTTTATCCACCGACGACTATGATGAGTTCCGGTCCATCGTCCGGTGTCCGCTGCCGCCGCTCAGTTTCTCCACAGCCATTGATTTGCGACGACGCGGCAGTTACGACTCGACGGCTGGGACTAACGGCACGGCTTCTTCATGGGACAAGGTGGTTTACGAGGCGGTTATTGACGGAGAAACGGCGGTTGTGTTCGTTAAGGGGCTGAAACTCCGACCTCACAAGATAACGGATCCGACCTGGCTAAGATGTTATTTCGAGTTGGGGATTTTGGACAGAGACGAAAACCACAGCGTCTCTGTGCTCTCCACCGAAGCCGTCACCGCCGCTCAAGAAGTCGTCCGGTGCCTCCTCCCCCGGACTATCCGTAACAACCCCCACGGAATCCGAGTCACAGTCGGGTACAACACCAGCCACCCCAGAGCTCCAGTCCACGTCACTCTGCCTTCCGTGGCCACAATTCACAGTTCCAAATCCAATCCAGTCCAATCCAATCCGAAGAAGCACGAGCTTTGTGTTTGCACAATGCTGTGGAACCAAGCACCGGCGATTAGGGAGTGGATTATGTACCACTCATGGCTCGGCGTCGAGCGGTGGTTCATCTACGACAACAACAGCGACGACGGAATCGAAGACGTCGTTCGGGAGCTCGATTCGCAGAACTACAATGTCAGCAGGCAGAGCTGGCCGTGGATCAAAACCCAAGAAGCAGGCTTTTCCCACTGCGCCTTGAGAGCAAAAGACGACTGCAATTGGGTCGGATTCTTTGACGTGGACGAGTTCTTCTACTTCCCGCGCGCGTTCCGCCGCCGCGGAGAATATTTCAGTGTTCCAGGGGAGAACTCTCTGCGAAAACTGGTTTCGAATTTTTCAAATTCAGCCACCGTTGCTGAAATTAGAACCGATTGCCACAGCTTCGGGCCGTCAGGGCTGAGCTCGCACCCGTCGCAGGGAGTCACGGTGGGGTACACTTGCCGGTTGCAGAGTCCCGAGCGACACAAGTCGATCGTGCGGACGGAGCTGCTCGACGTAACTCTGCTCAATGTGGTGCACCATTTCAGGCTGAGAGAGGGATACAGGCACGTCAATGTGCCGGAGGGAATCGCGGTGATCAACCACTACAAGTACCAGGTGTGGGAGACTTTCAGGGCCAAGTTTTTCAGGAGGGTGGCGACCTACGTGGTTGACTGGCAGGAGGATCAGAATAAGGGGTCCAAAGATAGGGCGCCGGGGCTGGGGACGGAGGCGGTTGAGCCGTCCAATTGGCGGCTGAGGTTCTGTGAGGTTTGGGACACGGGGCTGAAGGACTTTGTTCTGGGGTACTTCGTTGATCATGTAACTAGGTTGCTGCCATGGGAGAAGAATTCTCTCACTTCTGCATAGTAAATCACACACAGCAGCCATTTTTTCAATTTTTTTTGTAATCTAATTATTCTTTTTTTTTTCTTTACACATGTTCTACACAGAATCGAATTAATTACAAGAGTCTTACAGTGTAAATTTTGTGACAATATCAAATGAATTTTTTCTTGGCTTGTATACAAATTCATTTTTCTCAGTCAAATAAAATGGAGTATGGATATTTTCCTCTCTTTTTTTGTCATTTTATTATGTGTTTTCATGTGATTTAAATTATTTAAAGGAAAAGAAATTGCAGGTAACATTAAATTCGTAGTGTAAAACAAATTGAATAGGCGGGAAAGATACTACGATTCAACCAATTGATTTTATTAAGAGAAATCTTATTTGACCTCAATTATTGTCTCTATACACTTAATTAATAAAATCTCTCTACTAAACGAGAGATTTTTTAGTGTGACCGGCATACTAAGTGGTACATCACGTCACTATACAAAATAGTGGGATATGTGTGTTAAAAAGTTAAAAAATAAAATTTCTCATCACTTACATAAAAACACATGATTTACCATCCGTAAGCCCGTCACAAGGAGAAATTTCTCCTACTAAACTACTAGATTTGCCTTTGACGCGGGTAGTTTTATTCTGTTAATTTGGATTTTTTTTTAAATTAAATTGTTTTATTTTAAAATCCTAATTAGAGAGGAGTATTTTTAGAATTATAAATGATTCACCATTTATGACTTCTGGCTTTAGATAAAAAAGTAAATTGTAGCTATGATCTCTTAATTTTAACTCAATTGGAGCAATGATCCATCAACTAAAAATCCATTACCATTGGTCCCTCAACTAAAAATTCATTACCATTGGTCTCTCAATTTTAATTCAACTGGAGAAATTGTCCCTTAACTTTAACCCAATTGTAGCAATTGTCCTTCCAACATAACTCGTTTTGACAAAATGACCATAATTACACACTTTGATGAGTTGAGGGACCCTAATTATATAAATGGTTATTCCAACATAACTTATTTTGACGAAATTTTGACGAAATTGATGAAAATAACTATAGCTACACATTTTGATAAGTTGAGGGACCAATGGCAATGGATTTTTAGTTGAGGGACCATTGCTCCAATTTGATTAAAGTTGAGGGACCATTGCTATAATTTACTCTACATAAAAACACTAATACTAGAACCCAAAATCCACCGACCAGCAACAACACATATTCTTGTATTACTTTTGGATTTGAATTAGTATTTTTGCTTTTATTATCAAACAAGTGGGATTTAACATCAAAATCTGGAAGCTTGGGATGAAACTTCGAACAATGATGCATAGAAATGGAAACGACAGTTCAAACAGATTGGGAAGATAAAGATACCGATGGGGAGGGGAGTTGACGAAAGAGTATAGAGCAGTGCCATTACCGACCGTGGAGGGAAGAGGGGGATCATGGTCGTTGATGACGTCGACGGAAAGTGTCATAGGTACTTGGGTTGACTTCAGCTTCTTAACGCCTTCGTATAGAACTTCCCAGCAAGCAGCTCCGAAGAATCTGCTCTAAATGCACTGTCAATGATAACTGACTGATAATACAAGAAAGAAACAGACTCTGCATACATTATATATTTCAGGACAGCAACATTGTAGATCTGGTATCGCAACAGAATTGGAATGCACGGGAATATGATCTGGATAACCGTTATCCTTCATCCTCTGCTATGATAAAGCTGTTGCTTGAGGAACCTAAGAATGAAAATGCAAGCAGCATACAAATATATGAACTACAGCAATGTAGAAAACCAACACATCACCAGGATTACCATTTGAATATCAGATTCACAACAACTAATGGATAACAACATGCAATCTGATATAACAACTTACCTGGATGTATCGCCATTGAAGAATCAACAGAAGTAGTCTTCTGCTTCCAACACTCAATAATGCTCCTCTCTAAGTGAATAGGGTTTTAGATGTCGAAAGAGCGTACATATAGCTAGAGATTCACTCGGTCCAGCCTATTATCAGAAAGAGTGATTATCTCTATAACAAGTTTAAATAGGTCAGCTGCAATATAAAGAGAGATACATCGCGCGGTTGGGCATGACTAGTTTGTGCTGAAATTTGATAAATTTACCTCTCACAAACCTTTTTCTTTTGGGCATGACTAGATGAACGGTCACGATCACGAGATCCCTAAGATCTTCAAGAAAATGATCGGGCGAGGATCCTTTTCCCCCTCAGGATTTAGATCATCTCCGGATCCCCTCACTAGGGATCCCGGGGATCAATGCACCACAACCGTTCATCAAAGATCGTGCAACTACAATTAAATGTTTTTTATATTTTTTTAAAGTAAAATAACCTCGTTTTGCAAGAAAAATATAAAAATAAAATAAAATTGTGACCACACGATCTTTGATGAACGGTTATGGTGCATTGATTCCCGAAATCTCCCGCGAGAGGATCCGGAGAGGATCTAAATCCTCCCATCGATGACTAGGACTTAGAATATAACAATTAACAACTTTTTTTGGACTTGGACTATAACTAAACCACACTAACTTTTTTGGGCTTGGACTGGGCCCATAGTTGACCCCATTTCCTTGTCAAAGGATTGAATTGGAAATGAAAACCCTCTAAATTCAAGACATACTTCTTGTTTGGGTCGAAGAATACCATTTTAAAGAAGATTATAATGAATAAGTTTTCTTCTTGAATAATCATTATCCTGCCTCTCGGTCACAATATTTTCATGTCTTCTTTCAACATATCTCGAGTCTCTTATCCATTCCAAAATCCAAACCTGTATATCACTTACCAAACGAGGCCATTAGTTTTACCGGACTAAGCGACATATTACCTCTTGGGAAAGAGTTACATTATATTTCATATTTCATAATTATTTTTAGTTTTCCTTTTTCATGTTTGTGATATAGGAAAGTTGGAGACAATAAAAGATGAAGAAGGGCAGTAGGAAGGAGAGGAAGAAGAAAAAAATTAATAATTACAAAACGGTGAAATAAAACCAACTTTTTAATAGTGTTTTTTCTCCTTCTACGTTTTTAGAGATCGTTTTGTAATGCATTTCTTCTACATCTCTACTTACTACACTCGCCTTCATCCGTTATTTCTTTCATATACTTTCTTTATATTTCAAACATAAAAATTAAAAATTAAAAAATTAAAACTGAGATAATTATAAAAACACTGCTCTAAATATCACCACTCTTCAAATAAATACATACTGATGGACGTACATCCCCATATTAACATATCCTGGTACAGCTGTTACAATCAGAACCATAGACCCCCCCCCCCCCCCCCCCAATATGATCAGCACGTTTATGGTCAAATTTTAATATCTAATAGGTCGGCACTCTTGAAGACAAAAAGGTTGTTCCTGTTGATAAATTACTCATTTTATACATTACGTTATTTTCATAAATCCGACAAGATAGCTGAAGAAAACGAGTATGAAACTACGAATATTATTTCACTAATTAAAATGAAAGAAATACTATATGTTATAGAAGATTACATAATTCATAGAACTACATTGTCACTGATTTATTAAAACTAAACAATTACAAGCCGTCTATATAAAGAGAAAACTAAAGCGAACCAAATATTAGGGGCAAAAAAGTTTAATCCTTGGCTATACTAAATAACTAATACTTTCCAACAGTTGCAGGCTGTGCTCGACATCAAGTATCAAACCATGCCCGTCCGTACACTAGTATTGCTCTTGTTTTTTTTTTTTTTTTCTTCTGATAATTAAGCTATAGCTGCACAACTGTTTCTTGAAATGAACGGCAACAACGAATCCAATATAATGCATGTAATTAATTAACAGTTAATTAAGGAAATTAAACTCTAAATTAGCTTGGTAGTTTTGTAAGATTAGGGTTTCTTTATCGTTAAGAAACTAGGGTAGACAAGTCAACATCAAAGTATTAAATTTGTGTGCCACACTGCCCCGTTGCCATTGGATTTGTAGAGCTTTCTGTAATTTGTTATGGATATTTGCGATACTAATTCACCTTTCATTGATCATGCTCATGTATTCAAAATTTTAAATATCTATTCTAATGGAAATATCTATATTGATTGTCCAGTTCACAGATTACGTGGAGCAATATTTTGGTATCGAAAGATGTTTTCAGAAGATATTGTCAATTTAAATTAGATACGTGATAAGAAAACTAAGTGATATAAATTCTCACACGTGTAAAGATGATCGACAAAAAATCATCACACGCTCATAAATAACTAATTTTAACATATCTTTTAATTTAGGGAGTTTTAATAAAACACTCCCGCTACTATTTATTTTTAACGAAAAATTATATTTATACGTTTCTCTTGTACTATTCACTATACTTTTAAAAATGGTTTTTCATTAAAAAAAAAAGTTTTTTAAAACTTTTCGTTAGTTTTTTTTTAATTTATTCTTTAACTACCAATCAGAAATCCTCACGCATACAAAACTGAACGACCGAAATTTTCACACGTTGATAAGCGATCGAGAAGAGGATATGGTCTAGTTTAACATTCACTCAATTAAATTACCTGGGAAAACAAGTTAAAAAGAAATAAAAAAAGATGTGTTGACCGATGATCCAAATCCAACGTTAGGTTGGAGACATCGATCACTGCGGTTGATCCATGGTGGCTCTAGAAAAACAATTTATCCGATGCCATTGTTGGACAAGAATTGTCTGCCTTCTAATTTTTCATGCATTTCCATGCATTCCTGTTTTGTGTGGTCACAGTTAAGTCATTTTAACATTTTATATTATTTTTTTAATAAAGATAATAAAATAATAATAAATAGTAATATAAAATATTTACGTAGTTTAACTGTAACCACATAAATATAAGAGTATGGAAAAAGGGATGGCAAACAATCATTGTCCGCCATTGTTAACCAATCTCAAGACATGTCGTCCTATCGAAAGATGATACCAATCAATCGATTGAATGTCCAATCCAAGTCAGAAAACTTATCCCAACGTGGATATGAGATGACCTTGTCTTTGTTTGATAATGACCATTGCTTGCCCTACGGGCTACACCAGTACAATTATGTGTTTCGCTTGTTTAGTTATTTCATCGGTATCCAATTTTAGTCTCACACTTGGTATTATAATTCAAAGGTCTTCTTCTACATTCGATCTAAGAAGTGTATATAAAAAATAAAAAATAGGTATGTGGATAGCTAGTTGATTTTGATTTAGGAGAGTTCAAATCTTCTACACCTATTTTGTGTGTGGCCACTTCTATTATTAATGAACATATGTTAAATTTATGACAACAAAGTGAGAAAAATTAATTTTACAGACATGTGTTAATCAATATAGAAGAAACGGAGTTGTCACACACAAAATTAGAGGCTTTCATATGTTTCTAAATGTTGGAATATCCAATACCACCGCTCAATGCTACCTATTTTAATTCTATCATGTGATATGCGTGAGAACACGGTCTATCATCGTGTGAACATAATTATTTTATGTCTACATACTGGAGTCAACAGATTGGACAGTAGGAGATTTCCTTAAATAATATATTCATAATTCTTTATCTTCTTTCTTTTGCTTTTCCAATTAATTTGGTTTCAATATTTTAAGAGCTTTCTTCTAATTAAAATTGTTTAAGGTCATCTCCAACCGATGACTGGTCAGATAGCTCGTTTTAACCTTCTGGCTCTCCAAGATATTAATATTTTAATGAACAGTACATGACTATATTTACCCCCATCTCCAACCGAGGGCCAAAGGGCCATAGGGCTCGTTTTAGCCATGTCACAAAAAACCGTCTCCAACCGAGGGCCATAGGGCCAAACATAATTTATTATTTATATTTAAAAACTACAACTTAAATTTAAAAACGACAAATTAAAATGGTGTAGGAATGGTGAAAATTTTGTGAGGAATGGTGAATGAATGGTTTAGGTATTTATAGGAAAAAAAATTAGAATTTTTAAGAATTAAAAAAAAGGCCCAAAAAACCAAAAAAAAATTTGAATCCAACGGTAACTGGAGTCAACTAGCCGTTGGATTCAAAATTTTGTTTAAGCATTCATGTCGAATACAGCCGACAGGAATAAATTTATATTAAATATATTCTTGTCGGTTATAACTTATATGTGACAGGATTGCTGGAATTTTTAGCCAGCCCTTTGGCCTTTTCAGATTATGTGGGGCTCACGAACTCTCTGGCCTAGCCCTCGGTTGAAGACGGTTTTTGGACTATTTTCGACCCTATGGCCCTTTAGACCCTTCGGTTGGAGATGGCCTAAAATGTTTGTGCGATACGGCAGAAAAACTTGATTATATATATTATATAGCGGTTAAGTTCGTTTTTCTATTCATATTATAAATTACTTAAAAATAAATTTTAACGCAACTATTTTATACAAATATAATATGCATGTTTTTAGTGATGACCTAGGGTTCAATTGATCAACCCAGTCTGGTTGTTAGTTTGGAGAAACCGAATAACTAAAGACAAAGCTAAGAACAAAAGTCGCAATATGTAATTAACAGTTGACGGAACTGGGTGCCGAAGAATAAGAAGTTACACTTGTAGCCGCCGAAGAATAAGAAAGTTACTACGCTTAACAACGCACACATCGATTCACTGCATGTGACTACAGACAAATTGCCGAAGAAAACAAGATGCAGACGGAACAGAGAACACACCTAATAAGAAAAGTAAACGTAGATAAAAAGATGAAACGAATCAAATGCTTTGAAAGCAGCGTAACAAATTAGGAACACGTGCTTCCAAAGAGACAGCGCATCTGTAAAAAGACATGGCCTATGGCCTCTTCTGCTTTGAACAAAGCCCATTCACCTCACACTCACAATCCCCCATGATTTGGAGAAATTTCGTGTTTGTCGTATTGACAAGTGATATTATTAATCCGCATGACTGAAATAATTGATATGTAATTGAGTTAAGTTATGATATTAATGAACATATTGATGTATGGAAATTTAGTAATCTCATCTGAAAGTGTTACAAAATAGGTAGACTGAAAAACTAGATAAAATTGAAGAAATGATTTCTTAATTTTAATCCAATTGAACTAATGATCCTTTAATTAAAAATTCATGACATTTGCTCTTTTAACTCATCAAAACGATTGAACTAATGAACCTTTAATTAAAAATTCATGACATTTGCTCTTTTAACTCATCAAAACGTGTAGTTATGATCCTTTTCGTCAACTTCGACAAAATGAGTCATGTTGGAATGATCATTTATACGATTGGGTTAACGTTGATGGACCATTACTTCAATTGAGTTAAAGTTAAGAGACCGTTTCTCCAATTGGGTTAAAGTTGACGAACTATTGCTACTATTTTTTTCATTTGGTTTTTCATATTTGCCTTCTTAATTCAGCCTCACATGTGTAGCATGTGACTTATTTTGACGAAAGTTCTAACGTAGTTAATGAAAAAGACCATAGCTGCATGTTTTGATGAGTTGAGAGACTAATGGTCATGAATTTTTAGTTGAGGGACCAATGGCCAGAAATTTTTAGTTGAGGGATTATTATTTCATTGAGTTAAAGTCGAGGAACCACTGCTACAATTTTCTTGAAAAACTTTTCCATGTTATACATGCTATTACTTACGTGGTCTCACATGGTTGGGTATGAGAGCTTACGGTGGACAAATCTTTTGTATACTTTACGGGTCTCACTCACCAATAGAAACGCAGGAGAAAACGAAAATAAAAAGGGGGAGAAACTTATGGTAAAAAAAATAAAAAAGGAAAGCAAAAGGGCATCCGTCCACCACCACCAAGGGGGTGGAGAGCCACATACAAAGGTTGAGGTTAAAGATAGAAGTTTTGTAGTGAAAGGTGATGGATGGGGTCCAGGCCTTACTTATCATCCACAACCACATCCCATCCCACCACCAATATCCACCCCCATGGCTGATATCCAATGGACGATCTGAATAACGTGAAGGCATTGAGACAACGATGTCTTTCTCAAAGAGTCACCGAATATGCCCAGTCGACGGTGCAGAAATCACTTTGGCCCCCCACCATCGCTTTTTTCCATATATTAGTTTTTTTAGGGAACTCTTATTAACACTTCAAAAATTTCATTCTACACTCCTCACAAGTGTATTTTTCTTTCTAGTTATAGAAAATTTGGAGTGCCAAATGATATTTTTGAAATGCTAATAATAATTCTTTTTTTTTAAATGTTGAATTATTTTATGCAAATAATTTTCTACAATGGTCTTAATTAACAATAATACTTGTTGTAGCTAGGATAATATATAAAAACTATAGCTCACAGATTAATTAACCTGTCAACTAAAAAATATATATTAAGAATACACAGGATTTCATTTAAGAACACATAGGATTTCATATTTAGAGAATGGGATGATATTTTAAGTGGATACAACTTATGAAATTTTTTATATAACTGATATAATTTTTCTTATAAAAAATATATAATTTATTTCTGTTCTAAAAAAGAAACATAAATCCTATACAGTGCAACATATTATATGACAACAAACTATATATCAACATACTAATAATTAAAATTATTAGTTTTGTGATTTTTCAATTTAATTTTAAAAATTAAATTAAGTTTCAAGTTGGAACCACTGTTCTTGTTAAAAAATTAACAATATAAAAAGTGGAGAATTAACTTACTTACTAATTAGCTAATAATCATTTGTGTCCAATCTCAAAAGGCAATATGCACGAAACGAAATAAATAATTTGGCAAAAACCCTACCACCAACCAATCCAAACAAGTAAAGACATCCGCTACATAACTAACGGTGTAGATACATTTAAATTTTAATCCAACGGATGGTACACATAAATCTCATCCAGGTTATACTAGCCTACTGTGGACATTACTATGACACAGAGGCTTGGTTGTATCGACGACAAGTATCCCCATACTGAACGGCCCTGATTCAAGAATTTTAACAAGTCCGTGGAACCCTAAACATGAACCGTCCGATTTTAATTCCACGGTCCATGTTCGTACACAGAAACCCTAAAATATACGCAAAACGCAGGGTTATTAATTACATCCGCAACTATATATGAGCCACAGCAGCCCTCATTTTTCTCTTTCATTAGACAAACCAATTCCTGTCTTTTCCCAAGACTATTACCTTTTTCTTCCTTTCTTTCCTTGCATGCCTTGTTGAAATACCACCACCACCTACACCAACAACAACGTGTGAGTCGCCGGAGAAGATCATGTCTCGCACGTGCTCTCAGTGTGGGAACAACGGCCACAACTCCCGCACTTGCACGGATGCCAGCGGCGGAGTCGGTGGTGGCGCGACCGCCTCTGCCGAAAATGGTATCATGCTTTTTGGCGTTAGAGTCACGGAGGCAAACGCGTTCAGAAAGAGCGCCAGCATGAACAACTTGTCCCAGTATGAGCAGCCTCTGCAGGCCGACTCAAACGCCGACGCCGGTTACGCTTCTGACGACGTCGTCCACGCCTCTGGACACCGCCGCGAGCGCAAGAGAGGTATGTAGTACGTACTCGTGGACCTTTTTTTATTTTTTTATTTTTTATATTTCTTTATTAGAACGAGAAATCAAACTTAGAAATCTCATGCGCAAGCGTCTTGCTGATCTAATCTGGAGTTTAATTATATTAATTTGTTCATTTATTTGGATTAATTATTTTTCACTTGACTAATTGTTGGATTGGTTGGTTTTTGATATGGGAAGGTGTTGCGTGGACGGAGGAGGAGCACAAGCTGTTCTTGGTGGGCTTACAGAAAGTAGGGAAAGGAGATTGGAGGGGGATTTCTAGGAACTTCGTGAAGACTCGTACGCCGACTCAGGTGGCGAGTCATGCTCAGAAGTACTTTCTCCGGCGCAACAACCATAACCGTCGACGCCGCAGATCTAGTCTTTTCGACATCACCACCGATACCCCTGTATGTGCTATCGATATTTTAATCATAGTTAATTATATATTAATTTCCTTAGTCTTTTTCTTTAATCCGAATCGATAACGATATTTCATTAAAAGTTGAATAAAGTTAAAGGAAGGGTGCCAGGGTGCATTTTTTCGTGGACCAAATCTTGATCTGGAGAGAGAAAAGCACAACAAACAAACATAATAAATCCCTACATAGTCCCCACAAGTAACACAAAACACAAGCACCAGCGGTGCAAAATCTGTCATAATTAATTGCCTTAATTTTAGTTCATGCCTATTGTTATTTCCATGAGTTTGATTTGTCTTTTGGCGCATATTTACTCACCGTCCTCAAGCGGTGGTAATCTTCACCATTCTACTTATCATCATTGAATGAATTTAAATTTTAAAATTTATAGATTACACAAATCACTAAATTTAAGGTTCAGATTTATTGTAGCAACTTTTCTACGTTTACATATGTCATTGTTAATCATGAGTATGACCAAACGATTTTACACGGCATTTTCTTGCGCCCAAGTCCGATTACTTTCTTTTTAGTAGATTAGTATAATCTATAATATCGTCTTGTAAAAAAAGCCATGGATTATATTAATTGTGTACTTTAAATATGTGCAGTTGAATTCATTGATGGAAGAAGATCTAGGCGAATCCTCACCAACAGTTGTACCAGTATTGCCATTCCCACCACAGCCAGAGTCTAATTTGGGTTGCAATATTTTTGGAGGGTTTCCAGTTTCGACTTTCCCGGTTGCTTTTTCTCCGGCAGCCCTGCCGGGTGAAGGCTCACCGACAGAAAGTAAGCTGACATCACTAGGATTAAACATGAAGTCATTAGAAGACATGCAGCAGAGCCAGACAAAAGTCGCACAAACAACTACTAAGCTCATCCGTCCGATCCCACTTCATCCTCCGGTCGTCCCTCCTTCTTCTAAAATGGCCGGTCTTAACTTGAACAAGACGTACTCATCGTCACCCACCAGGGATCCACTGCCATTGTCTCTGAAGCTCTCTACTACTCCGTCCGAGGAGCAATCGCCCACGACGCCGTCGCATTCGTCTGCGTTTCAGGCCATGTCTAGCGGCTCTGATAGTGTCATTAGCGTTGCTTAATTAAATGAAATATTGAACAATTTGACGTCGATGTACGTCGTACGTGTGTGTTATATAATAGGGCCGAGATTAATTATTTGGTGGGCCCGAGATTAGATCGACCAGTGTGACTAATTAGGGGCAAAAGGGTGATTAGCGTTTATGTAGTTAGTTGATTAGGTGATTAATTTGCTTATTTTGTACAGGATGGTTGGGTTTAATTTATATAGATTTAGGGCAAGATAGGTGATATGTCGGTTTCAGTCTTCTCGCAGTGGTGGGGATTCTTGTGATTGATTTTTGTTTGGTACCTATTGGGCTGGAATGATAATAGAGCACCAGGTGCGCACTCTTATTTAGTCCTCTGGCTGGACCCCTTGCAACTTAAAAATATAGTACCAAATTGATTGATAGAATAAAATACAGGAACCATTTTGATTTAAGCTAAAAATAAATAAACGTGTTTTTCGTCTCTTGATTTCTACCAAATAACAAAGTGAAGGGTACACGTATTGTATCATATAGAATTTGTTTGGTTTATTTTTCTTCTTCCTTTTATTTAAAACATACGTCTTGAAATCTTTTTCATGTCCAATCATATAGAATTGAATCAATGAACTAGTGCGCATAACGAATACTCAAATCAGGGTTCGAATGGTGGACGATTTCCTTGCACTTTCTTATGTGATCATAGATCATTGGTATATTAAGTATAATCTCTCAAATCAATCAATTGTATTAAAAAAAGAGTGGGAGTACAGCTCAAAAAACAAACTACAAAACAGCAATGGTCACAAAACGAGTACGAGAGACTCTAGAAACATTTATGAGAGCTGGTCTAATCCAAATATGACACTCATCAAATACAAAAATTTTAATATTCATATTAAAACTTCAATTAGCCAACTGATTGTTATAATATTCTTCTATCTGAATAGCATTATTTTTCAAGAAAAGCAGTGTTGTATATATAGTGTGCACTAGCACAAGATTGTGATTCTTATTGCTGATTGATGTGGCAAAACACACACCGATGATATTGAAAGAAAGTTGGTTGCCACCCTATATTAAAAGACAAAATGAGTAAGGAGTTGTTCTCTATCAATCATTAATTTTTTTTTCGTCCAAATAAACAATTCCTTCACTGTATTTTTTTTTTTAGCAAATGATACTATATTAAGGGGAAGGGGTGAACCTAGCCTCACAATGGCTAGCAACAATGTGGTTCAAATTCGCCTTTGATGAGAATCAAACCTAAGACTTCTCACTTACAAGTGAAGAGGAATATCACTAGATCGTAGTGCTAAGTGGCAACAATTCCTTCACTTTGCTAGGCAATATACATTTCATCATGTGCATATTTTATATGTACGTTGGGTTGACTTTTTATTTTTTAAAAGGGACCAAGTAGCTTTCTCATGACAATTCAACTTTTAGAGGGCTGGAAAGACCCACAAAGGCATTTCAGTCTCCACATGGCTAACATCGTGTGATCACACAACGCCAAGAATTGAACCCAAGACATGCCTTGTGAAATACAAGCCTGAAATTTGTATGTTGGGTTGATAAGAAAGTTATCTTAAGAACTAATTTTTGCCACTCTAAGAAGTAACTGAATAGGTAAATTACTGGTGTGATTTAAAATATATTAGTTATAAATATGCTTATTTTTAATCTACGCTCCTTAAAACTTTATTTTGATCTCACTATACCTCCTGTCACTCAAAAGTATCACTTTATTTCCTGAAACTCAAAATTCGTTCCATTTTGACTTGTGGACTCTTTATTCTTTGTGAAACTTATAGGTCACATCTTAAAACATACGTGGGACCTAACACCCAATAAGACTATACCAAGAGTGCAATAAATTTGATTATAAATCTTCATTATGCGTTAACATTCAATAATCAGAGAATATTAAGTTTAAAAGAAATTGAAGAGATGAAAAAAAAAAAGAGATTGATTAACCTGGAGCACCCAAATCAAACTCACATAAGAAATTAACAGATCTAAGGCAACGTGGAGTGAATTTTGAGTTTTATATAGAAACTTTCAAGTTTCAAGGGGCAAAATAAGATCAAAATCGAGTTCCAGGGAGCAAAGTGAAACGAACTTTGAGTTTCGGGGAATAAAGTAGTGACTTTTGAGTTATAAGGAGTAAAATGAAATTAAAATCCAGTTACAGGGGTAGTTAAAAATAAACCTTATAAATATTGCATGCTACTTGTTAGCTACCTGCAGGATCTCTACAATTTTACCATTTAACAGTGTTGCATATTTTTCTGAAACGCACCTTTGAAGTTTTATGAGATGCATCAAAGCCGTCTAAATAATTTCACAAATTAAAACAACTTATTGGAATCACATATACACACACACACATATATTATATATAAACATGAACAAGCTAGATGGAAATATATATAACAAATTAATGCAGGAGAACATTATTCTTCCAAGTACTTCTCAACTTTAATTATTCCAGGAATTATACCAACAAGCACACATATGCTTAAGAATACTAGTGCTGCTTGGATATTTTGGGAGCTGGGGCAGGCCGTGCATGTGAATGACGTTTGGAAGATACTATTCCAGCCGTAGTAGTACTAGGAGTAGGGTTCACTGCTGGTTGATCGTTTTGGTTTTGAATCTTGCCATGCATCCTTTTAATATAAGCTTCAGCTCTCCCATCAACATCGCCGCCTGCTTCGCTCTTACTATTCTTACTCGCGTCCGATGACTGAGTACTTGTAGTTGAAGTAGCAGCAATAGTAGTACTAGTATTCTGATCTGTGCTTGGTAACTGCATCACGAAGGAGAACGGCTTTGATTCATTTTCTGGTTCCCGCAACCTTTTCCGCGGGCTTCTGGGACTTTGAGGATCAGGGACGTCTACTTTGGTAACTTTAACAGGCGCTTCTGCGGGATTTGGCGGAGGCCTGGTCATGGTTGTTGCAAGATGGATATTGCCAAGAGAAAGAGATGAAAGTTTAATGATGTTTGCCACCAAAATCATTGACTTTTCACACAGAGATTTGTTCTTGCGACTAGTGGTACTACTACCCTTGTGTTTCATGGCTTCCCGAATTTGAGCAAACAAGCAACCAGTGAATTTAGGGTTTCTAGATTGGCTGTGATCAATTTATGAATATATCTCATTGCATTTATAATAAGCTGTACGAAATCGGGAAAAAGATGGGAAAAATAAAACAAACCAAAAAGGAAGGAAATTACGTCAAGTTATTCTGTTCTGTGGGGTTCCTGCAGCTGAAACTAACTGGATGATGAGCAGATTAGTAAGGACTTCACTACTGTGCTAATACTTCAATTTCATTATTTTCTGGCTGGAAAGAAATTCTCATGTGTTCTGTGCTGTAAGGATCTAAAATTCCTTTTTTCTTTTAAGAGTCTCTTCGAGTTGTCTTAGTCTGTTTTGAGAACATAAAAATTCATCAAGAACTATCAATAAATTTATATAAGACAGAACGTGGTTATCAGAAAAAAACTTTAGTTAAGAATAAGATGCGTCTCTTACATAAGTTAACTTCAACTGTTTCTGATACAACGTGTTCTAGCGAATGAGTTGTTTAATTATAATTAGGAGTAGATGAATTCATATGCGTTTGGTCTTTGCTCTTGCCAGGAACGTCAAGTAATCCAATAAAGAAGCTTTAGGGGCAAGATTCGTCTCCATAGTTTCCCCAAAAAAAAGGATTGGTCTCCAAATGATTTTATCCACATTTTCAAAGTAATTGCTTTCCCTAAATTGGTTCCTCTCTCGCCACAACCACCAATACACACATCTTTTTGTTCCCTCGAAAAAGAGAGTTTCTCACACGAACCAGCTGCTTCTTCTCGTGTTCACTTCACAATGTTCGAATCTTTAGCTTCTCCTCGGTGTGTTCACATAAGAATCACATTCCATTCCCGAATCCGTAACACTATTTTTTGTTGGGCCCACTTTATAAGTATTTCAACAATTTAAATCATCTATCTTTTAGGTCTTATTTCAAATATCATGTCTATAAAAAAAAAGAAAAACTAATGAAAAGGGCTTGAAAACTTTGAGTTTTAATAATAAGAACAAAATAAAGGGTAAAATGAATAGTACTAGGTTTGACTTTTTAGTGTAAAAATATGGTTTTTCGTTAAAGTTAACAGTACCGCGAGCTTTTCGTTAAAACTCCCTATAAAAAATCACTCAAATTTAAAACCATATTACCACTTGATTAAGGGTTTTGGATTTCTTAGTAGAACCCTATTTGTCTATTTTCTTCACCACAAATGAATTTCTTAATGGTTTTGGATTTGTTTAATTTTATGCAAAGATGATCTATGAATAATGTTCTAAAAGAAAGACGATTCAGATAGTTACAATAAATAACGGAGTGCTCCTGAAAAAAACGTGTGTCAAAAATTGTATAAAAAAATGATGTTACGTATCGGCCTGGTATATATGCCTTCATTGGATGATCTAAGAGTTCTCTGACGTATGCCCTCCATTCTCTTTCATGGTCATCAATTATGGCATCATTTTCTTAGATCTTCTTTTATGCTCTATACTTTTTCCTTTCTCCTTTTTACTGAAGCCGCTAGGAGAGTCGGTGTCTCTCCGCGTGTTTACGTATCCGTAATCGGAATGAGAATGTGGAATTGAATTTCGATTATGGAGTACTCTGGTGTTTACTATACATAGAGGAATCAAAAAAGCAGTGGGGCCACACAAAATTTGGAATTCAATTCCTTGTATTGGTGGAATTGGATCTCCTAGACAAAAAACATGATTGTTGTCTGATAGTTGCCCTAAACAAGCAGTGCTACCCAAAATTTCTCGCTTCTTGCATAAAAAAAATCCAAATTACATATGAAAATAATTGAATTCGAATATTTGAACTATTGAGGTTAGGCTACAAATGAAAAAGAAGAAGAAAAATTTTAGGCTAGATCAAAAGTTCGGTTCTCTTAGATAAAAACATTTACCTAGCCTTGTCTATTAAGTTGTTGCGTGGATCTAAGAGAGTGAGGTTTTTTCCAGTGTACATTTAACTTACACATCTGAAGAAGCGTTGTTAGGTCATTTAACTTGACAAGATCTAACAATTCTTGTTTAGATGTTTAATTAATGGACCCTAGATCCGCGAGGACCGTGCCCACCCCAGATGTTCACCAGAGAAAATTTAGGTTGTTGATACGCCCAATAAACCATCATTTTCGAACAAGGCCCTAAAAACCCAAAAATTAATCACCATATGAGACTCCTAGATCCACCAAATGCGGAGGCCTTACAGTAATCATATGGCCACGGAAAGCCCACCCTAAACTAAAATCACAAAAATTAAAATATGAAAAGAAAAAAAGAAAAAAAGAAAAAGAGAAAAAAAGAGTGTGAAAAGTTTCATATCACATTAAGGGTGCGTTTATTGCACCGGACTATCTCGAACTGGATTAGCTTCAAGAATTAAGCTGGATTGCCTTAGACTAAACTAACTTAGTAAAGCGTTTGGTGCAGATTCAGACTAGAAGCAGGATATATATATATATATATATATATATATATATATATAAAGAACCCATGATATATAACAAAATATTTTAAGTTGCTTCAACTTCAATTTCAACCAAATATTCATGTTATTCATGTTAAACATTACATCTTCTCCATGTTCAAAGTATGTTGGTGTCACTCAAATACCGTATTTAATCCAACCTCTTTCTTCTTTTGGCAATTGCCACAAGTGCCATCTACCGTATTAAAAATTGCAAAATTCTTGACATTTCAGAACCAACAATTGATAATTTTCTTCACATTTAAACAAAAACCCATCCAAAACAAAGCAACCCATCACAATTTTCCCCCAAAAAAATCAAATTTATAAATGTGGGTTTTGCGAATAAGGAAATATACCAACAAGAACAAATAATACAAAAAGCCATTTAGCAAATCTAGCAAAAACATATACATACATATATGTGTGGGTAAATATATACATACACACACACACACACACACACAAACCCAGAAAAAACGGTGCTTTCTATAATTTCAGCTTAAATTAGAAAGAACCATTGCAAACACCATTAAACCAAACAAAACATATTCAAAAATCTGAAATTCATATTATATTACCAAAAAATAAGAAAATATGAGGAAGATTGAGGATATATGGCATTACATCTTTCCATCTGAAAATATCAGTTTTTCGCCGCCAATATCATCTGAATTCAGTGAGATGACGCGGTGGTAACCATCGTCGAGACTTGACATAGAAACTGGGAGATGACCTTGGGAAAAGGAGTGGAGGATTTGATGTCGAGGTCGTCGACTAGGATGAGGCAGCCAACAAACAAGCCAGACAAAGGAATGGCTTAGCAATCCGCTGCATTTTGGGGGGCTTCGCTAAGAACCTCTAACGAGATCTCTAGTCGAGGCGAATCCTGTTTAGTCCCACTAACTAGTCCATGTGACTACAACACGGAACTACATTAATTTTTTGTGTAGTCCAATCCATTGAAGGCTAGTGAACCTAAACAAACACACCCTAAAAGATTAAGACAAAGATTCCAAACAAATGAGAATCGATAGGTTAGTTGGAGCTAATCCAAACTACTCTAAGTGGAGCTCTCGAGACTTGTTGCGTTTGTCTTTACTCCAAGCTAAACCTTATTAATATATTAGTGTTAAACTAATTAGTTGGCAGGTCATCACAGACGTGTCAAATCAGGTTTTGTAACATAGAAGAATATGAACTCGTCTGGATTTACTTTTAAAATGATTGACAACGTTTTTTTTTAATTTTTTTAACCAATATTTAGTAAAAATGCAAGTAAATCCTGAAAAGCACTTGAAGTGCTTTTGGAACCTAACTATTTTCTCTAAAAGCATTTTCGGTCATTTTAAATTACTTTCAAATTAGTCATATAATTGAAATATCACGAGAAAGATTTAAATGAAACAATAGTCCTAATATTATCGTTTCTTAAACTAGTTATGTAAGTTATACGAGAAATTAACACAGGACGATTTGTGATTAGTTTTGGAACACTAGCATTTTGACGCTCTATTTTATGTATTACATTAGTAATTAGATATACATGTAATAACATGATTCATTAATAACAACACATAACCGCACGACAATGCCTACACTAAAAGAATAACAATTTAGATGATACTAGTACATTGTTACATTAATAACAACACGTGACGGTACGACAATACTTACACTAAAAGAATAACAATTTAGATAATACTGGTACATTATTACGTAATATTCTATGTTAATAAAATAGTGTCATGTGAACAAAGATTATTATATTAGACGACACCTTTACGATGTGTCTATGTCAAAAGAGTGCTATAAAACGACACCATAACCCCATAAAATGCCCAGATATCAGGTGGCATTCAAAAAACTCCAAAAGGCTGGTCCTTCTCAAGAGTAAAGACTGAACACCCATAGTCAAATGGATTCCCATTCCCATCTACCCCAACCTCCACCGTCGCCATCATCGCCGCCGCCACATCCACAGCCCTAAATCCCACCTCCCACAATTCACCCGAAAATACCCAACACCAATCGCAATTTCCAACAACCATGAAGGTCATTTTGGTCATAGTCTCACTCTTGCTCTTCAACTCCCTCCTCCCCTGCTACTCCATTGAAGACGACGTCGCATGCCTCGAGGGCGTCAAGTCCTCGCTCACCGATCCAGAAGGGCGGCTGAGCCAATGGGACCTTGCCAACAGGTCGGTGGCCTCCATCTGCAAGCTGGTCGGCGTTACCTGCTGGAACGAGAAGGAGAATCGCCTCATCAGCCTCCAGCTCCCGTCAATGGAGCTCGCCGGCAAGCTCCCGGAGTCTCTCAAGTTCTGCCACAGCCTCCAGAGCTTGGATCTCTCCGGTAACTCTCTCTCCGGTTCGATTCCTCCCCAAATCTGCAACTGGCTTCCTTACCTCGTAACCCTAGATCTTTCTGGCAACTCTCTCTCCGGTTCGATCCCGCCGGAGATCGCCAACTGTAAGTTCCTCAACACTCTAATTTTGAACGACAATCGCCTCTCCGGTTCTTTGCCATACGAGCTCGGCCGGCTCGATAGGCTGAAGAAATTGTCCGTCGCTAATAACGATTTAACCGGCACGATTCCGCTGGACCTGTCGAATTTTGAGAAGGATGATTTTGATGGGAACGACGGGCTTTGTGGGAAGCCTCTGGGGTCGAAATGCGGTGGATTGAGCAGCAAAAGCCTTGGCATTATCATCGCCGCCGGTGCTATTAGTGCTGCCGGCTCTCTGATCTTGGGATTGGGCATTTGGTGGTGGTTTTTCGTCAGGGCGGGTCGGAAAAAGCGAAGCTTTGGTGACGGTTTCGGCGGTGGTGATAAGAGTAAGGGTGGCTGGGTTGGGTTATTGAGGTCTCACAAGGCTGTTCAGGTGTCTCTGTTTCAAAAACCCATTGTGAAAGTCCGGTTGGCAGATTTGTTGGCCGCCACCAACAGTTTCGACCCCCAAAACATTGTCATTTCTACGAGGACTGGTGTTTCGTACAAGGCTGTGCTACCTGATGGGTCGGCAATGGCGATTAAGCGGCTCAATGCGTGTAAGCTTGGTGAGAAACAGTTTAGGTCGGAGATGAATAGGTTGGGGCAGCTTAGGCATCCGAATTTGGTGCCTTTGCTGGGGTTTTGTGGTTTGGAGGAAGAGAAGCTTTTGGTGTATAAGCACATGTACAATGGCACATTGCACTCCCAGTTACATGGAAGTGGTAATGTGAATAGCCAGTATGGTTTTTTGGATTGGCCGACTCGGCTAAGGATTGGTGTAGGTGCTGCTAGAGGGCTTGCCTGGCTTCACCATGCGTGTCAGCCGCCTTATATGCATCAGAACATTAGCTCGAATGTGATTCTTCTCGACTATGATTTTGAAGCTCGCATAACGGATTTTGGGCTGGCAAGGCTGGTGGCTTCTCGTGACTCCAATGACAGTTCGTTTGTAAATGGGGATTTGGGAGAGTTTGGTTATGTGGCTCCTGAGTACTCGAGCACGATGGTGGCATCGTTGAAAGGGGATGTGTATGGTTTTGGGGTTGTTCTTTTGGAATTGGTGACTGGACAGAAGCCGCTTGAAATCAGTAATGTATTGGAAGGATTCAAGGGGAACTTGGTGGATTGGGTGAATCGTTTATCAAACACTGGTCGAAGCATGGATGCCATTGACAATGTCTTATCCGGGAAAGGTCACGATGATGAAATTTTGCAGTTTATGAGGGTTGCTTGTACTTGTGTTGTTTCTAGGCCAAAGGATAGGCCTTCCATGTGCCAGGTTTTCGAGTCACTGAAGAGTTTTGCTGAGAAACACGGTTTCTCCGAACAGTATGATGAATTTCCGTTAGTCTATGGCAAACCTGTTCCCGAATCCTGATTTTAAAGAAATACTCGCGCAGGGAGAGTTCCAAAGCGCAAGATAATGCAACATTCTTCAGTGTATGGTTTCCGCTAGGGCATGATTTCGCTCTTGTAATGCTCATCTCGTTGAATCATTCTGTATCATAAACAATCATTATGCATTGTAACGTTTACAAATTCTCTGTTTTCGTTTCTTGAAAATGCTCCTTAAGAATCTTCGTTGTAAGTTTCCCTTGCCAGAAAATGCTTGAAATTAACTATTAAAATTGTTCACCATGTATGTCTTGTGTGTCTGTATTCACAGATGTTCAACTTTTCCTTCGGTGAATCTTCTGGTTAACCAAAACACTGCCCATTATGGTACCTCTAGGGTTTCCCATTAACTTGTTGTCTAAGTAGGTTCTCAAATCCAGCAAAGAACTCACCTTCTGGAGAGAAATTTCTCTCTCCATGGCACGGGAACATTGCCGCTGTGATGCCCACTTACAAAGATACAATGTCATGCGTAACTTTCTCTTCATGTAGCATTATGTTAGTGACACAGGATGCGACGGTGACAATCTTCTTGTGTCATACAAAATCTTACCTGCAGGCCGACACTCCAAAAGAATCATCTTCCGAGAAATTACATGATGATTCTTTTGGATCGCTACTTGCACCTTCGGTTGATGATCCCAACCACTAACGACTTTTCTGTCCACACCATAAAGAAGAAAGTGAAAACTCAAAAAGTAGTTTAAGGTCATGTAAAAAACATGGTCTTCTCGTGACAGCATTAAAAGTTTAGCACTGAAATCTGAAAGGACATAAGAATCTTCTTCTAACTTCTTCATCATCATCATCATCAACTGCTACTACTGAATCATATAAACGTAATTATTTATGGAAAAGGATCCGGCGGGGATCTTTTTCCTATAAATCCCAAGGATTCCGTAATCGTGTGCGTTCATCGTACATCGTGCGGTCAATTTTCATTACGTATTATTTATATTTGAATTTAAAATTTTTAATAATTGCTGACCTTACGATGTACGATGAACGGATACGATTGCGGGATCCCTATGATCCCTAAAAAAAGAATCCGACGAGAATCATTTTCCATTATTTATGACCTATCTTTTAGTGGTTTCATATACTTAAAAGCTTTTATTAAAATTGAATGTCCGTGTTGTGACATTATGGTCCTTTATTCATTTGCTACTTTGTATTTTGTACACCTCGTAAATTTTGACCCACATGGTCATCTCATGGTCCCAACCCCACTCTGTCAATTCCACCCACTATGTCATTGCACTCAATCTATGAGGTGTGCTTTCAACATTACCTAGTACTCAATGTTATGAGTTTTTTAGTCATTATATTTCATTTCTATAAATGTTGGATCTTCTTAGTTTTAATTTCAGCTAATCATTTCTCGTACCATTTAAGCTTCGTTTTGTTTTGCTTTTTTTTTTTTTGGTTGAAAACAGCTTTACTTTAAAGTTAAGCAATTAAAAAAAGTATTTAAAAGTAGAATGTAGGTTGATTTTAAAAGCTGCTTTAAGAAAAAACAGAGTTGAATATTTAATAGATATTCAATTCATGTAAAACCCTCATTAGTTTTTATAAGTTTACATTGTTTAACCTTCAACTCACTTTATCCATTGGAGAACAAAGTCACCGTGACCACCTACTATTACAAACACTAACCTTACACCACTACTGCCATTACCACCACCATCATAATCGCCACCACCGCCGCCATCACCACCATAACTACAGTCACCACCATTGACAAGAGAATCGCCTCCTTTACCACCATTGTTACCTCTACACCCCACTATTGGCACCACCACCATACCCCCACTTTTGTTGCTGGCATCACCCTTGCCGCCACCATCACCATTACTGCCCTCGCCACTACTGTCATCGCCACCACCCCACAACCATGTCCATTTTTTGTTACTATATACAATTATATCACTTTTATATTAAAATTTACCAAATTCTTTTACACTGCTTTTTATATTAAAAGCTGCTTTAATAAAAAGGGGAGTTGAATCTTTAATGGATATTTTCAATTCATGTAATACCCTCATTCGTTTTTAAGACCGTACCCCCATTGTTACCTCTCCACCCCAAACACCACACCCCACTATTGAAAATAGGAATTTATATATTCGTGTCAATCATAGTTTAAGGAGAAATGCTAAGCTGACTCTCTCAAAAGTGAGACTCTCCATGGACTCTCTTGACACCTCATGTTTTTTGCACAATGTTTGATAATGTTAGCACGTGAATTGATGTTAAACTATGAGGTTACAGAAAATTTATAAGGAGTCCCACTTTTAAAAAAGCCCTCAACATTTCTCCTATCTAACAGTGTTAACTGTAAAATAAAAATAAAATAAAATAAAATAAAAAACCAGAAAACCTAACAGCCGTCAGCCACCCAACTTCACATCCGGCAACCTTCTTCCTCCTCACCCAAGTTTGTGTAAACAAAACCGTAATTTGTGGGAAAAGTCTCAAGATTCAACTGCGAATGGGTGGGCTGCAGTTATGAACTCATGAGCATTACTATTAGGGCCCAAATGTAAACGACATGTCATCGTCTCATCAAACAACGGCCGAGTTACAAAAGCCCATATACCAGTCTGCGAAATACTGTGAAATACGGGGGCCAATTTTATAATAGCAAAGAACTTCAGGGTCATCCAGGGAAATAAAAAAAAATTATGAAGCTCCCGATTTAGCAGAAGAGAATAGAAGAGAAAGAAAGAGGCGAAGAGAGAGAGAGCAATTATGCCTTCAGATTCATCACTCTTTCTCCCACTGCTCTTCTCCATAGCTTTCAATCTGCTCTCAGTAGCCCACGCCACGTAAGCCCTAACCCTGGAATCTATACATATATATATGTGTATATATATGTATGCTTGCGAATATTTGATTAAGTTCGGCAGTTGAATTTTCAACAATTTTTTTTGTTGGGTTTGGTATTTCAGGATCGGAAGCGAAGAAAGCGGAGGAGGGATTGGGCGGAGGGCGCTGCTGAGTCTGAAAGAAACTCCTCACGGAAGCAACGCCACCTACGAATGCTCTCCGGCTGGCCCTTGCGTTCCTTGCCTTTACCCCGAAAAGGTTTTTAATCTTGTGCTTTTTGATCGTTTTATATTTCGTTTTTTATGATTTCATTTCGGCCAATTGATTGTTTCTCAATCGTATTCTGATGTACTTTGTGATCCTGGTGTGTAGTAGAATATCTTGAGCATTCAATTATTGTTTGAGGTTATTTGGATATGATTTGAGTTTCTGGATTTTGTTGTGGGATGTTTGGTGTTCGGAAGTTTTCCTCAAATTAAGAACAAATTTGAAAAGAATTGTTTGGTCTAATTTAGCTTATGCTGCAAGTTAGGATTTTGTTGTGGGATGATTCCCTGTTCGGCAAGTTTCTGTCAAATTAAGATAAAAAAAAATGGACAGAATGGATTGGTATAATTAGCTCTACACTTGAGTGACAATGCTGCAAGTTTGGATTTTTGTCGCGGGACATTCCCTGGTCGCCAATTTTTCGTGAAATTGAGAAAAGTATTGGACAGAATGGTTTGGTTTGATTTAGATCTACCCTTGAGTAACAGTAGTGCAAATCAGGATTGATAATTGAACACACTGGATTGATACTGAATGGAATTTGAAGCACTTCCATTGTGGTTTATGTTGGGTTCGAACGAGCCCCGATAAGCAATATTTTTAACTCGTTCTGCTATGAATTATGGTATTTTAGGATTTCATTAGATATAACCAAATGAGGTTATATGAGATAGTGAACTGCCCTCACATATGTGGACCACATTAGCGCAATTCATTTGCTCTATTTGCCTTTCGTAGATTGTTAGAAGCAGCCGTAGCTGTAATGCAATGATTTGAAATAATGGTGGTCCGAAAATTAACCGTGTATATCAAATGATTATATGAATCATTGCTGCATGTCGTGCACTTTTGAAGATTGAATTTTGTATTGGCTTTATGTGTTCTCGCATGTTTCTGATTCCTTTGCCTGGTACGGTTGTAATTATTTGTTTCTTCTGTAGAAAGACGAGAAGTATCGCTGCAGTGAGACTGGGTATCGCATCCCTTTGAAATGTGTTGAAATGAAACATGGCTCAAGGGAAGCTAAAATGAAAGGTGCTCAAAAGAGTCGATCCGCTCTGGAGATCTCCCACAACGTTGAAGAATCGGATAAAGCAGACGACCTGGGTACTTACGTAAAGCATAGAAGTTTACTTGATGATTCATCCACACAAGAGCCACAGGCTTACATTACATATAGAAGCTGTATACCAGCAGTTAATGAAGAGAAGTTGTCGGTGCTTGGTTTCGAGGTATGCTTATATCTTTTGATAATACGTTTTGGTACCCTCCTTTTTGCTTGTTTATATCCGATATGAAAAATGAGCCCGGTGGTTGTCACAATATGCTTGATCAAACAAGTTAATCGAAGGGTATTGAGAACGGAAACTAACTGTGGCTTGTATCCTTGAAATGCTAGTTCGGCTATATTTTTTTGTCCATGTTAATGTATGGTGTTATGAACTGCTGGAACAGGTGATCGTGCTGTTCTTGTTGCTCATCAGCGGTTCATTAGTATACTTCAGAAGAAAGCAGACTACTTCAACTGCAGGATTTGTACGAATTCAGAACAACTCCAGGTTTTAAATGGAGATTCGATGCCGCATCGGAAGCTCACTCGAACTGCACCATCTGCTGCCTTCAATTTCATCTGCATACTATTTCTCGCGTTAAAAGGATCCTTTTAGTGTTCTTTTCATCTGTTCTGCAATATTTCTCACACAGCTTATTATTCTTCCGTTAGGATTGTTTTGCAAAAGACACTTGTGCGAAAGAAATGTAAAAAAATTCCTACATTACCATGCAGTTCAATATAAGTTATTTTTCGGTTCAATGCGAGCAAATGCAGCAACCAAATGGCTCATAGCAATTTCTTGCCTTAAAACGTGCATTCATTAGGTAAAACATAAATGTGCATAACACAGTAAGATTTCGGTCTTGTTTGAATGTTTTTAAAATGATTGAAAGCGTTTTTAGATAAAATATTTTTTGGTTCCAAAAGGTGTTTTTCCAAAATTTACTTGCATTTTTATTAAGGATTGGTTCCAAAAACATTTTCATAAAAAACGCTTTTAGTCATTTTAAAAGCACATCCAAACGAACTTTTCTGCGTTGAGGTTGCAATATTCCAGAACAAGATATACTGTGTTATTGACGTTTCCTTCCAAAAAATATACAAGACAACGGCCACAGTCCATCGGTGACCATTGTCAGTTCTCCTAACGAGGTTCTTCAGAAAATCAACAAAGCAGCAGCGGTGTGGACCAAAAACTCCAAACAAAAGAATCATGTTGACAATAACCCTCAACTTAAACAACACAACTCCTTAACGACGCATCTAAACATGGCAGAAAACATGGATTACAAACAGCCTGTAAGAAATTGAAATTACAAAAAATAGTCCGGAGTCTTGCGTGTGTTGTCAGGTTCAATTTGACGAGGGGCGGGATCAAACTGCAGAAAATTCTGTTCCATGTTCTCCCCAATTTCCAAAATTGCAGCCATGTTCCCGCACCGATAACAATAGTTTGGAGCGCTAAAAACAGTCACCACATTCTTCTCCTGAAAGACAAAGTTACGATGAAAGTTGAAATACAGCTAAAAATGATGCAAAATGAGGAAAAGAGAACAAGCTTCTATTTCCAATCGGGTTCGCGCACCTGGCACCAATTGTATCCTTCCATGACAAGCTGATGGGCTCTTGAAATCAGACTGAGTCCATTGGTATGGTTAAACTGAGCGGCTATATCCTGCCCGAATGTATAACCAGCACCCCGTGGAGATATTCCCCACCCACAGCGGTCATCTGGGTCAGACCACAAGAGATCGCACATTGGTCCTTCATGTGGAACCTGCTCATGCAGAAACATGTTATGATGTAAAAATAACCACAACAAGCTTATACGACGCAAAACCATGCGCCCATATTTGTAACTGAATTGAAGCATATAACGCATACATACCTCCTGTATACGGTCCAAAGCTCGAATATTGTCCAAAGTGTCCAAAGATGGTGAAAGACCCCCATGCAAACAGAAGACCTACAAGATATACCAGAAGCTGTCAAAAACTACTGCAACCAACATGTCTTGAAGAAGTTCATCAAACTGCCAGCAAAACAAGTAACTTAACCTGACTCTCAATGAGGGCTGTAAGGGGAAGATAATCAAATAAATCGGTAAAGAACTTCCAGACATTGGCATTCCCATACTTTCTCAAGCATTCGTCATAAAAACCATACCTGGAAAAGGGACACAAATGAATAAAACTAGGATCCAATAAAGAGAAGAAAAAAAATCTCTCTGTCAATCAACAAATCTTTCAAAAGTTAATGGAATTAAGCTGATTCAACTCTCGGCTTTATTTTTCCATGCAGCCACATCAACAAGTAATTTGTAAATAGCGCTGGTTCCAGTATCAATGGAACCCCATCCACTGCAGCCATATAAAGTACAGTGGACGGATTAGACATGTCAATATTTAAGAAAATGTTACCATAAGGCAGGAGCCTTTAACGATAGGAACATGATGTGGGAGCCTTGAAGGGCTATACCTTATATATTCTGCTGTCATTTGGATACCCCAGGGAACATGGAAATATATTCTAGGGACCACGGAATTATAAAAACATGATTTTTTTTTCTGGAGTGTACAGTCCCACAAAAGCATACTATATCTAACTACGAAAGCAAGTATCTACATCGCTTAAATAATAAAATCTGTCAAGAGACGAAGCCAAGGAAAAAGAAGAGAAAAAGCCTTCAAGCTAACATGGCATTTCCGAGCATTATCTACACTAGTCTTTTGTAAAACCTTTAGAGTCAATCAGCAAAACAACACAGTGAAAATTTAGACACAGCCCACATACTTGGATTGCTATAACAAAACTGTCAGACTATGAGCAACAGACGTGAAATAGAATAAACATTCTTACACTTGAGTAATTTGCCGACTCTCGTGATTTCCTCTGAGGATTGTAATTCTATCTCTATATCGGACTTTGAGGGCGACCAGAAGCGTGACAGTCTCCACGGAATAGTACCCACGATCTACATTTGTGCAACATGATATTAAGAAAACACTGGCACATATGTACACGTAAAATTCCAAACTGAGGCGTTCCACTTTCTAAAACAATGTCAACCCATCAATTAACCTAAACAACACAACGCATATAGCTCAGCATAATTATTTTTTCCCAATTTACGGAAAATCATTCTTGACATTCCAACAGATTTCAGACAGATAAGAACACAATACAAGCAATAGAAACCCAGCCAACCAATTCCCTGATAACAATTACAGTAAGATTGATCGAGGCCACAACAAAATATCACATAAAATTTAATCCTTTTCTCATTAATCCAAGAAAACAACCGGATCATAGCATGTGATTTCAAATATACAAACTGGATTATTCGCAAGTCAAACAGAAATCAAATCCAGAGCCTCATTCATTTCCATAAATTAAAAAATAAATCCCAAAAACGGTAAACGAATCAAAACCCAAAAGAAAAGAAGGGAAAAAAAGCAGAAAAGGAAACAAAAAGAAAAAAGAAACTGACCTACATAATCACCCATAAAACAGTAATTAGTATCGGGAGCGTTCCCTCCTATCCGAAACAGCTCAATGAGGTCGTAAAACTGGCCGTGTATATCCCCGCACACCGTCACGGGGCACTTCACCGGCTGCACGTTCCACTCCTCCACCAGGATCGCCCTCGCCTGCTCGCACAGCGTCTTCACCTCCGCCTCCGGCAACGTCTTGCACTCCATCAGATGCTCGATCTGACGGTCCAGATCCGAATGAGACGGCATCGCTTCGCTTCACCACCACCAACACCGCCGCCCTCAGATCCAATCGCCAATTCCGATTCCTACAGATCCAAAAAAAAAAAAAAACCGATGCGCGCGAACTCAGCGCCGGCGGAGCGATCTCGAGGCGGGGAGCGAAACGAGTCGTTTTGGAGGCGAGCGGTCGAGTTTCGACCCCTCTTCTATCATTCCTCGCACCGTGTTTGTTTTATTTGTTTAAACAGAAAAAAAAAATAAAAAAGGTCAAAAAATCTGGAAATTAAATCGAAATTTGTATTTTATTTATGTGAAGAAGGAATGGAGAGAGTCTCTCCCGCTCGCTGCGAAATGAAATGCAAATGCAAATGCAAGTGAAATTGCAGATTTTGGAATTTTTAGATTTTTGTTTTTGTTTTTCGTCAATATTGTGAGGAAGAAAACATTTTCTCTCTCCGGTGGCTCCGCCGAGTCAACATCGCTAATTACCGACACGTGTCGACTCCAGCTGCTCTTTTGGACTGTTCAACCTGCTAAGCGCTTCTTCTTGTCCCCCACCATCCGATTTTTCTTTCTTTTTCTCTTTTTTATAATATTTTTCAAGAGAAAATTGCACAATAGTACATGGACCTTTTGGTTTCGTGCAATTACCACTTAAATTAAATGTTTTTACAATCTATCCCCAAACTTCATATTGTATTGCAATTTGGCACTCAAACTTCAAGACGGTCCCTTTTCAATAACATTCTCGTCGCTTACAATATGCTAATTTGACACCCAAACTTTTTGTTTGATCGGGCGTCGGGTGTCCTCCCTCCCTCCTAGGGGACATTTGACACCTGAACTTCACGAGTACTGTTTTTCAATTGCATTTTTGTCATTTACTTAGAGTACGGTACTTGAAATTTGACATTAAGATACACTAATTTTATTGTTGTTGAAAATTAAATTTTGTGTCATTTATGTCTAACACCTGAACTTCACGAGTACTGTTTTTCAATTGCATTTTTTTGTCATTTACTTAGAGTACGGTACTTGAAATTTGACATTAAAATACATTAATTTTATTGAAAAAATGACTTTAGCCGTTGAAATTCAATTTTCGTTACATAAAACCCGACATAATTTTTTTACTTGATTAAAACACATTGTGACACACCCCGTCCCGAAGGAGGGCATGCTGGCCGTCACGTGAGAGTGACGTAACCATTTACACAGTTCGGAAGCTTAAAAAAAAATACAATTACTAAGATGAAACACCCGAGGGTGAGTCCTACATTTGTGAATTCTGTCAGAACACCGTTGGATTCCTCGTGGCCACCAAAGCTCTGATATCTAGATCCTGGAGAGGCGCAAAACAAAATTGAGTGGGTCAGTAAAACAAAACTTTTCGAAAACCTTTCATTAAAACACTTCTAACCCCTCGCTGTAAAACCTGTATACTTTCCCAGACAATAATAAATAATATATAATCAAATATAAGCAATATCTCAAATCACAATCCTTTAACACTTTTCAGAAAATATGCCATGCCAAGCGTCACTAACATAATATGGATGCATCAATATAAATCAGGTGAAATAATAAGTCAACCGGAGACCCTGCAATGGTCATGTACGGCTGATTCTATAGCTCAATATCCCATCCAGCCGGAGTCACCAATTGTGACCTGTACGGCCATGCCGGAGTCACCAATTGTGACATGTACGGCACTACACTGCACATAAGTCGGAACTACCTATAGTAGTCTGTACGACTAAGATGGTGAAATAATACGCTCTAGTGCTTCTCTCATCAATCATTTGTGCACATAATCTAAAGTCACCTACTAGTCGGAACCACCTCGGTGGTCTGTACGACTAGCATGTCGGAACCCTGTCATGGTCTGTACGACATGCACCTACTTGGATCCAAGGTAAGCGTGGGGTGCGGTGAATAACATAAGCACTAATACTATGGTGCAGGTTATGAGCTATCAACATAATTTACATCATCAACAATGATTCACATGAATAACATAAAACTCACCTGATACTCACATGTGCGTCCACATCACCAATTCACATATATATATGCATCAATTATCAACTCATATATCACATACTATGCATGCATGGCATTTTAGAAACATACTTTCATTAAAACTCAATTTCTGGGAAAATTAATAGTATATAGGTATAAACAGAAAATACTGCCCACTCACCTGGAGTTCGCCCAACAACTCCCTAGCACAACACATCAAGGCGTCATGACGATCGGCGCCTAAAACAATAATCAAATCCAATCTCAGAAATCATATCGATAGAATATATAACTTATATAAAACACGTCACTACGCAGTTCGATCCAGAAGATCTGCAACTCAGATTTCCAATCCATAACTTCCGGAGGTCCACAATATACCTCTAGGACAACATCCTAAAATTTCATTACCATCCAACGGTCGGATCTCCGTCAATTGTCAAAACCAAGTGACGGTTAACATTCTATTTTATGAACTTACAACTCCAATTCCGGAAGATCCGTAAATCGGATTCCCAATCCGTAAGTTCCTATAATCCTCAATTATTACTTATTACAACGTATCAAGGTTTGGTGACGATCCAACGGTCGGATCGTCAATTCACATTTTCACCTAATCACGAATCGTAACGAACTTAGGTTCAATTACTCAATTTACGTCCATCAATTATCAAAACTGAACCTAGAACATTAAACACATGGTAGAATGACATTGGCGGGCCACTGGCCATGCGCCGCCGCACGGGCCGCCGCGGGTGGCGGTTGGCCGCCCCGGCTCGCCGGAAAATCCAACTATTTCCAAAAATTCTCAAAAAATACAGAATTGAAGATCTCAATGAGTAGAGAAACTTTCATACCTGTGGCTAAGGCCAATTCGGTCAGCAAGGCCTTCAATTTCAACAAAATCCGTGCGGACCCTAGAATTTGGGTGTGCTCAATCCGTCCTCAAATCAACTTCGCCGTCCCAACTATTGCTTGGGCTTTGTTCTAGACCTTAAGAGGAAGCTATGGGTGGTGGCAATTGAAAGAAATTGCTTCGGGATTGGGTGTTTCGAAGCCAAACCCGCCGCACCTTTTTCTTGCGGTTTTCTCTAATTTCAAGACCAATTCTCTCCAAATTTGAGATGGAATGGATAGAGGAAGGTTCCTAGAGTGTTCCCCATAAAGTTTCTTGAAGCAATTTGCCAGAAAAACGGGTGGAAATCGTCGAAATTACACATGGGTGCCGACCGGGTTGAACACGGGTTGCGGGTTCTGCCAACCCGTTTCCCCTCTTTTCCTCCGTTTCTCACCCTCTCTCCCTTCCTCCTTTCCCTGTTCCGATTGGTCAGTTTCCTCTCTCTCTCTTCTCTCCATTCGCCTCTCCTTCTTCTTCTCTGATTGGGCAGCCTTGCCCAATCTCTTTCCTCTGTTTTTCTTCCTCTCCCGCATACACACACACAAAACTTCTTCACATCTTTTTATTTTTATTTTCTTTCTCTTACATCCTAGCCGTCCATTTCAAATTTCCTTTAATATGGGCCGTCCATTTTCATAAAAGAAAAATCCAGATTTTATTAAAATTATAATTCCTTAAAATGTCCAAATTTCAAACGTTAATAACTTCTTCGATATAACTCCAAATCACGAACCGTCAGCGCCCACACGTCCGTAGCGACGAGTACTACGAGGATATGTTAAGAAAACAAATATTAGATGGCACGACACAACGATTAACCTCGAATAATGTGCGTGCCTCAAATGGCATTTTTGTAAAATCCTTTATTAAAACTTTAAAAACTCTTAAAATTAGGGACGGGCTGTCACACATTGACTAAGCTCCACACAAGCAAATTCATTAACTATGTTTGACTTCACCATTGTACATTTTTTGAATGCCTAATATACCCTTAATTACATTTTTGACCTATACAATTATTGTATACGGATTAAAAGGTGAATTAATGATTCTTGAAAAGAGAAATAAGCATTAATATTTATACTGTGATTCGATCACAATATATATGATGTAATTTAACAAATATGTGGGGAATCAATAAATGTGCCTAATAGTTGTGCAAATATATGGAGAATAATTTACCTACAACATAAAGAAATGTTATTTGCCTCAAAGTTATTTTACATACAAATATAGGTAAATTATTTTACACACACATATATAATAATAATATTTTACATATAAATATAGGCAAATTATTTTACACGCACATATATAATAATAATAAAATGTGCCTTATATATTAATACATGTAAAATAATTTATCTGCAACATATAGAAATGTTATTTTATTCAAAGTTAATTACCTATATTTTACAGATATAGGTAAATTACTTTACATAGACATACATATGGTAACAATAAAACGTGCCTAACATATGTACTAATACACGCAAATTAATTTACCTACAACATTAATTTACCTATATATTACATATAAATATAGGTAAATTATGTTACACACCCTAATAATAATGTGACGAATATATATAAAAATATTACTTTATTTCAAATAATAATGTGGGCATGGATAATGTGACGAATATATGTGACGAATATATGTGACGAATAATTATGTGGGCATGATTATAATAATGTGACGAATATATATAAAAATATTACTTTATTACATATAAAAATGTTACACACCCTAATAATAATGTGACGAATATATGTAATGGTTTACCTATAAAATATAAAAATATTACTTTATTTCAAATACATATGATTATAAGTGGCTAAAAAAGCGTCAAGAGGAGTAATTAGAATTTAATGCCCATATTATGTGGGCATGATTGAATCCAAAATTGGAGGGTTGTGTGTGAGAAAACGATAGAAGGGTTGTGGCATATGTTGTAAATTATATGAAGTAATAGGTCATTTATTTTCTAATGTGGCAACATATTTGAAATTTGGGTTTATATTGGATGTTTAAAGATAGGTGGGTTTTAATCTAAAAATTACGAGTTGTATAGGTCTATATCTAAAAACCCCTTAATTTTATTGTCGTTGAAAATTATGTTTTGTGTCTTTTCTATCTAAGTAGTATACAAGTTGTATAAGAACCATTTGTGCAAATTCCCTTTTATACGTGCATAATTGAGAACAAACACTTGAAGGAGGGCCTGCAGACAAAACCCTAACAGCAAAGGGAATAATTTTGAGTTTATTTGGTCCAAACTATAACAGCAAAGGGCATTTGTTTTGAGTTTATTTGGTCAAGAAATCACACCGAAGATTCATTCAATTTTGAGCCTTCGGAATGTAGACTTTTCAAATTAAGTTTTATATAGTTTGAAAATTCATGTGGTATATTTGGACTAGGGTCGTCTACGAGATTCGAAGGATTTCGTTTGAGTTCCACTCAATTTTCGAGCTAAATTCGACTTCCTATTTTGTGTTTGGCGTGAGGGGAGGAGCGCTCTTGCAATTGCACCGGTTGCTCCCCTTCAGAGCCATCCATGACTTGGATTTAGCTTCTTTGTTTTTTTTTACTTTCTAATCAACAATTATCAATTTTATTTCATACATCCCTGAAAAAGTAGAAACTAAGTGTTTAGGATTCAACATCACCCAAAAGAAGATGGATAGTGTCTTAAAGTTGTGTTTCATGCCGATTAGTTATTGTTACAGTGATATTTTTCTTTTTAACAATGGAAGAGATTTTAACTCGAAAACTTCACACGCATGGATGAAAACATAGTCGCCAAATTGGGTCCGCTAGCACATGAGGCCTTCAACTAGTCTTGTTATAAATATATATATATATATATATATATATATAAAGTTCAGCTAGTCTTTGAAGTTTGAACATGGACTCAGCTACGATGATTCTCCCACCGATTTTATTATATATAACTTCAGCACCACTAGATATTTATAATTAAATGAATCATTGTCAATGTTTCAGCACATAGAATGTAGACTTCTGAAAGATTTTTATATAGCTATAATATGAAATTATAACATGATCTCTAAAAACTAGTGCATCATTGTCACATATATCTCTAGAGAATTTATTTCATCTTAAATTTTTATTTGTAATGATATTATATATTTTTTTTTATTACTCAGCAGTGTTGAAGCAAATGACTAAACTAAGTCTTGTCGTACCACATAAAGGAGTACAATCTATCCTCCTTTCGTATCGAACTTAAAGAAAATGTAGTTCCCCCGATTGTAGTGCGCCACCTGAAGCTTGTCCACCCTCCCTAGCAGATTTATACAAAATCCAACGGTTGCCTTATCAAGCGCTAACGATTCGATGCACTCGTAAAAGGTGGTGTTGGGAAGGGTGAGTGTTAATAAGTGAAGGTAAATTTTTTAATCTCTCCAAAAAAAAATTATAACTACATAAAACTGATTTCTTTATAGAGTATTATTGAAAATGTATGTTGTAATTTGATTATTCATTCTCGTTAAGACTTCACATAGTGGAATGAGCAAAACCTTCAAGTTTTTTTTTTTTTTTTGAGTAATACTAGGTAAACTAAATTTGTAAACCATATGATATGTCACAAACAAGAAATAAATACGTTAATCAACACTTAATAATAATCTAATAATCAACAACTACATCATTTAGCTTACAAAATTTAATCTAAAAAGTTGGTCTCCCTAGTATTATCTTTGACCATATCTCCCTTAGGTCTTTGTTTTTTCGCTTCTCAACCCAATAAAAAATATAAAACCCCACAAAAGAGAAAGGAGAGGATAAAAAGGCTTCGCTTTGAAGCTATTGAAGACCGTATAGTTCTTCCTTTTCTTTTAACCTCTTTTATTTTGTTTCTTCATTTATTTTTTCGGTTATGATATTCAAAGGAACACTGTTTTTTTTTTTTTTTTTTTTTTGTTGAAAAAAGAACACTGTTCGACTCTTTCGTCTTCATTTTAGGAAATTATAGTCTGATATACGTACAGAAATAATTCATAAAAAAACACAAACAAAAACTTTTGCGCAAAACCTTGATTTGTAAGTTTTGTCCTACGCAAAACTAAGTTTGAATGGACCAAGGACCAAAACAGTAAGCATTTCGCTAAAGAATCAAGGAAAAAGATGACTAACACACATCCAAGAGGCAACTTTATTTTCCAGATGCAATATTCCACTTTTATTAATTGGTAGGATATGTTCACTTTAGTTTTGGAACTCATGCCATAAGCATATTTATTTAATTTTTAAATTACTTGTTGATAGTTAAACTAACATATATAGGAAAATGATAAACATACATCCTTTTAACTTTTTAGTTTTTACACATTCATGTTTAATCTTAATCGTTGATTATGTTTGATTTATTCAATCTAATAGTTATAACCAAAGAGATGTGCATGAGAAATTAAAAAGAACCGTAAAAATCACTTCCTTATATATATATTTGAGAATCTTGAAAAGTACAGGCCAAACCATCCCATGCATGCATGGTGACTGCTACAACATCTTTTGAGTACTTTAAGTTATGTTCCACATGTAAATATATTCTCATCGGCTTTTTTACATGCAAAGACACATTTCCTTTATCGACTAAAAATTTGCTATATCTATCACTCACTAAAAAAATTATGGAGAAAACAGTAATCTTTGATCGATGAACGTATTTTTGTATGAGTGGCAATCTTCATTTCCTTTCGTATACTCTCCCCGAACACCTCCCAGAGCTATTTCTGTCATGAAAAAGATTTGCATATGCATACACAGCTAGGAGTTTTCACAATATTTTTCCAAGAATATTTAAACACAGACATACATACATAAGCCTAAAGGGCATATGCATCTCCATCGATTCGTATGCATCTCGATCCATCCCGTGCATCGTCTTCATCTGCACTACTCCTGCTGAAGTACTTAATTAGTGGCTAAGCTTGACCGGGGGGCCGTCCCGAGCTCCCGGCTCTCCTGTGAGAAGAAATCAAGTAAAGTAAGTAATTAGTTAAACGCAGATGCCTAAATGAAAGGTAACTATCCGTTGATATGAAGCATCATACCTAATAAAGGAGGCAAAAAAAAGAAGGGGAAAGAAAAGACACAAATGTAAAGGTTGAAGGTACCATAAATGTATAGAACAAGGTTAAAGGTTAATTAGTTTTAAACAAACATCATTAAGGAATGGAATAAAGTGAAGAAGCATGCTTTATTTTTCTTTTGTTGGAGTCAGTGAATGGGGATTAAAAACTGTACCTAATCGAGCTTTAACTGTTGCAACAAATCAATGTAACAGTTAAAGCATCAGAAGCATATTAGTTTTCTTTTAATTTTTGGGTGCATATCCGCATGCATGAGCGTACTTCATATATGCAGTTGCATTAGATACTCAAATATTATAAGCTAAAAGTAAAACAGAAAGGAAACAAAGAGAACCAATTCTCTATTTGTATCTCTATTGTTATATATTTTGCTAGAAAGAACAAGAAGAAGATATAATATCATGTTCTAATTGGGAACCTAAAGGGAAGGGAAAAGCCATGCATCACCAGATACATAATCATAATTGCGGAGGAACGTTTGCTTGATGAACATACACGCATATATATAATACACACACACAAATATGCTAAAGTATTTAAGAGATACATAATCATAATTGCATCAATGCATGTGAATCACACCATATAAAAGAAAGAGCAGAGGGTGCGTGCGTTTCTTGTCATGATCATTTTATTACATGAGCGGTATGTGACTTGTAAATGTGAGAAGCGTATATATATGTATACTCACTCACTAGTTTTGGCAAATTAATTATGTTATTTTCCATTTACAACTCCTAATCTAAAACTTACAAACTCAATTACCACCACGAAGAAAGTGATCAAGAGTGAAGCCATATAAATCCCCACCTGTTGTGAATAGGATCTGGTCCTTTGGGAACTCTTCTTTTGCTCACCATATGGTTGAGATTCAAGTCTGGATGAACAAGCTTCTCTCTTCCAACCGCATCAGCATGCTTTGAGGCTGCTGTACTTGTACCCCCCTGAGTCTCTAGTGTGCCGACCAACAAGAAACAGATAAACCCTACTACCGCAAGCGTTTGCAAGAACAACTTAAGGCAAGAAACACCACCTCCCATAATTTTTTTTCTTTCCCTTTATTCCAAAATATACTAGCTATACTAGCTATAAGAAAGATCGTTATAGCTGGCTAGCTAGGACATGGATGAAGGGAAATAATTAGAAGAAGAAGAAGATAATATTCATCCTTGCTTGACGACTGGTGAATTAATAGAAAGAAGATAAATAAGAGAAGAGAGGGAGGCAGGAGGGTTAAGAGCTTAAAAGCTAAGAAGTTTCTTAATTAGCTAGAGAGGCAGTTTTTTACTTCATATGGTGTTGGGGGTGGTTGGTTTTCTTTATAGGATTTTGAGGGTTTATGATGCACTTTCTCGAACCTTGAGAGAGAGAAAGAAAGAAGGGTTAGCTTAGCTGGTTTGGAACGTGACATGGAGAGAGAGATAGCAACTTTGCTTTATACTGAGAAGGCTTGGATACGACACTCTTCTTTTTTTGGTGAACTACGACACTCTTCTTTTGCTTTGCTTTGATTTGTGTATTTTCATAGCACATAGCCAAAAGACCATCCCTTACGTACAACAGGAGCAAATACTAAAAGGGGTTTGGGGGTTGCCCGCTGTACGTGAAATGCATCAAATCTCCATGTCTCTTGGTCCATAAATAATCTCCATACAAAGGCATACATAGGAAGAATAAAACTATATTTAATGATTGGTTTACATCTAAACGATGGGGCCACGTCCCCCCGTACATGGAGTGAGCTGATTGGAATTGGATTTAGCAATTTCTTTTTTGGGTGGTTATATAAATTAGGGAAGGAGAATCGAACTCAAAACCTCAGGTATATGAGTCAATGCTCTTAACCAATTAAGACATATATTGGTTCTTTTTAACAAACCTCAACATTAAAGGGTGACACAACAAAACCGACCAATCACTCTTGTTTCATTGAGACAATGAGATCTACAATCTAGGGTATGAAATTAACAATCAATCCACATGTGTTAACATGAACTGAATTAATTATACCAAGTGACGATGTTCAAATACTAAAAAAATGACTTCTATATTAAATTTAACTACGATGCTACTAAAAATCTAGCACTCACAAAACATAGATACAGTTGATGATTTAATCTATTAGTTATTTATGAACTTTATAATTCCGGCTTGCAGCCATGGTCCACAAAATTATGCCTTGATAATTAGAACCACCCTTTACATGGGACTGTTAATTTAATACGTTCCTGCACTGCACCTTTTCTCTTGGAATTTCAGCACAGGATCCTTGAATATATATTGAAGATGGTTCTTTGCAACAGGTTTTGGTGTTGATTAGAAGGAATATTTCGCATGCATGCCATATTAAAACTCCACAAGGCCAAAGCAGCAAGCATTTCGCACATTTTGTCTTATCCATTCTTATATGAATATATCAGGGCGTAGCGGTGCAGTAGCAGCAATAAAAATTATTATTGCAAGAATCAAATGCTTCTCTCACTCCTGTATTGGCTTCTTGTTGAAGGTAAATAAAGCTACACACATAAAAAAACCACCTAAACCAGTAAAAATACATGCTAGCTAGCAAGCTAGTGCAGTACAAAGATATGGGATCGATGCTGGCACTATTTAAAATCAGATGTGGGGCGCTTTGGCTTTGCTAGTGCTACAAAGACAGGTTAGCACCTTGTAATCTTACCAACCAATTGATTAGCGTTTAAACTCTCATGTATATGTTCATGTGACGGTGGTTATATTTAATATCACGATGATACGACATGTAAATGTAACATAATTGTGTAACTCAAACCCTAATTTCGAAAAAAAATATGGTTTCGGATGGAATCCATTATTTAGTTTCTAGATATTGACTTCTCCGTGTTACAAAACTGTCCATTTGGAATGGCTGCGATGCATATAATAATATAGCTGATATTCTCTGTAGTATTGGATTAGTCTCTTCCCGCTGATATTCTGATATTCCTATATTATCCCCATCTCATCATGAACTCAAATGATGATGCTTTGGTTTGGATTGACCCTTTTTTATATATATATATATAAAGTACTATGATAAGAATTGAGTTCGATGACAGTTCAATTTATAATACGTGAATTAATAAATATTATGTAATGACAATTGCACTATGTATTTTCTTGACGTCGAAAAGTAAACGATTTCGAATTAATATACTCTAGGAGCTTATAATCAATGGCGACCTTTGTGATGAAATTTGGAAATTTGGAAGCAAAATCAGTCAACTTGGTGGTCGTTGAAAATTATTATTATTATTTGTCAAATCACAAGGTTTATGCCTTTGATAATCTGGACCAGCTGTCCAGCTTAAGGTACATACCTTATATTAATGACATGTATGAGATTCTATCACAAAATTTGTTTACGTATGTAGTTTCATCCACTATAGGCACTTACAGAAGGTATCCCTATTATATATTAGCAAAAGTTAAGTTTTCGGTTTTCAAAAAGTGAAAACAAAAATAAAAAGCTGAAACCGAAATAATTATTGACATTTTTTAGAGTTATTACGGTTCTATTGATTTAAACGCTAGTTGCATGCTTAACACGTGCAAGTCAGACGGGAAATGATGTTTTCAGAAACGGTCCCTTAATTACTGAGTTTAAGAACAATTTATGGTTACGTAAAAAAGAATAAAATAACGTCTAATTAGCTTTTAACACGTGAATTAATATACTGTGCGATAATTGCACTACGTATTTTCCCAATGTCAAAAAGTAAACAAATTGGAATTAATATACTTTAGGAGCTTATAATCAATGGCGACCTTTATGACGAAATTAGGAAATTTGGAAACAAAATCAGTGAGCTTGGTGCCCTTTTTTTTGTCAATGGTGGTCATGGAAAATCCTTTTTTTGTCAAATCACAAGTTTATGCCTTTGGTCATCTGAGCCAGCTGTCAGCTAAGGTAGTCATCTTAAATGATAATAATAAGGATAATACTTGGGTACTCTCCGGGGAGTACCCAAAATACACACTCACTTATGTGGTACAATAAAAAACGACATCCCTATTAGCCTAATAATAACATGTATGAGATTCTGTCACAAAATTTGTAAAAGTATAGTTTCATCACTATAGGCACTTAATAGACGGCATCCCTATTCGCCTATATATACACAAACAAGATTTCAGTTTTTTTTTTTTTTTTTTTTTTTTTTTCAAAAGAGTGAAAATAAAAACAAAAAATTGAAAACGAAATAGTTATCAAACAGGTCTTTAATTATTTATTTGTTCTTTTTATATTTTAGGATTCGTACACGACAAGTTAATTAGTGAAATGTATCACACTTATTCGATATGATTTTAGTTTTCAGTTTTCAAAATAATGAAAACAAAAACAAAAAACTGAAAACGAAATAGTTATCAAACGACCCCTTAACTGTTCATTTGTTCTTTTTGTATAAATGAATTTGTACACGACAACTTAATTAGTGAAATGTTTCCCACTTATTCGATATGTTTAAGGCTCGAATAAAATCAACATGCATGTAACATCGCAAACAAAAGCCCCTCCAAAGATATTATTCTGTTCTTCATATGCTTAACCATGCTACTTAATATTATTAATCATTTCGTCCAGACTTCCACCATACATCTCTCTCCTGCGAGATTCTTTTGCATGTCGACAACTCTTAGGAAAAATGGAATCTTATCATCAATTATATAATACATATATATATATATATATATATATATATATATATATATGCTTTTTCTCTTCTTTCTAATTGGTTTATGTTACTATGTAGGAATGAAAGACTAGGGTACAATATTAATAATCATGATAGTCATATGCATTTTAAATTATCATATCATATGTTTAATGGCTAGTTAATTGTGATTAGAGTTTCGCAAAAGCAAAATAAAAAAATATTGTTAGTAGACCTTTCTTGATGATGTTATATAAACCAACGAGTATGATATAAGAATTCACACACAATGAAATTGTGCGTGTGCAAAAAAATTGTCCATAATTCTGACTTTATATACAAACTTTATTGTTGTAAACCAGTTCTCTCATTCTTTTGTTAAAAAAAAACCATCTCTATATAAATTTAAAACAAATCAAGAATTGCTAAGACATCTAACTATAATCAAGAAAATAAACGAACATAATAATATAGACAACACTAAAACGACAACCATTTAATTGAGTAAGTAAACGATTCGAAATTTGAATAATTCTTTCTCACAAATAATTTTCAAAGAAGACCTAAAATGAAACGGTTTAGATCATTAAATAAAGGAAATTTTAACGAAAAACTTCCGGTACTGTTCATTTTAACGAAAACACACATTTTTACAATAAAAAATCAATCCAAATACTATTAACTTTACCTTATATTTTGTCTTTATCGTTAAAACTTAAAGTTGTCAAATCATTTTCATTAGTTTTCCTTTAAATATAATGCGGTGTATCTTATCCGACCCGAACAGTAAACAAATCCTATCCGACCCGAACTCTTCAACCGCGCCTACGCGCAACCAAAAAGAGCGCCAAATTAACGGAAAAAACCCCAAAGCACGAGAGCCACGAAGCATGTTCAGTCACAGCAGAGCAAGCGCGAGTGGGCTCATAAACGGGGCAAAGGAGGCGGTGGCGCTCATCACCCAGCCGCGCACGTTAGCTTCTCGTACCCTCTTCCCTTCTCGCCTAGCTAACGAACGCCTCGCATCCCATTCTCACCGCCCCTACTCCACCATGAACCGAGACGACGACGACCCAATCGAAGCTATATTCCGGCAGAAGCGGTTGCTCCGGTCCAGAATCCGCAAAGAGCTCAAGAACATGGACCCGGTTCGGAGGTCCGAAGAAGGTAGTCCGTTCAAGTTCGAGCTTCCTCAAATTGCCCTCTAAGTATTTGTGTTTTTGTCTGACTGAAAATGTTGAACTCTCAGATGCTGCAATTCAGAGCATTGTTTTAAATGCTCCCTGGTTCCAATCTAGTAAGAGCATATGCGCTTACATAAGCTCTCCTGCTTTACGAGAAGTCGATACGTCAAGAATTGTTTCAGAAATTCTATCCAAACCTGCCAATGGTGCGTGTATAATATAGCATTTCTGTGCGTTCATAATTCGTGTGCATTTTGTTGTTGTGCTTAAACTTTTGGAGATCCTTACTGTTGGTTTCAACTCAAGAGGGTGATGTGCTGAAGAGGAAAAAGCTTTTTGTTCCGCGTGTGGAGGATAGGAATAGCAACATGAGGATGCTTCGGATTTCCAGTGTTGATGATCTGATCGTGAACTCGATGGACATTTTGGAGCCAGCTCTTTTGGATTCTGATGGGAAACAACACGAAGATGGTACCCTTTTTCTAAACTATAATTTGCACGAGTAAATGTTCGCGATCTGTTTATACATTCATTTGTGCTAAAATTTGTTTTCAATATTTTCCTATTAGAAGTAGTTTCTTTTTCGGTTGTTGGTAATGGCGGTTAATTATTTGAAGGACCTATTTGTTGCAGTTTTGGAGGCAAGCGATCCAGTTGACTTGTTCATCCTACCTGGTGTGTATTTTTTCTTAACCTTGCTTGTAATTACTTACCTACCTCAGAAAACTCCGATTGTGGGAGACTTGAAAGTATAATTTCATGTTATCTCACTTCAGTTTTTATTCTAGGGCTTGCATTTGACAGATGTGGAAGGCGTTTAGGCCGTAGTGGAGGGTAGGTTGATGCATCTTTGCTTCAGATTTTCACATTATCTTAATTTCTTCTAACCACGATAGAGTTCGTGTGATTTGTTCATTTATGATGCATGATCACTGGACTCTAATAAGGCTGTTAAGTGTTTGATAATTTGAATTGTCGAACATGGAAGCTACCTGAAATCTAGACCCATAGGAATGCATCTCGTTCATTAATTTCTTATCTAAGATACTGGAATATCTTTGCTGAACTATTTGATTGCCTGGTTGAATCTTGCAGTTACTATGATTTGTTCCTAAAGAAGTACCAAGAGCTTACGAAGGAACGACAATGGAAGGAGCCCCTTCGAGGTAAATAACAATTGTTGTTAGTTCAACGGTAACTCGTAATTATGTATGGTCTTGGACTTGCCGATAGTGCTTGATAGTACAGTTTTTTCATGATGTCGTCTTCTCTATGATTTGGTTGCAGTTGCGCTGTCATATTCTGTACAGATCATGGAGGAAGGAGCCATAGCTGTCACTTCAAATGATGTTTCTGTGGATGCTCTTGTATCTCCAGCCGGTGTCATTCCCATAAGCCCCGCTGCTCAGGAGAGGTGAAGCCTGAATAATGATTTCGGCATATCCTATATCTTTCTAAAATCCACCAGGGCAAATCGGGATCTCACAGTTCATCTTTTATTTGCCTCTAATCGAACAGGGGCATGGGATAATCAACGGATTTGTTTTCAAGATGGACCGCAGTACAGAGCGCCATCATTGTTGCAAGAATCTGTTTTAGCTGCTTCATCTGTCTTCCAAGATAATCTTGTCAATTACTAAACACAAGCTAACGGACATAGCCACCTTCCAGCGGTCCTGCCTCATTGACGATTGTCTATTTGGAGGTGCATAATGCATAAGAACCTTGTTTGCTGGATTTGCCTCCCGTCGAATTCCTGAAAATTTTGTTACAGAAAGAACGGAATCGAGGATATCTATATATATGTAACCAACTGTACATTGTTGCCTAATTATGATCCGAGTTTTTTGTATTTCTAATTTTTAGAAAGTAAAGTAGCGGATAAAATGTTTGAAAACTAACCAAATATGTTTAAGAGTATGCTGTTTGGCTAAGAGAGTCATCCCCCTCATCTGCAAATGGCAGTAACACGACTGCGGAGAACTACCATGGTAACATGCCTGAAATCAACAAAAACAGTAACGCGACGGCCTGACAGTTATACTATAAGTACTTTTTTTCATAATTAATATGTCAATGATATCTATTGTCGCCAAAAACTAGGAGGACAACTAATAACTTTGCGGGAGTGGAAGTCGATGGATTAGGTCGTAGTTAGACATAATAAATACAGACTTATAGCGGTTCACCTATAATTTGACTACGTTCACTATGGTTGTATTTGTATTGAGTATCTAAAGAGCTATGACATTTATATGGAGGGAGAGAGGCTTGAGAGCTCTCTTTGGGAGCTTGGACACTTCTCTCCCTTTCTTGTGACTGTCATCCCTCCTAGTGACAGATTCAGGATTTGAATTTTGAAGGTCATAGTGTTAAATACAAGTTTTTTAGACAAGAACAAAGCGCAAAACATGTAAAAAACAAATCAGTTTATTCTCCTGGTGGGGTTGTTGTGCACATGTCTACAAATATCTGACATATGCCGAAGTAATCCGATGAATTATATAGAAAGTACTTGTCGAGTGTTATCCACGCAACATATCGAGTTATACCTAGCATGCATTACATTAAACATTTAATAAGCAGAAAGTAGACCTATACCAAACATGCAAAATGTTCTCAAAAGATCTTTATATTGTTGTAAAATCGGCGGTATGTGTGCAGTGGAATAAATGAAACAAGACACCAAATTTACGAGGTTCCTCTACGGTCAGTGTGACTGGAGTACGTCCTCGGGGTAGCAGTGGTGCTTTTATTTATAATCTAAAATAATAGGAGTACAAAAATAACTATCTCTATTCTCTCATCTTCTTCCTTCTGTTTTATATGTATATTTTCCTTACTCAGATAGTCTGGGACCACTTGGCCCCTATTTCCATCCGCTCTTAACCCCTCCATGTGAATGAATAGTAATTCATCTGATTTTTTTTATAAATAAATAGTAACAAATTATTCATGTGGCTCGTCCACGTATTATATTCCAACGTATATGTAAATTTTCCTTACTCAGATAGTCTGGGATCACTTGACCCCTATTTCCATCCGCCCTGACCCCTCCATTTAAAGGCCCATGTTGACAAGTTTGCATAATTTAGGGATTGTGGGGTTTGCTTGGCCATCCATCTTTTATGATTTTTTTGCTTCTTTTCCCAAACCTTCCCCCAAAAGGTTTCTATATCCTAAGCAAGGAAAAAAATTTCAGCTGTTCAGAATATAAAGTAATATATAAATAGTGAGATATTTATATTAAAAAATTACAAATTAAATTACAAATTTCTCCATTTATATAATAAAATGTGATGTTCCACCGTTCCTCCAAAATGATAAAATTTTAATAAGCACGTTCACTTCTAATTTATCATCTTTACATTTTTTTTTTGAAAACTTTAACGAAAAGCTACAAATACTGTTTACTTTAACAAAAAATCACATTTTTATACTTAAAAAATCAGTTATGTTACCGTTCATTTTACTTTTAACTCAAAGTTTTCTTTATTTCATTAGTTTCCTTTTTTTTTTTTTTTGGAGGGAATCTGTGCTCACTTCTTAGCTAAACGAACGAACATAATGTCGAACGCGTAGACGCGCAAACGAAGCAAATGGCGGGAGAAGACGACGACGGCGACGCCGTTTCGTCAACCCCGGGTGGCTTCCGGCTACGCTGGGACGTGTTCCTGAGTTTCAGAGGAGAAGACACCCGCGCAACAATCACGAAGAGCTTGTACGAGGCCCTCAAAAGCCGCGGCGTCCGAGTCTTCTTAGACGACGACGGTTTGGACCGCGGGGACGACATCGCCCCAAGCCTGCTGGAAGCGATCGACGACTCGGCGGCCGCAATCGTCGTCTTGTCGCGGAGATACGCCGATTCGAGGTGGTGCTTGGAGGAGCTGGCTAAGATATGCGAGAGCAGCAGGAGGTGTCTGATTCTGCCTGTGTTCTACCAAGTGGATCCCTCCGACGTCCGACGACAGAGGGGCCCGTTTTCCGAACATTTTTCAGCTCACGAACTGCAGTATGGAAACGCCGTCGTCTCGAGATGGAGGAGCGCCATGGCCAAAGTCGGTGGCAAAGCCGGTTACGTTTGCAACTCCTCCAGGTAGTAATTAAATCAGTAATAGTACTAAAATTGATTCATAACTAATTTCTGTTAAAATCCCACTCAATCAGTTAAAGATCTGTTAAAACCCTAGCTAGCTAACAGCAGCATGCAGAAATTGAAATGATTAGGAATTTGATTATTTAATGTTTAAGGTTTTTTGGAGGCTTTTGGAAGTATGAATTAAATGAGTTATTCTTATGGCGTAGTTGACTATTTGTTTATTCATATTCATATATAATATGGTTTGAGTTTTGGCTGCTGCTGCTGCTGCATGTATTTGGATTTGGGGATTTGTCGAATCTCAGTTTTATATAATATCTTCTTCCCAATTAACTATCCTTTTCATTCAGGTTACAATTTAAAGTTTCACACTGCAATTAGGACTGAAAAACTAGGTCAAAATATCTAAGATTAAGATTATAGCGCAATGGCGTTCTAGGAGTCATGCAGCGGTCCCATTCCGTAAGATAAATTTTTTTTGTTGTTGTATGATTGAAGCAAAATGTTAATCAAATTAAGTTGGTCATAGTATTTTTCAATTGATCACATGATTCCTCTCTTGGTTTAGTTTGCTTCATGTCTTTGAAATCTTAATCCAAAAGATTAGAGGTGTAAAAGGTAAAGTTATCTTTTGTGCTCACCGCCCCAAGAGCCAAACTAATGTAGTTGTGGTCATGAAATTTGACAGCGAGGAAGCAGAGGTGGTTCAGCGGTTGGTCAACAAGGTTTTGAATGAAATAAGGAAAACCCCGGTAGGTCTTGCTTCCTACACAGTGGGACTTGATTCTCGAGTTGAAGATGTGATGAGGTTGTTAGATGTTCGATCCAATGGCGTTCGAGTGCTCGGAATTCATGGCATGGGTGGTGTTGGCAAGACGACTCTTGCCAAGGCCCTTTTTAACAGACTTGTTGCTTACTTTGAGCATCGCGGCTTCATCTCAAATGTTAGAGAAACTTCTGCAGGACACGAGGGGTTAGTATCGCTTCAAAACAGACTTATCGGTAGTCTTTCTACTGTGAAGATGCCGGTAAATGAACTTAACGCTGGTATTTCTGCAATAAAAGCGACCGTGTACGAGAAGCGAGTTCTTATTGTTTTGGATGATGTTGATAATGTAGAGCAACTAAGTGCTTTAGTTGGCAACAGAGACTGGTTTTATGAAGGAAGCAGAATCATTGTTACCGCAAGAGATAGAAGTGTCTTACCTGGTCATCTTGTGAACAAGTTGTATGAGGTCAGGGAGTTGGATTCGTCTCAGGCGCTTGAACTGTTTAGTTACCATGCACTGCGAAAAGAAAAGCCCCCTGATGATTTCCTGGTCCTGTCCGAGCAAATTGTGTCTCTCACAGGTGGGCTACCGTTGGCTCTTGAAGTATTCGGCTCTTACCTATTATATCGGAGGAGAATAGAGGAATGGAGAGACGGTCTGCAGAAACTGAAGCATATTCGTCCCGGCAATCTTCAGGATGTGTTAAAGATAAGTTATAATGCTCTAGACGAGCAAGAGAAGTGTATCTTCCTAGACTTTGCATGTTTATTTGTGAAAATGAATATGAAGAGAGAAGATGCAATTGACATACTGAAGGGTTGTGGTTTTGATGGTGAGATAGCAATTGCTGACCTGACCGCAAAATCTCTCATGAAGGTTTATGAAGACGGTATGCTGTGGATGCACGATCAAGTTAGAGACATGGGAAGACAAATCGTTATACATGAAAGCGTTGTAGATCCTGGCATGCGTAGTAGACTTTGGGATCGTGATGAAATCTTGAATGTCTTCAAGGATGATAAGGTGCAGAATCCACTATGCTACTTTTATTGTTCACATATTCATGTAACACAATTTCTAGATTAGATGTATAATCGGCTTGATATTTCTTCACACAGTTTCTTATATATTTTTCGATACCTTGACAACAGGGAACAAGATGTATACAAGGGATAGTCTTAGACTTCGAATCATCGATAAGGAGGGTGCGGGATCCAAGTGGTGAGAGAGTTTCGTGGGACAACTTTAAAAAAAGCCCCAGTTTTTGCTCTGCAGTAACATACCTAAAGGAAAGGCGCAAAGCATATCTTCAAAATCAAGCAGGGAAAAAGAGAAAGGTTGTAATTTGCTCCAAACCCCTTGGAGCAATGGTCAATCTTAGACTTCTCCAAATTAATTTTGTGAATTTGGAAGGGAAGTTCAAGTTTCTTCCAGCTGAGTTGAAGTGGTTACAATGGAAAGGTTGTCCTATGAAATTTCTTCCTTCTGATTTTTCCCCTCGGCGACTTGCTGTCCTTGATCTTTCAAATAGCAAACTTGTAAGTTTGTGGCGCGGGCGTAACAAGGTATGCTTCATTATTTGATCAATCATCTGCTTTATCCTTTTCTATCCTACTCTTTGGTATCTGCTTTACACTTTTATGATTTTCTAAGCTAGTTTTCTCTGTAATACAAAGAGCGATTTTGATTGTATTCCAGGTGCCAGAGCAATTGATGTTCTTGATTCTACACGAATGCTCTTATCTAACTGCTATACCTGATTTATCTGGTAACCGCGCCTTGGAAAAGATTGTTCTTGAGCTATGTGTTAATCTCAATAAACTTCATGACTCGGTTGGGAATTTGAATACATTAGTCCACTTGAACCTGAGAGGTTGTTCGAACCTTATTGAACTTCCCAGTGATGTATCTGGGCTGAGAAAACTTGAGAACCTAATCCTCACCGGTTGCTCAAAATTGAAAAAACTGCCCAGCAACATGGACAGCATGGTATCATTGAAAGAACTTCTCCTTGACGAGACAGTGATAGAAAGTCTTCCTGAATCTATCTTCAAGCTTACGAAACTCGAAAAGCTCAGCTTGAACCGATGCAAATTTTTGAAAGGGCTACCTGAGTTGATAGGAAAGTTGTGTTCTCTCAAAGAAATATCCCTTAATGATTCAGCTTTAGAAAAACTACCCGATTCATTTGGATCTTTGGCAAACCTTGAGAGACTAAGTTTGCTCTGGTGTAATTCACTGACCACCATTCCAGATTCCATTGGACACCTGAATTCGTTAGTGGAACTTCTTACTTATGGTAGTCCTATCAAAGAACTGCCTGCGTCCATTGGTTCATTGTCAAACTTGAGGGAGTTATCGGTGGGACGCGGCGAGTTTATGAGAGAATTGCCTGATTCAGTTGGAGGTTTAAATTCTCTAGTTGTTCTACAAATAGATGAGACATTAATCACAAATCTCCCACTTGAAATCGGTGCCTTGAAAACACTTGAGAAGCTTGAGATGAGGAAATGTGGATTTCTTAGATCATTACCGCAGTCAATCGGAAGCATGAGGGGACTAACTGCTATAGTCATAACCGATGCTACTATCACAGAGTTGCCAGAATCAGTAGGGATGTTGGAAAATCTTACCGTGCTGCGCTTGAACGGATGTAAACAGTTACGCAAGCTTCCAGCTTCAATAGGACAACTCATGTCCTTGCACAGATTGCAGATAGCGAATACTGCGGTAACCGAACTACCTGAGAGCTTTGGAATGCTTTCTAGTTTGATGGTTTTAAATATGAGAAAGAAGCATCAAAACAGGGAACACACAGAAGAGATCAATTTTATACTCCCATCTTCTTTCTCAAATCTGTCCTCGCTATATGATCTGGATGCTTATGCTTGTAATATATCTGGCAAAATTGTTGATGATTTCGAGAGGTTGTCATCACTCGAAACCTTGAACTTAAGCCGCAATAGTTTCTGCAGCCTTCCAGCCAGTCTGACGGGATTGTCCGTTCTTAAGAAGCTTTTGTTGTCTCATTGTAAAAAGCTCAAGTCTCTGCCTCCGCTTCCCTCGAGTTTGGATGAAGTGAATATTGCAAACTGCACCTCATTAGAAAGTATCTCTGATATTTCAAACCTGCAAAACTTGGTGGAGCTGAACCTAACAAGTTGTGATAAAGTTGTCGATATTCCAGGCCTTGAATGCTTGAATTCCTTGGTGAGGTTGTATGCGAGTGGTTGCAATGCTTGCTCATCAGTTGTTAAGAAAAGACTTGCTAAGGTCCTCTCTCTCTCTCTCTCTCTCTCTCTCTCTCACACACACACACATGCATGCACGCGTATAGATATAACTCGTTCATAGGTTTGGAAATTTTTGTTGCAGAGCTACTTGAGGAAAATACGCAATCTTAGCATGCCTGGAAGCAAGATACCAGACTGGTTTTCTCAAGGTGTGATTACATTCTCCGAGAGAAAAAACTGCGTTCTCAAAAGTGTGATCATAGGCGTTGTAGTCTCTCTCAACCAACAAATACCAGATGAAATAAGAGAAGAACTCCCTGCAATAGTGGACATTCAAGCAAAGATCCTTGTAGTGGATTTTCCTACCTTCACTTCAACACTGAACTTACAGGGAGTACCAAACACAAATGAAGACCAATTTCACTTGTGTCGATACCCGACTGGGCATCCCTTGGTTTCTCAGTTAAAAGAAGGTTATAAGATACATGTAACGAGGAGAGATCCGCCATTGATGACAGGCGTGGAGCTGAAGAAGTGGGGGATTCGTTTTGTCTACGAAGGTGATGATGAATATGAAGGAGATGAGGAGTCATTAAATGAAAGCCAGCAATCCTTGTCAGAAAAACTGGCCAAGTTTTTCGACTCGTTTGAAGAAGGTGACTGAACTCCTGAATCTAGTTCTGGTGTTGACGAAGGAGAACCGAGGAGGTGAACAAAGATTATCATAATATGATGGAGGGTACTTTATTTCTTGCTTCGTAGTGCTCTGTCGTCTTTCTGTCATTGAGTTGGTTGTGGTTGTGGCTATCAACTTAAAACAGTCTGGTATCCTTCTGCTGTGAAAACTTAAAAACTTTTATTTAGATGTATGGGATCCATTAAGGGCTAGTTTGGTATTGTGATGTTTTTTTAAAAAGAAACAAAAACGGCTTATGTTGTGCTATGAGAATAAACAAGTGTAAAATAAAGTTTTTAAGTGTTTGGTGATATTTTTTTTTTGTAATAGTGCTTTTAACAAAAAAAACAAGTGTCCTGAGTCTGTGAATGTGTTAGATGAGTAAAAAATGGAGGTGGATTGTCTGCCCTCCCATTTCCATACTCTTCCCATCCCCTCCTGTTTGTGTGGTCACGGTTAAGCCACGTCAATATTTTATATTGATTTTTTTATAAAAATAATAAAACAAAAAGTAATAGGAATATAAAATGTTGACGTGACTTAACCGTGACCACATGAAACAGGAGGGGATGGGAAGAGTATGGAAATGGGAGGGCAGACAATCCACCTCCCTAAAAAATATATGATATTTAATGTGATATAATAATTGTCAAAGAGAATAATGTAAGGGCAAATATTGTAATTTTGTAAAATATGTGAGGGTATACTTGTTATTTGAAAATTTTATTAAACGGGCACCATCACTATGCTTTGAAAAAATAAAAACACTTTTTTTAGAAGCATGGTAGAACACATTTTTTTTTGTTTTACCAAACACATTTGATGTTCCAGATTTGTTAATAAATTGTCTTCTTTATAAAAGCACCACAATCCCAAACCAGGCTTGAAAAGACGCTTTGATTGATAAATCCCTTTGATCTGCTCTTTTTCCTGATTGAAATTTCACATTTTTAAGTCAAACGACGGCATTATTGAGCCAATGTGATGCATGGTGTTGATAACGTTTACATTATGTTTGGATGGGGAAAATAAACTTGAAATTTGGATAAAAGTTAGAATTTGTAAATTGACATGCACCAATTCTCTTGTTTGGATTCATAAACATAGAAATTTAGAATTTCCGCGACGAAAAAAACTTGGAATTTGGGACCTCCAATTCCCAAGTTTAAATTCCATGTAAATATGTGTTATTTCCCAATTTCTATGATTGAGAACTTAAAATAACAAATTCCGTTTTCAATTCCATTGTTCTTTTAGGCTAACCAAACAAAAAAATTCACAAATTCTAAAAAATAAAATTCCGTCAATTCAATTTCTGTCATTTTAAAATTCATTAGTAATTTTAAATTTCTTCGTCCAAACATAGTGTTAGGGTTAATAAGCGAAAACCCAAGAACTTGATGCAGCGGATGTCGAAGATTATGAGGCGAAAAATGATTCGAGAAAACTATAGGATAAATATACAACCTCGATTGAGAAAACAGTGATCGAGAACGAAAAATGGTTGAAATTTGGTTTCTCTTGCACTGGAAAAGAAATGTTCTTCTCTAAGTTGAATTACATCATGTAAATGTACAACCGTGACAAGCCTGGACATACCACTACAGTTCCTCAACGCATAAAACAAAGATACTGGATATATCAAAATAGCTAGAACTACGGATGATATGGCACAACTAATTACAAATTTTCCTACACGCCTCGACGTCGAAACGATCATTTATACAAAAATCTTCTTGATCCAGTTTATTTCTTTTTCGGTGTCCTTTTCATGCTGGCTCTCCGAGCGACATCCCATGCTTTTTGAGGGGCATGGACTCCCAGCTGGGAAGCGAAAAATGATTCGTATCCAGGAGAGTCAAAAGCAAATCCAGTGTGTTTTGATCCCTCCCTGGGGAGTTGAGCTACGGCAAAGCTCCTTGCCTCAGCTGGCGTGAGCTGGTTTCCGATTTCCAGTAAATCTTCCCTGCTTCTACCTTCGGGCTCATGCCTGTGAACTTCCTGAATTATTTGATAATCGAATGGGAAGAACCATCTCTGGATCCTGTATCCAAAAAACATCGATTAATTCATCAAATAACAAAGGGAAAACCACCCCTCCCCCTATTGAAAAGCTGCAGATTGCAACAGAGATCTCATTTTCTTACCCTTGGTAAACGAAGTCGCCAAAAAGTGCAAAAACTGGGACTAGCAGAAGTGTAAAGTAGAAATAGAAGGTACTCATCAGGACGTATATGACGTAATAAAGATTTTTCTGCAGTACAAATGAATCAGTTAATATCTCAAATCAAAATCTCAACGAACAAACCAAATACAAAGATAAAAAGACCCACCTTCTGGTCTATGATACAATATACGAAGATAAATATAAACCACGCTGCAATGCTTCCTCCAACACTAATATAATGCCACCTTGTGATTGAATTGCACATCATAATCAAACGAAAGTTGACTGTCACTACAACACAAGTAAAGGCCATTGTGCTGACATCCCAAAGTCCAAACATCTTTCCGGATGAATTTTGACCACGATCACTCGAGGAAGTGACAAAATAATAGAAGATTAAAGATTGGTAAACAGAGAAGAAGCCCCATACGGCCACAACCCTCCATTTGAAAAATGTATTTCTTATTCCCTCCTTGTATAGTTCAGGGTACTTCTTGGAGAGGGCTGCACTGACATCCTGATGATAAAGAACAGAAGTTGACAAAAAAAAAAGTTTATACGCCGCCTCGTCCACGAAAAAAGCAATGGCCCAAACAATAATTTCTCCCAGGCGCAATTTAAAAAAAATGGTATTATTGAGTGTATGGACAGATACAATACCTTGTCAAAAAGCCCGACAATGATTACAGGCAAGGCAGTGAATATGACATTATACAATGACTGAAACCAATCATCGTAGAATCTTTGACCAGAAAATCCAGTTTGAAAGGTGAACCAAAATTGAGTCAACGTGAATGTAAGATTCTTGTAAAAGAAGTATGTAATAACCTGAAAAATGCAATAAGATTTGTCAGCTCGAGACCACCCGACAAATGTTAAAAGTTTTGAAAGTTACAAGAAATCCATACCTTGCATAATCTAATATATGACCACCGTCCATGCACAAGCAGTAAATCAGTAAGAAAACGGAACTGGGCAATAGCAAAATCACTAGCCATCACTGCTTGCATTCCTTCTTGCCCACTTATTCCAACGCCAACATGAGCAGCTTGGATCATGCTCACATCATTGGCACCATCACCAATGCTCAGTGTAATCTTCTTTGCACCTTTTTTTACCATGCTTGTCACCTGAAGACAGTGGCAATGTTTTTAGTAAACTACATAAATATTATATATATTAGAGACAAAATTTTAAGAACTAAAACTCGTTTCCTTATGCTTCTCTAGTGCAGATATTTTAGCGACGTTACATCCTTAATTAAACCATGTTAAACAGAAAATTTTACAGAAGAGACACTTATGTTTTGTCACACATGATTCATAAAATGGAAATTCATAAAGGTACTATATAATTCAATTCCATTTGCATCATAGGCTTACTACTCAAACACATAATCTTAAGAGTTAAAATTCCATTGGAAAACTCACCTGTGCTTTCTGTAAAGGGGAAACTCGACAGCAAACAACTGAGTTACAATTCAAGCTCAAGTTCAGCAGCGTTACTCTTAGAATGGGGTCTAAGGCATACATCAAGCACTTCCCATCTATTACAAGTGCTAGTTTTGGGTGAGACACACTGTAAAGATAGTTCTGCGCTTCCTCAAGACACCTCTTTAGTTGTTTTTTTACTTCTTCTCTAATGACACGTGCAATTTCCACTTGGTCTCCCTAACACCAGAATCAGAAAGTATATGTAAGTGGAAAATATCGTGGTTGATAGTGATTTCTAATGTATGTAAAGGCTATACGTGCAAGCTAATAACTTTTTGCTTACCCTGTCCTCAACTTCCCTAATCAAATCAGTTTCTGAACTGATAATGAACTGTTTCATTTCATTGTTGATCAAATTGCATGCTGCAGCAAATTTAAGGAAAAAAAAGAAAAAAAGATAATGATATCAGAGAGAGAGAGAGAGACCGAAAGAGTGATGGTGAGTGAACAAAGGTGAAGGGAATAAAGAAGCCCCAGCTCTCATAAGATACCAACTCACCATAAGCTATATTTATTGCAGTTTCCATCTTGTCCCCCGTTAGCACCCAAATCTTAATACCAGCTCTTGATAGAGTCTCTATGCAATTTGGAACTCCTTCTTGAAGCTTGTCTTCAATGGCAGTGCATCCAATCAAAATGAGATCTTTCTCTATGAGTTCTGCCACCTTCATTGATTTCAAAATTATTTTCAATGATTGATATCAACATCAATAAATAATGAGAGAGAGAAGAGGGGGGGGGGTGTTGGTTGTTAAAACAAAAACGAAATGGATGCATAGAAGAATAAAACAGAAAACGACTCAAAGAAATAAAGGTAATGAAGTTATAACAGTTCATACCAAATCTCGAAAGTGACACCTATATACTACCAAAACCAGATTCAACAGAACATACCTCATCCAACTTCTTTTCACGATCCCTTAGAGAGGATTTAGCCTGAATAAATTTCTCATTCCAGCTTTCATATGTATCAGGACTTAAATCTCTATAGGCCAGGCAAAGAGTACGTAATCCAGCAGATCCAAAAAATTCCAAGTGTTCCCTAGATACTTTTTTCAAATCACCTTGTCCATCTGCCAATCTCTCGTAGATTACATTATCAGCACCCTGTCAATAACAGGTTCCTGACATAATGTTAATTTATTTGCCAACTGCTCAGCAGTTTTCATCAAATATAAAAGCCTCAATACGGTATTACCTTGCAGTACAAAACAAGCCTGCCATCCGTGTAACGGCATACAACAGACTGACGCTTCCTCGTACTAGTTAATCAATAGAAATTGCAATAAATGTTAAGTTAATCAACCATGAAATTATACAAGTACGTGGCCCAAAAAATAAAAGTGAACAAATGTGTTCAAGGACATAACCCACCTATTAAATTCAAGTACATTGAGAATCTCGTAAGACACATCTTGGACTTTACCAACTTTCTCAGTGTGAGATTCACGCACATAAATTGTTGTCGGTGTACGTCTGAGAAAAAGGAAGATATCAACTTTAAATTAAGCTAGACTAACTGATAACAGCTCTCTCAAAGCACTTCTAGCAGAACCAGAAAAAGAATGGAGAGCAACATTTTATTAGCACAAATAAATAGACACCATTCAAACATTTGAAATATAGATAGGATGGAAACAAATTCATGGATCAAATAAAAAAAGGTTGGTGTTATAGGATGTGAAACTGAACCTCCCTTCACACATCTGTCACTATGTGGCTTAAAAGTTGAAATATAGATAAGTATGACAATAGCAATCCCAGTCAATAGGACAGAACTGAGAAGTGTATACCTGTAAAAGAAGAAGCCGAAGTTCTTTGCAGCAATTACCAAAGCAGACTCATCAGGGGATGCAGCTTGATATGTGATTTTTTCCGGGGACTCATCACCCTCAGGAAGCACCGTGTGACATATAGCAAGGCATCTGAAGAATTCCTACCAATAGAACAAAATCTATCAATATGCCTTCCTGGTACGTTAGACAATCAGAGAAACTAATTCAGCCGTTGCAAGAATAATCCTGTGTGGAATTCCCTCTTAAGAAAATAAACTCCCATAAACCCTACAGACCCGTAAAACAAGATGCAAAGAGAAAAACTACAACAGAGTGCAAACAGCTATCATAACCCCCTAAAACAAAAGAAGAAAAAGAACTTCCAACATTTAGCATGCTGCATGTAGCTCCACACCTCAGTAACGATGACGAAAATATTTCAATATACTTCTAACAAATAAAAAAATCTACCTTACAAAGATCAGGATTAGGCTCATTCCTCCAACCTCCTCGCATAAGCTTAGGATCATCAAAGTTAAATCCCTTCTCATGGGCTGCATTGCCTGAATTGTACCCCTTTAAGGAACAGTGAAATCATAACTTCATTAAGAGGGAAATTTTCTATCTCATATATAAAATAATTATATCATATATAATATATATATATATATGTGTGTATACACAGAGAGAGAGAGAGAGAGAGAGAGAGAGAGAGATACCTCATCAAGTTTTATACCATTCCGCTCTGCTATTCCCCTTTCAATTTCAGTGATACCAGTTCCATAGACCTCCCCTCCAATTGAACACTTAAAGAACTCCATCAAGTTTCTTGTTAGAGTTCCAGTTTTATCAGAAAAGATGTATTCCACCTGACCAAAGGATAGACTGTCACAATTAATAAAAGCATTATAAAAGCAAATTGATAAAGATTTCAATAAAAACATTATGCTAAAACAGTGCAAATTTTTCTAATTGCGCAGAGAAAGTAATAAATAGCATAGTTAGTAAATTCGAGTATTATACACTACCTGTTTAAAAAAAAAACTTCCGTTTTCCGTACACGTATTAATGATTCGTTAAATTGCACGTTTTTTAAAACTCCAGCGTACAATACACGTACTTTTCATGTTTAAAACACATTATTTTCACACATTATTCGTTAATATACATATAAAATTCAAGCATTCTACCCGTATTTTAACATATTGAATAAATAAAGGAAGACCCAAACCAACAAGGCTCCCCGATAAAAATGTATAAATTTTTTAAATAAATATTAGTTAAAAGTATCAACCGAATTTTTTAAAGTATTATTTTAACAAAGTTGCCGAATAATGCAGTAAGTATTTTTCACGTTACTAACTGTGATAAATAGTAATAACATTACAAAGTAAACAAAAATAGTAACAAATAATTGTTTTCCCCAGAATAAATTAGGGAGAAAAAAAACCTTGTGCTATTAGAATGCCAGTTTGGGATTTAACTTACCTGTCCAAGTTCCTCATTCAAATTCGAAGTCCTAGCCAAAGCAGGGGTATTGCTTTCGACATGGTACATACGCAAGTCATTATTGATATATTGGGTAGACTGGATAAATTTGATCATCTGCAATCCATAAAATATTTTAGTAGAATTTTCTACCCATCAAAAATAGCATTATACATTTAAGTAGTAGGCAGATGCATCATCTAGCGAAGAAACTTGCCTCAATGGAAACATAAAGAGAAATAGGGATTATTGTTGAGTACAAAGTAATGAGGGTAAACATCGTCAGAAGGATAACCTATAAGACCGATAAACAATATAAGCAAAAAGATATAGTACAACATGAATTACTCAAAGAAATCCACTCTACAACAATTATTCTGCTGAAGCTAGAATGTTACCAGAAAACGGTTATTAGGGTCAAATGAGCTGTATGACGAGTCGGCATTCTTTTTCCCCCGGAGACCTAAGTAGTAGTACTTGTCGTTGATGAATACACCACTATAGAATTTCATAAACCAAAAACATCATCATGATGTGGAAAAAAAATCATGTAAAGAATTTGAGTGGCAATATAAATTTCAAAGGAAAATACAAAATCAAATTACAGGATAGCATATTCTCAAACCTGCCAATAGCTCCAATCAAACACAACATAAAGAGAAAAGCAAAAAGAGCGAGTATCAGTTTGTCAAGTTTCCTCTCCAGTGTACTTCTTTTCGAAGGAACATTCATGGCATTCATCATAACCTGCAATTTAACCAAAATAGAAGATTACTAATAATTCATAAGTATGGACAGAATATACAAAATGAAGGAGGAGGGGGAGGGAAAAGGGTGGGTACCAATAGGATAAGATGGAATTGCAAGTAGCTTCTTATAACACACATGAAACATACTATAAAATTAAGGACTTGATACCCTTCGGAATCAAAGAGAAACAACTAAGAGGAATGGGACATGTAAAAAAAGCATGTGTAAGACAATAGCACGGTACTTTTTTCTGAAGGGGAATCCGAGTCACAAACATCTACTGAAGTAAGAACACTGACAGACAGAAGGAAACTGATCCAAGAATTCACGTTTACTACACTCTACACATGTAAACATAAAGGGTGGGAGTTAAAAGTAGAGGCATTTAATTTACTCCACTTCTTGATAACATACCTTGGTTTCATGACCTGTAAATATAACAGTCGCAACAATGTATTCAGTATTCCTGAGACTGCAACCCTGTAAAAATATAGCAAAGTCGCAATTCCAATGAGTTTTCCAGGTCAATTTCACAGGTATATAGGAGAGCCGAAATCAAATCAAACAAACAATACAAGACCATTAGGGATCAATAATACAAAGATTAACATGGTTCACAACTCTATAATTAGTAGTTGACAAAAAAAAAAATTCATGCACACCAACTAGTTCCACAGAAAATTAATATGCAAGATTGTAAAATGTAGACCATTTTTATCAGCTACAAGTAACTGTACAGCAAAAATGAGTGCAAATCCATGCGAAGCTATTAAAATCACGTTCTAAAATAAATTCCAATACTGAGAAACAAAAACAATATCATACTCGCAGCAAAAGTTGGTTTGGAGATAGAGGTAACGTCTGCTTGTCAATAATGAGATTTCCAGTGAAGGTGTACAATGAATTGTTAGGTTGTTCACACTGCACTTCTCCTGCAATTAGGAAATAAACGTTCATCAGTAAGGCATTCATCAGAATCATCACAACTGCAACAAATGACTCGCCAATTTAGCAATCAAATTTCACACCCATCGCATTTAACAAGATTACTTAAATCATTGTTTGAAGAACACTCAAGTATATGAATGTAAAATTATAAAGACATGCTGAATGGCAGGTTAACAGGAAATACTAAACCTTTGAATTCAGATGCTTTCTCAGGAGAGGAGTAATCCCAAGTCTTTTCTAATGCTTTTCGGATCTTCAAATTAGTTTCCCCGTCCAAATTTGCAGTCTGTTACAAAAAAATAAATAAAATAACAAAAACAAAAACAAATTTCACTTATTATTTATTTTGAAAAAGGGTGAGTCCATCCATGTTAAACATGGCACGACTGAATATTTAAAAATTAAAAGAGATGAAAGAATCAAAGACCTCAATGTAGCAGACACCATCGGGGTTTGTACCAGCAAGAAAAAGCAGATCTGCAGGGAAATATCCGTTCTGCTTGATCTGAAACCAATACAAAAACATCAGGTTCTAGGTAGTGCCAAATAAAATTCCTTTTTGAATGGAAACAACATGCAAATATATAAACAGAACAATTCAAAAATTTAAATGAAAAACAGCAAACATCCAGGACAATATGCATCAAATATCTTCTGCTTGCTAGAAAGAAAAAAAAATCATCATAACCATATAAAGCGTTACTCAATTCCATGTTTCTAAAACTTTGGACAGCAAGGAAAGAGCAAGAGTGGGAGAGATGAAAAGTTACAACTAATGGGAATTTCCAACCTTCTCAGCCATCACAAGACCAAGTTTATTTAAAAACATCATCACATTGAAGAGTTACAATTAAAGAGCACTTCCAACCAATTCAACTATCACATGGTCATGTTTGCACTTTGCACACATCATCAACAGGACAAAACCTCTCTGATAGCAACAATCTCTATTCTGCTATAGTGCCAATTCAACTATCGCATGGTCACGTATGCACACATAATCAACATGCCAACAAGACCACGCATCAGCTGAACTGCAGCACTGAGTAGTTTCTGTCCCCCGCCAACCTTGTTCCCACAAAGAAAAATCAATTCCCACATAATTGGGTTGTCAATAGTGCCAATCATTATGGAGACTTGTTTATCCATAGAAAAATATCAAAATATAATATGACAGAGCAAAACCTCCCAATACAGAGTTTTTAATAAAGGATGCTCGGATACGATAATTCACAAGCCTACAAAGTTCTAATGTGCAATAAACAATGATGGGAATGGAAGGGTAAATGAATAATACGATAAACTGGAGAAAAACAATCAGCAGAAAATGAATAGATGCACCATAAGGTGAAAATGAGATGGTGCTCAAATGCTTATATAATAAATGGGAATCTTTTTTTCTGCCCCAGGGTTGGGTGGGTAAGGTTTTACAACATGCAACAACTATCATCATCCACAGAAGTTACAACTGATATCCATGTTACAGGATAACACAATAACCTTATAGAAGTGCATAATATCATATCATGGCACATCAAATGCATTTCCAAAAGGAAACTTAAGTAAGAAGTACACTCACCCTGACAATATCTCCAACCTGCAACTTTTTCCAGGGAATACTTTCCCATTTTTGATCTTGCAAGACATCAACAGAAGCATTATTTATGGTCATATCATTCTGGAAGCGCTTCTGTTTAACATAAATTCAAAATAAAAAGATACATAGTTAAACATTCGTCCTCAGTTTCATACTTAACTGCATAAAAATGATAGATAAAACTTCAAACCACAGCTATCACAGAGAGAGAGAGAGAGAGAGAGTTGATATTGGAAATACAGAAAAACAAAAAAGGTAAAAATCAAGGCTGCAGGATATAATAAGCAGACTGGTACTCACCCAATCCTCAAATGCTTCCTTAACAAGAGAAACAAAAAGCACCAAACTCAGAGGGACCACATTGGTTACAGGATGCACAGGACTGCAACATTACACATACTTGGAAACGTTATGCTTAGAATTTAACAACTATTATAAATTATTACAGTGAATCAGTTGTAGTCAGTACCCTTCAGATTCAGTGATGCCAAAGCAAATTTGTAAGCAATATTTCCAAAGTGCACGTAAGTGTGCTAATAACAAATAAAAGAACCCAAACTGAAGAAAATAGGGTGCAAACATCTCTCTTTTATGTTCGGAAACTAAAAACAAACTTCCACTTAATAATGTGCATAACTGAATGCAAAAAATAAACACATAAAACTGGCATCTCTTATACTCAGGTGCATTTTCCCCTTCATAAAGGTTCTACCCAACACATATACAGGTTTTCATGTTAAGACTTTGTAATATAACATTACAAGATAAGTACCAAACCAAATAAAGTTAAAATACCTGATTGGCGTTGTTGATAGAATTGAGATTGTAAGAAAGTACAGGTTAGCTACCCGCCTGAACTGTCAGTGTAAACAAACAATTTCTCAGGACCATAACAAAATAAAATCATAGGTGTTGGCAACTCTAGTCAATTTGTTTTATTCATTGAAATTGCCCTTAATTTTAAGACTTCCAACTTTATCCACCAAGGGAATGCATCTCCTATAAACTTTTCTTATCCATCCAGTCTAGTTGTCAATGCTCCAAAACAACCATAATAAGATTTAGTACACAAGCTCTGGTTCTAACTTCTTATTTGGTTGGGTCAGAAATTGCCGCACCAAATCATATTATAACTTTACATTCTAATATAACCATATTCATCTACGTAGTTCAAAGGCCCGTGAATTACCTGTTCAAAGAGTCCTTTTGGCAAAAAAGTAAAGAAGTTGTACTTTGTAGTTGATATAGAATTCCCCTGGAACAATTGAACGCATAATAGTTAAAACCGTATACAAACAAAACGGTGTAAGATTTAAATTAGTGGATAACAGAACATAGATTATATATCCTATAGGTTTATAGTCAAACAACCTGTTGATGGTATATGGTGGAGCTAAAACAAAATCCTGAAAATATCCACTGTGCTAGAAAATTATTCTAGATTCTGTTAGGCCAAATCCTAATCTACTGTTCCGCGATCCAGATAAAAAGTGGGCAGCTAACAGCCTAACACTCTAAAAGAACACTAGTGAAGCCTCAATCAACGACAATGAGCGGAAAACTACCCACATTGATACTTTTATACAGGCGGATAATCTTTCTTGCCTATCTCTATTCCTTTTTTTTGGTAGCAAAATCCAAAAAATAATTAAATAAATTAGAAAAACACAAACACTTAAAGCAGCTTAAATTTACTTCCACAACTGCATTGCGCTTTGCATGAACATTGATCATTCCTTAGAACCATGGGGAAGCTTCATTTAGCATAAACAGCCTTTTTAGCATTGAATTTGTTTTTTCCGTTACAGAAACCCTAATCTCTTCAATACCACACTATCCACCAAAAACCAACAATAATTAACCGCAACTAATTCAACAGAAAAAAAAAATATTATAACGAAAGCAGTGAAGTTCCAATTTCCCTGGACGTTAACTGAGGAAAATCAACAATCCAACATTTCAATTTCGATTATATTCTCTCCCTAATTTTCTCAGAAACCAAACAGAAAATACAGTAAACGGAGAATACGAGGACAATAGGTAGAAAAATCGAGTCACCTACCGGGAATCTGACTGGAATATTAGCCTCGCGATCGTTGCAGAAAATAGTGCGGTGACCCGGCGCCTGTGGCTGGACTCTCCCGAGCCGAACCGTCCGAGTCGTCGACGTCCGCTCGGGCTGCGAACTCGAATTGCGACCACCCAGCCTCGCTCCTCTCGAGGACCGATTCCATCCACTCATCTTCGGCCCGATCCAAACTCAAACGACGAGTCGTCTCCAACGAATAATCTCCGATCGGACCCTCAATCGTCTACTCCCCTATTTCTCGCCGGTAAACGGTGGTTCAAAACGCTTCGTCGAACGGTGCCGGAGGAAGTGCGTCCGTATTCAACGCCCCCTCAAACCTGCTTTCATTTTTCTTCCTTTTTTTTTTCCTTTGAATTTTCTTTTTCGCGTAAGACCGTGAACGAGGTAATTTCTCAGCGCGAGTAGTCTGTGCGCGTATGGCGAGATCTGGCGGCTTTCTAGATGTGGTGACTGGTGAGGAACCGAGGAGAAGGACTGTGACTGGACGCGCGGGTGGGAGCGTGGTGTTTGGAGAGTCAATATCTTAAGCGCAAAGCAGGACCTGGTTCTCCTAAATTTCTATGCGGCGTCGTTTGGTTCGCCGTTGGTATATGTAACGGTTAGTTCAGACTCGGAAGAAGACGCGGGTCGTGGCGGTCTTGGGGCGGTTGACGGACTTTTCTAACTACCCCTTTACGTTAGATTTTATGGGGCGCATTTAATTTAATACCATTTTTTATGAGATGATTTAGGGCTAGTTTAGATATGCTTTTAAAATGATTGGAAACTCTTTTAGAAAAAATATTTTTGGATTCCAAAAGCACTTGAAGTGCTTTCTATAAGAAGCATCAGTTATGTGCTTCTCTCAGTAAGTACTTTAAGTAATTTTCCAGGATTTACTAACATTTTTACTAAGTATTATTTTCAAAAATATTTTCATCAAAAACGCTTTCAGTTATTTTAAAAGTACATCCAAACGAACTCTTAATAGTATTTTTAAACCTTTTTATTTTTGTATTTACAAGCCTCTTGCCACGGAGAAAAACTTGTGTGAGACTCGGTTTGCTATTGGATTTTGCTGAGTGGCACTACAATCTAGTCAAAACTCATCATCTAATAAGTTTAAAATAGAATACTATTTTATCATTTTTTTTTAAAAAAAAAATATTTATTTTTAATAGATATATATTTAAAAAATAATAATACTAGAGATATCAAATTTTTAAATGAACTTGCAAACCAAATGAGGTGTCACCAATAAAAAACAAGCATGTTAATCGACACTTAATTAATAATCCAATCATCTATATACACATCATTTGGTTTAAAAAAATCTGATCTTACTAACATTACTCCTTGAAAAATAATGAACTTATATGCAACCCAGTCCCACTACGTAATTTGGGTCTATTACATTTAGTAAAATTTCCATCATATTCATGTGATTTAACTAAAAACGTCAAGTAAATTATTACCTTTACCTGTGACTATTTTGGTCTACAATTTGTTACAAAAGCCTTATCTTAAATCTCATAAAACCTCAATTAAATAAGAGCATTAATTTTTACAGTCGAAGTTACAAGTTTTGAATTCTATTTGCCTTTTTTTTTTTTTTTTTTTTGAACAAATCGATATTATCTACACTAAGGAGAGGGGGTGTCGCCTTTGGCGAGAGTTAAACCTAAGACCTCTCACTAATCAGTGAGGAGAAATACCACCAGACCGTAGTACTAGTGGCATTTGCCCTATTACTTGTATGAAAAACGCTTATGAACAATAAAATTGAATTTCTCATTTATTTGTTACGAGGCCAACTTCTTTGTGCAACTTTTGTTTGTTGGCCTTTGGGCCTAACAATTGTCCCCCTTTTCTTTGTCAGTAGGCCCAACTTGTAAATCGATGTAAGAAAACAGATCTGCTCTCCCACGTCAATGCCTTTTCCCTGTACTCACTACTACTATTTACATCAAATTAAAAGGATGGTAGCTGAAGTTCTAAGCTGCAAAACATTATATCCCAGCGAGAAAAATAGGCTTCCAGAAAGCAGAGGCTTAACTAATTTTATTTAGTTAATCTTGTTTCAGCTTAATAACAAATCATCAATGTTATATCAACGTTTACACAAGACGTGACAAGAGCATCGAAAATATAGAACAAGCAGCATTCTTTTACAAGAACATTACTAATTGTCCCGGGGGGTTTTGTTTCGGTATTTATACGGAGAAGAATATGTAGCCTGCTGTAGAGGCGTGATGATATACGCAGTTAAAAGTTCGATTTTTCAACACACAAACAGATGGAGATGTTTAGTTACATTACTAACTTAAGCAGCAGCATCGTAGACGGAAATAATCACAGCTCCATGCCTGATGTAGGATGTGAGAATGTCTTCGTTGATTTAATAACGCGGTATACTTTTTTAGACAGCTACTGAAGGAGGAAGCGTTCCCTTTGCTTTTATTCCAAATCTGAAGACGAGTTTTCTAGGCTATGTTGTTCTATTGAAACCACCACCAACCTGCATATGCAACCACTCGGGTGAATTGCCGCGGCTATATTCCCTGGGAGGCTGTGTACTGAAAGCCATTGCAGCATTATCGAATGTTTGTTGACCGAACTGAAATGATAAAATTGATCTGTTATGAGAATGGCAGTCCATAAAATAGAGGAATGAATCAACTCCCACTAACACATCCGTATTTTTCAGCTTTTGTTTCTTAACCCAACATAAGATTCACATTCACCAATAACTTGGACTCTTTAACTCATGAATTCCTATTGTGATCGATATGGTAGCTTCATCTAGGAGAAATGCGTGCGTGAATGTGAACAGAGTTCTGATGAAAGAGAACGAAACTGTGGTCCAAAATGTTGACAGAAACTTTCAAAACACAGAAATCTGGTTTTCCGTCATTAAAATGGACAACGAATGGATAACAACACAGACTGGCAACTTCACATCGAGTAAAGAAGTAATCAAGGAACTTTGGTTGTCATACTGCTTCGGTTTTACTTTACCGACTTTCAAATAAGACAACTGACATGTACATGTTTAGACTGATGAATTTGATGTGTGCAATAATCCATGGCATATGGAAAAAAGTTGGAAAAAGAAAACAAGAAGGTACTACGATGAAGCACTCAGAGAGAAAGAAGCGAGGTGAAAGCGATTTTAAACTCTTAACAACTGCACATAACCTATAGACTTACATCTTTAGAAGGAAACGCCTCAATTCCAGGGTTCATTCTTGTATTAACTGCTTCAAGCTTCATTGACAGGAACTGCAACATCCCGAACATGGACAGTGCTCGAGCCTAAGTTGCATGTTGAAAAATTCATAGTAAAAATGAAGAACGACTGCAAATTATAAACATATTCATACCTCAACCTGCCGCTGTAGCGATTGGATGTAATTAATTATCTCATCAAGCACAAGTGCTTTTCCAATAACCTGAATCGGATAACTTACCATATCAGCAGTTTTCTACATGTTAATCCAAGGCGGAAACCAACTCGGTAAAAATAAAAACCGAAAAAAATTCCATTAGCGCTATTTCGAACACATTGAGATGCAATTGGTTGTTGACTAGTAGATGAATTTATTAAGAGGATGGCCATACCCTACCTTGTTACAACCAGGGACCAGATCTTGGAGGATTTTCATCCTCTCGCTTATCTTCTCTCTTCTAGCCTGTCAACCATATATTCCAAATTTTCAATCAGTGTCCATCATTTAATAGCTCAAGAAGATTGTTCGAAAATTCAACCAAAATCGACGATGGTGTTATGTGAACAAAAGAGAATGTTATGGATCATAAGTGCTTGATTCATGTCCCGTTTCTCAAATTTTAGCCCTTACTATAAAGTAGCTGACATTAACAACGTAGAGTTCAATTTCAGGTCTCGTAAATTAGAGTAGTTCATAATATCGCTCGAAAATATTGGACTTGGACAAATGAAGTAAATTACTCTTTCTGCAAGACTGTGGCTATCAGTAGCTTGACCCCTTCTAGCTCGGACATGTATGTAGTCCTGCTTAGGCGGATCAGGCGGCTGAGCATTTTGCTCCGCCGGCTTGCCTGAGCTGGTTTCCGCTTCGGCTTTCAACTCGCGAGTACTCTCATCTCTGCAGCGAGCTGATGTTTTAAGCCGTTTCCCATCACAATCACTCTGCCAAGACAAAATTTGGAACAAAAATATGCAGATTTAGAAATTGTTCAATTAAAGAAGAGGACTAATTCCAATTACACATGTGTAGATATAGAAATTTCAAATAAAACCATTAGAAATTTCAAAGAAAATCACTAAACACAAAGTAAACAGAAATAGTTTGCTATAATTAGCAAAAAGCTAATCAGAGTTTTAAGTAAATAAACAATTGAATTATATATTGAATGAAGAAACAATAGAGATACCGCGCCAATATTGCCACTGCTTTTTGGAGACTCGTCGTCGGCCTCGCGCCTTTTCCTCGCGGCACCGCCATGCCCTCCGCCGCCTCGGTGATCCAAGCTCATCGGATTCGGATCACTACCGGCCAAGACGTCCCGAATCGCACCCGAGACGTCCCCAAACGGCGCGAAACTCTGCGAGAAGTTCGGCCTCCGCAGCCCCAAAGCTCCTCCGGAGTCTCCGGCCCTCGCGCCGCTTCCGTTCATCGGGAGCTGCCAGATCTTAGAGAGATTAAACGACGTCGCATTGGCGTTGGAGAACGAGCACTCGTTTACGAGCGTCGGCGGATCCATTTTCACACTCCGATCCGGTTCAAGTTCGGGTTTGGATTCGGATTAACGTTCGCATTCGCCGGATTCAAATGGTACGTTCAAATAAATCTCAAAGTCGATAGATGTAGAGAGAGAGAGAGAGAGTGTGTGTGTTTGGTGCTGTGCGTGATCTCCTTGGACAGTGGAGGTTGGTGCGCACAATGCCTACTGCGTACTGGAGAGTTTTACTCTTTCTTTTGTCTTCCGCTGCGCCTTCTCCTCCTCACAATTTCACGACACGCAAAGCACTTGTTTTTTTCATCGACAGCGACCTCGGGAGCTGCGAAGCGAACTCACTTGCAGTGAGAGCTTTTCTCGGAGCCTCCAGCGTTTCTCTGTCCCTTTCTTTTCATGCCCTCCGTCCCCCTCCCTTCTCTCTCACTCTTCTTTTTGTAAACCTTCTCCTCGCTTCTCCACCGTCCGATCAAAGTACGATCCCAGTCAATCACATTGACGGTGGGGAGACACTTTGGAGCATTAGTCATACGATCACGTGAGAGAAGAATTTTCAAGATACGAATACATTGTTTGAAACGGAATATTACTATGGCGGTGTACCCAAAGTTGTCCCACCATGTGTGGCGTTATTCACGTATTAAAATATAAATGGATTACAAGATTATATGTCACTAGCCCATGTTTACTTATTAACACGACTATATCAAAGGCGAGGCATTGCAATAAAAAACTACAAGTACCGATGTAAACGCTCTCGACTGCTTGAGTAACAACACTTTTACAACCTATGTATGGTATTACTAAAGAAGATACGTGTTATAACATGAATTAATCGTTAGTACCCATTGATGAAGTAAAAGTTGTATTGAAAAAACTTCTTACTACAAAGAATATACAAATTTTTTTAAGACCAATTTACATGTCCTTACGATAAAATAATGCAATGACATGTGAAGAAAAAAAACATATACAAAATATTGTATTATTGGACCGAAACACCGTGACAGTCAAATTTAATCCCTAACAAGATCACTATTTCTTGGGTTATGAAAGATGGGGGTGAAGCTGAAGTGTTCGCTGGCTAGCGCCGAGTTCAAGTTCAATGTACTCTCTTGTTTGAGGTCTCGGGTGACGGAATTGGATCCTCGCCGGATCTAATTCCTGGGGATCCTAGGGATCAACCCACGTGAGCCGTAGATCAAAAATCGTGCGGTCACAATTAAATATTTTAAAAGTACAATAGTCTCGTTTTGCGTGAAAAATATAAAAAAGAAAAAAATTGTGGCCGCACGATTTTTGATCAACGGCCCACGTGGGTTGATCCCTAGGATCTCCATGAATTAGATCCGGCGATGATCCAATTCCTCGGGTGACGATATGTTGATTATTAAGTGCATGGATTAGGGTTGTTTAATGCTTGAATAACGTAGCTTATGATCTCCTAAAAGGTGGGTTAGTGGGTTTTCTGTAGTTTAATCATTGTTCTGATTATGATGTGTGTTAAAGGTCTAATTAATATTAAAGATTCGACTAATCTATAGTTTTAGATTAGGGGATAATTGGGACCGTTTTTGGAAGATTGGACAACATGGAGGCCCCCCTTAACTGGCATATCATGATCGTTGTTTCCCAAAAAGGAAACGTTGCGATTCCCTTTTTTTGAAATTAGATGTTTATTTTTTCAACTCATCTCGAACTCAATCTTTAACCGAATATTTACATTAGGAATATCCAAATATCATTAGTGGATGTATGTTTTTAGGGTTTTTTTTTTAAAAGGAAAACTAACGAAAAGTCTAAAAAAACTTCTCTTTTAATGAAAAGCTATTTTTAAAAGTATAGTGAATAGTACCAAGGAAATGTATAAATGTGGTTTTTCGTTAAAAATGAACAGTACCGGGAGTGTTTTGTTAAAAAAAAATTTTTAATGATAGAGTTCGAAAAATTTGAACATAAGAATTTCCTCTAAATATCGTAAAGATTGTGTGTCACTATATCAAACGTTCATTTATGAATTTATGTCGCATATTTTAACCAAATGATATCCTGTATTTTTCCAATTAAATACTATAAAACACTCATTATTAATTACGACGATTAAAAACTTTTACAATTACATTTGACAAAAAGAATTAAAAGCGTTTTGATTAAAATTTATAGTAAAATGACTTATGAGCAAATAAAAAAGATCTTAAATTATCATTTTTTTTTCTTTACAAACAGTAGCATTAGTGAGTTTAATTGTTGGTTGTCGGGCGGAAGAAATTTGTGGGGATCAAACTTGCACTAAGATGCGTAAACATCATTACTTTTCGTCATTGCAATAATGGATCTAGTCTGCAACCTTAAATGACCAGTTAAGTTGAAAGAAAGTAGGGAGCCTTCCATTCCAATTTATCTCAATCCGTTTGGAATTCTATTCCAAGCCAACTTTGACAGAGAATCATTACCCCTCTAGAGGAAAAGAATCAGTGACAGCAATTTTAGCACTCACCAAAAAAAGCTTCCAATTTGGTATACTCCACGTGCAAATATATATACATAGAGATATATAGAGGTGTGCATGAAATATTGTGCTTGTCTGTTGCTCGAGTATATGATATAACCTAGGACCACTTCTCAGCAGTACTTTCCTTTCCGTGACTAAAATGTATTTCTCACGTGTTAGAAAAAAATATCAACAATATCCATTGTACATATGCATGAGAGCATGACTAAGGTAAATCATACATGCGCATGTTGATCTTGATCGTTGATGTATGCAGAACTCGTAATGTATTGACTGTTATGATCACCATTCGAATGAATGGACGACAATCAGGATCAATTTCTTGCACGCAGTGACGGATGTGTGTTGGGACAAGGTGGTTCTAGGATCACCTGGATTCCGAGAAATACATTTGAAAGTCTTTTGAAGACCCTTCAAATGTTTGGTACATGTCTTTTTTGTGTCCACCAAGTGTTTGACAAAATGCATCTCGCATAGCGCTTCGACAACACTTGACAAGTTCTCTCAATAGCACTCATCATATTGCTTCTGCATAGGTCAATACCTTTTAACATATGCGCAACTTGGTTAAGCTGACGATAACAAGCGCACCAAGTGTTCAACGAAATGCTAGTGAATAAATTGAATTTTTTTGAAAGTTTCGCGCTCTATTTCTATCTTAAAAACTTGAACTTGTAACATTGGGACCTCCCAAAGTTTGAATTCCGGATTTGCCACTGCTTGCATGCATGCATAGAGTATTTTTTTAGGAGAAATTAGGTTCACATCCTTTTTTTTGCTACTCCATTGATTAAAATCCTATTCATTTTCAATTTTTGATCAAGGTCATTGGTATTAATAACATCATTAATTATTTGAATAATAAAATATTTTTATTTTTAAATATATTCCTTTAGTGTTAAAAATGTTACGATTAGTATATTTATATTTATGGCTAAATTTTTATCATATATTTTTATTTTTAGTTTGTACCTATTTTTAATTTGTACCAAATTTTTTTTCATTTTTTATTTGTAGCCATATATTAGTTTATTTTTGTGCCCATATTTTTTAAAGTTTTATTTGTATTTGTACCCATGTGTATATCGTCACGTGACATTGTATATTTAATCAATGATATAAAAATTACATATGGTATAATTATGTTTTATGCCTAAACTTTGTATCATATATTTATATTTTTAGTTTGTACAGACTTTTAATTTGCAACATTTTTTTAAATTTGTAGTATTTTCTGTTTAGTTTTATTTTGTACCCATATATTAATTTCTTTTAGAGCCTATACTTTTTAAAAATTCATTTGTACTCATAATTTTTTAATCTTTTATTTGTACCCTAATTTATTTATAATGTACCCATTATTCTTTATTAATGTACCACTTTGTTATATGTGAAATGTACCAATTTTTTTTGTAAAATGTACCAATTTTTTTTGTAAAATGTACCAATTTTTTAACACTATGGATACATTCTTTTGCCATTTATTATTTCTTATTTTTACATAGTTTTTATCCATTTATTCAATCAAAATGTTTGAATTTTTTTACCGCTTCTAATAGTATTATAATGAGGGATTTTAAATTTATAGGATTATAAATCTCATAAAATATCAACAATTAATGTCAAAACTGTAACATCCCACATCGCCCAGGGGAGTGATCCTTAAATGTATATTCCCATCTCTACCTAGCACGAGGCCTTTTGGGAGCTCACTGGCTTCGGGTTCCGTAGGAACTTCGAAGTTAAGCGAGAAGGAGGCCAGAGCACTCCCAGGATGGGTGACCCACTGGGAAGTTGCTCGTGAGTTCCCAGAAACAAAACCGTGAGGGCGTAGTCGGGGCCCAAAGCGGACAATATCGTGCTACGGTGGTGAAACGGGCCCGGGAAGTGGTCCGCCCCGGGCCGGGATATGACAAAAACTATAAAAATATAAATATTAATTGTAATATAATGAGGTGTACAAAGTCAAGGGACTTTGATCAAACTTTGAATAACATTAAGGTTTAATCAAAGAATGTTAAGGATTAGTGACCGCATCCAAAGTATCCCATTTTTTATCCCTAAATAAATGTGAGAATTTGAAATAAAATTAGAGGCTTCGAAAAGGCTCTTGTACTCATGAGTACCCCTAAAGACCAATCATAAGGTCGGTCTTGCATGTGCACAAGTTGATACTGACGGTTTTTGCATTTGTAGCTCACAATGCATCCACAATTAAAATCACCGCATAACCTGATGAAATGTAACATAAATAAATGCGTGAATTTGGAATCAGTTATTGAATATCGTACTCGTACTTATCTTTAACAACTCTTTGATATAGCAAATTGAAGTGGTAAGGTTGTGTCATTGGCCTGACCTAGTTTGGTATACATACAATACGCATTTGTCAAAACTCATAAGATAGTAATCGATGGAAATGACGAACGCTTCGAGTACAAGTCGTGCCAAACCCTTTGCCTCTTTCTACTATCAATTGTGGTTAGGCACGCGCAGTTGCCGAAAAGGATATGCTGCCCTTGCTCCAAATAACTACCACACCTTAAATCGAGAAATTCAACTCGTGCAGTTAATCTATTTCATCACGTGCGTTGATTGCGACACTGGTCCTTTTTTGCCGTCTGTGTTCAATCCGATGCGATGGATATGGCTACCGGCTACCAGCACAGCAAAGGGAAATAAGTTTGGTAGCCTTGCCTTTTCAAGGATTAACAACACCATGTCCTCTTCATCCATCGATATTGATATTTTGATGCGCTAAGTTAATATTTATAACTTTGTGTTTGGATTCGTTACGAATGTAATGGTGAGATTAATTGATCAGAAATATTTTACTCTCATCATATTCCGTTTTATGTTACTCTTCATATCAATGTCTCTTGATAGACTATTTTCATGTTGTATTGCATAACATCGTAAATTTTTTTACTTTTAGAATTCAGTGGTATATCGCTTCTTCTTTAAAACCAAAGTTTACTGTTACATGGAGGAATTAGTTCAATTAGGCATACCATGTGGGAGAATAGTAAAGATGGCTACGAAATCACCATGCCATTTTGTGCCAGATGCTTGTACGATGAAATTTCTGTCGACCATTTTCTCTTTTGGGTGGATGTAGCAGTTTTATACAGTAAGTAGACAGATGGGTGGCACCATATGTGCGATACTATTCTCAAATAGTGAGCAAAATGAGTCATATTGGGGTAAGAGTGCGTTTGGTCGAAACTTCATTTGAATTATTTAACGAACTAATACTCAATCTCTGCTTTGTCAGTGAAATTCTAAATTTAAATTTTATAAACAATAATTGTAAACGAAAAAAAAAATTGAGGCTATTGATAAGATATGCAACTATTATCAATTTCTGCATAACTAGATGATCATTTAAAGTTACCAATTAACAACTCGTATATGATCGTTTAGATCAACAAAAAATTGGACCACTAACAAAAAAATGGGCTAAATGTTAAAGATACTTAAATGGGACCTAACTGGGTGTGGATGATAAAGGAAAAGAATCTTCTCCAGATCTCTTCCTCCTAATTCATTAAGTTCGGGGATCCAGCCCATTAAAAAATGATCAAACGACTACAAACAGGGACTCACTTTAAATGTTATAATAACTTTACATGTTGGATCAAATTTTAATATATAATCCGAATCCCCAAACTTAGTAGATTAGAAGGAATGGATACGGAGAGGATCCATTTCCGATGATAAAGTGTTTGATAACTGTACATGTCAGAACAATTTTATGGAATTAATTTGCACCTATAGATTGTCAAATTTCAATCCAATTTCCTCAATTATGGTTAATGATGGATATTTCAATGCTGAGAAAAAAGTAGTTGTATGGGGATATAATCACTAGCGGGTTTTCTTAATTGGTGAGTGATCAAAAATTATGGAAAAAGGAAAAATTGATGAGATTTGACAAGTTGCATGCATGCATAAAGCGCGTGTTGTTTACATCTTACAATTTTAGGGTATGTTTGGAATTTGATTTTGTAAGACGCATGTGTACAACAAAGTTTTTTTATGTTTGAGGTTGTTTTCGTAAGATGATATCTTTTGATGTATGTTTTTTCGTAGATGATAATCATGATATAGTGTTGTTAAATGAAATACATGAGGGAGTAAATGTGAAATTTAATCTTTGGTGACAAACGTGGTATCTAAAGATCTTCGCTTAAGTAGGTCAAAGACAGAGTATATAAAGGAAAAACCCAGTGAGATTGGAAATTCAACTGAGACAAGTGCGAGGATAAGAGATCAGAAAGTACTAAAGAATTGTGGCACATATAAAGTGCAAGTTCAGTGCAATCTTAACACGTCCTTGCATCATATCGATAATCGATTCTTTCGGGGTTATCGGAAAATTTTCTTTTGACGTTAAGAAAAAGGAGGAAGAAAACAGCTCGCGCTTAGCTGCACCGCATGAATAATTTTGACTTTTAGCTAGCTGGGGCATATATCAGTGTATCACAGTTGCAGTGTACGTCTGGAATGAAAGTACATAAACTGGGTCCTGATTTCGACCATATTTTTCAGCCCAACGAAATGACATGTGGCCCAGGAGACACCTGGCTAATCATAATAATTCGAAGATTAGATACGGGGATTGGGATCCAAAACATCCAATCCAGTTGGTAATGTTTTTTATCTAGAGAGTTTTAACGAAACATTGTTGATATTATTCACTTTTAACAAAAAATTATATTTTTATATTTTTTGGGTACTATTCACTACACCTTTATTTATCATTTTTCATTAAAATTAAAAAAAAATTGGACTTTTTGTTAGTTTTCCATTTTATCTACCAATTAAAAAAAACATGCACATTTTTTTTTTTTTTGTCAAAAGATAGACTTTGTTAGAATGTTTGATTAGTCACTAACATAATTTAAACCTACACCGTCAAGTAAAAGCTCAATATTTTATACCATTGTGGTAAAGAGTAACTTGCGTTTTCTATATTCTTTTGAATTATTATTTTTGTGTTTGAAATGAAAGCTGTAAATCCTGATTATTTGGAAGATAAAAGCAAATGGTGCCAGACAGCCCAAGTGGAGAGTGGACAATCAGATGGGGAACATATGTGATAAGTTTTTGAATTCTTTCTCAACATGCTTTCATCATCTTTGCGACCCTATTTGGAGAGTAATTTCAGACACAATTAATTGGGCGGATTGATCAAAGCGTTGAGTGTAAACTCTTCGCCGGATCCATCAAGTGTTGAGAGTATAATACTGTATTAGAGACAAACAGATTTTATATGTGCTTATAAAAGAATTGGTACGTGTTATATTAATATAGATGGACGACATGATTGATCATCAATTATGCATGCACACAATTCGAACTTTGGAAGTCACAATTAAAGATCTAGTATTTAGATAGAAACAATATGCTGAGTGTTGTCGAGATCCTGTGCCGCTTAATTTGCCAAGGTATATAGATCATGCATTACTTCAAACACTTGGTGGGCTTCGCATGCGTGCTTTTCGACCTCCAGTGGGTCCCAACCACACCTTGGTTCATATGTGGATCCACACTTACTGATGACGATTGATGTGTTATGGATCTAAGGTGTAATTTTGATAATAAACACACATGTTATCACTTGATCATTAAACAATAACATTATGTGACGGTGCGACTGTCACACTGAAAAATCTATCATCCAAACTCAGCGGCGGAGCCACTTGAGGACTAGGGGAGGTTCGGGTCTACCCTGAAAATTTTTCATTATGTAGCTTCTCTTTGTATTCTTTTGGTTGGTTATACTCTGCATTCTTCGACTTTATTATATTTCTCTAATTGACAAAAAAAAAAAGTGTTCTATAGTAGTATTGTTATGAAACCAAAGCCTTTGTTCAACTAGTCTTCCTTAGTTAGTTCACTATTTTGCATGATAGAGTGTTGTTTTATAATGAAACCACGCATATATGGAATAGAAGAATAATTTATCTTGAATCACAATTTCTATAGCTGCAGTTTTGAGCCATGAATATTAATTATTTTCCAACTTTAATGTAGAAACTTATAGTCACTTAGTACTACGGTCTAGTGGTATTCCTCTTTACTTGTAAGTGAGAGGTCTTAAGTTCGATTCTCACCAAAAAGGCGAATTTGAACCACATTATTGCTTACCCATTGTGAGGCTTAGCTCACCCCTCCCCCTTAATGCAAATAATATCGTTTGTTAAAATATATATATATATATATATTTTTTTTTTAAATCGTCTTTTGAATAAAAAATTTCATTCAAATACAAAAAATGAACATTTTTTATCATTAGTTATATTAGTTTTTATCAATTTCTAGCATATGGTTTAGAGACCCTCCTAACATCGATTCTGGCTCCGTCACTCTCCAAACTTGTTCTATTACGTATAAATGATGGCCTAAAATGGACGTCCACCATGCATACATCGCACCTTTTGTTCTGTTCCAAACAAGAGAGATCTGATCGTTGTAATATATGTAATCAAATTAATTTCAGTAACTACTTGCATAAAGGTTGGCCACGCTTCAATAATATTAGAGACTAATTGATGTTGAGGTAATTATAATAAAGGTAGTTTAGTCAAAAATCAATAAAACCTTTACTATTTAGTCATATATCAATGACATATTTTTGTTTTAGACTTAATCAATGTTATATTTTTATTAATTAGGTATAGGTCAATAATGAATACACCATGGGCTTTAAGCCATTGTAAATAGTTAGAACTTGACTCTTCCATCATTCTCTATCTCCTTCTCTATGAATGTCATATGGGCTTTAAACTATTATAATAGTTAGAACATGAATATTCTTTCACTATCTCTTTCGTGCCCTTCGTTTACATGGAACAGTCTACTCAACTCAAGAAAACGGAACCAAAAAACAGGCAATGCACTGCAATGTTTGAATCAAAATGTAAAAAACAGAACCAGAAAATGGACATTGCATTACATTGTCTAAATCCAAAAGTAAAAAACATATCAGACACTCCATTACAGTGTCTAAAGCTTAGGAGGCGCGTGAGAGATGGAAAAAACAGAACCATGAAACAAACACTGCAACACAATGTCTAAATCCAAAAGTAAAAAACAAAACTAGGAAACGAACATTGCATTATAGTGTCTAAAAAAAATGGAGGAGACGTGTGAGTGATGGAAAAAATGAAAGCAGTAAATGGGCACTGTAACACATTGTCTGAATCCAACTGTAAAAAGCAGAATCAAGAAACTGACACTGTATCACAGTGTCTAATCCTTATTGACTTATTTCCAAAATATAAAAACTATGAGAAATGGGTGTAGTGCGTGCCAGCTGTAGTGGCAAATTTTGTAATTTTCGTTTATTTTAAATGCATTTAAGTATCGTAATACATGATTAACTTATTTATAATTAACATAAATATTATTGATATATTGTTAATATTGTAACTTTTAATTAGTTTTATACAAAATCACCCTTATACTAATAATAATCCACAACTAGTTTATAGCTTCGAATACGCATAAAGATCTTGTTGACCAATTTTTCTTATTATTTTCACTTTATCTTTTGTGATGCTCCTACAGACGATTGGATTTCTGTACATGATTTAATTTCTTGGAATAAAAAAAATTGTTGTCACTTCAACACTCGATTGGAAATCAATATTAGTTAACAACATTATTTAATTGTGGTACGCTCGCACAATCAAATATTTGACCTGTTACTCTAGTGAGGTAAACTCTAAAGTAGGAGGCATTACTTATAATTGGCTAGTCATAAGCAAGGTATAAAATATCGATGATATCGGAAATATCGGTATTCTAAAAACACGGAAATATCGATGGAAATATCGGGATATTATGGATATCGATAAAAATTAAATAAAAACCACGGAAATTGTAAGAAAAACTTGGAAATTTTTATTGAAACTTTGCAGGATGTTTATTTAGTCAATTATCTATTAGTTTATCACAAAAAATTGAAAGGAAATGCATTGCATGGTGGATTTAACTGATTTAAGTTGATTATATAGCGAGCTGGCAAACATTGTGAGTGTAGAAAATATGTAGTAATTAATGAAAGAAGTTTAAACACACCATAATCATTTATATATAATGAATTAGTACAATATTTTACACTTTATACATTGCATGGTAAGAGACATGAGTGACTTAGTACCACATAGAGTTCCTATGAGGTTCAAAATTTTCACTATCTTCATCATCTCTATGTGTAGAGTAAGTGTATTGTGAAGAGTAGTCAGCAACCATGACAATGGCTTTCAAGAACCAAAACCCAAAAGTCAATAGGAAACCGAATACTTCGGTATTTTTCTGGATTTCGGGATTACCAAACAAATGGGATTTGGAAACCAATCCCATATCGAAAATTTCGGTATTTTTCGGGATGGTTTTGGTTTGGGACTTTTTCGGTTTGGTTTGGGATTTTCGGGAATTTTTTCTAGCCCTACCATGTAAGTGACCAAATAAAAAATAGAAAAATTAAAAACCACATGCCGTTGACTAAGTAATTAATTGACACAATTTAAAATATAATAATACAAAAAATTTGGAATATGTGCAAATTTGTTTCTTGTAAAAAGAATTCAAAAAAAAAACTATATATATAAATATTTTAGCATATTATCACAAAAACATAAGTGATATGGTGGTTAAGGCTTTGAAGGAGTCAAATGGGAGGGGTTCGAATCTCTCCATGCTCAAAATTGAGACTTTTCAGAAATTTTCAAGTCTATGCTTAATGAAACACCCCAACCCCATTTTATTTAAAAATTGTTTTAAAGCCTCGGGTAGTTTTTCGGCCTTCTCCTTCGACAAACCCAGGCCATCCGGCATTTTCTCACCCACGGGCCTTAGCCTGTTTTGGGCCAACCCATTACCCCAGCCCGTTTCATTTTTATTTTAGTTATATTGTTTTAAAGACCCAAAGGACCTTGGGCCGGTTTTTGCTAAAGGGCTCAAGCCCAGCCCTAAACCCTTTAATCCCTTGAACCCCCAAAACCCACGGGCCTCTAGCCCAACCCGTGACCCCCCTAAAACCCAAACCCTTTTATTTATTTGTTTATTTCATTTATTGAAACTAAACCCAAACTCTTAAAGCCCAACCTTTTTAAAAGCTAAACCCTTTTAACCCAAAAACCTTAGAATTCCAAAACCCAATAGATCCTAATCCTATTTAACCTAAACCCTAATCCGGATTTCAAGCCTAAAACCCGTTAGACCTAATTTGACCGTTGACCCCCAGTCAATGTTGACTTTAGGGTTGACTTTTCGGGTTTTCGTCCGGGACCCTTCTTAGGGTAAAACGACGTTCTGAATCCGTTTCCAATGTCCGTTTTCCCAAATGCAATTGTTTAAGTAGAGTTTGACTAAATGTGTTATTTATGTGCTTAAGGACAATTATTGTGACGTTTCTGTCTTCACTAGTGGCGCAGCTTTTGGCGGCTAAGTACTGTGAGTTGACCCATTCTAAAACTTACATGATTTTATAGTTTAATTGCATAAATGATTAGCATGCCTACGAGTTTATGATTTGATTTATGTGAAGCCTGTTTATTGAATATATTGGTTTCGTCTCGTGTTTTTGTGAGGAATAAATTGTTAGCCTATATTGAGCTATATTTTGATATATCTTATTTCTATAAAAACCATGAACTGGTAGACTATCCGATGGATGACGATATGATGCTAGAACATGTTTTCGAAACCCCTCTTTATAGTATAGACGATGGATGACTTTATACTATGAAGTGGTTATTTATGAGAGACGTAACTATTTGTGCGTACCTAGTAGACACTATGCCGCCTGGGGCGAGGATCTGGTGTTGGCAATTAGGCCGAGATAAATAATCCATAGTGAAAGGCTGAGGGACACGGTGACAGGCACTGGGCCGGGATGGAGTTATCTCTGGCTACGGGCACAGAGACTTAGGTGCAGGCATTAGGCCGGGAGTTATATTTATTCGATGATCTTTCTAGCAGCACACCGCGCTTACGAGACGATATATTATACGTTTACTGTTTTGATTTCCGCGATGTTGTTCCGCGTTATGAGTTTTGAGATATTTTGGCATGCTAGGATTTTTATTAAATCCATCACTTACTATACTAGTAGTTTTCACTATTAAATCCATCACTTACTCACCTTTGTTTTGCGCCCCCATTCAGGACTTAGAATCAAAGCACCTAATCCCGGCGTCAAGACACTTCCGCAATAGCATCTTCGGATTCTCTCGAATGTAGGACTCACTCCTTTATTCATTAAATTTTATCTTAATTCTTCTTAGTGATTAGGTTTAGTTGTATGCTCTGAGCACGTTCCTAAAACTTTTAACTCTTAGTATTTTAAATTTCTAACCCGTATTTATTTCTTATTCTTAGCTTTTGTATCAATTAATGGCTTTCGTCACCCTCGGGTGTCGGCCAACACGTGTCTATCCTGGTATTCGGGGAATATCAGGGTCGGGGCGTGTCACTTAAAATTGAGACTTTTCAGAAATTTTCAAGTATTTTTGGATTTAATATCGCGATATTAGCTATAATATATTGATATTATCGCGATATATTAACGATAATTAAGGGGATAAGTCACAAAATATCGTCATCTAAAAAAAACGATAATATCGGCGATATTTTCGATATTTTGGTCCTTGGTCCTAAGGAAGAGTAGTCTTTTCTGCACTCAAATTCAAATTTAATTATACTGTTTTGATCAAATTTATTGTCTTGTTAAAATAAAAATTCGTCACAAGCATGTACAACTTCATGTAATTGTTTAGGCACGAAAATACATTTTGCTCGTTTACTCGATCAACAGTGTTAAGTCCATCGAAGCTAGTGGCCAGGGATCTGCTGTCCCTAATTTTGTGTCTCCTGCCATGTCTCATTCTAATTATGTCATTTAATAACTCTTAATTTAACAGTGTCAACGATTCTTAATATTTATTTAAAAACAAAAATTGATTCATTAAAGAAAATTGAAAACCAAAACAAGAAGTCTGAAAGTCCTTTTTTTTTCTTTTTTCTTTTTTGTCAATAGTCTGAAAGTCTATTAACCTGAACGGCTGGATAAAGAAACAAAAAGTTGAACCCCATTAATTCTTAATCAATTCCCAACTCCTAAGCAGGCTAAACCTTTTTTCCTTGCCAGGTTCAATTCCTTGTGGGTGCTGCACATGGACAACTCGACCGAGGACTTTCACAGAGAGCCGGCGAGCAAGATGGAGGAGACTCTGACGATGGTGCTGTTTGGGGATTTTGAGAGCGCAGCACCGATGGGATTGGGGTTTGACGGTGAGGAAGGTGGTTCAAATCAGACTGTAAAAGTCATGAAGCCAGTGGCCAGTTTCAATCGATGATTAAAATTTTGAAGAATGGAGGTTGCAGGCGAAGAAGATGAAGTTTCAGAATAACCCGGAGAAGGTAATATGTAATAATTAATAACCTAATACAAACCCTAAGTTACGAAGGAATCCTACTACTTGCAGGAAACTATTTTAGATTCCAATTCCGAGTATAATTAGGGTTTGTTTCCCAGTGGGAGCCAACGAAAACTATATATATAGAGGAGTTGATCAACTTTTCTTAGAAACAAGAGAAGCCAATGGAGTCGTCACTTGGAAAGTTGATTTCTAAATCTCTAAAGAGACCTGGCGATTTATTTTTCCCCACCCATGGCAGCGAACTGGCCCCTCCTGACCTGCAGACTAAAAAAATTCGCATGACTTACAAGGCAAGCATGGAGTACGGTGGACTTAAACCGACGGCTGATCGACAAAACCCCGCTGCCGACCGCGATGAATCGTCCAATGATCTTCCCCTTGATCCAAATCCTACTACTGCCCAAGGAGATCAAAATGCTGATTTGTTTTTGAGTCCATCTGCACCCAACAAGGCCAAGGCGCCGATTAATATTGCTGATGGCACTTCGGTTTTTTCTGCTCCTGGTTCGTCCCGTTCCCGCGATCAGAGGTGTTCAACAACAACGCTGGATTTAGCCCGAAAGTGGCCACTTCCCGTTTGGCATAGCCCGTGGAAGATTTACAGGGTCATCAGTGGCCACCTAGGATGGGTTCGCTCTGTTGCTTTTGATCCAAGCAACAGATGGTTCTGTACAGGATCTGCAGACCGGACAATCAAAATATGGGACGTAGCAAGCGGGACGCTACAACTTTCTCTTACCGGACACATTGGGCAAATACGAAGCCTTGCCGTTAGCACCAGGCAACCCTATTTGTTCTCGGCTGGCGATGACAAACAAGTCAAATGCTGGGACCTTGAACAGAACAAGGTTATCTGTTCGTATCACGGTCATCTTAGTGGCGTCTACAGCATGGCTCTCCATCCGACTCTTGATGTTTTAGTCACCGGGGGACGGGATAGCTTATGCCGTGTTTGGGATGTTCGTCTCAAGAATGTGCAAGTTCATGCATTGACTGGACACGAAGATGCAGTTTGCTCCCTTCTCACCCTCCCAACGGATCCACAAGTTATTAGCGGGTCTCACGATACAACTGTCAAGCTGTGGGACCTTAGAAAGGGAAAAACCTTTTCAACTTTAACGCATCATAAGAAATCGGTGCGGGCAATGACACATCATCCTAAGCTAGATCGGGGTAATTGCTTCGCATCGGCTTCAACAAACACCATCAAAAAGTTCAACCTTCCGAGGGGTGAGTTTTTGCACAACATGCTCTCCCAACAGAAGTCCATTATCAACGCGATGGCCGTCAATGAAGATGGAGTTATGGCTACAGGAGGCGACAATGGTAGCTTGTGGTTTTGGGATTGGAAGAGCGGCCACAACTTCCAGCAATCCCAAACAATCGCACAACCGGGCTCGCTGGAGAGTGAAGCTGGGATTTATGCTCTTTGCTACGATGTCACTGGCACAAGGCTGGTTACTTGTGAAGCTGACAAGACAATCAAGATGTGGAAACAAGACGAAAAGGTCACCCTGGATACTCATCCTCTAAATTTTAGGCCTCCTAATCTTAGAGACGTTGGGCGGTTCTAGCTCACGGTGTGCTTACTTTGTTACTACGATATTGAAGTTTTTTATAATGTTTATTTTAATTCTGCTTCATAATGTATGCGTTACCATCATGGCTTGAATTTTATATGCGTCAGTAGTTGAAGTATGCTCAGTGTTCATACTGCAGTAGGAAGGAAGGCAAGAAAGTGAGTGTAAAAACAGTTTTTCTTTTGCGTCCTGTTGCTGATACAGTCTTTAGGTTTATGTTGTTGTATGAATCTCTGATTCCGGGTGTTATCCAGCTTTGCTTTTATGCCAACCGACTTTTGGTAGGGTGGTTGAGGGGCAAAGAAGACGATACATAAGTGAGAATTTGTTGAATAAAACATTCTTCTGGCTGTTATTCCAGCTCAGATTAGCCTTTCTTATTTTTGTTTTTGATTGGTCCTGTTTCGCAGGTTTGATTTCCTTGAGTAAAGTTTGAATCTTAATATTGCAGTGAAAATATAGGATATCAAGCTGGAAAACCCATTGCGTACTCTTTGATTATTGCTCATGACATGAGGTAGCTTGGTGCCGAAACAAATTTGAACTTGCTAAATATGAACTCTAGTGTATACTTGTGTGCGTCTGCGTGAACAGTATAAAGATCGTCGTTTTTCCCGTTTAAGATTTGAAATTCAAGTGTGCTTATTAGGCAATCTGAATTCACAGTATTCAGGTCCAGTTGTCCGGTAAAAGTCAATGTGTTGGAATGTATATTTGGAATTTCTGCAGAATCTCCCAGCAGGAATTCAAGCATCGGGGTCATCATGTCTTCAGTAGAAAACAGGAATGCTTGATTGCCGAAATTATGTAAAATATCTTGCGGTGGACCTGTTTGTTGAAATGCCGTTGGAGTACTATAAGAAGATTACATATTCGATTCTGGCCAACGACTCAGTTCGGTTCGCGTACTTGGTCTTTAATTTGATTACCAAGATTTTTCTTCTTCAGCGGAAGAGGAATGGTGCTGTTGCGAAGAGGAGGAAACGAGGTGGGTTTTGTATTGTTTGTGTTTATTTAGTTGTCCTCTAGGTGTTTCACGTTTTGCTCCAGTGGAACTTAATTGCTAGCAAATTGAGGTTGGTTTTAACAACTCTCTATCTCTGTGTGTTGCTTTCAAATTTGCATACTGTTTCCCATGATCCTCACCTGAGTCTTGAGATATCCTAACATCAGTGTTCCAATTTCTTGCAGTCTCTCCGTTCGGCAGTGTTACATTGCTTCTGATGAACACAACAACGACACATGAAGATACCGCTAAGGTTTTATACTCATAGCAGCTTGTGTAATATAGGTCTTGTGAATACGTGGTTGTTTTTCTTTTCCTTCCCCTTTTTGGGTTATTGGAAGCTTGGATTAGGACTTACTTGTGAATGTATATGTTCTAATTTATACAGACCACCATCCAATACATCTATCATGCCTGTACAATCACAAATTAATTTCCTTTGACAGTAAGCATATTGTTGACCAGTTACACTACTTCTGTTCCTTCTGGTCATGGAGCATTGTTCCTTTCCCTTGTGAGAAACATGAATTTGAACCAATGTATAAAAGAGTACCTGCCGAGAGGTGGTATCCGAAAGGTAAACTTGACTAAACTTCTCGAGCTTTCCTTTTCAGGGTAACGAGTATATCCTTGTGGTTAACTTAACGTGGCTATTGATGGATATTTTGTTCTTAATATGTTAAACAATTGGTAATGAACATTTCTATTCTCTTTCAGTTTTAGGCAGCCTTGTCATACATTTGCATTCAAATGCGGGGTGTTATAAGTAAATTGGTGGTGTTTGAATGAAATTTCAACTCAAATGAGGGGTATTATTGGAGACACTGAATGCTTCCTTGTGTAAACTGTCTTTAAATTATTTTCCAGGATAAAAGGGTATTTTCCTCGATGCTGGAACAACAGGAACACCAAGCAGGATGCAATATGATTTTGATGAATGAAGATAATAGGTAGTGTTAGACATCATCCATGCATAACAGTTTTCAGATTTGCATTTACTAACTGGTTTAATTATGAACTTGTAATATGAGCAGTAGAAAGTCCATTTTTTCTCTGCTTAGATTTGAACAGTTGAGTGTGTTATTAGGAAATCGGAAATCGAAAATCATGGTATTCTGTTTCAGCTGTCTTATACAAGTTGATGTGTATATTACTGGAATTTCTACTGAATCTCCCAGTGGCATGCATGCATCTCGGTTGTCATGCTTTCTTTAGGAAACAGGAATTTTTTTTGCAGAAATATATATGTCTCTCTTGGAGATCATAAACAAATACAAGAAGGCACAACGGACAGTTATTTTTCATTAGTTAGATCCTGCTTTTAGTAACCTTCCAGGACTCAAGATGCAGTCAAGAACAGTACTGCAAAATCTCAAGAAAGGGCTTACAGGACTGGCGATGGAGGAAATACTGGTTTGTCTTACTCATTTGCTCATGCTGATTTAACATCCTTGTTACTCAGTGATAAAAGCTGAGTTCACTGATTATTTAGACATAGAGATATGAAAGCAAAATCCAAAGTCCAAACACATGAAACTATTTATAACTTAAGCCTGCCGTGATCACAGTTTAAGGGTCACCAGCACGGAAACCTTTATGCTTGTAGGACAACCCACTCGTGTTCTGTGATATCGTCAAATGATACACTAGCTCATCAAAACAGAAATTGGTGCACTCACTGCAAGTGAAGATAAGATATTGTCTCACTTGTTCTCCGAGAGAGAGCTGTGAGTCGATGTATACATGCACTCTACTGATATGGACATTTCAAATACATGCAGCTTAACCTCTATCTCAAAATTGCAAGTCAGCTGGGAACAACTTACTAACTTGGACTCATGCGTGTCAGAGGCAAGTGAATTTTACAGGTTGTAAATTGAAAAACTCATCGATTGGTCATTCTGCGTTGAATAATGTAAGTGTTTGTTTCCTCGTTTAAAATGCATTGGCGGTTTAACTGTTGTTCCCCACAGTCGGCTTCCTCAAAACTTCAATCGGAGCTACTGTTGCAACTGTCTCACCAAATGATATAAAGGTACGAAGTTGGGCTGAATATGTTTTATGCGATGATTTATATAGTAATCTAATTCTAATTCTTCTATTGCATTAGCAATCAGCCCAACGATTTGATTGATTTTCTTGCTTGCCCAATCTAATGGTCAGGATAATTGCACAACATCAATGCATATAGATTCAGAGTGCTCAACTCCCATCCTATCATTTTAACCATTTGAGTGATTACAATAGATTTCTTGAACATAATCTTAAGGTTACTCCCTTTTATAAATGCCTAGGAGAAAAACTTCGATAGGCTGCATTTCAAGTGCGTGTGTTTCATGGTGAAAATTTTAATTTTTTTTTTATATTAGTATTATTATTATTTTTTTTAAACTCAGTTTCTAGTCTATGATGTAAGAGAGAAATTAAAAAATTGAAGCCTACGGGGTTTATATATTATGGACTTCCAGTTGTCTGGTTTTCCTTGGAGTCAACGAGGTTAAGTTTGAATTTGATGACCATTGTTGCCAAATTTCAACGAGGTTAGTACCAAATTCATTAGGGAAACTCAACCTTACCAAATTTGTAAGAAAATCAAACAAGTAGTCAAGAAAAGACGGCTCATTAAGTTGAGACGTCAAGTAGAATTTACATGCCACTAAGTTAATAGAACTTACATGCAATTGAAACGTCAGAGTAATGATATTACAGACTAATCATGCAATGTTGTACAGACAGATTAAGGGGTGGTTTGGGAGTGAGGTGCTTAAAAAAAAAGCACCCATAAAAAAAACTGTGAGGGTTTTAGGTGTTTGTTAAACTGAAAAAAAATAGCTTATTTTGGAAGCTGTGAGAATAAGCTGAAATCAAAGGAAAAAGCTGAAGCTGCTAATTGCAGCTTTGGAAAACTAGTTTTTTTTCAAAGCACATGGAGCTACAGTGCTCCTTTAATGAAAAAACCAATTATCAGACTGCTTTTTTTCCAAAAGCACTTTTATAAAAAAGTTTACCAAACACTCTGCTGATTTATTTCACAGCCTCTTATTCTCACAGCAGCTTTTTTTCAAAGCACAACAATACCAAACCAGCCCTAAAACACATGACAATACATGATAGGGGTGAGCTATCCACACATCCCATTTTACTTCTCACACACATCTTGATAATTTCTGTCCAGTTGATATTTTTCAATTCATTCGATCTGACGGTTGAAAATTAAAAAGATGTGTGAGAAGTAAAATGGGATGTGTGAATATTACATCCTACATGATAAATCTGTGATATTACCATGTTAAAATCTGGATTGTAGTTAAGTTTCTCTCGTCCTAACTCCGAAAGTACTAGTAAAAAGATTTTATTGAATGCTCCGCGATATCCAATACTCAGGAAGTTTTAATAGGACATGAAGTGTGAAGATTGTTGGATCGGTGTTTGTAATATGACATACAGAAAGTAAAACCTAGATGCATCATAAGTTGGCGTGCAGATTTACCTGGACGGCACATGAGTCAACTACTTAACTACTTCCCAGATGACATTTAATGGTCCGTCCCCTAACTCGAGGAATGCCCATCACAAGGAAAGATTTTTCAATGTGACCGGTACACGGGATTGTACATCACGTGTCACTAAACAAATGATGGAATATGTATGCTAAAAAGTTAATACTTTAAAAAAATAAAATTTCTCACCATTCCTATTAAAACAAGTAGTGTACTACTTGTGTTCCCGTCACAACTAAAAATTTCCCTATCACAAGCAAGAAGTTAACATTGGTCAACTTTGGTTTTGCCATATGAATATGGTACGTCACTCCCTTTGAACTTTCACTTGTTTTCTTTTCTCTTTGGTTGTAGAGAGATATTTCTCTTTTCTTTTTCTTTGGTCGTGGAGATTTCGATACATTATTAAGTACCCGTGCATAAATCATGTGTCCAAGTCGTAACAGACTGATATCGATTCTTGTTTGAACAGTCTGTTATGGTGACATTAGAAAAAAAATTGATTTTGTTTTTAGGTTGTACCAGCATTTTAAAAGAATCACTTACCATATGTTTCTTTATAAAGCAAGTTTAATAAATAAAAAAACACTTTTAACGAAAGTGCTTATGAGCATGAGTGCATTTTACACATGCATAATGCATATGTTTTTACTTCTCTTAACAAAGAAGATAAAAATATTAGAAGTTGGGGGTTCAAATTTGAGCTAACATTTTACAAGTTACCTTGAATATGAGTTTGAAATGTTATAAACACAAGTTATCAATTATAAATCATAGAATATAAAAAGTATCGTACATCTATATTATAATTCGTAAATTATCGTATAATATTTTTATTGAGGTTGGTATTGATTTATATGAATTGTATGTCTGAATATTATTTTTTCAATTTTGGTGCTTCCGTAAATTTCAAATCCTAAAAGGACTAAAAAGGAAGTTAATCCCTAGAGTTTATGCAGCTTCGTGCCGATGGCAGAGCCACCTAAATCCTTGGAGTAACGAGCACTCCAATATTATTTCCAAACAAACATGGACTTTGATTCCCGATTAGGAGAATAAAGTAAACACCAATTAAAGCTCTTTTACTCCTTAATTGAATTAATTAGTTGCTTCACCCTCTAAGAATATTGCTAAACAAGTCATATAGTTTGTTTGGTAGAACAATCATTAAATAAACAAATGAGGAATCATGAATTAACAATGGCACTCTACTAAATCATAGACCATACATGAAGTTACTCAAAGATTCAAAAAATGATATATTTTTTAGTATGCTCGGAATACGGAGTTATATCACTATACAAGTGGAGAGACACTTGAAAATTAAAAATTATCTCCACTTATATAATAACATAGGACATGGATCCTCTCCGGATCCATTGGTCCTAATCCACCAACTCACATCATCTAGGTTATTGAAATTTAATCCAACGGCTGCAAACATGATCCCATTTTAAAAATTATAATAATTTTAGCCGTTTGATCAAATTTCAATGGACCAGATGATGTAACTTGGTGGATTAGAACCAATGGATCCAAAGAAGATCCATGTCCAATAACATAGATCAAGTTACTCAAAGATTAAAAAAAATGGAGAGATTTTTCAATGTGTTCGGAACACAGAATGATACATCAGATGTCGTTATATAAATGGAAAGACAATTGAAAATTAAAACTAATCTCCACTTATAATAACATGTCGTGTATCACCCTGTATTCCGAACACACTAAAATAAATTTCCATTTGAAGGACGTGCAATGCAATCACAATTCCAATCTCAATCCCTACCGCCAATGGCAAAGGTGGTGTTGACGTTTGGGTGTCGCTATCGGGGACATGCACGAACGTTTCCTCATGGAATTTAGTGTTCGTGTCGACGTTTGTATTCATCAATTCATTGTTTGCTGCTTATTATTGGTTTACTGACTTCACACCTGCAACGTGGGGCCTTGCCAAGTCACCTACTCAACAACATATATGGCAGGGAGATGGATTGTCTGCCCTCCCATTTCCATACTTTTTCTATCCCTTCCTGTTTGTTTGGTCACGGTTAAACCACGTCAACATTTTATATTAATTTTTTATAAAAATAATAAAACAAAAAATAATAGGAATATAAAATGTTAACGTGGCTTAACCGTGACCGCATAAAACAAGAGGGGATGAGAAGAGTATGGAAATTGGAGGGCAGACAATCCACCTCCTATATGGCAGTACATGAGTCCTGCTTCCTACATTTTGTATTTGTATTTGTATACGGTTTTGTATAAAATTTATTTTAAAAAATATAATGTAATTTTCAAGATTAGTTTAAAGTTTTAGTATAATTATTCTTTCTTTTGTATAAAATGAGAAATTACAACAAAAAAAAAAAAAACCTTCGGATAAGCATAATACAAATATTTCTAACAACAAGCATTAACGAAAAAATTCACCGTTATAGAAATATAAATATATAACATATTTTTCTTGATGTCCTTGTTATTAAATTTATGATACATAAGTTTATTCGACTAAAGATCTATGGTTGGCGATGTGACAAGCTTATCTATCAATCAAAATTTGTGTTTTGGTACAATAAATTACAAAATTTCCAATAATCTTTCTTCCCCGTACTGAAATTACCTTTATACGTTGCGTACGTACAAAATACAAAGAACAAAATCCTACAAGTGAGCATAATATTATACAATTACAAACATAAAGCAACGAAAGCATGAATTTTATTTTAATTTATATTTTACTTGCGGAGTATCAAGAGAAAATCTTTTATCTTTTTTTTAAGAAAAAAAAATCAAATCAATTTTGGTAGGTGAGGAATGAGCGGACAAAACAAAAGGAAAGGGTCAAGATATTAAGATGGGAAGGGGAAACCCATCTTAACTATCCCACCATCACCAAAAAGTAGTTCTTCCTTCTGTTTCTTTCTCTTTTTATTTATTTTGCTCTCTCTCTCTCTCTCTCTCTCTTTTTGTTTGTTGTTAAGAAATAATAATAATATTATTAATAATTAAAATAAAATAATTTTCTGATTTTTTTTCCCTAATCATTTCAGTAGAAATGGTAAATCTAGGCTAGCCGACCTTGTTGTAATTGTCAAAGAACTGTAGCACAGCTTTATCATCTACGAGACGACGACGTTTTTTGGACTCACTATTAGAATGGAAAGAAAAAGAAATCAGATGGAACAACGAATACTGCTTTGGTCCTTACCCTCAAAAGTCATTTCTCTTTAGTTAGATATTTAAAGTCATTTCTCTTTAGAGTTAGATATTTATGTTTGGGTAATGCGGGAGACTAATTTTATTGATGAAATTTTAGAAACTAAAAGATACGAAGGTTGATAATTTATTTACTATTTAAGCGTTGATAAACATACTCATTCATATTGGTGATACATCGTTTAACTTGCAAATTTAATCTCCTTAGCATTATCCTTTATGTTTACGTACAAATTACAATATAGACATTTTATATGGAATGCATTATTGAGTGACGTGATCGGAGGCCACGTAAAGTTAGGGGATCAAAATAAATAGTCTTATACTTTTATGTGAGATGTAATATCAAATGACATGTCAAGAAGGAGACCCAATTAAATTTTTGTAACAAACTTTTGATACAACAATATAAAAAAGATATAATATATACTATATAATGCTTCGGTCATAATTAAATATTAAACTCGTTATTTATGAAGAAAAAATAACAACAAATCGGACAATTGCACAACTGCATGAATTTGAATAAAAATAAAAAAGTACTTTCCCAACTACACCGGTAAATTTTACGGAACAACGTAAGCCAAACGCCAGCGTCAAAACCGACACACACGGAGAGAGTGAAAACCCACACGTTCCAGGGTCAAGTAAAACCACATGACGCCACGTGTCAAATCATTTGGATGCGTACTCTCGTCCCAACCCCACGAGAGATTTTTTAGTATGACGGTCACACGAGATGGTACATCACGTGTACCTATATAAATGATAAATTATGTGCGTTAAAAGGTTAATAATTTAAAAATTAAAAATTTTCACAATTTTCATAAAAACACGTGATGTATACCATCCGTATTCCTGCGACTAAAAATTTCTCCAACCCCACCACCCACTGACCGCTATAAACTTAATAGAGATGCCTTTACGCTGCCACAACAACTGCCGTCTCTCGCTCCCTCTATCCCTCCTTTTTCCTTCCTTTTATTTGACTCTGCCTGCCATTAAAGCTTCCGCCTCGAGCTTTTGCATCCAACAAACAAAAACCAACAAAAAACCAACGACCAACAAACAAACGCTAGCTCCTTCCAGCTCTCTTTCTTTCTCTTGTTTCTCTCTCTCTCTATAATTATGCTATGGTGAATTGGCCACGGTTGTTTTGTTGATATCTGAGCGCGAGAGAGAGAGAGGGAGGGGGTTATGGGGGCGTGCGTGTCAAAGCCGGAGGGGTGCGTCGGAGGGAGATTGAGCTCGTCGAAGAGGAAGAGAACCCGGAAGAGGAGGAGAGACGGGCGGGCTAAACAGACTCCGGGTCGGGCCGGTCGGTTGTCGGAAGGATCGCCGGAAAAGTTTGATCGGTCCGCCCCGCCTGATCGCTCCACCTTCAACAACCCCACTTTCCAAGGTCCATTTTTTCTTCTCTCCCTCTCCCTCTCTAGAATCCTCTGTTTTAGAAGTTGTAAAATGGTGAAATTTTGGAGCTTTTTGTTTGGAATCGAGTTATTTTTCTGGAAAATTTGAGCTTTCTTGTGAGTAGTTATCTTGATAATTCAAAGAACGTGATTGATTAAGATAATAATTAAGAACATCATAATTAAGATTGAGCAATTGACCAGAGAACAAGCTGTAATTTTCTTTGAGAACCACCAAATGTTTAATTTATGCTATGATTTTGTTTCTGGAAAGGTTCAGTCTTTAAGTAAATCCGTCTCGGAGCTAGTTCATACTTGATATGAAGCAAGAAGATATTGCTACTGACAGATTATGTTGTCTTGGTCTTTTAATGCAAATGGCATTCTGGAACAGAACTTTATCCGACAGATTATTCACGATTTCGGTGGCATTTTCTTTTTCCTTGAACATTGTAATTCTTAAATTGCGTTTTACTGTAATTTTTTCTGTGGCAATGGTTCCTGATTGTTGTTAAAAATGTCATCGCATCCGCAGAAGGTAGTGAAGACGCATGGTTTGATCCGGTTGCAAGATTTGAGTCCGACTGCGATGAAGATTTCCATAGTGTTCAGGATGGTAAAGTTTCACAGATGTCTGATTTCAGTCATATTGTATTCAATTTCATGTCTTTTTTCTGATTAATTAGATGCTTTTAGGTTTGAATTACTGAAAGTCTTGATATTTGCAGAGGTGTTATCTGTGAATGGATTTGAACGCGTATCCGTATCAAGCAATTTGTCATTGAGAGATGCCAATTGCGGAGAGTATAATATTATTGACCTGCATGCCTCATCGACTGATCAGATGCATAAGAGAGGGGATTCTGCAAACAACTCTGTCAGTGTGGTTTCTCAAAAGAGCATTAATCATATCATGAGTGGTAATGATGTTGATGGACATTCGACAGCTGAAGCAAACCAACCTGTGTTCCTCGATGAAATCTCCTCTTCTGTGGATGAATCTTCTACCAAGGAGGCAGGAATATTGGACAATTGTGGGATTCTTCCAAGCCATTGTCTGCCTTGTCTTGCTTCAACTGTTCCGTCGGTTGAAAAGAGAAGGTCACTGAGTTCTAGCCCGCCAAGTGCAAGGAAAAAGGCTGCCATAAAACTTCCCTTCAAATGGAAAGAAGGACATCCTAACGCAAGTTTATGTAAGAACCAGAACTATGTTTTGATGTGCCAATATGTTACATGCAAATGGTAGACACACATATTATCCTTTTCTTTTTTATCGTATTTATCATGAGTATGCATTTTCTTTAGTCTTTAGACGCAGTGTTGGCATTCGCCAAGCAGGTATGTTCAGTTTAGCATAACGATGTCATAATATTTCGTTGTAAGTCTTAGTGTTCATATATTGTAAGCATCTTGACTCTTTAGTCTAGCGTAAAGATATCAATATGTAATTCCTTTAACTAATCCTTTTTTTTGGGCATATTTCCAGTGTCCTCAAAGATGCTTCTGCAAAGACCAATAGCAGGTTCTCAAGTTCCTTTCTGCCCTATGGAAAAGAAAATGTTTGATTCTTGGTCACATATTGAGCCAAATTCTTTCAAAGTTCGGGGACCGAATTATTTTAAGTAAGATTCCCAGAGGAAAGTATTCAATTACTTTAAGCACTAGTACATGTACATATGTACATATGTACATTCATATAGGTATAGGACATATTCATAAATAAATTCACACACTTTTTATGTTAACATAATCTAATAAAAAATAGTAGTAGTTGTAAAATAGTGATTGTAAGTGGCGTCCATTAAATTTGATATTCTTTGTTGCAGGGACAGAAAGAAGGAACATGCTCCCAGCTATGCTGCATATTATCCATTTGGTCTTGACGTATTTTTATCTCAGCGAAAGATAGATCATATAGCTCGGTTTGTCGAACTGCCTGTTGTTAATTCTTCTGGAGATCTTCCCGCTATTCTTGTTGTAAATGTACAGGTAAGTTTGATCTCCCTCTCCTTTTCTCCCCGCCTCTCTCCTTTTTTAATTCTCCTGTAATGCACAGTTGTCCATCTTTTCTAATACTCTGTTATTCTTGTGAGGAGTATGCCCTTAGTAGTAGACTTCCCAAACTATCCAGCTCGGATTCAGAAAATAAGTTGAATCGAAATACTTTCTAAATAGCCAATAAGCTGTAACAGTTGAGGAGTTATACCCTTCCACCTGTGACAATAATTTTCCAGGCTAGGTTCTAACTTTAAGGCTCTCCCACTCTACCCACCGACCACCGTCCACCGCTTAAACAAGGGTCGGGGCCAGACAAATGCATCTTGCTCGTTTTAAATTTGTAGCTCAAATTGAGTTCAAGATGGGTAGTTAGTTTAGATACCTTCTCGTTAGTTAATGAGATTCAAATGGCTTTGCTTTCTAGATATGTGTAAATATATTCAGATTTTGTAATACTGTCCTTTTCGTTAATTCTACAGGTACCGTTGTATCCTGCTGCAATTTTTCAGGGAGAGACAGATGGAGAAGGAATGAATTTTGTTTTGTACTTTAAGCTTAATGATATGTACTCTAAAGAACTTCCACCTAATTTTCAAGAAAATATCAGAGTAAGATGGAGCCTTTTTGACGATTCTGTTGTAATCCCATTTCGTGCTGAACTTTATTCGTAAATATCATATCTTCATCAGTTATGATGCTGGGGGGAATCGTAGCATACCTTAATAATTTACTAATCCATGTCCATGCCTTTTTTCAAACCAGAGGTTAATTGGCGATGAAGTAGAAAAGGTCAAAGGTTTTCCTGTGGACACAATTGTTCCCTTTCGAGAAAGGTTGAAAATATTGGGACGTGTTGCTAATGTGGAAGATCTTCACTTGAGTGCACCAGAGCGGAAACTCATGCAGGCTTACAATGAAAAGCCCGTTCTTTCACGTCCTCAACATGAATTTTACATGGTGAGTGTGTTTGGATTACTTTAATTTCTTACTTCAGTCTTCCAAATTCGCAATCGATTTATATGGCTTCTTAAGTGTTTCTTTTCTTGCTAACCGTAATGGATTTCAGGGAGAAAACTACCTCGAGATTGATTTGGATATGCACAGATTTAGTTACATCTCTAGGAAAGGGTTTGAAGCGTTCCTAGATAGACTAAAGCACTGCATATTGGACGTCGGGCTCACGATTCAGGTGATTTTCCCAGTAGCAAGTTTCAAACTTCTATAATTAATCCCTTAATTCTGTTCTTTTGCTGGCCTTTTGAAGTTATTCATCCATACCTTATATTTGCATTTCGAAACAGGGGAACAAACCCGAAGAGTTGCCGGAGCAGATCTTATGTTGTATACGATTGAACGGAATTGATTACATGAACTACCACCAACTGGGGTTGACCCAAGATCCCCTTTAACCCCCCCTGTAAGTGATGGGATTATGTAAATCTTATAATTATTCATTAATACAGCTCAAATTCAAGAAGAAATTCTGTCATCTTTTGTGTTGTTTTATACTCTAAAGAATCTCCAATGAGCTGAGGCAACAAGCATCCTTCAGTTTTCTAACTACTTAAGCCATTGTACGAAAGAAATATAAATTTATATAAATCGGAGATTTAGAACTCTATTCCAAAAGTTATTTGGCTACATAGATAGGAGGCCTTCAACTAGGCTTTGCAGGGAGCCAGAGGCTTTCCGCATAAGCCATTGTTTCCGGAGTAAGAGCTTTTCGGAAAGTCACTGAGCGGTTTCCCCTCTGGGATTTTCCCCTCCAGAAGATTGTCTGATAAGTTCAACGTCTTTAGCTCTCTCAACTTCAACAACCCGTATGGAATTTTCCCGGAAAAGCGGTTTTGCTGCAACTCGAGAGTCTTTAGCATGCTTAGATTTCCCAAGGCCTCTGGCAAGTTGGAAGCTAACTTGTTTGCGTGGAGATCAAGCAAAATCAACCTTTGCAAGTTTGCGATTGAGTCGGGGATCTTTGAAACAAGTGAATTATCGGACAGGTTTAATGAGTAGAGCGCCTGAGCGAACTTTCCATCTCCAATCCATGTCGGAATGCTTCCGGTGAGATTGTTGGCTGACAAGTCTAGTTCTTGTATGAGAGTCGGAATCGTGCGTAAGAGCTCTGGAATTTGGCCCTGAATTCCGCAACTTGCCAAGGAAATTCGAGAAAGAGGCAACCCTGCAAACCATTTTGGAACGGAGGAGAATCTCAAACGGTTGAATGACAGATCGAGCGAGTTGAGATTTTTGAGGGAAGACATCTCAGAAGGCAGTGATCCTTGAATCATATTGTGAGCGATGTTGAAGTATGCAAGATGTGAGAGTTGACCAATGGATTTTGGAATTTCTCCTTCAAGCTTGTTATTTGATAAGAAAGCAACTTCGAGCGAAACCAGATCTCCGAAGTTGGGTGGTATTTTTCCGATGAGTCGATTATTCTGCAGCCTTAAGAGCCTGAGAGAAGTCATTGTCGCAGAGCTTGACGGGAACGGAATTGGCCCCTCAAGAAAATTAGTGTCCAACCAAATAACTTGAATGGCTGAAAGATTAGCCATTGAAGGTGGAAGCTTACCGGACAAAAGATTGTTTGAAAGATCAAGGTCTTGCAAGACTTGCAACTGACCAATTCTCCGTGGGATGTGACCAGTTAGGGAATTGCTATTAAGATCCAAATGCACCAAATTTGTCAAACTTGCAAGTGAATCTGGCATACAACCCGAAAGGCGATTCGAGTACAATTGTAGCGAACTCAGATTCTTAAGGCTCCCAATGCTTGATGGGATTGACCCAGAAAATTTGTTCCCAGGCAGAAAAAGTTCTTCTAGATTTGAAAGCCTACCAATGGATTCTGGTATTGGTCCAGTGAGGCTGTTTTTGTAGAGGTAGAGCTTTCGGAGCTTCGGAAGGCGAAAGCCTATGAGTTTTGGGATCTTCCCGGAAAGGCCAGAGTAACCACCAAGATGCAGAACTTCAAGGAATGATACGAGAATTATTTTGGAAGAGAGAGAACCTTCCATCCAGGCGTCGAAAGGAGCATCATCTTTTGTCATGAAGCCTGGTAGGTTGATCTCTATCACTCTGCCGGTCCTATTGTCGCAGGCAATGCCATCCCACGCGCAGCAATCACTGCCAACCCATGTCGGTAGGCGGTCGGAAGTGTCAACGTGGATTCCGGCCTTGAAACTGGTTAGGCCTTTGAGGTCATCGGGGTTGCATGCTCGGCTGGGGCTCGTGTTTCCCTCTCCAACTGTTGAGAGGGTGATGAGTAGTACAACCCCCCATAGAGACTTGGTCATCTTTGCTTAATTAATTGGGGATTTGGAGAATATTTGTTCTGAGTTTAACTTGTATTTTAGGGCTTAATATATATAGGCATGGTCAGATAAACCTTGTCTTGTACTTGAAGAGTAAATCTTTGCAACCATTTGTTCGACGCCTTAAGATGCCTTAATTATACACTTACTTTGATTTGAAATCCAATGGTTGAAATGCCTTAATTATGCACTTTGATTGGTCACGTATTCTCGTATTATTGTTCGTTGCGAAGTCAGAAATTCTACCAATGCCTTAATTATTATGCACTTACTTTGATTGATCACGTATTCTCGTATTATTGTTAGTAGCGAAGTCAGAAATTCTACCAATGGGGAGTCAACCTTAAATATCTATAAACTTAAAGTGAAAAAGAAAAAAAAATCATGAAAGCTTATATAATAACACAAAATCATAGTTTGAAAACTCATTGAAGACAATTTTAAATGTATTATGTATATTAACTTCTGAATTTCTAAAATTGGAAAGTATTTGTAAACTTGTTTTACGCATGGAGTAAATCTTTTGTACTATTTGTGCAATGTGTTAACAAAATTCAATTTAAAAGTAGATTTTGCATATTGCTTGTGATCGTAGAATCTTGTATGTCCAGTATGATAACGAAAATCTTATATGTATTTTGTAAACTATTTAATTTAGGACTAGAGCAAGGAAACACGATGAGTTGCTTATCTAGTAATTAATAATTATACTGTAACGTTTTATGTTTTGTTTCTAACATAGGTAGCTCTTTTTCCTTCCTTGAGAATTTTTTCATGTGGTTTGCCCAGGACGAAGTTTTTTCAGGACCACATTCTTATCCATGCTCTCTAATTAGCTCCTTTAATGACCAAAGAAAGTGTTTGCACGTGATGGTATTTACCAAAAACACAATCCTCCATGTGATGGCCTTGTTTATTGTTTAAACAAGTCAAAGGAAATTAATGAATCAGAGTATTTTGCTTCTAATTAATCATAAAAAATTGTAGAATTCTCCTTTTTCTAGTGAACTAAAGAGTGGTTTTGCATTCCGATTCATATTCCCATCTACATATGTTATATTGCCTAATTTAAGTTTGAAATTATTAAACATACTAATCTACATGTGCTTCTACATATGTTTTATTTCTTAATTTAAGTTTGAAATTATTAAACATACCAATCTACATGTGCTTCATTATCTTCTTCAATATGTACAAGACGTAACATGAATGAGAAACACATGTGGGTTTAGCCAGTTGTTTATGATAGTATCTTCGGCCCTGAACTTACTGACCCAGCAATTCCATATATATCATCGTCCAACACATTTGGGTTTAGCCAGTTATTTATGATAGTATCTCCAGCCCCGAACTTACACACTAGTTCCCTGTCAACATCTTTATAGCTATTTGAGCTACTTCGGCAAACCAGTCGTCCTCCGGCTAAACACTGCCCAAAATAAATAGTTTTGTCAAAGGGTTACACTTACATTGAGCAATGCTAATAGTTTTATCAAAGGGCTACACTTACACTGAGTGCTAATATTCCCTGATAAATTGATCACTGAAAAAACAAAAATAGCTATCGAGCGAGTTTTACAATGGTGCCATTTGATTCCGAGTGCCTAAAGAGATTCGCATGTGTCATCGGTTGTTTATAACTATGTATCTATCTTTCTCGTCACAAATTAAATTATTTTTCAATTTTTTTTCATCAGATGTGATTATGAAAATGAGAGAGAGAGATTGGGGACCTTATCACTCATGGCGTGGCATTTGGTGGACTGACGTAGACATCGTGGTCGAACTGGGATGATTTGAAGGCCTTGAGGCGATCTTTGAGCGGAAGATTGCCTTCGAGTTCCCACGAGTCTCCGATGCTCGACGAAAACGATCCGTGTGAAAGATGTGAAAACGTCGTCGAGTCCACTGTTAATTATTTAATGTCAATTAACTGTTTAATTAATTGGTTTTCACGTTTTAATTAATCTGTAAGCAAACTCAATGCGGTGATTTCATGATTTTGGTCAGAGAGATAGAGCTTGCAGTGGGAGCAAGGAAGAAAATATCGGTAATATCGGAAATATCGGTAGTCCGAAAACAGGGAAATATTGATGGAAATATCGGGATAATATCGATATCGATAAAAATTACATGGAAACTACGGAAATTGTAAGAAAAACTTGGAAATTTTTATTGAAACTTTGCAGGATGTTTATTTAGTCAATTATCTATTAGTTTATCACAAAAAATTGGAAGGAAATGCATTGCATGATGGATTTAACATTATCAAGTTGATTATATAGCGAGCTGACAAACATTGTGAGTGTAGAAAATATGTAGAAATTAATGAAAGAAGTCTAAACACACCATAATCATTTATATATAATGAATTAGTACAATATTTTACACTTTATACATTGCATGGTAAGATACATGAGTGACTTAGTACCACATAGAGTTCCTATGAGGTTCAAAATTTTCACTATCTTCATCATCTCTATGTGTACAGTGAGTGTATTTTGAAGAGTAGTTAGCAACCATGGCAATGGTTTTCAAGAACCAAAACCCAAAAGTCAATAGGAAACCGAATACTTCGGTATTTTTCGGGATTACCAAACAAATGGGATTTGGAAACCAATCCCATATCGAAAATTTCGGTATTTTTCGGGATGGGATTCCCGAACTTCAGGATGGTTTTGGTTTGGGATTTTTCGGTTTGAGTTTGGGACTTTTTCGGTTTGGTTTGGGATTTTTCGGAATTTTTTCCAGTCCTACCATGTAAGTGACCAAATAAAAAATAGAAAAATTAAAAACCACATGCCATTGACTAAGTAATTAATTGACACAATTTAAAATATAATACCACAAAAAATTTGGAATATGTGCAAATTTGTTTCTTGTAAAAAGAATTCAAAACAAAACCATATATATAAATATTGTAGCATATTATCACAACAACATAAGTGGTATAGTGGTTAAGGCGTTAAGGAGTTAAGTGGGAGGGCTTCGAACCTCTCTATGCTCAAAATTGAGATTTTTCAAAATTTTCAAGAATTTTTGGACTATTATCGCGATATTTTGACGAAAACTCATTGGATACTTATCAAAATATCGGCAATATTTTGGATATTTTCTTCCATGAGTGGGAGGAGGAAGAGGAGGGAGACACAGGCGGGAAAACGATATGCTCATCCTTTGCAACCATCCGTTGGCCTAAAGAATGGAATCTATCATAGCCGTTGGATCTTCACTTATATAGTTTCGTGTTTTGTTTGTAAAATTGTTTGTAATATTAGAATTGTATCTGTTTGTAAGTGTTTTTATAATGACTAATTAAAAGTGTTGCTAAGAACATTTAACAAAAAATTTTAAGTATTTATAAAAGCAATTTGAGGTGTTTTTTTTAAGTTTTGCACATGAATTTCGATAAAAGTTTCAACGTGTTTTTTTTATACAAAAGATATAGAGAGTGGGAAGGAATTTTTTTCAATAAAAATTATAGTGTCCTTCTAACCGAAGTTTTTTTAATTAGCAAAAACAATTAGGAGCAGAAATATTTTCTGCATAAGCATTTACGAATTTCCGATGCATGAAATAACCCCACAATTTGACTTTCGTAACAAAAAATATAATCCAAATAAGAATAACTGGTAAACTTTTTGTTCTTATCAAACATCAATTTCATTTGAAATTTGATTATTCCCAAACAAGCAATAGGAAAATAAAAATACATATTTTCTTCTTGGTAAACATTCTATTTTCCCGTGCCATTTATTTCTACATAAACATTTAACCAGGCTAGAAAAAGTATACTTAAATAAGCTAGTAAATCAAAGTTTTAAAAACATTTGAAAAAAGGACACTTTGGATATGGTCCCTAACTACCAATGTTCTTTGATTGAAACCTTTGGGATTTTTAGTTTTTGATGAAAGTTCCTGACATTAATGTAATAATGTGTTTCTATGTAGGTATTATATTTTTAAATTAAAAATACAATTTGTAGTTATTTATATTAATGAGATTTAAATTAAAACCCATAATATATGAGATTAAAAATATTAAAGATAAATTATACTCTCCAATATATTGTGTATATACATGTATATACACGGGTACGTTCATAAAAAAACTAACCAAAAAATTATTGTACCAAAACATGGGTAAATTTTTCAAAAAAAGAAAGAAAAAGATATTAGGCTTAATAACATTATTAATTCATTCTATTAAACTTGACATGGATACATTCTCAAATCAACGAAATAAAATGTACCCTTATAAGTTTAAAAATGGATTATAGAAAAGATTGAATGAAATTTATATAAAAAAATGGGTACATATTATATTAAAAAAATGGTACATTTTTCATATAACAAATTGGTATATTTAAGAATGGGTACATGTCAATTTTTTTATAAAATTAATGGGTACAAACTAATTCTTATTTTTTTTATATATTTGAAATGTTTGAATTGAAAATTAATTAGGAGTTTAATAAGGGTGTAAGTATTAAAACTCTAAATCAATTACTAATTTTTATTATGAAAACATTTAATTCATTAATATATTAATGTTAGGACTTTGATCAAAATATAAAAAAACTGATAATATTTTAGTTAATGAACATTAGAAATTAGGGATATAATACTAATTTTTCCTTTGAAAAATAATTCCCAAATATAAAGCTAGCATCCCATGATCTATTGGGCTTGAGCAACGGCTTCTCAGTCGTCACCGTCCCATCATTTCCGGCAAGAGCCCGGTACTTATCCTTCCTGGTGAACCCGGTGCATTCATACGAAAGGCTGGCCGCTATAACCCTCTGTATATAATTCGCCACCTCATGGCTCGACTTCCCGCCCCCATACGTCAGCTCAGCCGGCAGCTTGTTCAAAAACGTCACCTCGTACGTGGGGCTCGGGTTCATGAAGAAGTAGAAGGGGTCCATCCCTTTCCACCCACGTGCTGTGGTCCCGTGAAACATGCTCATCTTGTTCACCATCGCCACCGGGACCAGTTCGTCGGTCAGCTCAGCGAAAAGCGCGGAGAATCTCAAGAGGAAGGGTTCTCGACACGTGGTGCCTTCCGGGCAGATTGCCAAGTCACCCTCTTCTAGAAGCTTCTTGATCATGGCGGCGTCGAGGGCCCGGTCGCGGTTGAGGCGGACGGTCTTGATTGGGGAGATGAACTCGGAGAGGCGCGAGACGGAGTAGGTGACGGCGGGGATGGGGCGGCCGAGGGCTGTGGAGAGGAAGATGGGGTCGAGGAGGGTGCGGTGGGAGCAGATGAAGAGGACGCCGGTGTGGTTGGTGGATTTTTTGGGGGCAGGTGGTGGGGTGCCCTTGACGGTGACACGGACGCCGAGGGCCCAGAAGGCGTAATAGACGAGCGGCATGGGGAGGAGTGCCCCAGCGGCGATACGGAGGCAGGCGAGGAAGAAGCCGATGGGGAACCAGAGGAGGGTGAGGAGCGCCATTAGAGGTGTTGGCTTTTGAACAAGGCGGCCGTCGTGGAAGATTATGGGCTTTGGTAGCTTGTCGTTTGTTACTGATTCCACTTTTGGTTTGGCTGGCACCATGTAACCCTCCTGCAACAATTTTTCACATTTACATGTTTCAAGTAAATTTAGTTAATGATACGAATAATGTCAAGAAGACTAAATTTGTAGATAAAGTTTTGAAAACTAAAGGACATAGAAGTTAATGATTGGTTTATTACTTACACATCGATAAACGTGCTTATTCTTATCGGTGACACATCATTTAGTTTGCAAATTAGTCTCCAAATTTGGTCTCCCTAGCATTACCCTAATGACACTAATTAAAATAAAACAAAAAGTAATTGTAGAAATGTCTTTTGGCATGTAGTATTTACCCTTGTTACATTTTTCATAACATATTCCTACTGACACTTCTTGTGTTTTGGTGCCTTGTACAGACTTCGGACACAAGAATTCCTCTAAATCGAATGGATTAAGGATTAAAATTAAACAAAATAATACTAAAAACGAATAGCAAGAAAATTGTCGAACCTTGCACAGTTTCATGAAAGGAATGTCAGTGTGCCTATCACCAAGCCCAATCTCTGGCAGGACATCTCCAAAAGCCTTCTTAAGAGCATCTACCTTGTTCTTTCCCACAAGCACACCAGGTGGGGAAACAAACCCTGTAGCCTTACCCTTATAAGTGGCCACTTCCGTCCCCAAAACCGTGTCGAATCCAAGAAAATCCTTCAAAAACGGCTCCACCATGATTCTCGGATTTGCAGTAAGAATACATCTCTTTTCGCATGCAGAGATCACCCGCCAAGACTCCGGGTGCAAATCGCTCGAGTAAAACTTAGGCAGCACGGCTCTGGCCACGGACTCGATCTCCGAAACCCTAACCCCGGCAAACGTTGCAAAGATGAGAACTTGGATTCCGGCTGATTCCGAGACAAAGTAGTAGAGGAGTCCGGCTAGTGGTGTAACCAAGAGCAAGAACAGGAGCCTTAGTATCCCACCAACCTCAAAAGCAATGAGAGCAAAGTAGGGGAAAGAGCTCCGGCCTCTAAGCAAAGTCCCATCCATATCGGCGACCACCGTGTGCTTTTTCCGTCCATCCGATGTGCATTGATCAACCGTCGGGAAGGTCGTCATAGTCATATTGTAACAACTTTTGTTGTTGTTACAAAGTAAGCTAGAGATGGCGAATATTGGAACACTAAAACTTTGATGATACAAATAGAGGAAAGAGAATTTGAACTCGGGTTTAACGTCTAGAGAACTATAGCACTCTCTAGCTGATATTTTATTTGAAATAGAAGTTGTGCATGCTAGGTATATATAGAGAAACATAAAATTTAATGCCAGGTTGTGTGACAAACATGGATTAGGGTCTAATTAATTGATTAGAACAATGAGGAAAAGGTGGCATTGATGAGAGGCAACTTAGTAATGTATGGAAGATCCAAGGGTAGGAGACCCTTGTTTTTGGAGTAGCAGCAATTGCGTGCCCGGCAATTGCTTGTCGTTATTTGTTTCCACCGCCACTCATTCATTTGTGTGTAGTTGAGCATTTTACAGATGTATATATATATCTGGTTTAAAAGCTACGTGCGACTTTCCTTACCAGATAACTGCTAACGTATATAATTAATTAATTTTTGCTTACTCAACATGTATTATTCATGGAATACAGCGGGATGGCTTAGAGCATCGCTAATGGAGACGTCAAATTCAAAACATCAAATTAATTTTAATGGCTGACTTAGAAATTTGGCATATTGTCCATATTTTCCTTCCACCCGGTATGCCAAAATTTATTGTTTAATTTATGTTTTTTTAAACAAAAATAATAAAAATTGAGTTGTTATTGGTTTAAAATAATAAAATAATACTTAAATATGTTACCAGTTAAGTTAAGGCAAGTGAAATGCTTTTGGAAATAGCAAAAATAAAATTTGAAAGCAGCTTCAAATTTGACATCTTTTTGTCTATGTCAGCTTAGCCTTTATTTCCATGTCATCTTTGCCCCTATTAGTTGTGTTTAAAATAGCATCCAATATTAAAGAGGGATTAGGTGGCTAAATTATCCGCCCCTAATGTTTTTATTATTAATTTGTAAGTATTTTGCGCCTAATATTATTTTGTTTTAATGAAATTTCTTTTTTATTTTTGTGCCAAAATTATTTAGCTCGATAAAAAGCTTAATTTTGGAATTTTTTTTGGAGAATTGCCGTATGTGGAATTGCAAAGGGAGGGAATTGACATTTATTTTAATTTATTTTATTCTTTGTTTTTTTTTCGGTTTCTTCTTTTTCCCTGTTCACGCCATCTCTATTTCTCTCGTTTTCTCTCGATTGTCCTTATATTCTACTTCATCCAACTATGAACGCTCCATGGTAAGCAAATTTTTTTTTCTTTTTAATCTACTCTTATCGTTTTGTAACATCTCACATCGACCAATGGAGAGGGGGTGATGTGCCTTATATGTACATGCCCACCTCCTTATAGCACGAGGTCTTTTAGGAACTCATTGGCTTCCGATTCAATCGGAACTCCGAAGTTAAGCGAGTTCGGGGTAGAGCAATCCTAGGATGGGTGACCCACTGGGAAGTTCTCGTCTGAGTTCCCATAAACAAAACTGTGAGGGCGTGACCCAAAGCGGAATATCATGCTACGGCAGAGCCGGTCTGGGATGTGACACATTTCTCCTTTTATATGATTCATATTTTTCTAATGATGAATTGATTTAACTGACTTAGGGTTTGGTTTTTAATTTAAAGGCTGCAGACATACAGTGTGCGATTTTGAATGTGTAGCTCACAATTTTCAAATGTATGTTCTTGAATGGTTAATTTAGGGTTTTTTTTTTCTTCAGAAAATTCATTGATAGTTTTAAATTAACTTTTGTTTTGTTTTGTTCTATTATTGTCGTTGTGTGCACTGTTTTAGTTTAGTGTTTTTGAATCAGTCTATTTTTTCCAATTAGGGTTTTGAGGAGTTGGTAATTGTTATTTATTGTGGCGGAATAAACCCTTAATCATGTGATGTAAAAGTAGACAAATGTAAATTAAAATTTTGATACAATGGTAGTGAGCTATATGTGTGTATATATATGTACAATAGGAGCTGAGAAACTACAACCAAAATAAATCAAAACTTGCTGCTCATTTCAATGATCCAAAGGTTAACATATCTCAATCTCTCAAAATCTTTTTTCTTTGGTTGAAGTCTCAGAATCTGAGATGTAAGCAAATGGCAAAAGGAATATATAAGAGGGATGATTGATGAGGGACTTTGAAACAAAGATTAGACGTATGATATGATGAGGGTAGGATGCATACATGATGTACCATTTTTCTCTGTAAATTGCTTTAATGAAAGGAATTGGATCCCCTCTTGAGCAAATGGTAGGGATCCTCATGACCCACTAACATGGGCCGTTGAATTTTGATCCAACGGCTACAATTATTATAACTTTTAGAGGGATCATTTGTTTGTAGCCGTTGGATTTTGATCCAACGGCCCATATTAGTGTGTCATGAGGATCCCCACCATTTGCTCAGGAGGGGATCCAATTCCTTAATGAAATATCCCATGCCAATCGACAATCACTGAGGTAAAAGAGAGATTGAGCAGTGTCATTGCCTGGCTTCAAGGGTCATAGGTTAGAGTAAGTGTAAGAATATTTGTCCTTTAATCCTAATCTTATATTAATCGTATGATATATAAACATGTGTTACTTTTTTAATAACAGATTAAGATTGAAGTGAATGTTATCAATCACAAGAAGCAAAAGATTAATCACATTGGTGGCACAAAAACCTTCGCACGATACATAGCTGATTTTGTAAGTAGTGCTTAATTTCATCGAGATCCGACGGTTGGATCTCCCCCAATCACAAATTCAACGGTTGGATCTCTCCCAATCACAAATTCAAGTGGCGGTTATATTCAATACTAGATTCAAACAATCAAACCACATCAAACGGATATCAAATTTGATATCATGACATCGAATTTAGCTTAAAAAGGCAGTGTCGGCCCACTGGTCACACGCCACCGCGGGTGGCGGTCCCAATTTTTTGACTAACCCTAAAATTCACCAAATTTTATAGAAATGTACAACTTGATGGGAGAAATATTTTTCATGCCTGGGCCGAAGCCTAGTTCAGCCGGGAAATGGCCAGAAATTCCCTCGATTCGTCGGAAACCCCGAAAAAGGGTGAACCTAGAACCTCCGTCGCCCCCAAACTTGTCTGGGGTGAGTTCCTGGGCTCAAGAGGTGTTTGAGGGTGGTGGTGGTTGACGGAAAACGTTTCAGAAACGGCGGATCACCAGCGAGGGTTTCTCGAACCCGTGGGTATTGTGCACCACGAAAGGTGGCCAAATCTCGTCGGGTTTGGGGTGGAAATGGTAGAGGAAGGGTCATGGAATCGAGTGCAGGTGGTGGCGATGATCAATTCACTATGAAAATGCCGGAATGAAGTCGGAAAATCTCGTAGGGTGTCGGGTCAGAACCGGGTCATATTTGGAAACGGGTCGGGGGTCTGGTTTTGGTGGTTTTCTCTCCCTTCTTTCTCTCCCTCATTTCTCTTCCTTACTTTCTTTCTTATTGGTTGGCACTCTACCCCCTCCTCCCGATTGGCAGCACGTCACCCTCCTTTCTCTCATCTTCTTTTCATCCCATCCATAAACGTGACACCACATATCATTGCTCCATCAAATATGGAGCCTTCTAGATTTATGGTCAAATGACCATTTTGCCCTCAACTTTGTTTGTTTATAACTCTTTCGTTATAACTCCAAATTACATTCTGTTTGCGCTGACGTATTCGTATTGACGAGTATTATCCAAATATATAAAGAAATCTGAAAAAATACATAAGGATCAAATATGACCTCGTAGAATTCCGTTTCATCCACTATGGGCAATTTTGTCCTTTTACTTATAAAAACAATTATATGCCGCAAATTCACATGCGTCAAAACTAAGAATACGAAATACATAATTTTAAATAGTGAAATCTAGGGACGGGATTGTTGGAAATGTGCCCTAAAGCCATTCATATGATGATACTTTACGGATATTTCACATGTTAAACTAATCTAGTTTACATATAAAAGGCAAACATTATTGTTTGAGGCGTCTCATATAAATGTTATATGCTTAAACGATAAAGTCCAAGGAATATGTGATTGGAAGAATGCAATCTAATGTAGTTAGATTAATGAGACCATTCTTTCGTAGACACATCCTAAACGTTCCTGATCATAGGATTGCCAATTGGGCATTGACAGTCCGATAAGATCAGTACGTGCTATGTCTTCTCTCAGGGAGAGTGACTAGTCTCGAGTCATTGGTGTGTGTGACATCAAGACAAGTACGTAGGTGCTCAATAGAGAATGAGTTCACTGAACACGATCAACGAGGAGTTCTCATACTCATGTCACATGAGAACTCATGTTTGGGATAATGCAAATTAGTCCTTTGACCTGAGGCATCACAGTTGTTGTCTTGTGGTTAAGTCCTTGATCTTTGATTATGCCAAAGTCACCCCATCGGGGTGTCCACGACATCATTGGGGTTAAGCCACTTAGTCATGGAGACAAGTGAATGCGCAACAAGGGATCTCTAACCTTCAATTGGCTTGAGGGAGAATACTCTATGATATGATTAAAATCTCTGGCCAGAGTATGAATGAGATTGGGGAATGCGTTCCAAATCACATTCAAGGTAATCATAAAATGCAAATGAATCACATTGGATAGTAGACATGAATAAATAAACTATCAAACCAAACAATGTGGTCAAGAGTATTAGATTAGAGAAAGACCGTATTGCATTTGTAATCCTAAACTGAATAGGTTCTCTACCTCTTCTGATTAGCTTGGGTAGCCATGATATGCTGCTAGGGGTCACTCATGGTTTGTGGAAGCCCTAAACGTGTGTAATCACTAAAGGGAGAATTGAAAGTAAGTTTCAATTCACAATCGATGTAAAATGGTTTTAATCGCCCACTGCCTCGCTAAAAGGAACCTAATGTATCGTACACCAAATAAGGTGGAGATTGAAGAAACAAAGGAGATGAATTAAATGGTTTAATTATTTATGGCAAGGATTAATTAATATGTTAATTAATCAAACGAATAAGTTCGTTAAAGACCTCGGGATAGTTTTTGGACCTTAAGGCCCAATGGGCTTCGAACGTCAAAGCCCATTGACTTAAGTTGTATGACAACTTAATGAATAAAGATTCACAAAGGCCCAAAAGCCCATATCCATTTAGTGTTGAATTAGGGTTTTTGGTTCTTTAGGTCATTTAAAGAAGTGACTATATAAAGAACTTTATAACCTAAAATTCATAAGTTGTTGATTTTAGAGAAAATTGGTGAGAACACAAAGCTTCCATTTCTCTCTAAGAGGCCAACCACCTTGGGGGATATTGTCTAGCAATTCTATTTCCTCAAGGTCACTCATTTCCTCTCCAATCCAACCTTGGTGTAGAATCTTTAGAGGTTCTCAATTTTGGGAACTTGGAGAACCTATTCTTCTAACCAAATCCATGGAGCTAAGAAGCAAGGAATGAAGGCCCTATCTCTTGGGTGATTATCCTTTGCATATGCAAAGAGGAATCTACAAAGGTAAATATTTCTCAACTAACAAATTGTTGTTTTTAAGTTGAGTCAAGGTTCACCAATCTACTAGGCTTTGAATTTCATGGTAGATGTTTTGTTTTTGAATGCATGAAAGCATGATTCCGCCTTTAATTGTTAATTGCATGCTATATGATGTTATTCAAATGAACATGTTTTTCACAAAATTTCCTTCAGGGATTTCACAGTCTTCTTCCACACTCACGACTTGAGTCTTCTTCACAACAACAATCTCCCTCTGAGTGTCAATCTCTTTCTTCGCAACAGTCATTCTCCCAGGGCCAAACACCTTCCCAACATACTTCGTCGTCTCATTAGAATATACTTTATCAATACTTTCCTCTGTATCCATATCCACCATCAATACAATTTTATCGTCCCCAGCTGTACCAGCCATCGTTGTTCCATCCCATGCCTCACCATCCTGGAAAGTTTACTGGAATGCTTAATGACACAAACTTTTTGCAACAGGTCATGTCTCCACATGAGAAGGTTCCTACAAGTTGATGCTTTTGGTTTCGTACTATTTTGTGGTAATTAGAATATGTTTTTATTAACTTCTTGGGACAAATTTGATACTTTTATATTGTATTATGTTCGCTTTATTGAAACATTTGCGTTATGTATTCTGAGACAAGTTTGATACCTTTATTTTATGTATAATATTTAATGTTAAAATTTCAATAATAATGCATTTAGCTTTAATAATATGAATTTAAATTTGGTTATTAAAATTATGAATGTAAATTTGGTAATTAAAATCAATTATAAATAATATTGATGTTTTTTTTTAATTTAAATTTTATTTGGAGTGAATAAATCTATAATTAAATGATATATTTAAATGTAAATAATAAAGGAGGGGCATTATTAATCGCCCCTAATTCTATAAACATCTGCACCTAATATGTTTTCCACGTCAGATTAGCTTACATGGCAAAAAATGTATTAGAGGTGGAAATAAGTACTTATTTGTCCCTATTTACTAATAGCAACGCCACTTTTAGGTGCAAATCTAATATCCGCCACTCCTAACTATTAGGTGCAAAAAACCTCATTATTTGCCCCTATTTTAAACTAATGGTGCAAATGTTTTGACCTCTACTTGTTCTTAGTTTTGTAGTGTTGACATCTCAGTTGGAGTAAATGATATATCGTTTGTTACTGATATGTGTCTATGTGGCATTTTTTATATCTCATTTGGAGATAATCTTAATCGTTTGAGACGAATTCCAGGGTTTGTATTTCACATAGTATGTTCTGGATTCGATTCTTGATGTTCATGAATCACACGATGTTAACTAGGATGAAACTGAAATACCTCTGTGAGTTTTTCTGATCCTGAAAGGGAGGACTACAAAAGTGAAGCCACCGCTGGTCTCTTTTTTTTTAACCCAAAAAAAAAAAAAACATGTAGTAATCATGTAGTACGCGTGACTTAAATCCAAAATGAAAACTTACTCGATTGTGACTCTCATCGATTCATCCTTGATATGAATTTTAAGCCACGGGAACGAATTCAACCTAATTAATTACTTGCATGATGCTGAAAAGTTTCTGTTTGACAAAGTACCACCTATAAATTGATCTTTTGAGAACTTCAAAGTAGCGTTGTAGGTATGTTGTGAATTGTAATAGAGTGCAAGTTGTGGAACCGACATAAAAACGCATTATAATGTAATGGATTGTAACATTATGCGATAGAGTGCTACTAGACCCATCACAGTGTCCTGTTTTCCCACCCACATGATAATCTCACCCCCATAAAAAATTAAAAAAGTAAAATGTTATTTCCCCACCCACCATTATTCCCAAAATAACCATAATATTTTTTTTAAATAACTCTAATATATCTTTAAATAATATTATAATTAAATAAATAAAAATAGAAAAAATGAAAGAAAATGCAAGACCTAAGACCTAGACATTTATCATCTCCTTCACACCTATCGCCGTCCTACAGAGACCCCAGACCCCCAAACCACTCTTCTTCCTCCTTTTTTTGTCAAAATCGCAGATCTCACACTTAATTCTCTTTTTTCTCCATTGAAGTTTCTCGCCTTCGTCCAACACACTCTCATTCCTTCCACCAACCTTTCCGTCGATTCTAACCCAAATCTTTCCAACCTCTTTCCCCCAAAGATATCACACCCCACCCACCATTATTTATTTATTATTTTAAATTATTTTTTGTCTTTTCAAAATTTTAGTATTGAATTAAATAGGAGTTTGAGAGTCTTCTTCTAAAAGGATAAGTATGTTATTAACATTTTCATTAAATGGTGGGTGGGGAAATAAGACATCGGGGTGAAAATATCACCACTCATGCGATATTGTAACGATTAATACAAAGACAAAAGGCAAAAGACTTCTCTCTCCTTTCTATTTATGAGGGATTTGCAGGGTCTATATTGGACCTGTGTTACACCAAAATTAACAACGAATCAATTATTATTTAACGATTTGGTTTGGTTCTGTTTCAACCAAGGTCTATAAGCTATATCGAAGGTTATACATTCGTCATTCCTACTTGATATTCCAAAGAAATTCACTTAAAATTTACAGAGTTTTATGCTTGATAGAATCTTATGCAAGTGGCGCACACCGAGGAATAAGACGCACCTCAATGGTCTCACGAGTCACACCCTTCAATTAGTAAAGTTAATTTTGAACAAAAAGAAACATTTTGTATCAAGTTCGACTTGTTTCCTCTTTAAAACTAAATAATCAAGTTACATTACAAAACTTTACTGAGATTAAATTTGCTAAATCATTTTTATAACGGTATTTGAGAATTTTTCTTGTCACATACTCACCTGTTTGATTTTATTGTTTTTATTTGTTATAGAGAAAAAAAAATTGTCATGGATAAAAGAAAGAATAAAATTTCTCCTTCTAGAATTAGAAAACGGCATGCAATTGGACGTATGGCTGACTTTTATTTTATTATGGCGATAATAAACTTAGAATTTCTTCTAATACTACAAAAATAAGGGGTGTGACATATCCTTTTTTTATTTCTCACACATTCTTTTAATTTTTAACTGTCAGATCGATGAATTGAAAAATAACAAATGATAGAAATTACTAAAGAATGTGTGAGAAGTAAAATACACACGTCACAAAAATAAATGTCATCGAACTGCGGAAGTAAGTCGGCGACGACATGCAAATTAACTTGACGTGTTTTGATTTTTTTTTTTTTTATATAGCAAAAGGAATACATTAAAGAGAAAAACCCCTTACACAACCAGTGCCATTACAGTCGAAAAGAAAAGCCATATTTGCTTCCACTGGGAGACAAGCATCCCAAATACAAAGCTCCTTTATATTAAGCCCAATAGAGGTCATGGCATCCGCAACAAAATTTGCTTCCCTAAAGATATGCCTCCATTTGATATCATGGAAATATGTAGCGCACCACCTGATGTTTTCAATGATGGATCTTAAGTTCCAAGGCGCATCACAAGCACCACGAACTGTATCAAAACCCATGTTCATTGCCCCCGCTAGGATAGGTTTGCTCTCCCAATTTATAACCACGAAACCCCCTGCTGCCAAAGAGTTTGACACCGAGCCATCAAAAATAATTTTAACATAAAGGGACATTGGGCCTTGCCGCTTAATCAAATTGTCTTCAGCAACTTCTTCTGTTTTCTCTACATGACCTGAATTATCCTTGAAGTAATCATTAACCATATTCATGGCTCGAGTAAAAGATCTATAATGAAATGGCTTCTCATTTTTAAATATACTAGCATTTCTGTCATTCCAAATTTGCCAACAGATAGCTAGAACTTTACTTAAACTACTCATTGTACTCTTATCATTGTGTGGTAACCGACACAACCATTCACTCACGTGAGGTTACTGTCAATATTTAAAAATAAAGCATTATTTGAGCAGTTCCATACCTATCTAGTTTTGCATACAAGCAATGGAGGAAAAGGTGATCCTGATCCTCCTCATGGTTATTACACAACGGACATTTGTTATCCAAGATTGTTATAAACTTGCTAAGCCTCTTTCTAGTTTGTAATTTCTCCTTCACAAGGCTCCAGGCGAACAACTTAATCTTTGGAGGAATTGTAAGATTATTTGAGTATCAATGAAATCCCATCCGTTGACTTACACGACAATCAACTTGATAAGATTATCATCATATCATTTCCTGAATAAACAGAATATTTTGTTAGTTTCTGTAATATTCAAATTTTAAGAAGTTGATATTTAGACTCATCAACTTAAAAACATGGTATTGTCTGCAACATAGTGCTTTTCGTCTAAGTGTGTGTGATTATAGAGTGCAAGTGAAAAATGACTTCACTTAGTTTTCTATAGTCCAGCATTTGAGATGAGAGTGACAAGTTGTTTAAGAGGTATCTGTTGCAAATTTTGTAAGACTTTAGTGATCACCGTTTCTAGTCGTATCAGGATCGAATTCATTGAAACTCAAGTGGGAGAATGTAAGATTATTTGAGTATCAATGAAATCTCATCCGTTGACTTACACGACAATCAACTTGGTAACAAGTTGATTCTCGGCCAAATATGTGGGAGTCCTGATATGAATGAGATTTGAAGTCTTAATCACATGCAACTAATTAGGAGGCCTCATTTGGTAAGACTTATATATCATGTTAAGAAACATAATTGATATCATAAGCTATGGGATATTCCTGACTATTCGATGATAGGCAGATTAGTAGGAAACCCTAGTGATATAAATATGGATGTTTCTGCACACATAGTAAGCGTTTTTTTTTAGTGCTGTTTACCCTATTCATCAGTAAAGAACATTCTGATTGTGTGTGGAGAAAACTTCCCTACCCTATAACCTTAGCATCATGTCTGCTGCTTCAGGTTAGTACTATATGGTTTTATACATTCATGCTTATAACTGTGATCTTATGTACTGTTGTGTATTTTCCCTTATTTCCAACATGTGGTATCAGAGCCACCACAACAGTTTTGAGATTCAGTTTACAAAATGTTATGAGTATTTTTCAATCATCAGATCCTATATAATGCTTCCGCTGCATGCATGTATATATTTATAATATATATATATATATATATATATATATCCTAACTGCATGAGATGGATAGATCTATATGTGCTTCGATTACTGCTCACTGCTTCAGGAATAGTTGACGACATCAGCAAGATGAAATGAATCCTCCAATCAGTTGCTGTTTGAAGAAATGTTGTTGAATAATAATATCATTATTTGTCACTTTTGAATCGATAAATAATTGGCATTATGTTATTCATGTTGACAGAAATCTACAAGTATTTTCTGCTTAAAAGTGATTGCTTATAGATTTCATATTGGTTCGAACAGAACAAGTGACTTATGTGCAATGATGAGTACCTTAAAAATTTATCCAAAAGGATTTTTGTGAATGTATTCAGTTCTGGCACTAAGTTAATGTATAATGGAATGTGAAACTACAAGGTTTTTATAGTTCTTATGCTCAAAAGTGTTGATCTATATAAACAAGTTGCAGTTTTACATTTTAGTTATGCAAAAATAAATATGATCAGTGCCAATCTAAAGAATGACACTGGAATTGTATGATTACTGCAATAAACAGAAGACATCATGTTATAGTTTTCTGTTTTCTGATGGACAAGATTAATAAACCATAAAGTTTTATTTGAGCTTCAGGTATAACTTCTCTCAATTTCAGCAACATTGAGACCCTAACTGGTTCAAACTATAAAAAATGGAACAGGATATTGAAATCGTGTTGGGGCTGATGGACTTTGACCTGGTTTTAAGGGAAGATGAGCCTGCGCCACTCACTGAAAACAGCACAGTGGAACAGAAAGCTAAGTTTGAAAAGTGGGTTTTTTGCCCTCTCGGCATTTTTCGGTGAGAATCATTCGCCGTCATGAGTAAAGTTGGATTTGGTTTATAATTGTTTTCAAATATGAATTCTTATACGGTTTAATATGAAATTTTGTTATGAGTCTGTGAGGTTTGTCTTCTTGCTTCCGCTCATGTTTTCCATGTTTACATGGGTCCTTATATATGGTGTTTTCTTATGAGTTCCTGGGATTTCATGCTTCCGCGCACTCTTAATCTTAATATGAATAATTCTAATGATATTTTATTGAATGGAAGAATTGCATTAGGCATGTTGCAATTTTTCTGATTATATAAGCATATGCTCATGATTAAGAAAACTTATATGAAAGAACCTTTTATAATTGAGGAAAAATGAAAGGAGCTGCAAGTTTTGGTTTTATGTTCTCATGGTTTATATTTAGTTTTGAATACAATATAATATCTGCAATTTTACACTTGCTTTATCAAAAATTGAGATGCATTGTAAACATCATGACACTAATGTTTTATGAAATTCCATAACTCCAAATGTCAATAGCCTGGGCTTGATATACTTCCATAACTCCAAATATTATGAAATTCGGTCATGTCATAATATTAAATGGATTTTAGACGCTGGTATTTTTTCACGTTTTTTTGACCAGAAATGGATTTATAGTAAATTTTTAAGTGTGATACCATATTGCTGGAATTCTGCAGACTTCCGCAGAATAGTCTGCTTGTGATATTATTTTGACATATCTATGTGACTCATAAATTCATGAAATTTTAGTATGATATACATTGAGATATTTATTTCAAATCTGGAAATTTGGACGAGAGCATTGGTTTGAAAATGAATTATTGGTGAATTTTTAATCTTCGGGACTGTCCTGCAGAATTTATGTTGTTTCTGCAGAAAATTCCATTTAGATTTTATTTTTAGCCCACTTTTAAAATCTCAAAAATCATGGAATTTTGGGTAACAATAAATTTACATGTCTACTTTATTTCTGAAAATTTTCATACACTTTGGAGGAAGATTGAAGTTTTGGTGAATTATTTAGTCTCGGGTATGTTTTGCAGAATTTCTGTTGTTTCAGCAGTACAACTTATTTCGAATTTGTTTTTAGTACACTTGTAAAATCTCAAAAATTATGAAATTTTGGGAAATAACAGATTTGTATGTTTACTTTATGTCTTAAAATTTTGATGCATATCAGATGAACAATGAATATTTGGTGAATTTGTAACCTCAGGTATGTACTGAACATTTTCTGCTGTTTCTGCAGCAACTCTCTTTTCGAATTCATTTTTGGCTCACTTATAAGATTTTAAAACTCCTGAAATTTTGCGAAATAGTAGTCATATATGTCTAGTTCATACTTGAAAACTTTCATGACAATCTAAAGAGAATTGAGTTTTTTAGTGAATTTGCAAACTAAAGTAGTACTGCTGAATTTTGGTACTTCAAAACTAGTTTTGTTAGGTGATATTGTTTCACTGATTTGTGCACATCTATTGGTACCGATTATTATACAAGGTTATGGTTCCAATATGTCCTTATTATATGCAAATTCTCAATACTAATGAATTTTATATAGACAACACTGATTAAATTTTGATTTATAGATGTATTGGTTTATTTTGCTTAAACCAATGTTTTTTTTGGTCATCAATTCTGATTATGATGATTGTCTTTTGAGAGAAAATTGGAAAGTGGCATCAGTTTACTAATTGATCATTTTGGTCCCTATCGAATAACTGAATAACCATGTTTCCTCTTTCGAGAACTCTATTGTTCAATGTCAATAACGACATATTTTTGTGTTTGATTGAATCTTTTAAGAATCATTGAATATCCAACAAAACGGTTATTTAATATGGTTCTAAAGGATTATTTAAAAAAAAAAAAAATCAGAATTCTAATTTATATGGTGAATACTTTTGTCCCAATGGGAATTTCAGGAAATCACTCACCAATTATAAATTAGTATTATAGCAAATCATAAAGTACTTCTAACATATTTTCATCTGGCCAAAGCTGTTGAAGCTATATGTATTTTGTGTATTTTATGTTTTGGCTAGCTATGCAGGTATTTTCTTTGCATGATTAGTTTCTGCCCAAAGGTGTAATAATCATGCAATTTGGAGTTTGTTTGATCCTCCACAACTCGACTACTTCCATGATGAACCTTGCAGAATCGAGAATGAGTAGGTAATTTTGCCAATATTTTGCCTTAATTTTATGTGAGTTCTAAATTGGATTAAAATTATTGTTGGAAAATTGATGTTGTTGAGATATCTATGTGTTTACCTTAATCGACTTTGTTTTAGAATTAAAACAAAAATTTTGAGTTTGGATTCTTTTATTAGGTTTCATTTTAATTTATGACCTAATCTTTAACACATATGTGAGTCTTCTCTCATACACTAAAATAAATTTTGTAGCCATTGGTTTATCTATTCACTTGTCACTTTTAGATCGCTTAATAATGTTGAGATATTGTTCTTTATACAAGCCTAATTTTGATACATATAGATTGGTTTATTATGTCCAAACCAACTATTTTGTGACTCAACAAATTGGTTTAAGAAATTTTAATGTTTTGAGCATATTAAAGATTGTAAATTGGTTTTATTTAAATTATGATTAAATTTGAAATTTTGGTAAAGCTTACTCTATCTTTATTGATTCAACTAGCCTATATTTTGTTATATGAAAACCACTTTCTTTAGTGTTTGAACTTGCAATTTTGAGTGTTTGCCCAAGTGGGAGAAATAATGTATTATGGGCTTCACACTCATCAATTTTGCATGCTTTTAATGGTTATGGTTTTGGTAGATAGAACGTACATTATCATACTTATTTATATTTTATTTGATATATATATGCAACTAATCTTGCAGAAAATTCAAGAAGGGTTAATGAGTATATTCTGCTCAAAAGTGTTTGCTCATTAATCCTTGGTTGTTGTTCAAGAAATTGGACTTGTGATTTATATGTTATTGATGGATAATTAATCTGCTCAAAAGTGTTTTCTTATCCAGTCCAACTATAAATCAATGAACGGTTAAACATGGAATTGACAATATTGTATATACTTCATCTGCTCAAAAGTGTTGAAACTATATACGCTTGCCCTTGTATTTTATGTTTTAGCTGTGAAAACCTAGTATAATCAGATTCTGTCCAAAGATGATTCTGGAATTATATGTTTTTGTTGCTATCAGAAAACGTTCCGTTAATGTTTTCTGTTTCTGTCAAATTTTAGATGAATAACACTGACCATAAGATTTTGTATATCCTTTTAGCCACTCACTTCCTTGCAATATCTGACATAGAGATATAGTCAGAAAATTAGTAGTTGATGTTGAATTCTCAATACTTATAAATCCTTGATTAATGCTTGATCAGTGGGAGTATTCAAGAAACATGTTTTTAACATGGGGATTAAGGAGACTTTTGATTCCGTGAATGAGTGGTAGTAAACTTCTCAAATATCTCTCCAAGTTTATTCTGAATATTTCGAACTCGTTGTTAAAGGTTTATTTCCAAACTTAAGATTTTGTCATCATATCATTTCCTGAATAAACAGAATATTTTGTTAGTTTCTGTAATATTCAAATTTTAAGAAGTTGATATTTAGACTCATCAACTTAAAAACATGGTATTGTCTGCAACATAGTGCTTTTCGTCTAAGTGTGTGTGATTATAGAGTGCAAGTGAAAAATGACTTCACTTAGTTTTCTATAGTCCAGCATTTGAGATGAGAGTGACAAGTTGTTTAAGAGGTATCTGTTGCAAATTTTGTAAGACTTTAGTGATCACCGTTTCTAGTCGTATCAGGATCGAATTCATTGAAACTCAAGTGGGAGAATGTAAGATTATTTGAGTATCAATGAAATCTCATCCGTTGACTTACACGACAATCAACTTGGTAACAAGTTGATTCTCGGCCAAATATGTGGGAGTCCTGATATGAATGAGATTTGAAGTCTTAATCACATGCAACTAATTAGGAGGCCTCATTTGGTAAGACTTATATATCATGTTAAGAAACATAATTGATATCATAAGCTATGGGATATTCCTGACTATTCGATGATAGGCAGATTAGTAGGAAACCCTAGTGATATAAATATGGATGTTTCTGCACACATAGTAAGCGTTTTTTTTTTAGTGCTGTTTACCCTATTCATCAGTAAAGAACAATCTGATTGTGTGTGGAGAAAACTTCCCTACCCTATAACCTTAGCATCATGTCTGCTGCTTCAGGTTAGTACTATATGGTTTTATACATTCATGCTTATAACTGTGATCTTATGTACTGTTGTGTATTTTCCCTTATTTCTAACAGGAATAACATGCTTCCGGATCTTATTCAGAAGCCTTCACTTTGAAGAGGAACCAAATCCTTCATTTGAAGCCACGTTGCAGATTACGTGTTTTGATTTTTACTAACCTCCTTTTAATCATTTTGTTGTTGTTATTATACAAAGGGGAACAAATCTCAAAAAGAGAATAAAAAGGTGACCAAGTGGTCCACAGGTGAAGAATCCGAGGGTGTATAAAGTTCTATGAACTAACCCTTAGTTTTCATTACAAAATTTGAATATGAGAAATATTAAGACCATCTCTAATTTTTAGGTTAAAATTTAAATTTTTAACACATAAAATTTAGGTTTTAATTTAAAAATAATTTTTTTACTCCAATTATTTTGAGTTAAATTTTTAGTTCAAAATTATTAAAGAAAGAATTTAGGATAATATTTTCTTAAAGTAACTTTTTTTTTTAAATAAAAATTATGTAAACTATCCTAATTTAATTTTATGAACATTTTAACTTAAAAATATTTAGATTATGATAAATATTGAAAAATCATTAAACTGACACCATCGCGTGGAACACTATGAAAGAATATGAAACACATAAAAGATTTTTTTTCAGTTACTTTAACTGTTATATTTAAATTTGAACCGTTAGATCTTTTTTTTAACGTTGAATTGATCATATTAGATCTTAGCCATTGAATTCAATGAATTTATAAATATAAAACTAAACAAATACATATATATAGTGGGCCAGCCCCACTAACTAGGGGGAATCCTGGCCTAAATTTGCCCAACAATTGATTTTTGGGTTAAAACTCATATTTGCCCTAAGGGTTGGAGCATGTTTAGAACCTAAAATTTGAGTTTTACTCCAAGGGTTGGAGTAGGTCTAAGGATACTATTTAAACAATGAGACTTTTTATAGATTCATCGTCACTTTATGTTTTTTGCACAATTTTCATACTAAAAATATAAACTTGATCATGTTAAATTTATTTTATTTTTTATTAATTTCTATTATTTGATCATCGTAAATTTCTTCAATTTGACATTGTAAATTGAACTGTGATTATAAAAAGAGAAATGCTAAGGAGATTCTCTCAAAGTGAAACTCTCTATGGACTCTCTGTCACCTAATAATTTAATGTCAATTTTCGTGCTAATATTATAAAATATTGTACCAAAAACATAAGGTGGCAAATAGTCTATGAAAAGTTCCACTTTTGAGAGAGTCTCCTTAGCATTTCTCTTGTAAAAAATAAAAAAGAAGTGTGTGAATAGTAGGGGTGTAACTCAGGTGGGTTAGGTAGGTTGGATGGTCAAACCAACCCTTCACAATTCGGGTGTGGTTGGATTCAGGTTTATGCGGGTTTAGTCAGTTCGGGTTTTAATTGGATTCGGGTTTATTCAGTTTGGGTTTGGATTCGCCGAACTTTATCGAGTTTAATTTTATAACACTTTATTTTGCATTTTTAAAAAAAATTTGAACCAACATATCATCATTCATACAAAAGTTAAAACAAACAACTTGGAAATTATTTCTAATGTTTTAACCATGCAAAATTAAAATTAAATTATAAAACTCATACCAAAGCTTCAACCAAAAGCAATGTAAAAGTGATACTCTCATTCATTCTCCATATGAAAACCGACAATAAACATCAAATTAACATTCAAAAATTTATATATAACTTATATAATATGAAGTGAGATGGGAAATATGTGCATAAACGAATTTGTGCTTAAAATCGGGTTGTGTTTGGATTGACATGGGCATGTAAGACATCAACCCAAGCCAACTCAAGGTGATCGGGTTGAGGTCCGGTTGGATTTGGGCAAGTTTTTTCTTTGTTCTAATCCGACCGATCAAATTTGAAATTAGGTAGGACATGGCGGGATACTGGTTGACCTAGCCCAAGTTGCACCCTAACTTAATAACACCAACTTAAATAATTATTAAAAGGGGTGTGTTATCCACACACCCTTTTTACTTCTTTCATTTTTTTTTTAATTTTCAGCCGTCGAATAAGATGAATTAAAGAAGATTAGAGGATATAAATTAACAATAAGGGTGAGAAAAGTAAAAAAAGAGGTGAATAGCACAACCTTTATTTAAAAAACCAGTTATATTTAATCTATATATATAAAGGGAGAATACCATTTTAGTGAAGCATTCAAAAATGCCAAGAAAGCCCCTTTATTTTCTTCACAATTGAAATCCAAAAAAAAAAAAATTGAGGACAAACTGGTAAAAATACCAAACTCATCATCCCAAATGGTAGTTTGATAACAGTTCTCACTCTTTCACAACCGATACAACACGTTCCCACTCTTTCACAACGGCCCGTGCCAGTTTGCATCAAACTCTGCTCCTCCCTCTTAACCTTTGGCCAACGTAAAACTCCATTCATTTTCTTCCTCCATTAGTTCTTCAATCATCTCACGTATTCAAATATTATTCTTGTTTCCTTCTTTTTTTTTTTTTTTTTTTTTTGGGAAATTTTTTAGTCCCCTAGATTCTTCTATTGCGACTCAATTCCGAGATCTGATCGTGCTTTTTGGAATTGCAGCATAAAGAGGTGATGAGGCTTTTCAACCCATTTACAAAGGATCTCAATGCCATTGGGTGTTTGAGTGGTATTTTCGTTTCTATTGTCTCTGTCTTTTTTATCATATCAATTCACAGGCAACAACCGAGTCCTCTCTCCTAAATCGTCCTAATTGGTCCCTTCATAAACTCCTTTTATTTGGGTTTTACAGCAATCTCATTATTCATTTAGCCTATATAAGAGTTGTATTTACACCGGCTCATTGTTCACAGCCGTTTGGTAATTGTTCCACTGGTAATTCTGATGTGAATCTCTCATATTCATAACATGTTAATAGCACATGGCATGGCCGTTGACATCTATTGTAGTTTTTTTTTTATTTCAGTTTTACAGAGGTGCAGCCGCTGAGTCCCGACCACGACGCGGACGAAGTTGTAACGACAGTCTAAAAAGGTACTTCTACAAAATTTCAAAGGATTCTTAACCTCACACCTCTCTTCCGTCCTATTCATGTATGAAATATTTTTCAATTTGATTCTTTCATTGTTTGGGTGGTTTAGTTTAGTTCTTGATTGATTGGGAATGGCTTGCGTTACAACTATTTTGTTATTTTCTTATATTATTGGATATTTCAGTTTCTGATTGCACGAATCTTGCAATCGACCTTAATTTGTAGAAATGTGCCGATTCACTCTTTTCATTCTCTTTGTTTCTTTGCAGATTTACGAAGAAGGATTTGACTTTGAAAAATCACTTCAAGCTCTGGAAAATTTATCTTCCATTGAGAGGTTTTCAAAATGTTGGATGACAACAGTTGAATCATTTATTCTCAAATGGTAGTTTATTGACTTACTTACTAATTAGTATGGTACATTGACGGCATTATTTAGTTAGATTCAGGGAATTTTATATCAAAAACGGAGTGTGCATGATTCCTTTGTTCACATCACCCATGCTAAAAGCTCTACTTCACAGCAGGCTACGTGCGACGTGAAGAAGAGCTTGCAATATCTTTTTAGTTCTCAATTAGGTCATCGAGTAAAGCCTCCAAATCCATTTCTTAATTCATATCTATTTTCTTATGGGTTGTGCCGTACAAAGTTATCTATTTTTCATATCAATTTTTATTTTGAATTTTTGTGTTTGTGCTTAACCGAGTCTGCAGTAGAAATGAAGTCAGGTGACGTTGTAAACTTCCACCCCCGTTCGTCAAAAGGTGTGTGAAATCTTCATTACACCAATTGCAGGTTCTCATACTATTTCCAATTTTCGGTATCGCACATAAGAAAGGATGGAGTTCTTGATTTTTCATATGCCTTCATATGTCGAATGTCATATAAATTTAGTTGTAGTTAATTTGTCAAAGTTATTTTGTTAATTTGTCAAAGTTATTTGTTGTAACTTTTTGAAATGGCAGTCTTAGTATTTGCCCAGCAATTTTTGTGAATTCCAAACTTTGCTTATAATTATAGTCACGTATAAACTTCCAATTGGATTTGTTCCTCGGCCATACTAATATGATACCGGTTCTTTTGCTTTTATGTAGAAGTAAGAAGATTGTTTTGCCCTTATGTATCCTGCTTCTTTCTGTTCACAAAGTTGCCAAGAAAAAAGTACTTTGTGATCATTTTCTGTTCTTCTTTTATAGTATATTGATGTGTGGATAAAATTTGTCTTTTTTTCTTTGTATCAACAACCTATTACCCGTCCGTCCCTAAGCATGTTCTGTTAAGAAACTTTTGATTTTTCTTTTGTTTAATTTTTCATTCGATAACATTTAAATCATTACTTTACGCAAAGTGAAAACGAAAAACATGACAAATTTTTAAGACGTGCATGGTAAAGAAAAAATTCCTCTTTGCACAATACATTTAAAATATATTTTGAAAACTACAATGAAAAAAAAAAAAATCTAACACAATACACTTTTAGGGGCGCGTAGCGCTCGTGATGCAAAAATATCTCTCGCACGCGCGTGCAGAGAGGCTAGTAAATAATTAATTACAAAAAAAAATTACTCTAACCACGTGCCGACACCTTGTCGGACTTATTTTGGAAGCTAGTTCCGTAAAACGGCGCGGTTACACTAGTGGATTCTGAAGCTAAATAATATTTTGAAATTCAAAGGCGTCAATTCGCCAAAGACTAATGTCTGAAAAATTCAAGCTTTCTATGTGAAAAAAAGTTAACATAAAAAAGCTCTATCTGCTTATTTTTGAAAAAAAATTCAAGCTTTCTCTCTGCCTGTGATTGGGAATTAACCCTTGATTTTCCCCAAATTCTTCAAATTTAGGGTTTATAGCAGGAGCAGCATAGCAGAGCAAATCAGTGCCGGTGATCGTTTTATGCCCATTGTCCTAATCAGCTTCGAAATCCCCCACCCAAATGAAGTTCTATTCCTTGCTGCCGCCGAGTCGACTCAGAATGTTTCAGGTTTTATTTGGGGCAGTGTTCGTCTACTTGCTCCTGATCAGCTTCGAAATCCCCCACGTTTTGAAATCCGGGTTCGGGTCGTCGGGTTTGGACGACGGGCTGCTCGAGACACTGGAGGACGCATTTCCCATGACGTTTTGGCTCGAGAGCGAGGAGGAAATGGGCGAGAGGGACGCCCCGAGCAGGCCGGCGGAGGACGCGTTTCGGGTCTCCGGCGGCTCACCGTACCGGCCCCCCCAGCGGCAAATGCGGGAGGTCAAGAAAGTTTCCGGCTTGGTGTTCGAGGACACTCTCTTCGGCGGCAATGTCAGTAAGGACCAAGTCTCTGAGCTTCACAGAACTTTCAAGAGCGCTTGGGCAGCTGGGAAGGAGCTCTGGGCGGAGCTTGAGGCCGGAAAGCTTGAGTCTGACATGGAGACCAAGCCCGATAACCGCTCTGAGCCATGCCCGGACTCGTTTTTGCTGTCAGGGTCCGAATTCGAGTCCCGGAAACGGGTAATGGTTATTCCCTGCGGGATGACTCTTGGGTCTCACATAACGGTGGTGGGCACGCCTAGGTGGGCCCACTCGGAGTACGACCCGAAGATTGCGATACTGAAGGAGAGGGACGAGGCGGTGATGGTCTCTCAGTTTATGATGGAGTTGCAGGGTTTGAAGAACGTGGAGGGGGAGGACCCGCCTAGGATACTGCATTTCAATCCGAGGTTGAAGGGGGATTGGAGTGGGAAGCCGGTGATCGAGCAGAACACTTGTTACCGGATGCAATGGGGGTCGGCCCTCCGCTGCGAGGGGTGGAAGTCCCTGGCTGATGAAGATACCTGTAGGTGGCTTCAATGTGTTCTAATTGCTTTGCTTAATGAATTGAGAAGTAAGGGGTCTTTGTGTTTTTGGGTTGTATTTAACTAAATTATAGTTTGGTAGGTAAAGAGTATATTATATTAGATGTGCCAATCTAATCTAAATAAAGCGGTTGCGGTTCTATTATTTGGTGAGATTGTTATGTGTTTTCTGATATTTTTTTTTTTTAAAAGTTGATGGACAGGTGAAATGTGAGAAATGGATTCGTGACGATGACAATAAGTCGGAAGAATCGAAGGTCACATGGTGGTTGAACAGGCTGATAGGACGAACAAAGAAGGTGACCATAGACTGGCCATACCCTTTTGCAGAGGGAAAGCTGTTTATTCTTACTGTAAGTGCTGGTTTGGAAGGTTTCCATATCAATGTTGATGGTAGGCATGTCACTTCTTTCCCTTATCGCACGGTGAGTACCTTTGTGTTGTGATATTAACCTACTATGTAAGGAATGCGGAATATCTTAAAATCTTATTCACGGATTGACAGGGATTTGTTCTTGAGGATGCTACCGGACTATCTGTAAATGGAGACATTGATGTGCACTCTGTGCTTGCAGCCTCCTTGCCCACATCACATCCTAGTTTTTCGCCTCAGATGCACCTTGAAATGGTTACTAAGTGGAAAGCTCCGTTTCTTCCCTATGGGCATGTAGAGTTGTTCATTGGCATTCTGTCTGCTGGCAACCATTTTGCGGAGCGTATGGCTGTGAGAAAGTCTTGGATGCAGCATAAATTAATCAAATCTTCGCATGTTGTGGCTCGTTTTTTTGTAGCACTGGTAAGGAATGTAGAATGCTTGTTTTGTGCTTTGATAAATGTCAACCATTTACAGCATTTGGAATTATATTTTGACAGCATGGAAGAAAGGACGTAAATGTAGAGCTTATGAAAGAAGTAGATTATTTTGGGGACATTGTTATAGTTCCTTATATGGATAACTATGATCTGGTAGTATTGAAGACTGTTGCAATTTGTGAATATGGGGTAAGCTTCATAACAAGACTTCACATTGGCTGTACTTATTTTTTTCTTAAGGATATACTTAACATCAATGTTTGTGGTTCTTTACAGGTTCGCACTGTGCCTGCAAGGTATATCATGAAGTGCGATGATGACACATTTGTCAGGGTGGATGCTGTGCTCAAGGAAGCACGGAAAATTCATGGGTATAGAAGCTTCTATATTGGAAATATGAACTACCACCACAACCCTCTTCGCCATGGTAAATGGGCTGTGACATATGAGGTATGCATTCTTCTGCTCTTCACCAATGATTCTAAACAACAAATTATACAAACTTGAAATTGATGTACAACTTCTACTGTTTGTAAGTCCTTTCTGGTATTCTCTAAACCATTAAGTAATTCTGATCTTCTCAAGCTGTATATGTCCTTTAAATATATTGCTTAATGTGATTAACATTCTCTTCTCTGATTTTAAGGACAAACGTTTACAACTTGTGATTTACAAGTTTTTCTTCGAATGCTTAGCTTTCATCTTGTGCCTCATGTTCATACGTTTTCTGGTAATTCTGTTTGTGACGCCTTTTAGTTGAGTGTTGATGCTTTGGATTAGAGTAATAATTTTTAGCAATCAAGAGACAGAGGAACAAATTTTTACTTACCCACCATTAATTTGACAGCCTTAATACTCTTACCAAAATCTAGCTTTTATTGTGAATATTTTATTCGGTTTTCTTATCTACCTGATTGTCATTTGCCTCATTGCGTATGTTGTTGTCTGCAATTGTGACTGGTGATAAGAATTAGACAGTATTTAGCTCCTAACAATCAATATGTCGTTTAACAGTGTCACTTTTTTAGTTCACGTTCCTATAGAATTGGTATATGGGTTGTGTCATGAACAATCTCTCATCCTTCATATTTTTCCTTGGTGAGCTCCAGGAATGGCCAGAAGAAGATTATCCACCCTATGCAAATGGTCCAGGATACATAATCTCCTCTGACATAGCAAAATCCATCGTATCCGAGTTTGAAAGGCACAAGTTGCGAGTATGTGATGAAAGTACTGTTTTTTCTTGTTTGCATCTGTAGTCCGTGTACAGGTCTCCATATCTTTAAATTAACTTCTGTTCTGTGCAGTTGTTCAAGATGGAAGATGTGAGCATGGGAATGTGGGTGGAGCAGTTCAACAAATCTAAACCGGTGGAGTATGTGCACAGCTGGAAGTTCTGCCAGTTTGGGTGCATCGACGACTATTACACGGCGCATTACCAATCTCCGAGACAAATGATATGCATGTGGGACAAATTGCAACAAGGGAAACCCCAGTGCTGCAATATGCGATGACCAGGAATGACGCATTGATCAAACACTTTGCTTACAGTATAAAGAATGTGAAAAGAAGAATACAGAGAAACAAGTTTTGCAGTCATAGTATACCGCTGTAAATATCCGGTGGGGGTTAATTCTGTCAATATTTTCTCACCTGGTTTAGTTTCTAAGTCCCTCATTTACCCTTTTTACAATTGTAAAGAAGCTAGATGGAGAAAGTTACTGTTCTGCCCCTGTAGAATCTAGCCAACCATATGTGGTGATGTAACTGTGGATACAGAAAGAGCCTTTGTAATGAAAGTTGATTCTTTCTGAGTGGTGATAATGCTACAAAAAGATGGAACCAAATTCCCTAATCTTCTTTTTATATGCCATTTCCTTTGGGTTTTTGAGTTCTTTTATCTTATTTTTTATATAACATCGGGGTAAGATGAAAAGTACATTGGCATAGCTAACTGACCTAACCTAGTTATCGCTACGAATATTGCGGAGAAATCTCAACAGTTTACGACAACAAGATGTTGAATCTCAACATATTTTATAGGATTCATAAAAAGTTCAAACCGCAACTTGCATTTGAACTTTAAAATCCAGCTACGAAATTTCACAATCTACAATACCCCAAGCAATAACCAAGCCAAGCAATAGATTAACCAAGTCCCTGCAAAAACACCACAAACAGACTAAGTTGATTAGATCAGTGTACTCTCTGTACCGCCCCGGAATGTGAATAAAAAAATTGAAAAATGAAACCACAAAAGGGTAAAAGGATAGATTGAATACGTACCAATCTGCCACGATCGAGGCCTTGAACCATAATTATATGAAGCTCCAAAGAAACAATCATTAGTGGTGTTGATCCCACTGGGGCAATTACATATAAACGAGTTGTAATTCCCATAATAACCGCAAACCCCGTTACTCCTCTCACAATTAGCACACGAACTCGGATACTCGTTGTTCACACTAAACTTGTACTTGAGGGCAATCCCGTACTTCCAACTATTAGGATCAGACTCACGTTCGTTGAAGCTGTAAAACCCTGAGTAAGAGCTGCACTGCAGCTTCTCCAAATCCATCTCGAAAGCCGGCCCAAGATCCACCGGCGTGTAAACGCAACACGTGGATGTGGGGAGGTTGATTGTGCTGATCGCCTGACATGAGTACAAGTAGCTACAAATCGGCGAACCTTGGTTGTCACATAGGGAGATTTTTGAGCTGTTTTTTTTGTCAGTGTATGGGGAGTTTTGTTGGAAGATTGGAGAGGTGGAAAGTGAGCAGTCGAGTAGGGCAAAAACGTTGTCGTCTTGGAAATCGAAGGGTGCGTCCCAGTCTAGGGCAAACCCTTTGGATTGTTGTTTGCATGAACATGTTGACATGGAGGGGTCTGAGATGTGCATGACCTTGTTTGTGTAGTCTACGTTGGTGATGGGGTAGGATCCGGTGTGGGTTGTGAAGATGGGGTTTCCCTGGCTGCACGACACGTGAGGGTTGAAGCGCGGGTCGCCGCAGCCGGGGTCGCTGCCGAATGGGAACTTGAGGGGGAGTTCGCCGCAGGATCTTTGGCAGGTTTGGGAGGAGATGAAGGTGAGTTGGAAGAGGAAGATGGAGAGGAAGGTGATGGAGAGAGTTGGTGTTGAAGGAGAGCTAAACTTCATATTGTTGTGAGTTTGGAGAGGAGAAAATGATAAGTTTGATGAGAGGGTGTGAAGTGAGGCCTTGGTGTTGTGTTGGTGTGTATATATATTATGAAGTGGAACAAGAAAGCTTAATGAGTTTACAGTTTTGGGGCCAGGGGTTTTCGATAAATAAAACTACTTGTATCATCTCAACTGATGTCGAGCTAGTTAAGGTATATTTAAAAAAATAGTATACCAAACGATCACTTGAGATGATACAAATATTAATATTCCGCCGAAAATAAGGAGCATGTAGTTTTGGATCTCATCAACACTTTCGATTGGCAGTAGCTAGTTTTGTTTTTGTTTTCTTCATTCCAGTGAAATAGAGGAAGTACGGAATCAAACTCGATACCTAAAGTGCAAAGTTAAATGTTCATACCCACTTAGCCAGAATACTAGCTAGCTTTAGATGTTCCGTGATTCTCTTTTCCCCATTAACAGATGCCGTTGTTCCCCCTGCCTACCTTTGAATTGGTTATCTCCCTCCTTCTCAAATGACATCTCGAACAATAATTTAATTAATGGAGACACGAAGTAATAAGTTACGAACCTTTTAATCTGATGAACAGTTCAGGAATCGATATTAATTCACCATGCAATTCCTTGGTCACATAACTCACATGGCTTGTAACCCTAACTATCGAGTTGCTTCTATACAAAGCACTTATGCTAGAAAGTACTTTATTAAAAACGCCGACACCGGTTTTTAGAATCTGAAAAACTTTTAATTGTTTTTGTCAAATGCACTGCTTTGAACATTCTTAATTAGTTACCTGAAATCACTTTTAGTCATTTCAAAAGCAGTTTCAAACGTAATATATTTTTTGTGATTTGAGATCCCAATACGGCTACCTACCCATAGGTTCGTCCCCAAAGCAATCGTAGCCCTAGCTTTCTATATATTTTTTGAATTTCCATTCACAATCTCAACCTTTTGCTTGGAGTAATGAGTATATATTCCCCACCACTACCACTTCAGCCCTAAATCAGAAAAATAAAGAGATCAAAAGCATAGTGTTCTGGAATTAAACCGGATTGAAAATGCAGCAATGATGATTTCTCCTCCATTTATTGAACTTTTGCAAATTATTTATGTCATCATCGTCGACATTATTTGTTGATAACGAATTTTATTCTAAATTAGTTTCCAATAATATATGTAACTGGGGAATAGTTCTGTTGGTAGGGTATCCAAACTAAAAAAATTGTTAAGCGCAAGTCGTGGATTGCCTTAGTGGAACTTTATATGTACATGTGAGAGAAGGAATTGTATCAATGGAGAAGAATTTACTCAATCACGACGTCATGGTGGCAAGATTATAAGTTTATCACATGATGTTATTTTTTTTGGGTGTTTTTCTTTTTGGTACAGTGATGTTCTACCATTAGAGTAAAAGGAGAGATATTTGAGTTAAATCACCCAATGATTTTGCCACAATAAGTATTGAATTCGTATTCAAGTGAGCCGAACTAAAGACCTTCTATTTATAAGTGGAGAAGAATACAGTCAACTCTAATGCTAGTAGTGACATTTGCGGGGGATGATAAGCTTGAGATCGACTACCTATGTGTTCTAATTGCATGCAAATTTCTCTCGTTTAAGTTAAAACACGATAATATGTTGTATAAACTCATTTATCATTTTGAGCCCGGCCCAAGTTATTTGATGTCAATAACTTGGCCCAAACATATAGGGCCCAGTTAAATATCTTTTTCCCGTATTGTTTCTCACTAAAATTAAATACCTGCCGGAGGAGAGTGGAGGCCGAATGAAACTCGAGATATTTACAGGCAACAGCCATCCTTCTGAAAACAAGTTTCTGGGAAGTTGGAAGCTTTCGAGCTTTTCACAGTCGACGCACGTCTAAGGTAACACCTCTCATGCATCCCAGCTTCAAAAGCTTGCCCCTTTTGCCACCTTGTTTCATATTTTTCAGTTTTGAGTACTTTTTATTGATTGCTCACCAAGTGTTTGATAGAATGCGTGAACCACTTTTAATTTGTTTTAGTTAGTGACGGAGTGTGGGTGTGATTGTGAATGTCAATTTGATGAAAATTTTGAACGTTTTATCGGTTTCTGAATCAATGTAAATGGTAGCAACTTGAATGGTTTCATTGGTTTTGCAATCAGAATTTGTTCATTGTTCAAGTATTGCCATGCAATGCAAGTGTGATACTCTCTGCATTTTAATGAAATTCTCTGTTTGTAAATGATGTTCGTCGAACGAACAAAAGTTGGTTATGATATGTATGCTTTGATGTTTAGGCGCTATATTTTGTTTTACGAGAGTTTTTATACGTTTAGTGTTTATGTTTAATTGTTACCATACAGGTGATGTGATGAAGCAACCTCTTTGCTTTGGTTCTTCTAAATGGAGGAAAGCCGCTGCATTACTAGAAAAGGGTCCCAAAAATTGTTCTTGATGGGTTCTTTGAGTAGATATGAAGAGCCGCGCCATCTTGTCAGTCTATTGTTTTCAGATCTCCTATCATCGTCCTTGCTTAAATCTTGCTGTAAATTCTTCACTATTCATCTTTAGGAGATGTTTGAGTCATGGAATTTCCTTAGGAGCAACACATACAAGGCCTTTTCCTGACTATTCCCCCAAGAAACCGTCCATCAAAGATGCCGAACTTGTACATCGCATCTCCACCACAATTAAGCTTCGCTGCTCTGAGCCCTTTTGCAGTATTCTGAAGCCTTATGAATCTCATTTCAGGTCTGACCATCTTATTTGGGTCCTCATGAATATTAAGAATGACTATAAACTAGTGTTGGATTTGTTTGACTGGGCATGCTTACGAAGGGACCCATCATTAGAAGCCCATTGTGTCGTTGTACAAATTGCCGCAGCATCAAAGGATCTTAGAACAGCGCATGAGCTTATTCATAATTTTTGGGCAAAACCCAAGTTAGATGTTAGTGTTTCATTCACTCGCTTTTCTGATCGGTTGATATACACTTACAAGGATTGGGGTTCAGATCCCCATGTGTTCGATGTTTACTTCCAGGTCCTTGTTGAAACCGGGATGCTCAATGAAGCAAGAAAGCTTTTTGATAAATTGTTGAGCTATGGGTTGGTTATCTCTGTTGATTCCTGTAATTTATTTCTTACTCGGCTATCAAGCACCTTTGATGGGATTGAGATGGCAATAAAGTTTTTCAATGAATATCCTGAAGTGGGTGCTCACTGGAACACCATATCATACAATATTATCATTCATTGTCTTTGTCGATTAGGGAAAATAAAAGAAGCCCACCATTTACTCCTGCAAATGGAGTTGAGGGGTTGTATACCTGATGTTGTAAGTTATAGTACTTTAATCAGCAGATATTGTTATGTTGGAGAACTACAGAAGGTGCTGAAGCTCATCAAGGAAATGAAAATAAAAGGATTGATGCAAAATTCCTATACCTATAACAGCATAATACTCCTTCTGTGTAAGACTGGTAAACTATCTGAAGCAGAAGTGTTACTGAGGGAGATGATGGTTTTGGGAATACTTCCTGATAATGTTGTCTACACTACTCTAATTGATGGATTCTGTAAGTCGGGGAATGTTCCTGGTGCAAGTAGGCTATTTGACGAAATGCAGGGTAGGAAAGTTGTCCCTGATTATATAACATATACTGCCATTATTCATGGATTTTGTCAAATAGGGAAGATGACAGAAGCAGATAAGTTCTTCAATGAAATGGTTAGCAGAGGATTAGAACCAGATGAAGTTACTTATACAGCACTTATTGATGGTTATTGCAAAGCAGGTGAGATGATAGAGGCTTTTTCTCTTCACAACCAGATGGTTAGCACGGGGCTTACCCCAAATGTTGTCACTTATACGGCACTGGCTGATGGGCTTTGTAAAAGAGGGGAGGTAGATGTAGCAAATGAACTTCTTCATGAGGTGTGTAGGAAGGGCCTTCAACTTAATGTCTGCACTTACAACTCAATTGTTAACGGCCTTTGTAAGTCGGGAAACATAGCGGAGGCGGAAAAATTGGTGGAAGAAATGGAGGCTGCTGGGCCCTGTCCTGATACTATTACTTATACCACTTTGATGGATGCATATTGTAAGATGAGAGATATGAGTAAGGCTCAGAAGGTCCTGCGTGAGATGCTCGATAGAGGGCTTCAACCTACAGTTGTCACATTCAATGTGCTGATGAATGGATTTTGTATGTCAGGAATGGTGGAAGATGCTGAGAGGCTACTCAAGTGGATGTTGGAGAAGGGTATAGTGCCTAATGCCGCAACCTACAATTCTCTCATGAAGCAGTACTGCATTAGAAATAATATGCGTACTACGACGGAAATTTATAGGAGCATGTGTGCTGGCGGGGTGATTCCTGATAGCAACACCTATAACATTTTGATTAAAGGGCATTGCAAGGCAAGGAATATGAAAGAGGCATGGTTTTTGCATAAAGAAATGGCAGGAAAGGGATATATTCCCACGTCAAGTTGTTACAGTGCACTTATTAAGGGTTTTTTCAAGAGAAAGAAATTTGCGGAGGCAAGGGAACTATTCGAAGAAATGAGGAGACATGGTGTGGTTGCAGATACAGAAACATACAACATTTTTGTCGATATGAACTATGAAGAAGGGAACATGGACATTACTCTTGATCTTTGCGATGAAATTATAGAGAATTGTCTTGTTGGCAAGCCTAAGAATGAAGACACGTAGCAGAATTGCTCTGATGGGATCTCTTGGAGAGAAATTCAGTTTTAGTTCCTGCGGACTCGCATCTGCAATATTATCATCACGGTAATAGTTCTCATCCAGATGTGTTTAGTATGATATAGGATATTGCACAGCCTTTCTGAAATGATGATATTGAAATGTTAGTAAGTTCTTATTGGTATCATTTCTAGACTTTTTCCCATTACTTGATGAATCTATACTGCGCAGGTTATGAGCTATTAATCTTTGTTAGCCAGGGACCTACATATGTACCTGGCTATCGAACATTTGATACGAAATCAAAGATAGATGAAGCTGGGCCCTAAGGAGTAGGGCTGTTCCGTAAACAGATCCAAGCAATCTCAAGATGGCTATTTCGCTCAAATGTTCTGTTGGATTTCATCACTGCCCAAATGTTCTGTAAACACGAACTTCGTGGTATGTGTAGATTGTTCTTCTTTCATGATATGACATGAAACCGTTCCATGCAGCTTAGAAATGTTATGTCAGCATTCTTCTGATCTTAACTACTTTGGCTGGGTGCAGCACTCTTGGTAAAGTTGGAGGATGTAAAAGCAGAGAACATGCAGAAGTGCTTGCATCCCAGAAAATCAGCAAAGAAAAAAGTTAAGCTGATACGGCGTCACCAGGCGCAAATCGCAAATACAACCGCTTCAAGGGCCAACTTAAGACCAAAGAGACCGAGTGAGAATGAAGGACTCGGAAGGAACTCGGAAGAATTGCAAACTTGGGGCTGCCCCCGAAATGCTTTCTGGTCTCAACGAGCCATTCCATTGCTTTGAACCCCGATAGATTTGTAACATGACTGTTTTTTGCAAAGATTGCTGCTACTTGTGTATGTTTACAAACAAAACCAACAAATCAATACGAAAGCACGCCACGTGAATTATGAAATCTACACACAAGTAATGAAAATCAGTTTATTCAAGAAATTCAAATCCATATTGCACCAGCCGGGAATCGAACTCGGCTCTTTACACCTTCACAGTTTAGAGGGCTCTGTCCTAGCAAGTGATGCCACAAATCTTATAAATATCGATATTATAGAAAAGACTGCATACCAAAGCAGTAGCACCAGTGGTCAAGTGATGCCACAAATCTTATAAATATCGATATTATAAATATCGATGTTAGTAAGTTCTTCTTTTGTTTTAGTTTTGTAAAGGTTGGTGGGTTGACTGTATATGATATCTCCTTTATCAATCTTTATCACATTTATGTTTTTTGTGAGAGATGTGTGCAGGGAACAAGTGCCCAGCAGAAATGACTGAATGCAGAATAAGCCACGCAGTTCCAGTTGTCCTCGTCTTACGTGCCCCCATCTCGGCCGCACTACACACCAACTTCCTATCTGAACACACAAGACCGAATAGAAGTAGGTTGAATACGCTGAAATTCAATACGGTAAATAAATCACGACATGTCGGGACGTTAAAATACGTGATAATTTAGCTTTAATTACATGCAAATTTTTCTCAATCATTTAGACCTAATAGCATCTCTAATAAATAATACATTATCATGTGTTTTAAAGTTGTCACGTTACATGCAAGACTCTTTCCATCCACACATTGGATATTAACTTCTTTTTCCTGCCTTTGAAACCTCTCCCGACTGCCACACATATTGTCATTACTTTTACACCAAAATATCACTTTCTAAACCTTTACCTTCTCCTTACTATCTTTCATGCACATTCATAAATAACCGGATCCCAAAGCACAGATTTTGCATCTGCATTTTGAGAGCTTTTCTTGTTTGCGAGTAAATCTGAATCATTAATCATGGCGAAGGGCAACGTGAAGGTTTTGGGAGCGTGGCCGAGCCCATACGTGATGAGGGCTCGGGTCGCGCTCAATATCAAGTCGGTGGAGTATGAGTTTCTGGAGGAGACATTCGGATCCAAAACCCAGCTTCTGCTCCAGTCCAATCCCGTCCACAAGAAAATCCCAGTTCTGATTCATGGCGACAAGCCCGTTTGTGAATCTCTCATCATTGTTGAGTACATCGATGAGGTTTGGTCCTCTGGCCCATCTATCCTCCCTTCTGACCCGTTCGATCGCGCTACTGCAAGATTCTGGGCAGCCTTTATCGATGAGAAGGTAACTGCATGGTTTATCTTCATGTCCTTAATTTTTAATTGTTGTAGGCTGATTTCATTAATTTATTATTATTCTTTTGGATTATCCAGTTAAATGTAATGGATTTGATGAATGATGCACGTCGCTTTTTGATTCTTTGCTATTTAAATTATGGGGTGGTTGCGGCGACGGCAGAGAAATGACGGCTCCGACCCTCCAAAGAGGGGCGGACAACAGCCAATCTCCCTGGAGCGGAGCCTCATAATTTAATCAGTGTGATTCATTACTTGATAAAATATGTTTAAAGGTTTTGTTGCTAGTCTTTCTCTTTATTAGGTCTCGAATGAGATCTATTTGGAATTGCTTATAGAATGATTAATATCTGCATAATTGCTTCGTACAAAAGAATTTTCCAAACGTGTTCTAAAATATGTTCACTTTTGTAAATATTGGTGCCGCTGGTGCAGTGGTTTCCGGCGATGAAAGGCATTGGTGCTGCTCAAGGAGATGATGCAAGGAAGGCAGCAGTTGAGCAAGTTGCCGAGGGGCTAGCTCAGTTGGAGGAAGCCTTTCAAAAGACCAGCAAAGGCAAGGACTTCTTTAGTGGAGACAAAATTGGTTACCTAGACATTGCGTTCGGGTGCTTCTTGGGGTGGCTCAGAGTCACAGAGAAAATGAATGGGGTAAAACTTCTGGACGACGCAAAGATCCCAGGGCTGGTCAAATGGGCTGAGAAGTTCAGTGCAGATCCTGCCGTGAAGGATGTTATGCCGGAGACTGACAAGCTGGCTGAGTTTGCTAAGATTCTTGCGGCCAAAATGAGAGGTGCATGGGCTCCCAAGTGATTAATTAGTGAATCTAATTAACGGATCTTGTTTATTTAAACGAGAGTCGGATGTGTTAGACTGCTGTAGTTTGGTAAACTCGTGGACTTAGGCCTGTTTTATTTTGTGTCTGGTTTTTATGTTAATTTCAGTGAAATAAAAAATCGTTTACGTGCGTCTATTAGTTCAATAGTTGTTTTTTATATGAACCATTCTTGATTATAATATAGGTAGACGATATAGTTGAAATAAAATAATTATGTGAATAACTGTCAACTATTGATGCGTTGTGAGATTCACTTGTACTACTTTCGTCTTGCGCATAGGGGCTCAGAATCAGAACAGTTACAGGGTAGGGTTAAATTCTTGGAATGAATCTAAAAACTTCACTCAAAAGTCAAGGCTTGCAATTTTTATTTTGGCACAGGCCCGAAAAATCTCTAAAAACAACCCTAATTTAGTGATTTTGGAAAGAGTCTTTTCTACATCTCGATACACCGCTCCGGGTGTTCAAATAGATCACAAATTGAGTGTTAACTAAGTTAAGTAATCGTGATGAGGGCTCGCATTGCCCTTAAGCTCAAATCCGTCGACTACTGAGTTTCTTTCAGGAGGCAAAGATGGCAGCAATCGAGCAAGTGACAGGAGGGCTGGCGCTGCTGGGGGAACCCTTTGAGAAATCCAGCAAAGGCGACGAACTATTTTGGCGGAGATGAGATCGGATACCCATTTCATTCGGGTGTTTCTTGGGGTGGCTCATTCTAAACGAGAAGCTGCATGGAACCGAACTGCTTGACCAAACGAAAACGCCGGGGCTGGTAAAATGGGCTGACAAGTTTTGTGCACATGCTGCTGGATGGTATACTTAAGACTGACAAGCTTGTTGAGATTGCTAAGATTATTGCTGCCAAAGCAAGAGCTGCAGCGGCTCTTAGGCGAGGAACTTACATGTATCTGAGACGTCAAAGTGATAGTATGCAGGCGAGACATATGTCGACCATAGTTTCATAAAACTTATAGCCTGGCCTTTTTTTTTTTGTCTGCATGTAGTGTGTGCTTATTGAGCACTCACAGTAGAGAGCGAATCTCCCGTGTCAAGTATTTTCTTTTTTATCTTCAGAAAACAACACACAATATGAATATGGGAAGACCGAGGGATCCAATGAGTTATCATCATCTTCTTTCAAATATATTGTCAATAACGAGCTAGCCTTTCCTTCAGTCTGAGACCACTAAGGGGTGGTTTGGGAGTGAGGTGCTTAAAAAAAAAGCACCCATGAAAAAAAGCTGTGAGGGTTTTAGGTGTTTGGTAAACTGAAAAAAATGGCTTATATTGGAAGCTGCTGTGAGAATAAGCTGAAATCAAAGGAAAAAGTTGAAGCTGCTATTTGCAGCTTTGGAAAACTGGCTTTTTTTCAAAGCACACAGAGCTACAATGCTCCTTTAATGAAAAGACCTACTATCAGACTGCTTTTTTTTCCAAAATCACTTTTACAAAAAAAGTTTACCAAACACTCTGCTGATTTATTTCACAGCCGCTTATTCTCAAAGCACAGCCGCTTATTCTCACAGCAGTTTTTTTTCAAAACACAGTAATACCAAACCAGCCCTAAGAGCACTCAAATTCTAACTCTATATTCTTGTATTTTAGTATTTAAAAGGTGATGAATTTATGTATTTTGGTTTTGTTCTTCAATACAAAGACTCAAATATTTGAGTTTTGAGTCTATGAGAAGAGTATTAATAATTCAGCTGTGTGCATTGGAGATGATTGACTCAAAACTCATATTTTGGTTTTAACAATTTCGTTATGTGCATTGGAGATTATTGGACTCAAAACTCAAATCTATTTTTCTTTTCGCTAAATAATATTTTTCCTAATTAAAAAAAATTAACATGGGCTCCACCTTGAACTCAAATCCCATACTTGAGTCTCAACTTCTTCAGAAACTTACATGAGTTTTAAGTCCCAATGCATTGGAAAACCTTAAACTCATATTTAAACTCAAATAAAATTTGAGTCTAAATTTTCTCATGCATTCAAGATGCTCTAAAAGGACCAACTATTGAGGTACTTGTGCCCTTTCCAAAGTAAAATGAAACTTTTGTGTTCCAAGTGTCATATTCTCAAAGAGTAGTGTTATTCACACATCTTTTTTTACTTCCACATATTTTTCTCAATTTTTTATTATCGATCTTATAAATTGAAAAATATCAAATAACAAAAATTAACAAAAATATATAAAAAAAATAAAAATACGTGTGTGAATAGCACCAACAATTCTCAAACTTGCAAATCATAAAGTTAATATCCACATGCACAAGTGTCAGGCGCCGTTGTGTGCTTTTGTTATTTTCCCGGACAATGATTGTCTGCCCTCCTGTTTTGTGTGGTCACAGTTAAGCCACGCCAACATTTTATATTGTTTTTTTATAGATATAATAAGACAAAAATGAATAGTAATATAAAATGTTGACGCGGCTTAACTGTGACCATACAAATAGAATGGCACAGGGAGGACACCAGAAGTGGAGGGCAGACAATCCTTGTCCTATTTTCCCACATATTGGTTATCATTGGGGTGGGATTGAAATTGAACCCCGAATAATGAATAGAATCAGATCCAAATTCCAAATGTTACTGCCCCAACCGCATAAGGAATAAGCCCAATACCAAGTTGGGTCTGATTCTGATATGCCTTTCTCCAAAATATGACAAGCTTTTTAGTATGTTTACTTATTAAGAAAACTATAAATTGAAATGGCACCTGGTTGCTTATGGTATAAGATGTGTTATTTTCTTTTTACGTGGACGAAAAATAATGCGTAAACGACAACGAAAAAGATGATTTATTATCAACAACGAAAAAGATTAAACAAAAGTGGTTAAACAAGATTATCATTTCTTCATTTCGACGGTTAACGCATAAAGAATTTAGTACGCGTTTCTATTTGAATGTATCTGTATTACGTGACGTATCAATCTTATTGCATCAAAATTTAGTAAGTTTTGGTACATAACATATCTACTTTGTTGTTTACAAAAATAATATGTGATTTATTAAGATAAATATGTGGATTATTAAGACATTGAAAAGATCACACGAAAAGACTTCTTTAAGAAAATCAAGGACAAAAGGCTGAGTAGGCCGATGCCAATATTAGACTACGCACCAAACCAACCGCGACAGCTGAGAACGACCTTCGTATTTCCTCTACTATTTTCACACTGATTTTCGATTTACAGGCAAAAGAAAACAAAACCCAGCACCGGTTTCTGCAAAAAAGCTCTCTTCTTTTGATCGGCGGCGGGTAGAGTGGTAGCCTCAGCTAGCTAGATAGAGTTAGAAATGAAGGGAGAGTTAAAGGTGGATAAGTTTGGATACGAGGTGAGGACCTCTTCAGACGCCTGCATATCCGCCATCAACGCCTTCTACGACCAGGTGGGTACCATCAATTTTTTACTCTTTCTCGATTTCTCTGGCTTTGGTGTGGGAAAATCTGAGATGGGTTTTTGAGATTTTTCATTTTTGATGAGTGAATGAAGGTTTTGAATTATGGCCGGCGGCGGTCAGTGATATTGGAGGCGGCAGCGCACGACGGCCAGTGCGTGCTTGCTAACATACTGGCTGCCCATTTCCTCTCCTCCTCCGATCCTTCTCGTGCTCCTCCTCATCTCCAAGCCGCCAAGTCCGGGCTGGTGAGTTTCTTTGGTCAAATTTAACCCTTTTTTTGTTGATTAATTTTGGATATTTACTTATGTGGCGTGATGGGAAATTTGTTGTGCAAAGGAACAAGCTACCCCGTACGAGAAAGCAGTGTTTGCTGCTGTCAGTTGTTTGATTTCTGAGGATAGAGACGATGATGTTGCTTTTGAGTTGCATTCAAAGGTGGGCCAGCGCCAGTTCCTCTCTATAGGGTTTTTATTTCCTTGATGAGCATATCTTACTTGGTTTCTTAAGCTTTTCATTTGTCAGGAGGATTCTCTCTGGATCCTCAAATTGTTGTCTATTCATGGTATATGTGCCGTTTTCGTCCTATACTATTCATATTTAATTTAAAATAAAAGTATTTAAAATGATTTCGTCATATACTATTCATATTTAATTTAAAATAAAAATATTTAAAATGATTTCTAACCTTATGATATATGATGAACGGACACGATTTAAGGATCCGGAGAGGATCCTCATTCTTTAATTTGTGGTTTCTTGGCAATTGTAACAAGGTCGTTAGTAACTATTTGGTCAGTCATGCTGGTATAGCAGATTATCCAGCGCAGAAACTGAGTTGGAAATCTGCCTCAAATTATAAACTTTTTTCACATCAAATTCCAATTTTATGGATAAAGAGTTCACTGCTTAATCTTTTACATGATTGCTCAATCACCTGCCTATGGAAATCTGCTCTTATGGTTTAGTGGCCTCTTCTCTAGTTTGCATAACCGATATATCATCCCGAACCCAAGACATAAATGGGTGTTAACGAAGCATGATGTTGCTCTGATGTTTTCAACTATGTTTTCAATTGCTTGTTTCTCATTGTTTTTTACAATGGCAGATACGGTAGGAGACATACTGTGTGGTTCAAGTATTTTGTATAAGAATGACAGCCCTTCAACATAAGTTTAGTCTTTATTGTTTGTAATGGCTCTGTCCGTTAAATGTTTTTTTTTTTTTTTTGCAGCTCTTGAAATGTTTCCCTAAAGATTTGGCTTCTCTGAAAAGGGCCCAAGTGCTCTGCTTCTACACGGCTCGACCTGATCTATCGCTGGATCTTGTTCAACAGGTTCATTTCTGTATGTGATGTTTATATTTTCGTTGAATAATGTTGAGCACAGTGGAAGATATGTAATTTATTAGCTGCTATTTTTCTGGCATCTTGCATGAGTATTGAGCAATTTCAACCAAATAATAAAAGTTTATGGCGTAAGATATAGGTATTAGGAGAGCACATTTTTCTGCGGTTTTGAGCGTTTTAAATAGTAGTCGAATCTTTTTACATTTTCTCAATTGCCTCGTAATAATTTTCTAACAGGTTCTTCCCAGTAATGAACAAGAAGAATACGTGTATGGCATGCTTGCTTTTCCTTTATTAGAGCTTGGACGAATGGAAGAGGCTGAGAAAGCTGCAAAAAAGGGATACAAGATCAACAAGCATGACAACTGGGTGCAACATAATGTGAGCTTTAATCATTTACTCTGCTTCATATCACTATCTGTTAGTTGTGCAAGAAGTTTCTAATGCTTAAGTTCTTGATTGTAATTCACGTGTTCTTATCTTATGCAGATGTGCCATGTTCTTCAGTATAATTGCCACTTTAAAGAAGCAGTAGAGTTCATGGAAGAATGTTCACCTTCATGGGATTTGTGTTCGTCATTCATGTATGCATATTGAATTAGTTTATAGTTTGATTTTTTTTTCTTTCACTTTACCTGGTAATTAGATGCTAATAAGTGTGACAATCATCAGGCTTACACACAATTGGTGGCATGTAGCTCTTTGTTATTTAGAAGGCCATGCTCCAATCCAAAGAATCCGAGATTTATACGACCATCGAATCTGGAAGGAGTTGGAGAAACCTGATGCTGCACGTCCAGAGGTTTGTTGAAAGTATTTTTTTAGATCACCCAGCTCTTTTGCATCTTCCGTTCCTAATGTCTTGTGCAATTAGGTCTACTTGAATGCCCTTGGGTTGTTGTTACGGGTGCATGTTCGAGGTGAAATGGATGCCTTTGAGGACCATTTGAAGACTTTAGCTAATTGTGTGACAGATCAAGTAAGTTAAACCTTGGGTTCATTTTCATTTTTCTCAAGAGGTGCGCTCGTTTATGCAGCAAAGAATAGTGATTTGAAAAGTGCAGAATACACCCATATAATAAGGGATAGCTTGTATAAATTGTAGAAGGAGAATATTTATTAATTTTTCGATCGCTAGAACTATAATTTTGGAAAGAATTATATGAATTGGTAGCTCTTATTGCAATGTTATTTTGCTAGGTGATGGGCATTCCATGCTTTGTGTGCTTTAATTGTTGTCAGACACAGTTCTGTTATCTGAATTTGTTCCATTTTGTTCAGGCCAACTGGTATTTAGAGTGGCATCTTGACGTGTTAATTTTATGGGCATTGACTCGTACTGGTGAAATTTCAAAGGCAGAAGAATTACTTAAGGGCTTAAAATCCAGGTGAAATAACCTTCCACTCACTCAAAAGCACTCTATCAACCGTTATCTTTCAACATATTGATTCCTACTTTGGTCCTCATGTAGAATTGCTAAGATGAACAAGAAGAAGAAACAGTTCATGCAGAAAGCAATGCTGGTTTGTTTTGATTGCCACCTCCCCACTAATTATTTTATTTTATCTATTGGAATATTATGTTATCCTTTTGTTCATTTCTTTCTGCACCGTCTTTTCAAAAGTTAGCTTTATATTTGTATTCTGTATTGGTCTCACATTACACCACCTACTGAATCTTCTTCGTAAACGGAGCGTGGCATTGAACATTTTATGGGCAGTAAGAAATTGTGTTGTTACTTTTATCCAGGGCTCTTTCACCCGTACTATCAGCAAGAGAATGAATTTAGAAGATTATCATTGTTATATTTGGTTTGTCGTTATAAATAACAGGACAATATCTTCGTTATCAGCTTGCAGAAGCCACGTACGAGTATGGGATGGGTAATGAAAAACAAGCATTAGAATTGCTTGGTCCCGACTTTGATGCGGATAACTGCAAGGTATTAACATTGAGAACTGATTTCCTTGTTTCATTCTTTTCTATTTCCACATGGAGAAGCACTAAAGAATTCTTATGTACTATCATTCAAGATGATCGGAGCATCGGGTGAACAGCTTGATATATTCAATGAAGTTTGGTACTGTATGTTACTTAACAATGGACAAGCTGCAAAAGGTATGATACACACACTAATGTTTCGCCATCAAACCCCACTGGTGATTTTCTTCTGACTTGTGTGCGGATTTCAGCGATTGAAGTGCTTAAGAAGCGGATCAAAACAAGAGAGGGTATCCCCTTCCTTAGGCGCCTGCTGGTATATATATCTGCCATACTAAATGACGTACTTTAGCTTCGTAATCCTCGATTAGAATGTGAGCAGTATGAACGATTTCAATCTGAACAGTTTCATGTAACGGCTTCATGTCTTGCTTGCAGGAGAGAGGCTATAAACTGGCAGGCAGGGAAGAGGAGGCAGCAACTGCAAGTGAGGAAGCCAAGCGATTGGAGAACGCATATTTCCCGTAACCAGTAAGATATCACAGCCAAGCCGAACACTTGCACATCTCCATGACCTTGGAGTGAGAAAACCAGGTGTTGTATGTGTCCCCTGTATTATGTGTACTATCTTTCAACATTACATTGTACTTGCAATGCTCCATCTACATGGCATTCTCGTGTAACATGAACAAATATTTACATTTTGTTTCAACTAAAATAACAACCTAGTTTCCTGCTTTGGAAACAGTTAGTTGATGCTTCTTTCTTTTGCAATTATGTGTTTACAACTGGAAAACGGAGAAACAGGGTAGGACAGCCTAACCAGCATGATGGTTAGACACTCTCATACAACTTATACACTCGTTAGTCCACACATTTAACTTTAACATGTCCGTCTCTCTTGTTCCCTTAACTTGATTACGGGAATATAAATTCGTGATGGCTAAAATTCTCCACTTTCGTAAACAAATTAATCGAGAAACCAAAATTGAAAATTCCATGCTAGAAATCACATTAATTACAATGCTTCGATATATGACACACGTAAACAATGAAGGATAGATGTGCGGTTTAGGATTCAATGGTCGAAGATTGAATTGGAAATATGACTCAGCAGACACGAACAAAACGCCAAAATTTGATTTGGAAGGAGATTATAGAATACAGAGAGAGAGTAAAAGCCAGAAGCAGGCGAAAAGCAGAAGGGAGTTCCAAAGTTTAACCAAACTCAAATCCCTCCCTGTATTCACAAGTCGCAACCATCTCTGACTTCCTCCTCACTGTCTCACTTCGGTGACTTCAGTTGTCGGTCAAAACCCGCACATGCACACCAGACCCCACGCCCCGCCCATGGGCCCCACACACGTCCAATCAAATCATCCATTTGCCACGTTCGAACTCGAAGCCCGGGACACCCCACGTGTGCGGCTCCTGATCCGCTTCAGCTCCTCCACCACTTCCTTGGCGTCCGGCCTGTCGTCCTTATCCGCCGCAACGCACCTGAACGCCAGCTCAGCCGCCGCATACACGCCGTCGGACACGTCCCCGTCGACAACCAGAACCGGGTCCACCACCTGGTGTAGCAGGCCCGTCTGGATTTTCTGCACCACCAAATCCGCCAGCGCCAGCTCCCTCTTGTCCCTCCGCTGGTCCACAGCCTTCAGCCCCGAAATCAGCTCCAGTAAAACGACACCGAAACTGTACACGTCACTTTTGTCGGTCAACCGGAACGACCGGTGGTAATCCGGGTCCAGGTACCCAGGCGTCCCCTGCGGGCCGGTCCAAACGTACCCGGAGCTGGACGACGTCCTTTCGGGGAAAACCAAGAGCCTGGAAAGCCCAAAGTCCCCGACTTTAATCCGCATATCTTTCTCGACGAAGATATTCGACGACGTTATGTCTCTATGGACCACCGGTGGCACCACCGAGAAGTGCAGGTACTCCATAACCATTGCGGTTTGCAGAGCAATGTCGACTCTCACCTGCCACGTCATCGACCCTTTCCGGTAGAGGCTCTTGGGGCCGTGGAGGTGGTCCGCGAGGGTGCCGTTGGGGACGTAGTCGTAGACGAGAAGGAGGCCTCTCGGGTCGCTGCAGTAGCCGTGGAGTTTGACTAAATTTGGGTGGTCAATGGAGGAGAGGATTAGGATTTCGTTGCAGAAGCATTTGTTGGAGAAGGCTTTACAGGATGCGGCGGCGCCGCGGAGGGGTTTGTGGAGGTGTTTTACGGCGACGACTCTGCCGTCGTAGAGCTGACCCAGATATACAGACCCGAACCCGCCGTCCCCGATTTTGCGTTTCGGGTCGAATTGGTTTGTTGAGGATTCAAGCTCTTCGTATGTGAAAACTGGCGGGAGGAGGTTGGCGGAGCGGTGGCGGTGGAGGAACAGAGTTGTTGGGTCTTCTTCTGTTGCGGCGGAGCTTAATCTTTTGGACCTGAAGACGGCTATGACAACAGAGACGACGAGTAGGAAGCAAGCCAATGTGAACACGGAGGACAAGATGGCGATTCGATTCGGGTTGTCTTTGCTAATCCACGGCGGCGTGAGGTGAGTTTCGTCGTAAAAACAGAGGAATTGCTTAATTGGGTCGGAGGAGTTAAAGCCGCAGAAGCCATTGTTGGACTTGCAAGCTCTGCAGCTGGAAAAGTAAGAGTCTTGAGCTTCGTCCCACTCCAGCTCGATCCCAAATTTGAGGAAATCGTCGAGAAAGCTCAAGACGTCATCGTGGCAGCCCTGCTGGGTGACAGGGCGGTGCGGAGATCCGCAGTCCTTGAGAAGCTTGAGTGGGTGTTTGATGAGCTTGCAGTCCCAAGGGCAATGGCTGCAGTTGGGAAGATTTGGCGGGAAGCAAGGATTGAGAACTGAGAGGCGGGAGCAGGAGGCGTCGGATATTCGGAATGGGGTGGCGGAGATGTTGATGGAGCGGCTAGGAATGGAAGGATAGTTAGAGGACGAGCAGTTTGTGACTGTTGAGTTGGTGGTGTGGGGAGAGAGGAGGAGTGAGGAGGCGATGGGATCGTAGCTGATGAGAGAGAAGGAGAGGTTATTGATGGAGACGGTGGAGTGGGGGGCAGAGCATTTGATTTGGAAAGAAGGGTGGCCGCAGCCTGGTGAAGAAGAGAAGGGGAACGGCGGCGGTGAAGTGAATGGTGGACATGAAAATGTGGAGGAGGACGATGGTTTTGGGAAACATGAGTGGGCGGCGGTGGCAGCTGAGTAGAGTGTTAGGAGGATCAGGACTGAGAGCGCGACGGAGTATGGTGGTAGTGGTGGTGGAGGCATGGATGTGGAAGGGAATGGGAGTGAGAAGGGAATGTAAAGAGTGAAGTTTCAGTAGTCATGAGAGAAAAAAATTTGAGATTTGAATCCGAGGGTCACGTGAAGTGAGGTGGAGATCGAGAGAGAGGACAAAAAAACTCGAAAGCGGTGGTGGACCTGGTGGGTGAATAGTGGTGATCGAGGTGGGTTGAATAATGGTGAAGAGTTTTTCATTGTGAGTTTGAGTTTTATGTTACGTAGCATTTAACGTTATAAGTATTGGACGATATGTATTCACGAGATTACAGTAAAAATAATAATTCAAATTATCCTAGTTTATACAATGTTAATCACGAGCTAATGGTCTAGTAGTAAATGGTAGCTTGCGAGGTTCCTTCAAATTAAAAACTAAAAGTTTTTTTGTTCGAAATCATAGTTTGCCACCAGTTGTCTTATTTTTTAATTTTTAAAAAAAAAAAATCATACAATGTTTGTAGCCTTTTACTGCTAGGTGGTATGGAATAATATTTTTTTTTTATGATGATTAACTTTCTTTTTACGTAATGATGAGTTCCAAATCAACTTATTCTCTTAATCCTATGTGACTAATTCTAGAAAAAATTATTATTTTTACAAATAATACAACATTTACAAACACACTTAGCCCTGGTTTTGTACTGAGGTGATTCTGAAAAAAATGGCTATTATCTTCAGTTTTTTTTCACAGTTTTGGGTGAAAAAAAAGTAAAAACACAAAGCTGCAAAACCCAGCTTTGAAAAACCAGCTTTTTTTTCACATCTGTTTTACATAAAAGTTTATCAAACACTATAATACTGTTTTTTTTTCAAAAGCATTTTTACAAAAAAGTTTACCAAACACCTGCTGCTTTATTTCACAGCTGCTTATTCTCACAGCACAGCAGAATCAATTTTTTTTCAAAGTACAGCAATACCAAACCAGCCCTTAGTTAACTGTTGAGGCTGCCACACTTAGCTAGAATCGAAGAAAGATATCTCACACAAATTGGAAACATGAAAGTGGTCGAGCTAACTGATGATGGCCTTTTTAGCCTTTAGAATAAAAAGGTTATCATGTGGAGGGTAGCTACATACAAGTACAGCCAAATTAAGATGAGAGAGGACAGACAGTCTGAGGCCACAGCGGACTACCATAGGAAAGCCGACCCCTACTACCTAAAACAAAGAAAGAAATCTATTCCCATATAGCAATAGCCTCTATGTGAATTATTGTGTAACAAAAAAGCCGCCCCGCCGCGGCAAGCCGGTTGAAAAACGCAGGGACGCAGGCTCGCTTACACAGAGGTAGAGTAGAGTCAGCTAACCGTCAGCAATCAACGCTAAAACTTCTGTGCTTAATAAATCGTGGAAGCTTAATATCCCTCCTAAACTTCGTATTTTTGCACCACCGAGAGTATTTTCAAACTATCAATGAAAGAACTAATTTGTTGTTTTATATAGATACTAGCATTTGCCTACACATGTTTTATATACATACTTTATCTCCATTAAACCTCATCCTTCCCTTTTCCTTTTCTTCTATTCTCTTGCCTTTCATTTTCCATGGTGAATATAATGCTTTTACTTTTATCTTTATAGAATGTCACATCACATTCATACATACTTTAACTTTTTTAAGCTCTGAAATTACTTTGGTATTATTAACAGAAGCTTCAGATCTCTCCATTCAAAATGATTGCCATTTTATTACTGCTTGATTAATTCAATCATGACACAATTTTGCTTTATATATGCAAGGATTCTTATCAATAATGAAGTTTGTAGCCGTTTTGTACTGTCGATGTTAAAAAAAAAAAAAAAAAAAAAAAAAAAAAAGTGGTTTGTAACTGCAGGAATAGGATCCTCTTTGGATTCTCTTTGTGCGAATTCGGATGATCAATCAATCGTGTTCATTTATCGTAACTCGTGCAATTAGAAATCATTTTAAAATTTTAATTTAAAATTAAATATAAATAGTACCTAATGAAAACTGATCTCACAACGTACAATGAACATACACAATTGATTGATCCCCGAATCCCACAAAAGGGATCCGAAGAGGATCCTTGTCTGTAACTGCGGATAATTAATTGTTCTGATCTGAACAACAAAAAAGGGGTGTGCTATCCACACACCATTTTTTATTTCTCACACACCTCTTATTAATTATGTCATTTGATCTTATTCAATTTATCCGCTCCAACGGTCGAAAATTAAAAGGGTGTGTGGATATCACACCCCTAAAAAAACTGGGTCCGTCCGGTGTGTGTGTTTATGGTTGCGGCTGATGGAGGGAGATAGACCTGGCATTTTGGACTCGACCCATTACTATTAGTATTTTGGTGGATGCTTAACTGGTTGGGTCGCTAACGGGTTAACCCCGTTAACAACCCATTAAAAAACGGGTCACTTTGGGTCAACCCGTTAACACCGTTAGTTGAGGATGTTTTAGTAATTTCAATAAAGTCTTAACAACAGAATATAAACTTTATGCAAAAAATAATAATAATTGTTAATGGGTGAAACGGGTGACCCGTTAGCTTAATGGGTCGGGTTCGGTAACCCGTTAACTTAACAGGTCGGGTTGAATCCGACCCAAACCCAATAAACCCAACCCGTTTACAGGTCTAGAGGGAGAGACGTGGCGTGTGTATATATATTTTTTTAAGTTTTTCTTTTATTTTTTTATGAATTATAAAATGTTTATTTAATTAACGGTATAATCTAGCATTTATATTAATTTTGGTGTTTTACCTATTTTTTATATCTAACTTTCATGTGGCGTATTTTTATTGGTTTACATTGCTGACATTTGACATGTTAACGAAATATTAGATAATATCAGAGGTTTAGTACGATTTTGCTTATTATATTTCCGATTTATCTGCACCATTGGAGATGCTCTACGTTAAAAAGACCAGAGGTAGGCCCACGTCTGGATGCGCATGTCGATGTTATTATCGAAAGCCCATATCGTTATTAATGGCCCAGTATAACTAACGTTCCTTGGGACAAGAATATGCATGACCCATACAAAACGTTGATAGGATTGCAATGCACGAACTAAAACTGCATGGCCCATGGCACTTTCATTTCTCGGTTTATTTTTCGTATTTGTTATATTTTTCTTTTGTTTAATTGTTTAGACTAGCGGCACGTAGTGGACTAAGAGCAACTCCACCCATGGAGCCTTCCCCCTGGCAATCCACTATTGAATCCACCCTTTTGAACAATAATTGCCTTTAATGAATAGTAACTACCATAAATGAACAGTAATTGACATTTGCATCTCCAGCCTTGGAGCCCTCCCCCTGGCAATAGGCAATAAAATAATAGTTTTTTTTGTTTGTTTAAATAATACAAAATAAAATTATTTGTAATTTCGGATAAGATTTTTTAAATCGTTCTCGTTGCGCCACGTGTCATTTTATAAAAAAAACAATTATTTAGCGATGGATTTCGATAAGATTTTTATCCAATGTCATCGTGCCACGTGTCGTTATCTTTTGAGAATCTTTGACGATAGATTTCGATCAGATTTTAACTCGTTCAAAATTACGCCACGTGTGATTATCCGAAAAGATAATTATTGGAGATCGATTTCGATAATATTTTTATCCAATATGATCATGCCACGTGTCATTATCTTTTCAGAATCTTTGAGGATAGATTTCGATCAGATTTTTAACGAATGACGGCATGCCACGTGGCCTTATTTACAATCCAATCATTTCTGAATCGTCCATATAATCCACCATCCATCCTCACAAATCTCACACCAATTTTCTCAACATCTCTATCTCATTATTCATAATTTCTGCTTCTTCTTCACCATTCATCCTTACAATGTCTTCTTCTTCATCAAGGATGATGTGGGAAATCGATCAGCAAGAGGAAGAATTGTTTAACCAATCTGAAGGAATGTTCAACCTTCAGATAGCCGAAAATGAGATGGAAAAGGATGAGGAGCGTAGAAGGATAGATGACGAAACAAGAATGGCCAGAGCCTCACATTCCCGTCGAGTCATCCAGACTGTTGCTCAGATATGCAGGCCCAACCTATTCCTCACCACTTAACCAATATGTAGTGCTAGGATCATCTTGTCTTGTTGTGCTAGGACCATCATGTCTTGATCTCGCTTCTCTTGCACACCTCCTTTGCACCACATCCGTTTTCTCCGACTGCCAAAAATATTTAGAATTTGGAGACATCCCTTCTAAACGCGTGTTCATAATGTCACGATCTCGTTGTGCAATTCTTTCTTCTCTAAGCAACTCCTTTTCTTGCCTAAGTAGCTTTCTTTCCCTCTGTTCAGCTTGAAATGCTTGTTGAATAGCTGCAGCTTTTACCTCATCTCTAGCCTTTTCAGCCTCATATTTCGCCAATTCATGCGCCAACGTCAATTCACCTTGACGAGCAAGTTCTTGCATGTACTTTCCATAATCATTCTTGGAAGCACTCCATTTCCTCTTTGAAGCCTTCTTACCTTGCGGCCTAATTGGATAACGGGTCGACCCCGACGCTTGTTCTGGAATGGGCGTTTCAGGCACTTCTTCTCCATCTTCTTCATCAACATGGGAGCCATGATCGGGTGTAGAGTGTGGAGGGATGCTGTGTACAAAGGTGCTGTGTAGAGGGATGTTGTTCATGCATACTTCTGGACCAACATGCACAACTTTGAATTTAGGACAATCTTTAACAATATTCCAACATTCCCACCGGGTGAATGATTTGTTTCTTGATTTGATTTTGGCAGCATACCATGCTTGTGCTTGAAGTTGCTACAAATAATAATATTTAAGTTATTAGGTAACAAATAAATAATACAAACAAATAATAATAATGAAATTAGGTCACAAATAAATAATACAAACAAATAATAATAATGAAATTAGGTCACAAATAAATAATGCAAACAAATAATAATAATGAAATTAGGTCACAAATAAATAAAGCAAACAAATAATAATAATGAAATTATTAGGTAACAAATAAATAATACAAATAAATAATGCAAACAAATAATTATAATCAAATTAGGTAACAAAATAATAATACAAACAAATAATTATAATATATTCTTACCTCATCCGCATAATTTGCCCCACTTCGAACATTATTACTAGCTTGTGGCAAGGCATCTCTCCACGTACTAAAGGAATGGCAAAGTATTTTCCAACGACTGGACATCGATTATTTGGTTCTTTTCCCACTCATTTGCTCAAGAAATTTGGTATGAATTAAACTCCACATTTCTCGCAACTGCATCTCATTACTGAAGGAAAATTTTGTCCTAGCTAAGAACATGTATGAACATTTGAATACATATGCTAACAATTAACTCTTTAAAGTAGGCATGCATCCAAAAACAATTCATGAAACCCATGACTTTCAAAGCCTAGTATATGGTGAACCAAAAGACTCTTTAACAACATTAAAGATAATTAAGAATTTAGAGATTCTTTACCCTTGAAGCTCATCCTTGATTACACAAGGGATTCACCCAAGTGGAGGGCCTTCAAGTCACCTCCTTGCTCCTTGGATCTTCCTTGTGATTTTCCTCCTTTTAGTGCTCCTTTGCTTCTTTGAGGATTTGAAGATTAGTTCTCCAAAACACCAAAAGTTTGATGTCTCTATGTCTCTTCACCAAGGATGTAATTTGTGAGGATGAAAAATGGATCACTTAGGGAAGTAAATTTGCTAGATAACTTTCCCCAAGTAGCTTAGAAAACCCTAATTGAAAACAAAGCTATAAAGATGAATTTATACTTCATTTCTTAGGTGAGTGGCAAACTTGCAATTAAGCAAACTTGCATACCCTCACCCTAAATGGTTGGCCTATATGGTTATTGGGCTTATTGCCCATTTTGTTTTAGTTGTCATACAACTTAAACATAATGGGCCTTGTGGACCAAAACACTTTTGGGCCCCGAAGCCCTAAAACCAACTTAAAAGCCCAATACGAACATTTCGTATAATTAATTAACTAATTAATTAATCTTGACCATTCTTCAATTAAACCATTTAATTGCTTATCCATTTCATTTAATTGCTTCACATATATCCTTATTTGGTGTGCGATCCATTAGGTTCCAATTAGCGAGGCAGTGGGCGATGTTACTCTTAACTATCGATTGTGAATTGAAACCACATTTCAATTCTCCCTTTTTGATGATTAGTGTTTGCTAATCAATAGGGCTTCCACAAACCATGAGTGACACCTAGCAGTATGTCATGGTTACCCAAGCTAAGTAGAATTGGTTGGAGAACCTATCCAGTTACAATTACAATGCAATACGGTCCTTCTCTAATACAATACTCTTAACCACATTGTTTTAAGTGATAGTTTGTTTCATGTCTACTATCCAATGTGATACTTTCTTATATGATTCCCTTGAATATGATTTGGAACATCTTCCTTAGTCATATTCATTTGCTTTGGCCAAAGACTTTAGAATCATATTTTAGAGTATACTCCTTCCACCATGGAAGGTTAGAGATCCCTTGTTGTGCATTCATATGCCTACATGACTAGATCACATGACCCCAACAATGCCGTGGACAATCCGAGGGAATGCCTTTGTCATGATCAAAGATCAAGGACCTAACCATTAGACATCTATGATGCCTCAGGTCTAAGGACTACTTTGCATATTGTAACCTTAGAGTTCGTACATGACATGTATGTTTGAACTCTCATTAATCGCAGTTCAGTGTACTCGATTACTCTTTCGAGCACCTATGTGTTTGTCTTAGTGTCCAACACCAAATGACTTGAGACTAGTTCATACTCACGTTTGAGTCAACATAACACATACTAACCTTATTGGATTGTCAATGCCCAATTGGCAATCCTATGGCTAGGAACGTTTTAGGAATGAACATAAGAGAAAGGTCTCCTTAATCTAACTCATTAGATCACTTATCTCTTATGTCAAATACATCCCTTGGATTCTCTTATTGATTAAACACATGATTCAATAAATAGTGATTAACAATAAGTATTGCCCTTCCGTTAAACATATAAAAGTTTAACATATTAAGTATTCCAAAAAGCTATTACATCAAATGAGTGGCTTTGTGGGCATACTTCCAACAATTACCCGTAAGGGAATTATGAGTAACTTCAACCCAGCTAGTGCACAACGCAACATCTTCAAGAAGCGACCAATTCGTACCTGCATCAGTAGTCATTTTGTGGAAAAAAAATTGGATTGAAACTTTGAGAGAAAGATAGGAATATGATTGAAAGTAGTTGAGAAAATATAAAATTGTGGTGTAAGGTAGATGGAGAAGAAGTGGTATTTATAGAAAAGTAAAAAGAATTTTTTACAATTTTTTTTCAGATTTTTTACAATTTTTTTCGGATTTTTTACAATTTTTTTAAAATTTTTATTCAAATAATTAATCTCTGCCGTTGAATTTAAAAAAATTTGAATTCCAACACTCCAGATTGTGCCACGTGTCATAACGGTAACTTTTCTTAATTTTAAAACTATTTTTTCTTTCTTTTTTAATTTATAAAGCAGATTAATATCAACAGTTGATCTTAGATCGAACGGTTAATATAAAATCAGTTTTTTTGTTTTTATTACTGTTGCAAATCGGACGGCTCGTATTAAAGAGCCGTTGGGATCGAACGGACCGTGGGAAGCCACGTGGCTTCCCAACGGTAACTGGGGGCGCGGGCCACTTGACTGAAATCCTGTCGGGCGACGCGCCCCCACTCGCGAGTGAGGGGCACGCGCCTGACACAAAAAAAATTTAAAAAAAAGCCCGGACCCAGGCCTGACGTCACGGGCCTCGGGCCACAGGCCTGTCAATTGGCCACCCCCCGTCCCTCGGGCTCCCACCCTCACTCGGGCCCTCCATGGCTGGAGAAGAATCAACCGGCCCTCGGGCCCCTTCCTGCAGCCCGTCCCCCGAGCAAAGAGCATGGGTGGAGTTGCTCTAATCTGGTGGTTGAGAGCCTTTTATGCGTCACGATTTCAAATTCTCTCTAACTTTTAGTAGTATAAATTAATTTAGAATATTGCTTGTAATAAAAAAAAAATTTAATTATTAAGTTGTTTGAGTTGCAATCAGTTAGAACTTGTATGGTCACATTTGATATATACATTGTATTGCAGAAGTCGACTTCAATTTTTGCATTAAAATGCTCATAGTAGTGTATCTTAATATTGTATTTAAGATTCGTTTGGAACTACTTTTAAAATTGCTAAAAGTGTTTTTTGCGAAAATATTTTTAAAACCAATCTTTAGTAAAATACAACTAATCTTGGAAAATCACTTGAAGTGATTCCTACAATAAGCACATAACAGATGCTTCTTGCAGGAAACACTTTAAATGTTTTTAGAATCTAAAAACATTTTTCCTAGAACCCTTTTAGTCGTTTTAAAAACATTTCCAAAGTGATTCTTACACTCTCTAGTTTACAAAGGACAATTGAAGGGAATATTGATATGGTACAATGAATTATTTTGAAAAACTAAGAAATGCATGAATCTTTTTAATATGTGGTAAAAAAAAATGTTATGTTTTTTTTTGGTCAAATATCATAAATATTTTGTTGGTAGAAAAGGAGTGGGGTTCAAAAATATTTTACCGACTGACTGCAATGCGAAGAAATGTCAAAAATAATCTGGTCGGTCCACGAATATGAACTTCTAGATGATACGACAAACGCCCTCGTACGCGTTGCCATTCCAAGACAAAACCAGTCTCTATTGAAGCCATCAATAGTCATGAGCCCTAACCCTAATTCCGATACATATGACGTGAGCCCAACTTCTTCGACTCGTCAATGAATTGCAGCCACCGGGAAATTTCGTGGGCCATCACCAAAGTCCCTTATCGTCATTTCCTTCTCATCTTCCTTCTTGCGTAATCCAAGTGCTTGACTATAGTAATCTTCCAATTAAGTGTCTATTTGTTTTAAGAAGGTGAAAATACCGTTTTCTAACTCTATGCAATTGAGTTCGAATTTTTTATGCTTAAATTTTATAAGTTTTAATTAGTAGGAGTGATAAGTTTTTTATATTTGATTGCAGAAATGCTTAATGTTCATTATGTTGTCATCATATCATCGTTGCATGATTGTTATATCATCGTTCAATCATCACGTGTGATAAATATGTAATTTTTATTAAACACATGAAACAGATCATTCCTACTAATTCTCCTAAACACTTCAATTTAACTTTAACACGTTGTTTTATCGCGTTTACCATAAAAACTCTTCTAGCATAAGTGCTTCCTACGTAGTACATCCCAAACGAGTAATATAAACCATCTAGAAAAGCAGTTTAATACCAACAAGCAAAACCCAACACAGCCACCCTTTTCCCAAACCCCAATTTTAATAAAAATTTCACATACTATACTACTAGTCAATTTTCATCCGCATCCACAATCTCATTTTTTGACCATCAATCATGGAGTTCTTCAACACCGCCAGGGCGGTCAAGCTGCGAAGCCACCTCGACAAGTACCTCGTCGCCGACGACAACATGGAGTCCGTCCGCCAGAGCCGGAACGGCACCTCCCGAAAGGCCCGGTGGACGGTCGAGCTTGTTGAGAACAAACGCCACGCCATCCGTCTTAAGAGCTGCCACGGCCTCTACCTCACCGCCACCGACCTCCCCTTCCTCCTCGGCATGACCGGAAAGAAAGTCCTCCAGGCGGAGGCCGACAAGCTCGTCCAGTGGAAGTTCGAGTGGGAGCCCATACGCGACGGGTTCCAGGTCAAGCTGCGGACGTGGTGCGGCAAGTACTTGCGCGCCAACGGTGGGCCGCCACCGTGGCGAAACTCCCTCACTCACGACGACCCCACCACGTCAACCACCCAGAACTGGATTTTGTGGGACGTTCTGGAGGCGGAGGTTCCGGCGTCAGAGTCGTTGACTGACTTCTTGCTGTCGCAGCAGTCGAGTTTTTCGTCGTTTTCCGACGAGCCTAACGGGTCGGAGTACGGGTCGCCCCTTTCGGTGTTTTCGACCAAGTCGCCTAGAATTATGTCTCCTAAGCCGTCGTTGAAAAACCTGGTTATGACTCCGAAGCTGTCGTCGAACAACCTGGCTAAGCAGGTATGTTTAGTTTTTGCTTAATTAATTTTAGTTAATTAGTCTTATTAATCGTGATTAAATTTTAATCAAGCATCTTTGTTTGATCATGACATACCATGTTGATCGTCTCTGATTAACCATTGTCACATTTCCATTTTTTCCTTTTCACACTCATGTTTTCTTTTTGGTTTTTAATTATTTTTCAATCAAACAACTATAAAATAAAAATTAATAAATGCGTGATAAAAATAAATAAAATTGTGTAAATCACTTCTCTTAATTAATCGTCAGATAAATTGTTGGTTCATCCTAAAAATGCTTAGTGGTTGAATCAAATTATGTGGTCATGCATTTAGGCAATGGAATGTTATAATGTTTGGTGATTGGACATGCATGTAGAGTGTACACTCCTAATTCCTAATTGAGTGAGGAATCTTGCATTTTTGGGCAAAAAGACATTGACTCATTTGATGCATGTATTGCGCAACTTTTATTTTTCTATTAAAAATTTTCCACAAGATATTGTTAGGAATCAAATCATAAAGTACCCTTAAGATATAAAATAAACTTACGTGTCACGAAGTCTGTACTTATAAGATATTTTTCAATATACATAAACATAGAGTATATGCTCAGATAATGTATGTATTCACTAGTGATACAAACCAGCACGATAATAAAACATCTCGAGAAAATGAAACGAACCTGTAACTATCATCAATTAGCTAGTGATTTAGCCCTAAATAGCAATGTTTAATTGCAACTATTCACTAGTGACACAAACCAGCACAATAATAAAACATCTCGAGAAAATGAAACGGACCTGTAACTATTATCAATTAGCCCGTGATTTAGCCCTAATTAGCAATGTTTAATTGCAACTAGCATGTAAACCACATTTAAATAGCTACCAAACACAATACCATTTCCGTATATTGAAGTTGATGGAATTTAGTTCCCTAATTGCAATATAATCTCAAAAAATGCACTGTCACCAACCCTTCCCCACTACAACTTAATGCCGCACTACTTTATTAACACACATCACATTTAGTCAAGTTTTCACTCCTTTCCTCTTGATCCCTCATTGTGCCATATTATAGTGTACACGTGTCATAAAATAGACATTACCCTTTTGTAGTGGAAGTGAAGACATTAAGAAAAGACTGATTTTTTTTTTTTGGCTAGTTAGGTGTGCTACCATGTATGATATGTTTTGGGGGCTAGTTAGGTGTGCTACCATAAATTAAAAAAAATGGAAAAAAATTTAATAGTATCTTAACTACTAACCTCATTTTATCATTAAACCTATTACTTGAAAGATTTAGTCAACTCAAGTCTATGTGAATGACTTCGTGACAATGCAAATCTAATAAATTTTCATATAAATTAACTTTTTTTTTTGGTGAACTGAAAATTTACTAGTTTGCGTTGTCACGAAGTTATTCACATAGAATGGAACTGACTAAATTAGCATTCTTATTAATTTAACCAAAAGGGAAGATGGTAATTTCAAGAACATATTCGCGAATTTGGATCTTTTTCGGACCTTAGTATCTATATTTGACTAAAAAATTCGGGCTCTTGGTCAGTGTGAAAAAAAAAAGATTGGAGCCTTGAGTTTGTGTGAGGTGGATCAGTAAAATGAGTTAGCAAAACTGTCGAATTCAATCTAAATGATCCGAATTGCCTGATTTTTAGGCTCCGAACAGCGAAATCCATAGATGATCTCTATCACATACTCCTCCCTAGGAACTCCCATCCCCATATTGTCCATGTTTTGAATGTGGCTCTAGGTTTGTTTTATGGGAGTTTTAACGAAAAGCCCGCGGTACTGTTCATTTTAACGAAAAACCACATTTTAACACTAAAAAGTCAAACATTGTACTATTCATTTTACCCTTTATTTTGTCCTTATCGTTAAAACTTAAAGTTTTCAAGCCATTTTTATTAGTTTTCCTTTATTTTATTTGGTGAGCCTATGTGTAATTTGCATCTGATGCATCATATACCAATCATAATTAATAATAAGAAAATGAACTCGGGCCAGGCCCATGAAAGGAAGTCGGCCGCTCAAAGGCTCTCCACGCGGAACCCATAAAGAGATTAGGCCACGTGAGCGACACGTGTACACAACCGCGTGGCCAATCACGCTGTAGGTGATGGGACCTCACTGGCATTTGTCGTTACTTGACCAGTACAAGTTCAAATTCATCACATCTTCAAAGCGTACACTCCACGTTTGTTTGTCCGAATTAGTTTTTCAGAAACCGAAAAATCGGTTAGATCTTCCGATTTTTTAATCCGAAACCATTTTTCTGCAGATGAATACCAACAAGTTCCGAATCGGAATGGACTTCTTCCGCAACGCCAAGGCGGTGCGCCTCCGCAGCCACCTCGAGAAGTACCTCCTAGCCGAGGAGGACGAGGAATCCGTCACCCAGGAGCGAAATGGGTCATCCAAGAGAGCCCGGTGGACCGTCGAGTTCGTGTCCGACTCCGACCACATCATCCGGCTCAAGAGCTGCTTCGGCAAGTACCTCACCGCCTCCAACCAGCCGTTCCTCCTCGGGATGACTGGCCAGAAAGTGCTGCAGACTCTGCCGCAGCGGCTCGACTCCTCGGTCGAGTGGGAGCCCGTCATGGATTGCAAGCAGGTCCGGCTCAAGACCCGGTACGGAAACTTCCTCCGAGCCAATGGGGGACTGCCGCCGTGGCGGAACTCGGTGACTCACGACATTCCTCACAGAACCGCAACGCAAGATTGGGTTCTGTGGGATATCGATGTTGTCGAGATTCGTACCAACTCTCCGGCTGCGTGGCCCTCCGGACCGCCGCCGCTTCCCCATTCTGATTCTCTGGATTTCGATTCCAGCTCCCCATCAGCCGCTTCCGTCAAATCCAGCCATTTTTCAAGACAAGGGGTTTGTTTCTGAATTGGGTTTTCTTAAAGTTCGATTTTTTTTTCTTCGATTTAATCTAATTTAATTTGATGAATTATAAATTGCAGTCGAGTGATTCTTATGTGGAGTCACCGCCGAAGGAGGGGAGGACTATATATTACCAGATAGCTGAAGATAACGGCGATGTGGGTGATGAAGCAGTGCAGGGCTGCTCTATGACTTTCAAAGGAATTGGGGTTGATGAGTTGACTCGTAAGCTCGAGGAGGAAACCGGGATTGAGGGGATCATCGTTTGTGCTCGAAGCCCTTTGAATCACCAGCTCTATCCACTTCGATTGCAGCTTCCCCCGAACAATGTGACCATGCAGGTTGTCCTGGTGTTGCCGAATTCAAAAGGTGAGGCTTTTGTTAACTTCGATTAATCACTGCTACCATTAGTTCATGTTCAATGTACTAATTGTGACCAATTCTGCGAGTTCCGATGCCGTTTTGCTGAAAAATTTTGTGAACTGAAAGTGACAACTAGATAGCATTGGCTTCTCCGTATAAAGATGTGCTGTTTTAGTCTTATAAGGAGCGAAAATGTCGATTTGTAGAATGGAAAAATAGAGAGTCTATCAAATGCATATATGGCTCGCAATTGGAAATCTCATAACCATTTCCAATTAGAGTATATAGAATCGCGGTACTTGTAGCGAGATTGAAGTTAAAAGACAATGCTTGTCGAGAGCGATTCAATGCTCTCGTCAATTTCTTTCGGTTTTTCTCCCGATCGAGAGACTTGGATTGATCTTGTCTTCTGCTGTTGCGTACGCCTAACCATTTTTTCCCCTTTGGTGTATCAGCTGGGAAAGATCTTGCAAAACAGGGTTTGTTATAGGAGGCATCGTCATCAAACGGAAATCAAAGTTTTGGTCCGGCTGCAAATATACACTCTCATATTTTCTGTACATATTTTGATTTAGGAGACTTCTGTGTATGGTATACCAAGGATTCGAATCACCGGATAACGCGGACTCCTGCCTTCGGTTGATGTCGCAACAGCTTAAGTACATGATGTGCAGAGAGTCGAAGGACTTGTGTTCTTGTCCTTTTTTTTTTTACTTGGGACTTACTTAAATCTGTAAAAATTATGTTTTTGTATGAGCATTCTTGCATTTTCAGATGAACTGGTGGCTTTGTTCCTCCTGTTAATTTATCTTTTATCCACTTTTATTTCTTTCATATACATTATATATATATATATTTTTTTTTTTAAATATTAGAAATAAATTAAAATCTTCTAATTCCAATAAATCTTTCAAATTTTTTCTTTCCAATAAATCTACTTAATATTTTCTAAACAAAAAACTAATATGCTCTCACAAATTCATTTGGACACCCTAACTCAACATAATAAATATATGAACGTATACATCTACAAGCGAGATATGAAACCTAATTAAAAAGGACAAAAACATAAAATATCTACAAGTAAGACACAATAATATGTGATTAACCTTGATTACAAAAAAAACATTCAATAAAAAACAGAAGAAATAATTAAAGATATAATTAGGAAAAAAATATAATTTTTTTTTTGAATATTAGTGATGTGTAAATCCTAATGAGGTTTGGATTCTAGATGATCCATTATTCATCTCTAATATTAGAAAGCCCTTTAAACAAAAAAATCCAAAACTGATTGAAAATAATAATAACAAATTTACAAGGGCAATTTTGTCACAAAAAAACTGAAAATTCGGAATAAAAACAACAAATTATTTAAAAAGCTGAAAAAAGGAAAAAAAAGAGACGTGAGCGAAAAAAATAAACGTGGTGTTTATCATTTTCAACCGTATTAATCCCCCACTTTCTCAGTAACTTCCCACAATTAACCAGCTATTCCCTCAAGTCTTTTTTTCTCAAAGACTGCGTCGACACCAGCGCCGCTTTCGTCCCCCACCGCATTCTCAAGCACTCTCTCTCTCAGCCTCCCCACTCCACCTCTAATGCCGTCGTTTCTGTCGCCTTCGGCTGCCCCTTCTCCCACTACGATCGCATCCTCCGAAGACTCAAACTCGCTCTCTCCATAAAGAATTCCGGTGTTAATTTACTTTCTTTTTTTTTTTAATTTTTCATTGCATAAATAAAATTGGGGTTTCTAAATTTCGGATGTGTTTTTTGGAACAGTGTTGCAATTTGGTTGCACAGAGGGACAATAATAGATACTTTTTTCTTGACATGATTATGAACTGCCCAGGCGAGAAAGGTATAAAATGGTCTTAAGTTTACCGGCTCAACCCGGCTTACTCTTATTTACTCTCAGCCCGACTTACTCTTATTTACTAATTAATTTTCCACTCAATGCGATCCCGACATGTTCTTATTTACTAAATAATTTTCCAGCATGCATGTTTATTAGGCACTCATCGACTCATATTCCTCAAAGGTACTAAGCTTAAATGTGTCTTTATTGCATAATTTGTGGTTGATAATAAATGGGATTTTGTTGAAATGTGTGATTTGATCAAAATGAAGTTTTGATTTTCCACTCTTTTCATTTTTTTTTCCTGGCAGATTCGTGAAAACGATTGGGAGTACAAAGTGAAGCTTTTCCGTAAGTTTTCGTTTTTTTTATGTTGGCTTTGTAGTTTGTCACTGTTTTTGGTATTTTAGATTGCTTTTTGGGGAATTTAAAGTTACCCAGAAACTCCAATTGCATAATTTGTGGTTGATAATAAATGGGATTTTGTTGAAATGTGTGATTTGATCGAAATGTGTGATTTATATCATCAGACTATGAAATTTTACTAAATTATGTTTCAACATAAGGTTATATTCTTTCTTTTAATGTTTAATTCCCGTTTTCAAATTTTAATGCAATTCAATTACAAATAATGCTAATATTTGATTCTAACCGAACGCATTAAATTTTCAACAGGACGACGATATGAGTTCATGATATGCAGAACCGTCAAGTGTATCAAGGCCAATTGAAGTTCTTGGATTGTTTTTATACTTTTTACTTAGCTTTTAGTTGCAACTAAGTTATAAGGATTTTCTATGTTATTTATTACTTTTTTTTTTATAACAAATTCTAGATAAAAACTTTAAATTACTACATGTATTATTAGAGATGATAATCGTCTTTATTTTATGTTTCTATACATTGAACCAATCCTTGCATATAAATACATCTAAAATGTGTAAGTCGTGCGTAGCGCGCCGTGATGAAAAAAATGTCTTTCACACGCGCGTGAGGACACTGTAATAGGCACTGCTGTGTGTGAGAGAGTATCCACGTCAACAACTTCAAATTTATTGCTTCTTGTTATGTGCAGCCATATCATACTTTCTAAACCATATACATTGACAATTACAATGGAAAAAAAACTAACACAATACACATTTAGGAGCGCGTAGCGCCCATGATGCAAAAATGCCTCTCGCACGATGATAAGTCATTCATAATTCGTTGTGCTGGCTACTCAATATGTACTTCGACTGGCTATTTAATTGAAGTAATATTAGGATATTTTATTCAGACCTATTTATCTTTATTCTACACCTAACTTATCATTTTTAATCTTAATATTGGAGAAATTTTATTCGCACCTCTCTTCCTTGCTAATCTATACTAATTAATAAAACACTTATTATTAATCAAAATTTTATGAAATTACCAGTTTAACCCTCTAATTAAAATAGAACATGAATAATAAATATATGGCAGAAATGTAATTTCACACATCAAATTTTACTGTTTTTTTCAAAATCACACCTACATGTAATCCTAACATATGTCTAATTAAAAATAAATAAATAAAATTTCTCATCCCACATTCTCTATCACTCTCTTCTCTCTCCTTCTATTTCAAATCCAGCCCTAAACTCGAGCCGCTGCCGCAGCCCCAACCCAATCTTAAATTGCGCTCCGCCAGCGGCCTTCTCCACTCTTCGACCCTAACCCTAAATTGTGCTCCGTCAGCGGCCTTCTCAGCCGACGTGCATCCCCAAGCTTATCGGTGAACCAAGGTCAGGGTTCTAGTCGATTTCGTCTTCTTAATAGCTTTTTTTATTTTTTCCTCTGTGAAAATGTTGATTGAACTAGGAATGTCTGTTTTCTGTGGCAATTTTTGAGGATTTATATTTCTTATGATTTATTCGTTTATCACTCTTTATTTTATTTTAATTTCATTCAAAGTTTGCAAAGGGAAAGCAGAGAAGAGAATAGTTATACAAAAAAAAAAAAATTAATTTATTGACGATGATGATGATGATGAAAAGTTTGGTATTCTTTCTCAAGAAAACAAATAATTTTTAATAAAATTATTTGATTTAATTTGAATGCCTTGTACAAATTTTCACAAGGTGCTTGAAAAGCTTGTTGCCCACGGAGATGTCGGGGGAAGCGAGATCTGTGTTTTTTGTGGCGCATTGTTGGGAGATGGACTTGTCAGGTGCAGTCTATCGAGTAAAACTCCAAGGAGGAGTCCCTCTTGATCTACTTGAACCTGTGTACAAGTTCTTCGAGAAGGAGCCGCTTCCTAATCTTCACTCTCAGTGTGCAAGGATTTTCGGCAATTCCAACTCCAAGTGATATCGAATGGTACATTCAGATTCAGACGCTGCCAAACCCCCCCACTTTTATTGGATATAACCATGGATACCGCATCTGAAACATTCCCTGCCCCTAAAACACCTAAGCCGCTCGGGTCTGTTGTCTCTGCGTACGGACACATCTACCATATTGCAGATCCCTTGTCCGGAACTCCAGAATGCAACTCAAAGATTCCGAACCTATACTTTGAGCGTTATAAACCTGGTCAGGAAACTTGGGAGACACTGCCTCATTTTCCGTATTACATAGAGTGCCGCTATATGTTTATATGTGGTTATACTGTTTGTCGCGGCTGGATTTGTTTTCCCTGCGTCACATAAATGGGGTCAAATTACAAATCTATGCTTTTCATATCAAGACACAAGAATGGCATCGGGTTACATCAGGTTACACTGGCTTCGTCGGGAGGGCCGTGGTTGTAGACCAGACTATCTATGGCTTGTCGTTAACTAGTGATAAAGTGCTAGCGTTCTCATTTGGGATCAGTTATGGTGAAGAGGGTCGCAATATTGCCTGTAGACTAAGCACACCCATACCGTTGCAAGTCCTAGATAGTGCTCTTAAGCCATCTCGATTCAGTGAGTTGACATGGCAATTGGTTCATCTGGGAGACAAGGATTTTTGTCTTGTCCAGACTAGAGACGACGAGTACTCTTTTGTTCATCAAGATATTTGTATCACCACTTTTCAGATCGTTGCTGGAGAAGAAGGATGTCCCATGATCAAGACCGTGCATTCAACTGTTTATACTGCGGACACCAATGAGTTGGGTCCTTTTGGTATTTACTGCAGCTTCACGCGTAAGTTTCCTTCAAGTCTCTCATTTTTATCATCTATAATGGTAACTTGTATGTCACAGTTGTCTTTACCAGAAACACACATAATCTCAAGAAGTCATTGACCTCACCTGAACAACTGGTTTGAACAGGTGCAGTCAGACCAAAATTATGACGCTCGTCATTTTAATGATGGGATTGGTCTCCTTGTGCCTCTTTGGTGCACAAATATTTCATAGGTTTGTGTTTCTCTTTTCCCTTTTTCTTTCAATATAATTTTTAATATTTATAGTTGCTTACGATTATGTGCAGGAACTTACTGAGGGTTATTTGTTTTCTCTTTTTGGCAAATTACGTTCACGAAGGGCTTGAAGAAATGGCGAACTATGTCACTGGGGGCGATCGGCTCCGATTAATCAATGTCCAAAGGAAACTTGGGATTGTTAGCTACTCTGAATTCAAGAAGGAGCTAATGCACTTTAGGAACATGCTTCGCAAACTAATGAGTACTTGGAATACTTACTGGCTGGAGTGGGATGCTTTTCTGAATTACTTTGATCATTGCAATAACAATATTCCGTAAGAGTTGCTTATGAATTCTCTCCATTTCAATTTTTTAAGTATTAAATAGTATTCTAATAAATGTGCTGGCTAGTTTTCAACTTCTGATATGGAACATTATATGTGTTATGCTTTCATAGGGAAATTGAAATCTATCTATTAATTGAGATGATTTTTCAGGGTACCAGTATACATTTATATTGCTGGGTTATCCGCTTTTGAAGATTGCAAGAGAGAGAATGAACTTTATTAGCCATGTTAAGGCTAACATAATAACTGGTGGACTTTTGAGAAATGGTAGAATGAATATTTTGCTTATATGGGGTGGAATAAGAATTGAGAAATATGACCACGATATTTGCAGCTGATCTACAACTATTCAGGTTATACAAGAACTTCAGAATCTCTCTTACGTTTCTTGAGGAACGTGACCCTGCACTATAATGAACATGTTGTTAGCATTGAAAAGGTTGACCAAGACGTTCAGACTTATTTTCCTGGCTTTGTTGAAAGGTTACATGAAAGGTGCTACAGGGATGTGAAAACCATTGCTTCACTGGTGTCCTAGTAAAGTTTAGGGTTTAGGTTCACTGGTGTCCTAGTAAAGTTTAGGGTTTAGGTCACATCCCTGTAGCATTTTTCATGTAACGTTTCAACAAAGCCAGGAAAATGAGTCTGAACGTCTTGGTCAACCTTTTCAATGCTAACACCATGTTCATCATAGTATTGGGCCACGTTCCTCAAGAAGAGTAAGAGAGATCTTGGAGCTCTTGTATAACCTGAAAAGTAGATCAGCTGCAAATATCCTGGTCAGGTTTCCCAATTCTCATTCCACCCCACATAAGCAGAATATTCATTCCGACATTTCTCAAAAGTCTACCATTTATTATGTTCAGCCTTAACATAGCTAATGAAATTTATTCTCTCTCTTGCAGTCTTCAAAAACGGATAGCCCAACAATATTTCAATGTATACCGGTACATTGAAAAATCATCTCAATTAATAGATAGATTTTAGTTTCCCTATGAAAGCATAACACATATAATGTTCCATATCAGAAATTGAAAACTAGCTAGCACATTTATTAGAATACTAATTAATACTCAAAAAATTGAAATGGAGAGAATTCATAAGCAACTCTTACGAAATATTGTAGTTGCAATGATCAAAGTAATTCAGAAAAGCATCCCACTCCGGCCAGTAAGTCTTCCAAGTACTTATTAGTTCGCGAAGCATGTTCCTAAAGTGCATCAGCTCATTCTTGAATTCAGAGTAGCTAACAATCCCAAGTTTCCTTTGGACATTGATTAATCGGAGCTAATCGCCCCCAATGACATAGTTCGTCATTTCTCCAAGCCCTTCGTGAATGTAATTTGCCAAAAAGAGAATACAAGTAACCCTCAGTAAGTTCCTGCGCAAAATCGTAAGCAACTACAAAAATTATATTGGAAGAAAAAAGTAAAAAAAAACGAAGAGAAACCTATGAAATATTTGTCTGCCTTGTTCAGGTTGGTTTCAAAAGAATCATATGGAATCACCCAGGATCCTTGTTTCAATAAGGGAGGTCTGACTTTGAGAAGTCCTGTTGAACAAAAATGGGGGGCCAACCTCTTTGCACTTATCTGTCAGAAAACCTACTTGTATTTTGATAAATAGTGCCAGCATATACCTCGTTAGCGTTAGGCAGAGGGACGAAGGAAACCGGTCGAGCATTGCATTTGCCAAACGTGGATGGGAAGGCAGTGAAATTGTAGGAGGAGGAACGGAATTGGTAATATGATGATGTAGGACATATGACAAGGCGGACGTCCTTGTTCGAATGATAATGTTGTGCGATTGTTTGATGAGTAGCTTCCCAAGCGGAAAGCTGATGACTGGTCATTTCTGCATTTTACGCAAAATCACCAAAACAGAAACTTAAAAGCAATTTAAAAGAAAAAGGGGTAAAACAAGACAGAAATTAGAAAGAAAACCAAAACAAGGGCATTAAATTTAACCAAATAAATCATAAACCAAAAGAAGGCGAAAAAGAAATGAATTAAGATGAGAAATCGACTTGACCTTGGTTCAGCAAAGGAGAAGGGAATATAGGGTTGGTTTGGTGGAGGCTTCGAGAGCCCAGGAGCAGGTGCCTCTTTAGGTGCAGATTTGGCCCGGTTCGTCGGTCCGGTCGATTCATCGGGCGAATCAATTCATCCATCCACCGTTTCAATCCCTAGAATTACAAATCAAATCTGTACAAATCATATTTAACAAGAGAGTAAGAGAAGAGAATACATACCTAGCCTCGTAGGTCTGTTCTGAATTGGCAAAAAATAAAGGCCCGAGGGACAAGTTGCGATAAAATAAGCAAATCTAAGGACTGATGGCCTCTTCTTCTATTCCCAGCGGCATGAGCATGATGATGGTGGGATGGATGAGAATTCTGAGACTTGGAGAGTTTGTACTATTAAAGGATGCCGCATTGAACATCTGGTTTAAAAGTGGCTGTGCACTTCCTCAATGATTCATTCTATCCTACTTATATAGGTGGCGTGGCAGCTTGAACTTAACCTAGCAGTGTTCACAATTGATTCTCTATACAAACGACATCTCTACCGTTGAACCAAAGATAATTAAAAGGAAAACTAATTAAAAGAGCTTGAAAACTTTGAGTTTTAACGATAAAGGTAAAATGAACAGTAATAAGATTGACTTTTTCGTGTAAAAATGTGGTTTTTCGTTAAAGTTAACAGTATCAGGAGCATTTCTTTAAAGTTCCAATAATTAAAAGCTTACAAATGTAAAGTAAGAATATACTCAAAATAATGAATTTCACGGTACATATTTCAATTAACAAACCACAAATAAAGTGGAATTCAAATTGATAAACTGGCAGAGGAAAATGCATTAACATTTTCATGCTATCCGCCTTGATGACAATATTCACGAGTATGAGATTTTATAGAAATAGATAGTGAAACGATTGAGAAAATAACAAAGAATGTTCATCCTTTTTCAACCAGAAGAGCAATCTAAAAACAAAAACAAAAAACAGAACTAAAAAAGAACCCATCTTTTAATTTTAGCTCTTTGACATCATTGAAAAAACATTACAATCAAATTTGGAAATCGTTACTTATCATTCTTCAGAAGTATCTTTATGATTAAACTGTTCTAAAAATCCCCGCCTAGCGCCGCCTAGGCGCTAGGCGGCTGGTCACCGCCCCAATTAATGCCTAGGCGTTTGAAAATTAATAAAGGGCGCCTAGACCAGTTGAGGCGCCCACCTAGGCCGCCTAGCCCGCCTAGACCCGCCTAGGCACCTGCTTAGGTTGCGACTCACTTTGATAGAAAATAGATAACTTTCAATTTGCATTTAATTTTTTTCAATAAATTGTAAGAGACTTGTTGAATACTTAAATGGGCACACACTATATGCTTGTTCCCCATGTTTTCATTATGTTCCAATACTTTATAATACATATGTCATTCTATTTTGTAGTTTATGATGAAATTATATATATTTTAAGTATAAACAGACACTTATTTACACAAAATATAATGGATTTACTTAAATCCGCCTAGTCCGCCTAGGCGCCCGCCTAGACCCCGCCTAGCCGCCTAGGCACTAGGCCCCAGCCCGCCGCCCGACTAGCGCCTAGCGTCTTTTAGAACCTTTTCTAGACATATTAAAAAAAAAGAGAGTAGAAATATGAATCCAACCAACTTCCAATGGTTACGCTAATAGGATCGTCCAGTCGACCACCAAATATGTCACAGCCCGTCCCGGGAATTATATATTTGGGGCGTGAAATGACTATTTTACCCTTGACAGGTACTAAGGTACGTGTGTATGTGACGTTATTTTGGTTCAAATATTAATCAAATTGGGAGAAAAATATATATTAGTAAGTTGGAATATTTTGAAAGGATGATTTTGTTTGTTGGTTAGGGATTTCTAAATGGAGGGTGGAGATTGAATTGGACATCAAAACTCACTCTCTCTCTAACCCGTAACCCTCTCTCTCTCCTCCCTCACGACACTCTCACTCTCTCTCACCCAAAGCGTACGGACGACACCCAAAACCACCCCAAACTTCGTGGATCGATGTGGAAAACTGTACCATCGTGTTCGTGAGTGTCATACGAAGTCAAAGACACCAGTTTCAGGTAACCTTTCCTTCGGGAACCCTAGTTTTTAAACTCCCCGTGATGGTGCACTGTTCATGCACACGTAAATCCTTATGTTTTTGAGAATTTGAAGCTTGTAGGAAGCTTGGTGAAGTCCTAAGGAAGCTCGGAGTGCTTCATTTGGAAGAATTGGACGTCGGGATCACCTAGTTCGAGTTTGGCCGATTTTCTTGGATTTTTGGAAGGTACGATCCCGTGATTTTTAGTGCTTAAAACTAGTCCAACGTGATAGTACTCTCTTAGGGCTTCAATTTGGTGTAAAGTACGAGAAAAATGGATGAAAACGAGTGAGAATAGCGACTTAGAAGATTTTCCAGTTTTCCGGTGATCGGAGTCCGGCGAGGGTAGGTCGGAGAAGACAGTGGCATATTCCGTTAAAGTTAACGGAATATGCTAACGCTGTTAGTTAACTCTGATGGTAACCGTTAGCTTTTGACGGAATATTCCGAGGAATATTCCTGACGCCGTCCGCGACTTTCTTTAGGGCACCTGCGCGTGGGCCGCGCGTAGGGCCGTGGCCTAGCCGGCGCGTGAGGGCGCGTGGAGGGTCCAAAAATTGTTCTAAAAATATGTCGACGTCCGTGACGTCGAGTAGGTCACCGTGGTATATTCATATACCCAATTTGAGCACCGTATGAGAAGTTATTAAGATTCATTCTTAATAATCTCGGACTAAAAATTTAGCCCATGGTTCGGATGAGATAAACTGTTTCAGGGTTAAAACCTAAAGGGTTGGAGATGGTCTAAGGAGGAGGGGTGGGCTAAGCCTCACGAGTCACAATGGACTAACAATAATGTGGTTTAAATTCACGTTTGGCGATAATCAAACATAAGACATTTCACTTACAAGTTAAGAGGAATACCACTAGACCGTAGTATTAAGTGACTACCATTTTCACTTTTGAGTAGCAAAGATGGAATTAGACTAATGTCATTACTGAACTGTTTTCTGACACACTAAAAAATCTAGTTTCTAATTACAAGAATTAGATTAAAGTCACTACTGAGCTGTTTTCTAATACAATAAAAAATCTATTTTCTAACTACAATTATCGAATGCCCCAGTGCCCCCCGATGCAGGTCGACCGCCAAAATTTCAGGTTCACAAGAAAAACAATAACAATACTCACAATATCCCATATTTAAAGAAGAAAAGACGGCGTATTAATCATTTGTTTCAAACAGGTTCAGAACCTCAAAACGACGTCGTCTGACATTTCGATCATATTCTCCGCTCTTGTATATGCGACACCTGTGCAACGATTTCCGACATCAACGACCAACAAGAATCTGTGCAACTGTAATTACAAATATATTTCCTTTAAAAACTAAAAAATAAAAAGAATCTTAAAAATCAAAGCCTACGAAGATACTCAAAGTCTGCTTGGCTCCCACCTCACTGCACGTTGCCAGAGATTTTAGTTATTTAAATCCCCGCTGTGTCCTTCTCTCCAAATTCCAATTCCCCCACCACCACTCCTCCATTGACGAAACGCGCACCAACCACCTTTGCTTTCTGCTTCATAAGCACTTTTCCACGACCGGCTTTTCTCCCCGACTGCCATAGAGATATCGAATCAGGGCCGTAGATAATTTCGATCAGAGGAATCACATGGGTGTGGATTTCTACAGCGTGCTGAGGGTGAACCGGAACGCGACGCAGGAGGACCTGAAGAAGGCGTACAAGAAGCTGGCGATGAGGTGGCACCCCGACAAGAACCCAGTTGACAACGAGGAAGCGGAGGCCAAGTTCAAGCAGGTGTGCCAGGCGTACGATGTTCTCAGCGACCCCCAGCGGCGCCAGATCTACGACATCTACGGCGAGGAGGGGCTCAATTGCGGCGACCCGGAAGACATTTTTGCCGAGTTTTTCGGCGGATCTGGCGGCGTCGGGGACAGGGCGTTCAAGAAGAGCAGTGTGAATGGTGAAGGGCGTAATGGTAATTTGAAGAGTAAGAAGGTTGCGGCGATTGAGAGCAAGTTGACGTGCAGTTTGGAGGATCTTTACAGAGGAGCGAGGAGGAAGATGAGGATTTCGAGAACCGTTACTGATGAGTTCGGGTGAGCACTCTGTTTCTGTCTTCTTTTATTGTTGGGTTTCTTTTAATATGTCGGAATTGCTGCAAAGTCCGTTTCTTTGTTTTTGTTAATTGGGATTAAGGATTTATGGAAAATGATGTGTTCGTATGGTTTTTGTTAATTGCGTCTGTTGACTTGTTTAGTTGACTTTGATTAAGGCATAATTAGCTGGGGAGTTTTGTTAATATGATTAAAATTTCATCAAACTGCCGTTTTAGGTAGGTGATCTTGACTTCCACTTAAATCAGAAATTAAATGGAAACATTTAGAAAAGGAATCGATTTTGGATTAGATTTCTGAACTTGATATTGCCCAAACGATGTGTTCTTAATTTGTCCGAATTGAGAGGACATGAGTTATGCCAGTTGACCAAGGCAGTTCATCCGTCGTGTCATTTGCGTTTGATCCCCTTGTCGTCGTAAGTTATAGGTTAGAGTAGTTTCAACTATTGAATACCGAAACACAATTTGTTTCCCAAAAGTTTTAGACTAGTTGTTCAAATAATATTCAAACAACTACTTTGTTGCAGTAAGCCAAAGACTATTGAGGAAACCCTAAAGATAGACGTCAAGCCTGGCTGGAAGAAGGGTACAAAGATCACATTCCCAGAGAAAGGCAACCAAGAACCCGGCACCTCTCCGGCTGATCTCATTTTCGTCGTTGACGAGAAGCCCCACCCTCTTTTCAAGCGTGACGGGAATGATCTTATGGTCACTCAGAAACTGTCTCTGCTCAAGGCTCTCACCGGAGCGTCCATCAATCTGACAACGTTGGACGGAAGGGTTCTCGTGATCCCGGTGAAGAACATTATTATCAAACCTGGTCATGAGGAGGTGGTTCCTAATGAGGGAATGCCAATCTCTAAAGATCCGACCAAGAAAGGAAACCTAAGGTTCAAGTTCGACGTCGTCTTTCCGGCGAAGCTTAGTGCAGAGCAGAAGGATGATCTGAGGAGAGTGCTGGGCGGGGGTGATACCTAAGGTTATGAGAATTCATATGCCTAGGATAAAAACCAAATCCATTAACTCTGATTATCATGTAAACATTTAATCTTTCCACGGTGCAATTGTGCATACTAGGAAGTCTAGCTTGAAGGTTTGGAATCCGTAAATGTAAGATAAGCTCATGGAGCTCCATAATATTGTAAGTATTTTCTAATGGCTTATAACATTTTTCTTTGATGTTCGTACGTTTAAGATATTGCGAAAATTCAAAAATTGCATTTTTCAAACGAGTTTTACTAATGATGTTTAATCGGTTTTGTGAAACTTTTGCTACACTACAAATTTTTTAAAATTGATGCAGGATATATCATAGATGTTCAAATAGACTGAACTACATTAGGGCTAAGTTTAACGCCATGTTAGAATTTTCTATTCATCTTTAAAAAAAATGTTTAAAAAGAAATACTTATGTCACTCAATTGATGACAATATATCCAAATGTATTATAACATTGTCCTTAATGTATACACATAAAATCTCGGGAAAACTCAAGAAATTGTACTCATGATTGTTAACTAGTTTGCAAAATTCTAGTGTAATTTTAGCCGCTGCTGAAATTTACTTTCATTATAGTGCAGCAAAATTACACAAAATACGTTTATATAATCAAGAGAAAGCAAAACAAAGTGATTCATTAAATTTTAATGATACATAGCTCACAATTGTGTGTGTGTATATATATATATATATTTTTTTTTTCTTCTTCTTTTTGTCAAAATATATATTAGACAAAATGATATCGGTTTTATTATAATTTTAAGAACTAATACAAATATCAAATAAGACATTCGAAAAAGCATACAAAACGTCCTTAATCCAAACAAAACATAAAAGACCAACTCAAATGAACGAGTTGCCGCGGTACTATATTTTTTCCATTTCACTTTATTTCTTCCACTCTCACACTAGGTGTCACATCATCATCATAATGTATTCCTGATCCAGGTTTAATTTACTCACATAATCAGTTAATTAATCATTTGATTAATTATGATCTCCTATGTTTCTCAATCTTCTTCTGCAGTTCGTCTTTCCTAGCCCCCACGATCTTATCAACCACCACCCCTTTCTTCATGAATACAAATGATGGCATTGCCTGCACCCCAAACTCCCTTGCTACATCCTGCATCCATCCATTCATATTTATCAATTATATACCCCATATATATATATATATATATATCTCTCTCTCTCTATACGAGTCTCGTCTTTTTGGTCACCTAGTAATCAAAGATTCATGGTCACTCATCTTTAAATTTAATATCAATGGCTGATATCAAAACATTAAAAACATGTTCATTTGTTCTCCACTAGTGATATTAAATTCAAGCATGAGTGACCATATATTCTTTCGCCACTTGGTAACTAAGATCACATTTCTGATATTTGTATGTCATGTTCGGTCATGGGTCAATTTCAAATTTCAACATAATGTTATTGATACTTCAAGAAGATCATTATGTTTTCCTGGATGCGAATTCCATCTTTATACTTTTGCAAGGAATCAGTGCGTAATAACGTTTTTGAGGTGTAAATAATAGTTTTTTTTTAAATAAATATATATGTATGTAAAATTTAAGAAAACTATGAGGAGAAATATTCATGCATAAAAATATATACCGGTAGCTCGTCGACGTCAAGCTTGACGAACTCGACGTCGGTGAATTTATTAGCGTAGTCTCTCAAGATTGGCTCCATGGCTCTACAAGGTCCACACCATGTAGCCGTGAAATCAATCACTATCTGTTCATCACCATAACCATCCAAACAAAATAATTAATCAACTAAGCAACTTCATTAAAATAAATAGAGTAGGATATAATATAGTAGATTTATCATATACAGAGCTTAATTATGAGCTCATTTAGAATTGCTTTTAAAATTGTTGAAATCGCTTTTGGTGAAAATATTTTTGGAACCAATTCTTAATAAAAATATAAGTAAATCCTAAAAAGCAATTAATGTTCTTTTTGGAAGAAGCACATAATTAATTGGTGCTTCTTGCAGAAAGTACGTCAAATGCTTTTGGAACTCAAAAATATTTTATCTAAAAGCGTTTTCGGTCATTTTAAAAGTACTTCCAAACGAGCTCTATAACTTTCATTCTATAGAAACAATAGTACAGGGACGGAGTATTCAAACTCGAGACTTTCAATGTAAGAATAGATGCTCTTAAACAACTGAATTACAAAACCTACAAGCTACATAAAGGAGTTTAATGATAGTTACCAGTTTATCGCTGTCTTTGGAGGCGGCGAAGTGGGTGTTCCATTGACCCTTGGAATGGAAGGCCACGATGCGAGACTCGTGTCCATGTGAAGATTCATCCGAGTCTAGAATGTGTGACATGTTGCCTCCCATTTCTTCTTTCTTCTTCTTCTACTATTCTCTTTGCCTAAAACAAAATGATAAGCTGTTTCTTCTAGTCGACTGCGCTCGGCTGTGGATATTTGGTGTTGGTGGGAAGGTGTTTATATAGGCTTTAGGGCAATGGGCAAAAGTTGTATGGTGAACTTGAAGAATCGGATTCGTTCGACTCTTTGACAGCACCATTCTACAATGTGGCTCGAACACCGTTGAACTTAATTTGGAAAATTTTTAAGGCATCTAAGGTGGGATATTAATAAAAAAAAAGGACTTTCTTTTATATAAACTCATATTCCTTTGCCTAGTGCATGTTTGATTCTTTGTTCGTACAACATTTGATAGAAAAATTGACGGCGAAAAGGACCGATAGAGGGCCGAGTAAAATTTAATTTCAGGACTACAACTAATATTTGAATTCATGGACGAAATGCTTTCAAAACCATAGCTCAACGAATATTTCTATAAGTAAAGTGTATTTATAACATATTTGTTGAATGGCAAGATGATTTGTCTGACCCAAAATGGGTTTAATCCATTAATGTTGAGATGGAAGCTTTAGAAAAGAATTCTACTTGGGATTTGATTCCTTTGCCAAAAGGGAGAAAGCTGTGGTGTTCACTGTCAAGCAGAAAGTAAATCACTGTTCACAACACGGTGGCATAATCTATGTTCACGCACGGCACTATTCATGATTTTGTTAACAAAGGAAATCACAACAACACGAACACTGACTTTACAGTCAATACTAAGAAAAAGTGGGCACAAAATTAAAGCGCACAGGTCACTAAGAGCAAACTGCTCTAAAGCCAAGTTGAATTGAACATGGTAAATACCAAAAAAGTCAAATAAAAATTGGGAATTTCTTTTATATTCATTGATTTTCAAAGTAGAGTATATATAGAAGTTACAATTAGTACATATATACTTCGTAAATGTGCGACAAAAGACTATTATTTACACATATATGACACACCCCGTCCCGAAGGAGGGCGTGCTGGCCGTCACGTGAGAGTGACGTAACCATTTACACAGTTCGGAAGCTTTAAAGAATACAATTACTAAGATATACCACCCGAGGGTGAAACCTACTTTTGTAAATTCTGTCAGAACACCGTTGGATTCCTCGTGACCACCAAAGCTCTGCTATCATGAACCTGGAGGGGCGCAAAACAAAATTGAGTGGGTCAGCAAAACAAAGCTTTTCGAAAATCTTTCATTTGACACATTTCTAACCCCTCGCCGTAAAACCTGTATACTTTCCCAGAAAATAGTATATATAAAACCATATATAATCTCAAAACTCAAATCCCAATTCTTTAACATTTTTCAAGAAAAATATGCCATGCCATGAATCAAAATATAAATCAGGTGAAATAAGGAATCAATCGGAGACCCTGCAGTTGGTCCTATACGATCAATTCTATAGCTCAATATCCCACTCAGCCGGAGTCACCACAGTAACCTATACGGCCCTACACTGCACATCACTCGGAACTACGTAAGGTAGTCTGTACGATGAAAGGTGTAAAAATACGCTGTAGTGCTTCTCTCATCAATCATCAGCGCGCATAACTAAGGTCACCCACCAGTCGGAACCCCTCTAATGGTCTGTACGACTGGCATGTCGGAACCCTCACATGGTCTGTACGACATCCACCTACTTGGATCCAAGGCGAGCGTGCTGTGTGGTGAATAATATAAGCACTAACACCTAGGGTGCAGGTTATGAGCTCAAAACATCTCAACATCAATCAATTAAATGAATAAATGAACTCACCTGACTTACCTGTGCCTCCACAGCACCATGCAACATGTATGCATCATATATCAATTCATGTTTTTCATAAACTTCTATGCATGGCAACTTAAAAACATTTTCTTATATAAAAGCATTTTCTGGGAAAACAATAGTATATAGGTAATACGAAAACAAAACTGCCCACTCACCTGGAGTTTGCCTTACTACTCCCTAGCACAATACACCAAGGCATCAAGACGATCGGCGCCTAAAACAATAATCAAATCCAACCTCAGAATTCATATCGATAGAATATATAACTTATATAAAATACGTCACTACGTCGTTCGATCCGGAAGATCTGCCACTCAAATTTTAAATCCATAACTTCCAGAGGTCCACATTATATCTCTAGGACAACATCCTAAAATTTTATTACCATCCAACGGTCGGATATCCGTCAATTAACAAAACTAAGTGACGGTTAACATTCTATATTATGGACTTTCAACTCCAATTCCGGAAGATCCGTAAATCGGATTCCAAATCCGTAAGGTCCTATAATCCTCAAATATTACGTATTACAACGTATCAAAGTTTGGTGACGATCCAACGGTCGGATCGTCAATTCACATTTTCACCTAAATGCGAAACTATAAAACGTTATTTAAAGCACCTAACCAACAATTCTTAATAACTTCTCATACGGTGCTCAAATTGGGTATGTGAATATACCACATTGACCTACTCGACGTCACGGACGTCGAAAAATTTTTAAAATAATTTTTTACTGTAGCACGCGCCCCCACGCGCCAAGGAAGGCACGGGTCCACGCGCACCTTCTTCCTCGCGAGTTCGCCGGACTGGTTTTTCCGGTGGCCGGAAAACTGGGGAATTTTCAAATGCTTCGTTCTCCTTCGTTTCTCAACCATTTTCTTCGTATAATATATCAATTTGAAGCCCTCAACATTTAGAATCACAATAGACTAGTTTAAGGCTCTAAAAACAACCAAATCTCACCGGAAAATTCAAGCAAAACCGGCCAAAGTCGAACTCGACGATCCCGACGTCCAAAACTTCCAAACGAACGTCCCCGAGCTTCCTTAGGACCTCCTAAAGCTCACTGTGAGCTTGGATTGTCCTAAAAATCAACCAACATAAAGTTCATGAATAGTGCCACATTCGGTCCTCGGGTTTTAAACGTGAAAACGAATGAGTTCTTACCTGAAAATGGTATCTTTGAGTTCGTAGGACACTCACGAACATGATGGTACTAATTTCCAGATCGATCCATGAAGTTTGGGTTGGATTTGGGTGTCGTCCGTACGTTTTGGGTGAGAGAGAGTGAGAGAGGGTCGTGAGGGAGGAGAGAGAGAGCTACGGGGATGGAGAGAGAGCAGGGGAGTGTAGGTGTCCCAAAATAAATCTACACCATCCATATAATCTCTAACCAAATAAACAAAATCCACCTTTCAATATTTTTCCAACTTATAAAATTAATCCAAATAACGTCACACCCACGTACCTTAATACCCGCTAAGGGTAAATCCGTCATTTCACATTCCCGTCAAATGTATCTCCGGGACGGGCTGTGACATATAGGTCGCAACATATTATCATATTGTGAATTATATTTTCAACTGAGACGAACATTAGTTTTACTGATACGTCCACAATGCGGTAGACATAGCATTGTTTTTTTTCTCTTCTTTATGGATGTTGTTAGGACGTTATAGTAGTTTAAGAGTTATGCTCACCCTTTCCTTACAAGCCAATTTTTAACATGATCAATCGACTAGTTTAAGAGTTATTGCGTACGGAAGCACGGCGGTGTAATGTTAGAACTCAATTGTCCCTATATCAAAATAATAATATATACTAATGTTGTTTAAAAGCTCTTGGCCACCTTTCTCTTTCAATCCGGTTTATAAGGACAAGTTCTATATAGGAGAAATTAGGTTTTCATCATTTTTTTTGCTACTTCATTGATTAAAATCCTATTCCTTTTCAATTTTTGATTAAGGTCCTTGGGTATTAATAACATTAATAATTATTTCAATAATAAATTTTTTTTCTTCTAAATATATTCATTTAATGTAAAAAATGTTACAATTAGTATATTTATATTTATGACTAAATTTTTTATCATATATTTTTAGTTTTAGTTTGTACCCATTTTTAATTTGTAATTCTTTTTTAACTTGTACCAATTTTCTTTTCAGTTTTAATTTGTACCCATTTGCCCATATTTTTTAAAGTTTATTTGTATTTGTACCCATATTTTTTTTTATTTGTACTTTTTATTTTGCTAAATGTACCCATGCTAATTATATGTACCCATTCATGTAAAACTTTTTAATCTTAAAATGTACTCATTCTTAAATATACCAATTTGTTATGTGTAAAATGTACCCTTTTTATATATATATAAAATCTATTCAATTTTTTTTTAATCCATTTTTAAACTTATATGGGTACATTCCTTTTTCTTTGATTTTAAAATCTATCCATGTCAAGTTTAATCGAAGAAATTTACTAATGTTATTAAGCCTAATATCTTTTTTTTTTTTTTGTGATTTTGAAGAATGTACCCATGTTTTGATACAATAAATTTTTTTGGTTAATTTTGATGAATGTACCCATGTATACACACACACACACATATTTTTAATCCCACAAATTATGTTTTTTTATTTAAAATCTCATTTATATAAACAACTAAAATTTCTAATTTTTAATTTAAAAAATGTAGTAATGTACATAGAAATAAATTATCACATTAATTTCAGGGACCTCGATCAAAAAACAAAAACCAACAAGGTTTCAATCAAAGAATATTCATAACTAAAGACCGTATCCAAAGTCTCCCTTCTATCTATCTGCTAAGCGGACAAGTTCTATCTATATGCTCTTAGCAGATGAATCTAAGATGTTGATTAAGTCATAATAAACACCCAAAAAAAGATGAAATTAAAAGAAATTAAAAGTCTATGACAGAGTTGGTGACACACCCCGACCGAGATCAAGGCATGATGGCCGTCACGTGAGAGTGACGTAGTCATGTGCACAGTGCGGAAGCAATAGAGATAAGAAATATACGAATAATTAAAAACCAAATTACTAGAGTGCACTACTAAACAGGAAGTGATAGGAGTTAATTACAAAAGTAAATACTCCTAATCAGAGCATAATAAGTCTAGGTGCAATCCAGTAGGACAAGTACTAGTTATACAGTACCAGGAATGTCCTACTATTATTTAGATAAGTCAGAACTGTTGACGTCCTCAAGCCACCAACAACAAGCTTACTTAAAACTTGGAGGGGCGCAAAACAGAAAACGTGAGTGGGCAAAAACAAATGTTTTACAAAACCATTTCATTTATCAACATATCTAACCCCTCGCTGTAAAACATGTATAATTTTTCCCAGAATCAAGATATAAGCATATACATAAATATATATAAAATCATATCAATTCAATTCATGCTTCACATAATCATATTCATATGTATGTCATGCCAAGATATAACATAGTAAGCAATTCAGGTAAGAATAATTTCATAGAAATATAACATGTGAGCCGGAACCCCTATGGTGGTCTGTACGGCTGAATTCATAGCTCAAAAGTCACTCTAGCCGGAGTCACTACTATGACTTATACGACAATATACTGCACAAGAGTCGTAACCAAACAAAAGGTCTATACGACAATAATGGGTGTAATACAATCATGCTCAATACTACTCTTACATAATAGCTGGGCTATAATTCGCTAGTCACCTACGAGTCGGAACCATAAATAAGGTCTGTACGACAAGACTGTGCACCTAAATTGGATCCAATATGAGCATATGGTGCGGGAGGTGACATAATAAACAGGCATGTGTCATATCTATGGCTAAATCACAATCACCCTAAGTGCAGTTTTATGAGCTCAACATTATTCGATCACATATCGCATCATCGATGATTCACATAACCAAACACAACTTACCTGAGCGTCCACATCACCACATTTATATATATAAAGCATCACATACCAAATCATGTATGAATTATAAACTTATATGCATGGCATTTATGGCATCCTATCATTTAAACACATATTTCTGGGAAAATATCAAGTATATAAATATATACTGAAAACCAAAAGCCCACTCACTGGTATGTCGAAGGGTCGTAGCCCCCGAGTCGCCCTTGGATACGCTTGTCCTCGGGATAAGTCTCACCTATATGCGAATTAACTATAAAAACGTTATTTTAAAGCACATAGGCAAAACTAGCTAATAACTTCTCATACATAGCTCAAAATGGGTATATGAATATACCAACGTCACGATCACCTAGGAATTTTTTAAATAATTTTTCAGTGCCCCATGCGCGGCCACGCGCCGGCGAGTGCACGGGAAAACGCACCTGCCAAGCGCGGCCACGTGTCTGGCATGTGTAACGGAACAGCAACGGCGTTAGGAATATTCCTCGAAATATTCTGTTATGTCTTAATGGAAACCGTCAACTTAAACTGACGACGTTGGAATATTCCGTCAGACTTGACGGAATATTCCGTCGTCTCATTCCTCAAAACTCCGGCGACCGTCGCCAGCGCCGGAAATTGGGAAAATTTCTAAACCTTATAACTCGGCCATTTCTCAACCAAAATGCACGAAACTTGAACCAATTCAAAGTTTATAACATGAGGATCAAGTTTATACGAATTTTGAGTCCCAAAGATCGCTGGATCTCGCCAGAGAACTCTCGAAAGTCCGGCCACCTCTGCAACTCCTCCGCTCTACGCTTTTCGACGTCCAAAACCTTCAAACGAACGTCCCCGAGCCTCGTATGGACCTCCTAAAGCTTCCTAGAGGCTTGAAAACTCCTATAAATTACGCGTTAGAAAGTTCATGAACAGTGCATATCTTGGAGGTTAAGGTTTCTACGTGAAATCATAGGTTTCCTTACCTGAAACTGGTACCAAACGATTCGTATGAACTTGAAGGTTTGGGGTGAGTTGAAGCTTGTCCGTACGAAAGAGGGAAGAGAGAGTGTATGCGAGAGAGAGAGGGTATGGGAAGGAGAGAGAAGGTAGGTGGGTGTGTGTGGTCCAAAAGCCACCAATCAAGAACTAAGAGAACACTTAGTTCTAATTGGGTCCAATAATAGAGGAATATAGCTAATTGGTCCACACTCTTAAGTCTAAACCACAACATCCCATAATAATTCTCAACGTCCAAGGGTATTTAGGTAATTTCACACCGTCGATAAATAAATAATACACAACTCCGGGACGGGCTGTGACAGTTGGTGAGTGGTATTGTTTCTGAATTTGGCATCTAATTAATTAATTCAATCATTTTTCATTTTCTAATTAAAGGTAAATGTTGGTGTAGACATCGAAATTTCGATAAAATAAATGTTGACCGATAAATCAAAGTTTCAACGCTCATGTATTACATAAATTTTACACGTAGCGTGTGTCTAAACAGAAATCAAAATAAGTTGGAAAAGTCATCAAATAGGACACGTGTCAACACCTGGCAGAAACAACTTATTTCATCTGGGATATTATATTCAAAATTAAGCCTTGGAAAATTCTATAAATACAAGCCCATTTCATTCATTTGGAAAAAACCAAAATCATTAGGCAAAATTCTTGAAGCTCTGAAGCTCTGAAACTCCGAAGCTCTCAAGCATCCAGGTTCCCGAAGAATCAAGAAAGCTCTCTTCGTTCTTCGTTCTTTGTTCATCGTTCATCCTAAGATCAAGCCCCAACGGCCCTTTGGATCAACAATCATCCACCAATTCAAGATCAAGCCCCGACGGCTCTTGAAGAAAGTGTTCTTCGTTCATCGTTCATCAACTATTCATCCTCAAGGATCAAGCCCCAACGGCCCCTTTGGATCGACTACATCAACAAATCCGCTCATCCGCTGTTCACCAAGCCCAAGCCCCGACGGCCCTTGAAGAAAGAGTTCATCGTTCATCACTGTTATTCGAGATCAAGCCCAAAAGCCCTCGAAGATTCGTTCAAGCCCAAAAGCTTTCGAAGATCCGTTCGTCACTGTTCTTCGAGTTCAAGCCCAAAAGCCCTCGGAAATCCGTTCATCACTGTTCATCCAAGATCAAGCCTCGAGGGCCCTTGGATCAACGAAATAGCCACCAATTTGCCCATTACGGAGATCTAATCAGAGGATCAAAATAGAGAGAGATTGTAACCCAAAATCAAATCAAATACTTAATATTTGTTTGTGCGCGTTGTTCTTGTCTCTTTCGTTTCGGGAATTTTCCGTGTTCACAAATTGGCACGCCCGGTGGGACAATCTCTACCTCTCATCTCTTTCTCCGTTCAAGAAATTCAAGCACACTTCCAAAATCAATGGCATCAAGCAAAGGACAAGCCGTTCTCACAAAGGGAAGAAGCCTGAGCACTTCCGCCATGAACGGAGCATCCATTGGCGCCACAACCGCTCCTCAACATGCCACTTCAACGTTGGTACCACTAAAGGAGCAAGGGGAGCATCAAAGGTGCGAGTCCGTCATCAACCTGACCTCGCTGGGGGCACCGAAGCATGCTGCTGAGGCACACAAGATGACATCCCAAAGCAGCCAACGACATTCTTCGTCAGCACCCTGGACGTCTGAAGAAAAATTGCGTCAATTGGTTGCACAAGTCATGACCATTGGCGTCACCTCAATCGAAGAACAACTGGCTCAAATGAATGAAGCGATTGCAAGGCTAACACGGACTGTGGAAGAAAAAGACTTGCAAATCGCTACACTCGTCAATCGACTAGAGGCGCATGATGGTGATAAACCCGACCCAGAGAATGATCCACTAAAAAGAAGAGATGACGAAGAAGATGAGCCTCAGGTGGAGAAAAACGATGCGAAGCCGGAGCCAGATCAAGCAGCGGCACTCATGGGATCTCTTTCTATCCAGCAGCTGCAAGAGATGATGACCAACACCATCAAGGCACAGTACGAAGGGAGCTCAAATACCTCCGGGTTGTACTCAAAGAAGATCGACGCCTTAAGGATGCCGAGGGGTTATCAACCACCAAAGTTCATGCAGTTTGATGGAAAAGGAAACCCAAAGCAGCACGTTGCATATTTCGTCGAAACTTGCAACAACGCAGGGACCGAAGGGGACTACCTCGCCAAGCAGTTTGTGCGCTCACTGAAAGGAAACGCCTTTGAGTGGTACAGGAACCTAGAGCCTGAGTCAATCAACAGCTGGGAGCAATTAGAGCGGGAATTCCTCAACCGCTTCTACAGCACCCGCCGCACTGTGAGCATGCTAGAGCTAACAAGCACAAAGCAGTGGAAGGACGAACCAGTCATTGACTACATCAACAGATGGCGCACTCTGAGCCTCGACTGTAAAGACAGGCTTTCGGAAACTTCTTCAATCGAGATGTGCATCCAAGGCATGCAATGGGGTTTGCAATACATCCTTCAAGGCATTAAACCACGGACCTTCGAGGAATTGGCCACTCGCGCCCATGACATGGAGTTGAGCATCGCCCATCATGGGAAGAAAGAACCAATCGCTGGCTACAAGAATGACAAAGTTGTTGGGCCAAAAGAGGAGAAGACTGCGTGGAAACCCACCAAAGAGACAATGACGGTCAACACAGCTCCCGTCAAAATCTCCACACGAGGCAAGGCGATTCAAACCGAAGTTTCTCGTGATCAAGAGATGCGTAGACGCACTTTGAAGGAGCTTGAGGAGAAGACTTATCCATTCCCCGACTCTGATGTGGTTGCCATGCTGGATGACCTGTTGGACAAAAAGGTGATCAGTTTGCCTGAGTGCAGACGGCCAAAAGAGATGAATCATACCGATAGTCCAAGGTACTGTAAATTCCACCGTTTCATCAGTCATCCAACGGAAAAGTGCTTCATACTTAAAGATCTCATCTTGAAGCTAGCACAACAAGGGAAAATCGAGCTTGACCTCGAAGACACGGTTGCAGTACACACTACTACTATCATGTTTGGATCACTCGATCATGTGCCTCTTCGAAGCATGCATGACCATTCCCGTCAATGTTCAAGTCACACGACACCTCCTACACAACCATCACTGGGGGCAAGCAACCAAGATGCATCTACCGGTGATAAAGAAGGGTGGACATCGGCGACCTACAAAAAAACGAGGAAGCCAAGACCACAAGCCACAAGGCCAAAAGAGGAGCCTAAACCCGCCCCTCGAATTTCAGTCTTCGACAGGATGAATCATTCAAAATCTGGAATTTCGACACTTGATCGCATCAGTGGTCAAGACCGAACTTCCGTCTTCAAAAGGCTGAAGACGCCAACACTGCAAAGATCTGTCTTTGAAAGGTTATCAAAACCCAAGAAACAAAGCGGCACAGCTAGATCTCCTCCGCAACGGTCGGCTGCGGACAAACTTGAAGAAACTAAGAAGCCTTCTAGAAACAGGAAGACAACGCCAAAGGGAGAAAAGCTCGACAGTCTAGCAGGAAAAGACGATGTTCAAAGCTTGATTCCTTCAAGGATGAAGCGCCAAGCAACTTTGGAAGTCGACACAAAAGGACCGCTGAAGGTAAGGAGACGCACCATCATCTACACCGGCCAATCTTCACGCCAACAAATCCAAGAAAACCGCACTGAAGAAGTGGCCCAAAAAGACAAAGAAGACAAAATCCCAGAAGAAGACGTCACTTCCGGCTCTGTCAACTCAAAATCTTCACCTCAATCGCTGGGGGCATGCTCCAAAACCATGCCAGTCAAGCCGAGTGAAGTTGAAGGATGGACGCGTGTCACTCCGAAGAAATTGCACATGAAGTATATGTCTTCTCCACAAGTGCACCAATCAGAAAGGGGGCAAAACAGCTTTCACCAACCTCCAAAACGATGTGAAAGTGTTGAAGATGAGGAAATTTCGACACAAAGATCAACCATGAGCGATCTCTCCTTCATCAGAAAATTATTCAGCTACTCGGTCAAGGCTCATTGCTATAAAGATTGCGAAGAACGCTTCTCCAAGCAGCAACCATCTCTTCCACAAGTTCACCAATGGGAAAGGGGGCAAAGCAGCCCTTATCAACCTCCAGAACAATGTGAAAGTATTGGAGATAATGAAACTTTGACACAAAGATCATCCATCCCCATTACGATGCATGACGTCTTCCCAGAAGACTTCTTCAACTACTCAGTCAAGGCTCCTTGCTATGAAGATTGCGAGGAACGACTCTCCCGGATCGCTTAACGAACCAACAATGCTCCTTGTTCACACGAGCCTAAACTGCACGAACCAAAGCTCCTGGTCTGCACGAGCATAAAAGGCAACACCAATGCTCCTGGCCCGCAAGAGCATAAACTGCGTACGGCACAAAAAAAAAAATCCAAAAAAAATATGTATTTGAACTACGTTACGACTTGATCTCTTCTTTAGAGGGGTACGTAGGCAGCTTGAATATTCAAAATTTCGAGTTCAGTCACATCAAAATAAAAGAATAAATGTTTTATTAAAAAAGAAATAGTCAATTTTATTACAAATTTATTTTGTTAAGAAAATTGCAATTTTCTTTGTACAAAATTAAATTACAGTTTCTTCGAAAAAAAAAATGAATACATATGTTATTATGTATTTACAAAAAAAAAAAAAAAAAAAAAAAAAAAAAGGATATATATATATATATATATATATGTCTAGGCCCAGCAGCAACAAAGGGCACAATCCAGCTCCAAGAAGAAGACCCAAGTCCACCAGCTACAAATCCGGGCCCGGCTCTCAAAACCCATCCTCACTCGGCCCAAGCCCACTCTCTGCCAAACAAGTCCACCAAAGCCTTCTCCAGAGAACATATCGAGTTGGTCGGCGAGTCAGGCTTTCAAGTCAGTCCCCGGTTTCAACCTCTCCGCGGCTCCATCTCCCCCTTCCTCGCCAATTGCACCAACCTCCAGGCCCTCGACTTCTCTTCCAACTCCCTCACCGGCCCCATTCCCCAGCAATTGGGCCTTTTCGTTCGCCTCTCCGCCTTCAACGTCTCCAACAACAAGCTCACGGGTCCGATTCCGGTCTCGCTGGGCAATCGGAGCGGGAACCTGCCGAGATTCAATACGACGTGGTTTGAGGGAAACAATG